>JAGFMI010000004.1:1582272-2182272 GCA_021030905.1 Pyrenula massariospora
CATCTACAATGACAAACGTGCCGTCGCCGAACCAGAGTACATCTATAACGACAAGCGTGCCGTCGCCGAACCAGAGTACATTTATAATGACAAACGTGCCGCCGCTGAACCAGAATACATCTACAATGACAAACGTGCCGAGCCAGAGTACATCTATAATGACAAGCGTGCCGCCGCCGAGCCGGAGTATATCTACAACGATTAGATTTGGTGCAGATGACTTCATGGAGCAGAGCTGGCGTGGCAGGTACCAGTTGGACCTCTGGAGCAACTTGACTTGAGTGAAAGATGCTGATGATGTCGGATGATGACTTTCTTTCCTCTATATTCGAGTCAACCTAACATTCTTTTTGCGAGAGAGAAGACCCGGCAGCATGTTAGTATTCGCGGTTCTGATAATAAATACCTAGAATAGTGGTCTGAGGGGAGGAGAAATCTTGTCGAACAAGTAGCAGTCTGTCCATCTGGCCATTATGGCCGGTCTTTTAGTGCAGTGGACTGCTCGACAAATCTCTCATAGTTAAATTTTGAATGAAGTTTCCTTTTGCGATCGGCATGCTTGTCGAAATTGCGTAAGGTAAAGGTATGAAGAAGATATCTTTAATTGGATCTTTCAGTTTCTTCACTTTCTCTAAGGGATAAGAGAGAGTGGTGTCCTCTCATTGCCGACCAAATCAGCTTCCGACCATGTCGCAATAGTGGCTAGTCAAAACCTCGCTGATGGTGCAATCATTGCATGAGTGTTCGATCTACGGACCTGTTACTCGTCGGCATCCCTTTTATGTCACGCTGTATCTGTGGTATGGATCGCAATGCCCATGCCCCCCAAAGCGAGGTCACGGGCACCTCATCCTATGCCCATACACATCGTCAGAACTTTACTATATCCGACAGTATGAATTTATGGAGAGGTGATAAGTCGTCCTAAGCCGCGTGGAGAGAGATTTATTGACCGGATGCTCCTACACCGCACGACGAGGAAACAAAGGATCGAGATAGCCATCCAAGCCACAACCTTAGAGTCCCACGTTATACACCAATCACATTGATCCGATTCCATGTTTAAGACGCCGGTGAAGGCTTCTAGAAAATTTTATTCAAGCTCGAGGGTGTGCATTCAAACCAGTGGACTTGGATTTCCTGGCAAGCTTGGTATACCTCGTATACGGGCCTTGTTCTGGTCCCTGCAGTAAGATGCTCGGGTCCAGCATAGAATCACCCTGAAACCTCGGCAAGTGTAAGCAACTACCCTTTTGCCCAACCTTCAACTCCTCTTTCAATTTCTATAGCTCGAGATCTTCACAGATATATTTCTTTATCTAAGAATTCTAAATGGGGGCCGCTGACAGCTGACAGGGAACTACTTAACTTGTGAAATGAACACCCTCTGGAACGCCTTTGATGTTTGTATCGCAGTTTTACTACAATTGTGTTCCATTGGATGATCAACGAAGTCGGTGCGCCAAACCCTGTCGAACGGCTGCAAATATGTTCGGACAACTTCTGTCAGGCAGGTAGAAGTGTGTTTATCGGGTGCATTGATGTTACCTTGATGGTTGGAAAGGATTTCCATTTTCTATTGTTCTCCGCTACGGTTTCGCCTTCTCAGCCGGATAAGTAACAACGGGGACTCAATCAAACTTTCAGCTTGGTGAATAGAGTGCGTGGCTACGAAAACAGTACATGCGCTCAGTCTGGTGCCGAAAGTTTCGGCCGACATGTGACACAAGTCCATTACACAGACCGAATCACACGGTGTGTTCCTCAAGGAAGGGGTAAAGAACTTGTAAGGGACTCAGGACCGGGTTCCAGAATCCATGCGCGTACAGATCTAGTCATTCCAGAGCCGCCTTTACTATCTCCCCATACTGCCACCCTGAGATTGATATACCAACGATCTGATACAAGTCTCTGCCACGATGGCTAGGATTCCCTGCCTAATTTGGTCGCCTCGAGAGGCGATATCCCCCAAACCTTATCAATGAATCGTCAGAGCGCCTGCAGTTTGTCGCTGGATGACCTGTTTAGACTCCTGCCCCGCCGTTGTCCAGCTTTGTCCTATACTCAGGTTTCCCTTGTTCTTAGGCTTACCGTATTTGCTTCAGCTTGGCAAACCATGGCGTATCTTACCTCTGCTTGAGACCAACATACCTGAGTTTCACATACAGTGGTAGCAACGATGGCAAGGTTCCTTATCACTTCCATGAAAGCTATAAACCGGTCGAATTTACCAGGAGTCCTGAAAGATTGGATCTGATTTACTCATCCTCAAACAAGCCTGTCAAAATGAAATCCTCTATGGGGTTTGCCTTCATTGGAGCTCTTAGCTGTGCTATGACCGAGAATGTGACCTGTGGACCGAACGGAAAATTCATCAGGCTTCTGATGGACGCAAGTCTTGACTTTGCAGCAGCGATGATCGTTAGCATGTTCAAACATGAATCAACCCACAAGCGAAGTGTTACTCCGACTAAAACTTCGAGGCGTGCTAGCCTAGCCAAATTCTACGGAAGAAATGCATCAACCCAGCCTAGCCCTGATTCACAGGGTCCCGTCGTCCAAAGTTGCCACGATCTGGATCAAAGCTGCTCAGAACCTGGACCGATCTACGAAAATCGACCGAAGGCATGGACTACAGAGGGATATATCCTGCAGATCATGCATTACAGCGTACGCTCACAGAATGCTGGAAATAGTAACGCTTAGCTCATGTTCATAGGACAAATTCCGCCCGAGTGGTTAAATGAATATTATAATTGACGTAATGCGATGGTGGCGCCTGGAGTCACAGAAGAGTTTCGAAACCACGCTTACGCTCCGGTAAGGAGACTCTGCGACATGACAATAGAGGGGATGCTCGAAGAGCACCTACATTATGCTCAGGCATCTCTCGCAGGTCAGACCCTGGCTACCCCTGGGTCACAGGAATGGCATCATCTTCTTGACGTTGCACAAACTTTCGCGCTGCGAGTCTCGGAATTCTTTTCTGGGATGAGGGATCTGCGCGATTCTCTGGACAGGATCGCCGACAATATACCCCCGGGACCACGTCCATCTCCTGGAACAGACCTGACTGCGCCGATTGTCAGGCCGCTTACTGGCTGGCTAGACAGATACTGCGCTTCGGCGCCAATGTGTCGCCTTCACAGCATCGGCGAGGCATTGCGATGCGTTGGAAGATGCGGTCTGGACACTATTGATAGTGAACAATATCCTAATCCCCGTGCCGATTCAAGCCGTATCGGTGCCTTGACTCTTTACGGTTTGGCAGGCGTGTACGTTGACCGTTCCAATGGCTCATCATATCTTAGCTGACAAGCCCATGTTGAGGCTCGTAGTCTTCACCTCTACTATGCTCGGAAACAATGCCAATTTGCGTGAGAAAAGAGGACATAAGACGGACGATGATAGTGACGATAATTATTTCTTCTTCACCAATATTAGGATCGACTTTCCGAGAGGCGGGGCGCCAAAAGGTCTGTCATCGCCGCAGAGATTCTTATGATGCCGTACCTCCTGACCTCTCTTTCCCTATGTCAGAAGATTCGACCCGAATGCCAAATCTTCTCTGGATATTCTTTCTATTATGGAATACGGCTTACAGGCTACCCTTAACCCTACCAATGGGGAAAGCGCGATGACAATGCATATGGTGTACTGGGAATCTGGCCGCTTCTTGGTGAGTCTGGGATTGAGACTAACGAGGATGGGACGGACAGGGTGATTGAAGCGCCTGCCTACAGCGATGTGCCATCATTTTGAATGCCTGATCTTGAACTAGAGTTCGTTCGGATGGTGACGTACAGAAGCACTTGGCTGAGGAATTGAAAAGGGACCAAAAGTTCGTGGTTGCCTTTCTCGTCCATCGGTCTCAGCTGCTGATATGTCTAGAATGTACTCTCGGCGATGTTGGGAGCCTGCGACATGCTTTTCGATTGGTTTCATTCTGTATAAACTCATCAACCAGAAGCATCTTGGCGTTGGCATGTGACAGAAGATGTTCATCCGATTCATGGATCGCTGTCTAACACAAAGCCTTGGGAACAGCAAGAACCATAACTACTTGCTGAGTCGCTGACAATTCCTGGAAACGGCGTTGTAAGCAATCTCGACGGGCGGTCACAGCACGAGAAATGACGAATAAGATGTATTTCAGAATAAGGAAAATTCCAAGCAAGACTAACGTCGTGCAAGAGACACTAGTGTTCAAGAATCTTCACCACAATTGAGGCAGCATTACCAAGAGTACCCGGGACTTCTGTGATCACATTTTAGTAGAACGCGTCTGAGATCAGCCTTATAAAGGCGACTGACTGAAAAGAGATTGCTGTCAAGATTTATGAACGGCATTACGCTGGGATACAAAGACACAGTGGGTGAAAGCAAGACCTTATTTCGCAACTAGAGTGCTTTTTTGGACCATACACTCTTGGACTTTATCATTGTCATGGCAAGGGATTGGGATGCCGCGTGACGGTTCACCAAAAAGTAGGTGCACATCAAGTCTCAAGAAAAAAGTATTTAAAGCGACTGCTATTTGGTAAGCATAGGTGAACTATGGTTAAGTTTAGCGACAACATACTCGACATTAATCATCTTCTCGTTGTCCAGGAAAGAGTATTTCAATTCAAGATTCATGCATAGGGCGTACAACTGCCTCTAAGTCGGTGAGATTAGCTCGCTTTTGGTAGAGTAGCCCATATTGCGCTAGCCAATCATGGTACGAACTGCAGTTTGGTCGGCCACGTGGGACCGAAAGGGCGTACATTGGGGGCCTAAGCGATGCAGCCTCGTAGCATAGATGTTTCAAAGCCATCGATAATAACATTGGGAATGACTGAAAACGGGAAACGACTCGATTTGGAAATCAGTTCCCTCTTTCCTGGCTGCTTTGGAATATTAGGCCGCTAGTGTTTTGGACCCGAAGGCTAGGATAAGTCTGACATGTCTTAGGCACCGATCGACCTGCCATTTGCGTAGGGCGGAGGGACGGAGGGAAGTTTAGATAAACATGATCGATCGCTTAATTATAGTAATCGAATTGTCAGAACCGTACACGAAAGCTACTTTGTTATGCCAAGTAGACAATTGGGAAATGCTGTTACTTACAATATATTTGGGCTAACCGTATGAACTCGTAATGGTTCGCCTTGTACCTTGATGAAATATGTGGATATTTCCCATCATGTAGACCACAGAGATCAAGATAGGCTACGAAGGCTAATTAGGCTGTTACTCAAAACTAAGGAACCCTTGTGGTTCAAAGGTAGAGCTCGACGCTGAAACCTTCAAGAGTATCTCGGTCTAGTCTATGTTGGATGGTGTACGGCGGCCGCATACGAGGTCAAGAATCCTGCTTTGAAGCACATGCGGAGGGTGGAAATTCTCCGGCATCAAGGGGTTAATGCACGTTCCCTTGGAGTCTCTCTTCGAATGTGAGCATGAAACGCGTTACGCATGTCAACCCATCGGCGTAATGTCACCGGCCCTGTAGCCTTTCCCTTTTGGGAAATAGCTTGTTGACGTATAAGTGGCCGTTGTGCCCATCTAAGCTCTCATCCCATGACAGGGGTTCCCCAACAAGTAAAAACGGTCGCGACTGTGGCCATCGAATCTGAGTCGGAGATTCGCAATTCCAAGCCGCAAAGTAGCATTGATTTGCTCTGGAGGTAGGCAGCTTGGAGCTTGATATTGTTCTTGCTCCGGCGCTCTGGAACACTGCTCTTGTCTTGGATGAAGATGATGTGTAATCCAACCACAAAAAGAGAATGGAGGGTGGAGATTTGGGCTGAGGGTCCTAGGGTGGGTACCAAAGGGCCAGAGACAGCTGAAAATTGAGACGAACGTTTCGAAATCCTTCTCGGAATAGAACCTAATCCGTCATTTTGAATGAATTCAGGGATTGGATTTGAAGCTTGCCATCTGATTGATCTATCCCTGGTACTACCTTGAGAAAACTTACAACACAACTGAACTGCGGTTTCGACACTATTCAAAGATGTCGGAGCTTTTTGCGGAGACCAACAAGACGCCACCAATAAAACGAGGATTATAGGTTGACGTCTTTCATGCACGGAGCGCCTAAAAACCAGCCTCGTGGCGGCCTCATAAGGTGTTCAGGGACTAGAATCGACCAGTGGAACATGCTGATACTTAAGATGATCTCTGAAACCGGCCTTTCGCGCCAATTAGGGTAAGCAGGCAACTCCCCCAAATGTCCGACATTAGAGTGCGGCGCAGTCCTGCTCTTTAGATTTGGTGCATTAGACGAGACCATTTGGATGCTTTTCGTCACATCTTTAGTTTTGCATCTGTGGCATGGCAAGCGGAAGCTGGCCTGCTCGAGCAACGCTGACAGCAGATAAAACGTGCCCAAAAACACATGACATGGATGAGTCAAAAATCTATGATTGGTCAAAGCACACGGTATGCAAATTCGTACATTGATTGTGAAGCTATTGCGGAAATTATGGAAATTATGCTAGTAGAAACTACACAAATTGGTGCTGGAAAACTTCGCAAGAAGCTTACATATTTTAACATATTCTCCAGAAACAGTCGTTGGTATGAGGGAACATCTTTTACACCGGACACACACCGCACGAAACAGCCAGTAGGAAGATGAAACAACCATAGGGTTTGTGGACAAACGTGCATGTATGTCTCAATTTCGTAGTTGAGACACCAGATCACGTGCTTCTTCACATCGGATAGGTCATATTGAGCCGAGAATCAATTTTCATAGGCACGAGAGGTGGTGGGCGCGATGTTAGTGGATCCAAAGAACTAGAAGATGTTAATAATGTTGAACCAACAGAGTCCCGGCCATTGTTCAATCACAGGAGCCTGCGGAACCTGCCGTAGATTGGCGTCTTGCCTAAAAATTGGAATGCGGCTAAAAACTGGATCTAGCTGCCCTAGCTTTTTGTTGGAAACTGGAACTAGCCAGAAACTGGAGTTTGGGGTCTTTAACATCGTGGCTTGCTGCATGACATCCTTAGTGGAAGCGCTATAGACAGAAAAGGTAAAAGGATTACAGACACATTTTAAGCCAAAAGAAGATGGCTCGAGGATCACTTTTTCTTTTGCTGACGCTGGCAGAGATGGTGTCCCCCTAACGCAAATTGGGGAGTACTGTGTCTTGGCTCTTCCCTAGTTGCTGTTCCGACTCTGGGACCGTCGAGTAGATCAGGGCCATGTCTGGCCCGCTAGACCCTGGGATGGCTCTCATAGTCTGATGAGCGTGATGGGAGTACGTCCCAAGAACCAAGATTGTAGTCGCCATGGCATGTTCATGGAACCTGGTCGTCCTCTGCTTTCATCCTTTCAGTGCACTATTGTAAAGACACACGGTCGCTGAGGTTAAGAAACCGACAGTAGAAACTTTCATTCCGCGCACATCCGTCCAACGGCCGTATGGAAATTGCAATAGCATTATCACGATGGAGGATTCACATCAGTGGGCGGAGGAAGGTGCGATGATCTTCATCCGTAATGCAACGAAGGTCTGGTGAATTGACGGCCTCCCCATTCACTATTCCCATGGCGTGGATTCCTCCTGAGATGGAGCGCGGTATCAACATTTACCGGGATAAGGAGAATTCCAGCCTTTCCTCAGGATCGACTTGGGAGTGGTGCACCGTGCGCGGCGTAGATCCTCACCGTTCCGTTCCTGGGCGCCATGCGGGAATCGCCGGCGAAAAAGGTCGCTTCACCTGGCGGACGAGCGAAGATTAGCGACGATGCTAGTCAAAGCAATTTCAGCGGCTGCGCCTGAGGCTTCCACGTTACTGCGACGGATCGACGACACCCGACGGGTTGCGGACGGTGGATGGGGAGACGGAGGGTAAATGGGCTAAATTTGTCGAATTAGGGGCCTTTAGTCATAAGGCTATAAATACGTCGAAGCAATTTCGAGAAGCGCCAAGCTTTTTCGCTGCAGGAGCCGGGCGGCCGGACAGCGCATGGCAAGCAGGCATTGTCAGCCGGGATCATCGCCGTCGTTGCCTCCTAGCGGTCATCGTACATGCGGCCGGGCGGGTATCTCAGCCCTGGCGTTCCATTCAGGGAGGCGTACGCGAAACCCTCGTTGCCATTTACTCCATCTGGGCTAGACCCTCATACCGCGCCCTTGGGACGTGTGGTGGCTTCCGGCCGCGGCCAACCACGTTGACGGCTGGTCCACGGGGAGCCATGGCACGCAGACCTTAGATGCATCTTGGCTGTAACATCGTCACCGTGCAATTCTGCGCGTAGTATTTGGCAACAAGTGAGAGGAGGACTATCCTATTGTTATCTCAAGGATGTTGACGCGGCATGCGCAAATGAGCCCCCTTCAAGAGCCTTTCCTATTGATATGGATTAGCATCTAGCTAGATCTCTCAAGCAATTTTCTTGCTGCGATTGGATCTTCGATTACGTATGCTTGCTATCTATTGATATAGTAGAAGACTAGTAGAGAGGACTGTGCTGTCATCCGATCACTTGATGGTCGGCTATCCCAAACCCGAGGCTCCAAGATCAATAGCCGTTGATGCTGCAAATGGAGCGCTTTGCTGCCAAAATAATGTCGTCGTTCGGGGAGGGAGAGGCTTTACCTTTACTCGTTGTTACAATTTTTAGAAGGCGTGACAAAGCAGACTCTAGACGCCATCCTGTCAACTCGGCGAGGCATCCCGCCGGGGCTAAACTTCTGGAATACTCAACTTCAACGTTTGAGCCGTAACCTTGGTACAGGTGGCGCGCTGGAGACGACGTACTCCCAGTCTCCACGTATTAGGCTTTCATGAAATCTCGGTTTTCGGAATAGGGAAGCTTGATTCTCCTGGCCCGCGGAGGTAGGGTAGGTACCACATAGTGTTGCCAAAGGATCTCTACCAACTTTGGTTCAGCGCTGCATGATTCCATTTTGGCCTGGCGTCCTATGTTTAATTGAGGGGCCCGACCAATGTACGAGCCCTGAGATCTTCTCGTCTGGTCAGATCCCTGATTCGTCACAGCAGATCTTGTCCGAAGTTAAGCATTTCGCGGGGAGCACTCCAATCTTGATACTCTCATAGTCTATAACGAAATGGTCCTAAAGTCTATCGCTCTAGGAAACCGTTGCGAGTCGTAATCATCAACGGTGGAGTGATTAGTCGCAAAGTAGAGGTAGGGCTGAAACTCAAATTCATTTTTCGCGGGTGCTGACCGTTTTGGTTCGAGAGAGACCTAATTCTCCGCTGTCTTGGGATGTTGACCAACTCGATTTGGGCAGAGGTCTGAAAGCTCAGTCTTTTCTCGATACGAGACATTGATGAAGCGCGAGACCACTCTATCGAGATGATTACGTAGACCATCATGGCTGTGGGCGGTTACCGCACAGAATTTCTGGTGACATTGTGTCCCAAGAGTACGGCCAAGAATCGGGGAAAGCCGTTGGCTCAGTGGAGGCGGCCGCGCTGGCATTGATTATTCAGGCCAGCCACAGAGGCAAACTCGGTGTGAATAATAGCAATGGCGGGTTCCTCAAAGCGGTGGAAAGTACGATCGCCGTTGCACAGATTCGGTGACTGGGGAGAGAGTTGAGAGCGCTGCCAAGGTGCGGTCTGCTTCTTCAATCCTCAGCCTTGTAAACTCCGTCGTCGTCGTCGTCGGAAGTCCCTTGAGCTTCTGATGCCAAGCGCAGAGTGGTGAGCGGTGAGCCACGATTGGGCACAGCGCAACGATGGTCCCTCGTTCTAACAATAAAGACGTGATGCCTAAGCAATTTAGATTGGCAACAAATTCGCTGCTGGTCGTGCCCTAAAGCAGAAACCGTGCCCTTGTGTCTTGCCCATCTTCACCTGAAAGGCTGGACGGGGCGCGGCTGCGGGCCTGAGTTTGTGCCTGAACTCTCCCACCAACGGCAGCAACAACAGGGCCAACGAACTCCAGGACGGACCCCTGACGGGGCGCGAAAAGTACTTCTAGGGAGAATAGTAAGGAGCGTACTAGTAAAACGGGTACGAGTATGGCGGGCGTAATGTAACGCTTGTACGGGGCCTCCACCCAGCGGCGCGGTGCTCCCCAAGAACACGGATGCGAGAAACGCACAGCAGCAGCACCACCACCTCCACCAGACCCCTCCCTCGCATCCTCCCACACCGACTCCCCCGGCAACTTTCATGGCCGCGTGCAGCAACCCTGTCGACCCGCACACGCCCATCCCCTGAAGCAGCGGCCAATCCTCGCCGGCCTAACCTCGTTAGCTGCCAGCCCTCGATGTCGACGCAACCTCTTGCCCCAAATTTGGTGGCATGCCCTCAGGGAGCCACCGGGGGCCAGGTAAGCAGTGATCCCATCGGGAAATGCCCTTTGACCACGCTGCTCAATCCTCCCCCCCAAAAAGGCTGCCAATGCGTGCTAACCCAAAAATCAAAACTAACCCGGTAGGCTGATCCTGCGTCTGTTAGACCCTGGTTGTCTGTACGCTCCGCTAAGCTCCTGGATGCGTACCACTTCGGAGACAACTCAACTTCCGCTGCCATCCTCCAGCTCCTGCTATATAGACTTCCCCAGACCCCATCTGTACGAACTTCCTACTCTGGCCATCGATACATCCAAGCCTCTTCCTCCCCCTCCCATCAAACTTCTGACCTACTCTATCACATCATCGTTCCTGCTCTCCCTCACATCAGACCGTGCGAGCCCACCATGCAGCGCACTCAGAGCTACAGCTACCCCTACCCAGCAACCAATGCCCGGTACTCATCCACCCATGGGACCAGCAGCGCCTTTTCAGCCAGTGCCAACCCCAATGAGGACTGGACCAAGATTTCAGATCTAGCTGAGAGAAGGCGCATCCAGAACCGCATCGCCCAGCGTAACTATCGTGAGTTAACCATCGGATGCGGGGCATTACCAGCATTGACCGAGTACTAGGCAAGAAGCTCAAGAGGCGTCTGGAAGATCTCGAGCGGAGGGCAGCGTCTGCCTCTGCATCGCCGGAGCAGAGTCATGAGGAACTTGATCAGCCAAACACAGACAGCGCGGAGGAGGCTCAGTCACAAACTCGAGCGGTCCCGGTATCTATCGCAGATTATGAAGAACATGTCTCTGCGGGTGTTTATTCAAATGACGGCATCTCGACGCATGATGATCGAGGGGCATTGTTCTCTCAGCAATGCACAAGGCAATTATCCACCTCCCCACCTCCTGCCTTCTCCTACTCCAGCTATCAATTTTCGGAACAACCCTCATATACGCCATACCCTCAACACACCGCCTACCATGCTCTCCCAGCTCCATATACGGATCTCTCATACCAAAATTCTTACCTACCACCCCTACCGTCCACGTTACCAACAGTGCTTCCCTCCACGTCTGCAATGAAACGGGAAGAGGTATTCACGGGCGAGGATATGATCAGCCCTTTCAGCATGAGCTACGCCTCCATGGCCGGCATGGACATCCCTACCACCCAGACCTACTCAGATTCAAGCGCACATGTAAGTTCTTGCCCGTGCCACGGTCTGCGGAGCAAGACTAACGTGACAACCAGACACCTCCTCTGACTCATTCAAATTCGTTTGACCACTCGCGAGAAAGCTCGCCAGCTCATTCGCATCACGGATTTCCTATCACACCTGCCTCGATACCGACTTCACCGGATCTACGGCTGGTCTGACGAATAGAAATGAGATTGTATTTGATTAATGACGGTTCAATTCATGGATTGGGACAGGTAGAGCAAGCAGACCACTACTGCATTTTACCCGCATTGCCTAGGATTCATTGACTGGAAATGGCATGCATGGCGCTGGAGGTACCATTATTCGACGATATCCTCGGGATTTGGAACCCATTTTTAGTTCCATCAAAAGCAATTTTAGCTTCCAATATAGCAAGATTGAGAGCTTCCTACTAATTGAGATGATTTCACTTCTAAGTCACTTGGATAGATGTTCGTGTTCGTGTTTGTCTTCCGAGACCTGTGCATCGACAGTGGCTGTGGTCTAGATAGCGGCTCCCCCTGACCCGGCTCCTTGGGTTGCCTGCGGATACTACCGGCAGCGCGAGCGGAATCCGGAGTAGGAAGTAGTAGCGAGATGAAATCATCAGACATGCAGCATAATCATTCTCCGCCTCTTTTTTTTTTCACATCATTTGAAATCATCCATCGTTCGCCGCGTGTGACTCTTCTTTTTCGAGCCCGGTTGCATTCTGAACGAGTTTCCAACCCATTTTTATCTCCGTGAACGGCGCCCCTCGTGCGTAAGGGCCCCGCCGACTCTGCTTGACCCCGGCTGTTAGGGGCATGGGTCGAGTGGCCTTGAGCGAATGCTAGTGCTTTTCAGGTAGCCACTTCGCCCTGCTTCGCCGCGTGTTCGCACAGTCGGACCAGAACGGGAAAATGAGGCAGCTTTTCGGAGGGGAACTGTATGTATGTTCCGTATAGAACTTGACAAGGATGCAAGACCCTCGGTTATCGAGGTGCACGTGCTCTGTCCAAGATTAACTAACTACTACGTTGATCTTCATAGACCTTGGGATAGCGACGAGTGGACAGCAAGTGACGACCGAGTCCGAGGCGGCAAATCTCAGGTAGCCTCCACCAGTCCTGCATCTCTGCATAATAGTGTAGTCCCATTCGCCAGACTGCTGGTGGACGCTTAAACTGTGTACAGTAGCAAGGATAGATCGCTGACAATTAATTGTTTGACTGTCTAGTCATACCTGTCCTGCTCCTCATCTACCGCTCGATTCTATGGTAACCTTGATATCAAGACCTTAGGAGGTGCAGGCTTTGCGAGTCAGCGCACTACCGGCGACGAATGTTCATGGGACCTTTCAGTCTATGATGGAATCGAAATTGTAATCTCGAAAGCAGATACCAAACAGTACACGTTCATCCTCAAGGATGAGCTCCTCCCTCGAGATCCTAACACGGGAAGGGAACAGTCTACGATTAGTTATGAATTCGACTTTCGTCTTGATGAGGAATCACGTACGTCGGAGACGACAATTTTCATACCGTGGAAGGATTTTACGGCAACGTATCGAGGAAAAGAAAAGGAAAACGCTCCGCGTATCAATACCAGTCAAATAAAGAGATTCAGCCTTATGAACCGCAGGTAAGTCCTTGTAGTAAAGGTTCTGGCAATCAACTTTTGGAATGTCTGATCAGATGATGGAACAGCTTTTTTGGCTCGCAAGAAGGTGACTTTTCTCTTACGGTGTTGTCCATCAGTGCAGTTACTTCCGACCACCAAGATGACCCGCCAGAGGAACCGCGCATTGTAAGAGGCAAAGACACAAGCAATGACTTGGGCTCCGAGAAGCGAGCGGAACTACAACATCCCAGAGGAATTGCACGCCTAGGATGGCTGTCGCGGCTCTTGAACGACTGTTGGAAGGGTTGACAGATGCCGTACGCATCTGCCTGTTTCATTGGACATCTCAATTGGTCCACGTGCTGAGGATTCTGAGAGAATGCTACTCTGCCGGCATTATCGTCGTTGCTGTTTCCAAGAGTCACTGCAAGGCTTGGAGGGTCTAAGATAACATTGGGCATGCTTGGATCCTTCGGATCGCTAGCCGATGCAAATGATGTATTTGACGTTCCAGGGCATTTTACGTACTACTATTTAGAGAACTGAGCAGCCCTAGACTCGATGCGTTTTCTCCACGTCGCGTGGCTTGTTTCCGACACTCTGACAAGGTTCTGACAGCCGCAGAACGCTCCTTGATGATCGGCAACTATCAAACAATCCTGAGGGGGCAACGTGAAGCACCAGGTCATTACGCATTTTCCCGGCTCTTCGGTGCGTCAGGCCAGGGGAGATTTTTCTTAGCAAAACGTACAAATCTGTTGCCATGCGCTTTCGATCAATGCGTTCGGTCTTGCTTCATGACTTTCCCGTGCCGTTCGCACGCCTAACCCGTATCGCAAAGTTTGTGGATTGGCTATGATTCACCGAATGTTGGCAAAGCGCGGCGTAGGAGCTGGCAGGAAAGCTCCCCAGAAGCGGAGACCTCTCGGTGGATGAAGCGAATCGTCTTCTCAATCGACGCGATGGAGCCCAATCCCCGTGCGGAGCTCGTAAGATCCCTCTCGTCGTGCACGACCCTCCTGGGAAAAGTATGTATGATAAGTACAGTTCCTTCTTCGGTCGGCCTCTGGTGGGAGCAATAAGGCTCTGCTGCCCCTCATCGCATCTTGGTGCGGAAATGGGCCGTTGGGAGCGTTTCATGCGCCTTACGCCGCACCGCGTCTGACACCGCACCTAATATAATGAATTGCACCATGCTTACCTGATACCTTTGTTTGATGGTACCGCGACCTTTCCTGGACGAGCACTTTCCACGCTGGGAAAACGTTTTGGGCGGCAGCTGGGAGCATTATGGAAGACTCAGGTGTGCCCACGCACTAAAGTCCCACTGCTCCAACCGCTACGACGACATCACAACCGGCAGCCTCCGTGGGCTCGCACTGCGGGCCAAGAGCCAACAGTGGACTGCGGATCCTACGGCTTCTTCCGCCAACAGCGTCCTTGACACCTCGTAGAAATGCATAAGGTTTCCATTGGCTGGCTCAGCTCGTCTGCTACGAGACCTCATGGGCCAGGAGTCCAGGACTTCCATCACGCCGTTGCCCAAGCCCTCGGCGCTCATGATCAAGCGCAGATCGCGAAGCTTCTGCATCTTTACGAGGACGTACGATACTTCGCTTCCTATCCGGGCCCTAGTGTGTACGAGCAAGAGCCACGGCGAAAACGGGCGAATCCCGCGCCGGATAGGGCGCCCGAGGAGGCCTAGCTCTGTGAAACAAACAGGCATGTTACTGCCAATGGGAAGAATAACAACTGCTTCCAAACCAGGCTTGGCGCACCGACTTTTTGGTGTCCTTTTGCTCTGTCAATTTTCGGCTAGAGTTGAGTGTCCCTTGGGGGCGCTTCAGGAGCACGCGGGCGACCTTGGCGTGGATTTTTGCCAAATTGCTTCCAACGCTGCTGCATTCGACTAGCCGTTGGCCTTTGAAACCGCTTGGGCAATATCTGTGTTCGGATTCGCACGTCTCCATAGTCGAAATCCACGACTCGAGCTCGGCGTTGGACAATCAAGCGAGGACAACAGCGTTGAAGCGAAATAAACAGCTATAGAAAAGTGATTTACCATCGCTAGATCTGCGAGACGTTTCAAAGCAGGAGAAGTGGGAAGAAGCTGGAAGTCAGTACCAATGCGGTAAATGGGCTCGCATCGATGGCGAGGCCCATGCAGATTAATGAGTGATATGACAGTGACCCGCAGGGCAACCGTCAACGGGCGCGAGGAGCGAAGCGCGAGCCGCTCAATACCGCACAAAGGTGTCCCTATGTCCGTTTGGTTTGGGGGGAAACGGTATTACGTACGAGTGCTCGACTTGTATGTAATGCCGTTACAGCTATCCTACCTCCGCAAAGGTCCACCGAAAGCGAGCTCGTGTTATGCAGCCGCTGATTCGCTCCCCTCACGATCCTTCGTTCCAAGGCTGGGGGTCACCGTACAACAGCCAGAGAGAACGGGACCCCCACCATATCTCGAGTATTAAACGAGGTTGCGCCCTATTTTCAGAAATTTGAGTCAAGACGACTGGGGTGCTGGTTTGATCCTTCGGGCGCCGATCGCATAGCAGTGTTGGACAGTCTGAAAGACGGTTTGAGATTGCCATAGTCAAATTTTCAAATTGATGTTTCAACATTTCTCATGCAGAGAGATGTTGTATTGAGACTACCCAGTAATGAGGAGGGTCTGACGAGATTTGTGGCCCGATAAGCATCGTGAAGAAGGTGCTGACAGAGACTGGGAGAAGCAGCTGCCAGCCTTACGGCCTCCCCATCCCCCCCCCCTGATTGGCCTCACCTCAGGTACCGATGCACAACATCCTCAGCCGCAGCTGCTGAAGCTCGACACAGGTAGACCGACTCTTGCGCAGACCGCATGGCAGAGGTAGCATGCAGCGGGGCAGGTTGGCGTCGCCAAATAACTCTCATCTCGGACATGAGGGTGGCCACGCATGGTGAGTGATGGGGGGGAACATGCAGCGATCGAACACGAGTCGCAAGGCTATGACATAGGGCTGCCTCTCGCTCACCGCACCATTTCAACCGTCTGCCAGCCACCGCCCGCGCAATCTGACGGTGACGCTCCAAGCATCCCTTCCGCCGCCCTTGGCAAATTATCGGATAGACCCTGTTTCCACAAAGAGCTCGTTCTTGGCCTTGCAACCCCGAGACGATCATGTGTAGCTGCAAAGCCAAAGGAGTTCGAGAGGGGCGCCTCACTTTGGGGTTAGTCGGCTTCTACACACATTATCACTCTGCCTCCCTCAGGGCCTCAACCACGCGCTGTCCTTTTGGTGGCTCGCAAGCAGTCCCGTGGTCCTAATTTTGCTAATCCCGTTTTCGCGACTTGTACCTAGATTCCCCGCCTACGTCTCGTCTCTTTTGGGTATCGAAGTGCGAACCATGAGTGTCAACCACCCTCTCCCTCTAACTAGAGGGCTAGATTTGGGACTCGGCGCGTCGACTAAGGCGGACGACCGCGCCCCGCATTACGCACGCGTTCTGTCAACACATTTGGCGACGAACCTCCTCGGCATCCTGAAATAAGGAATTAGCTCTCAATCATCATGATTTGGCATCATATTTTTACGCAGATTTGTCAGTCAGGTGGCGAGCCAAAGATGGCTCAGCTTCCATATCCAACTTGAACCATGGTAAGGCGTCTCCTGAATCTCCGCCGACTTCCGGCGGCGCTGGGCAAGAAAGAAAGGCGGCGGCGTTCCAATTCTCTCCGAACCCGACCCTGGTGCGATGTGGACTGGTCGAAATCTCTCAGTGGCTTTGTGAGCTGCAGAACATGATAGTTCTGCGCCTGGACTCTCGTGCCGTATTTTCCTTGCACCCGCGGATCCAGCGTTGCTTTACAAACACCCCTATATGGCAACAAGACTAGTGCAGGAAATGGCATCCTGGGATGGAGCTGCAGTGGGATGACTTCGAACATGAGGCCATTTCTATTGCGTCAGGTGCAACCTACTTCCCTACACAGGCTGGTCGAGAGTCAAAACCGGGTGGACGAATGCCTGAAGAGTGGCCATGGTGATCCCCCCCGTGGCTACGTAAAGTGGTCTCCACGTTCGATGTCACTACCTTGGCCATTGAAAGGTACGCCAGAGTAGCAGAGAGGTTGGGTGATGAACCAAGGTATTGGCGAGTTTCATTAGAATGACTTCTCATAACCTCCTTCGACCAGCGTGTATGCGATCGTTGATACGAGCCCTTAAAACGCGAGTCCTACGTGATGGCCATTGATTCTAATCATACTAGTCTCTAATTTTATTGACGGTATCTTTGCAATCCATCTCCCTTTTTTCTCCCCCTCTTTGAGCATTTGTGTTTCATTTGATCCGGTTCATTTTACACAAAAGGTGACAGCAAGCTTTTGTCAGCCAATTTTAGAGTCTGATCTTCCTGTCCACTTTCATCCGCTTCGTGATATTTTGAAGGCTTCTTTCATGTAGCCGTGTTGCACGCTGAAGCTAGATGCTTCCTTCTCAGACGGTTGGTGATCGCTATGCCGCAATCCAGCCACTGCAGACGTCTCAGTCCTTGTCAACACCTTGAATGCAGGGCCATACTCACTGGCCGTGACCATCGTACTCTCCCTTCTTGTCAGATGAGGTACTTTTAAACCACAACATTTGAGAGACATAGGCTTTGGAAGGCTCGCGCCACATGTCGGTTTGTTTAGCGTCTCAGGTTCCATGGACGCAACATTATGGGCTGTTGCGCGTTCGTGGAGAGATTATTCAAAGAGCTGTCTGAGACCTTTAATCATCTGCATCATCCGTGTCTCCTGGGACTGGTAGAGCCTCAATCGCTTTCTCAACCTCCATGTTCTCTTTGGTAGGCATCTCCAGAGAAACAGGATCAAGGTATCCCTTCTCCCACCGACAGACAACGTTTCCGTCATTTCTAATCTGAAGCCAGATACCTGCGAAATCGTCAGTTCCTGATTGTCCTTTTCGGTTGAGACTGCTGTCAACCGAAAGTCTCGTCGTGCCTCACCCGCAGCTAAAAACTCATAATTCTTTGCGTTCAAGATATCCTTTCCTTTACCCCGGAGTCCTTGTGCCTGGCGAAATTTATATCCCCAATCTCGAATTTTCAGGGAGCCCGCCCAGCAATGTGCTCTCAGCCGTGACCATGCCGCCGAAAACTTGCTGCTCTTCTTTTCGGGAGGATTTACTTCAAGTCTCTCGATTAGCGGCACTCGAATGTTTGGCACCGACGACTTTAACTTACGGCCACCAAAGACGTGTATGAGCTATTCCAAATCAGCTTCAACGTATCTTCTCAACTAAGATATAAATCAAAGAAACTCACCTCGTGGAGAAGCACCAGATCTGGGGAGAAAATCCTATCTAGGACATGATGATAGGCTCCTGGCTGTTTGGAGAGGCCCTGCTCAATGATATCGGACGTGTATCGGCCTTCAAGATTCCCTGCCATTTTCTCTGGTTCGAAGAAGCCTTCGCAGAGGGTAATGCGGGCTTCTCCTTCCACCTCCATCTGGCCTGTTTGAAAAGGCAGGATAAGCATCGGCGAAAGGTTCTACTTTCTTTAAAGACGCACCGCCACTAACTTCCGCCAGCACATATCCCATGCCGTTGGCATCTCGTCCATAGTCTGCACAGACAGTCTTGCGCTGTCTGCGCCGCTTGTTGATCCTGACCCCACTGCAGTCCAGTCCGAGTGCAGTCTTCATTCCCTTCCATGTCGCATCTGTCTTGCCGTCTTGATTGTATAGGAACCGCTTGTCGTCGCAGAACAACACAATCTCTAGTGGGGATTGTTTCTGGCCGACTTGGCTGATTTTCTGAAAAAGGTCTGGCCGGACGTTTGGTATTTAGGCGTCACCGCTCCGGGGCCCAAAGACGCTAGGCGGACTTACCTATGGTGTCCTGATAAGCGCTATCAGAGTACTCGAAGAGAGCTTTGAACATTGCCATTGCAACGTCAGTCCGGTCCTTGAGCTGTTTCGCCACATCTGGGGTTTTGTCAGGCTAGATGGGTCAGAGTGAAGGCATGTCGCTTACGGTTAGCTATGCGGACGACCCCTTGAATCGCCTTTTGGATCCTTTCAACTTCTTCGTCAATGCATTGGTCATCGTAGAACAGCTTCGGTAAATCTGGCCGAGGCGGTTCGGACTCTGGGAACAAAGGAAGTAGATCCGCGGTCGCGTACCATGCTAAGACAGGGCTGAGAAAGAATGCTGCAATAACAAGATAGTATGCTGGAAGAGAACTCGTCCGCATGGTATGGACGCTTATTCTTCGCTCTTTGAAATCCTCAGTCGTCAGCGTACAGTGACCGCTGTCAATGGTTGCGAATGGGTTAAGAGCTGTCGTTGATCTTTGCTTTTTATTGGCAGACGATATCGACATGCAATTACGGAAATTCGGATAGAAGTTCCCATGGCGAAGAAGATAAGTATTCGTTCTGGTAGATTGTCCGGAGTTTGCCTAAGTTTGTTCGCTTGACTTGTGGCTCGAGAGTATATAACAACGGTGCCGTGGCATCCAACGTTGGATACCATCTTGAAAGGAGCTACCCTGAAAGGCCCTCGTAGGTCCTTCGGAAGAGGTTTTGGCTGGACTTCAAGATTGAGAAAGGGCTTAACCCAGACCTTATTTGAGATTTGGCCCCTTGTTGGCGCTATGTGAGCACTGTTCCATTGACATGCCAAAGTCAGCAGCTGCCCCCAAAGACATCCTGATAAGGCATTGGGAGCAGCCGGCCATACCGAACTAGTTTAGAACATCTTGGAATGCGTCGTTGGCGACCAAGGTTAGTTTCGCGCTTCTTTTCTCGACGGTCCTAGATTTGTTGCTACCAACCTGAACGCCATTATTGCTGCTGATAATTACTGTGACCATGATCGCCCGTCTGCCATCCAATGCAACCAAGTTCGCATATCAGACAAGAACTGTTTGTTGGGCTGTGAAAACCAACTATTCCTAGCTTGTGGAGGAGTCTTCGTGACTATGCCTGACAATGAACGGGTTGCTGCAAGTGCGCGTTCGAAAATGACCTAGTTGAACAACGCAAAGTTGACCTGCCGAACAGTATCAATGTTGTTCAGAATTTTCCTCTCGCCATAAAGATTCACGCGAGTCTTTGAAGGCTGAATCTTAACAACGATCTCGAGTCCTTGGGTCACTATACTGTCTCCATTCTCAATCCATCCATGTCATTCCTTATGCTCTTGAATGCACTACCTTTCCATCTCTTCTCCACGACCATCACGAACACAACTCTCTTCACTCATACCATCATCCTCTTTCTCACACTTTCTTGCTCTGTCCTCTCCTCTCAACCTCGCCGCTCTGCGCCTCCGTCTTCCTTTCTCTGGCCAATCCCCTCCATTGCCCCTTCCTCTCTCCCAACGCTCTGTCCCCCGACCGAAGGCTGCCCCTGGCCATGTCCATGCGATCGATCCTATCTGCCTGACCCGGAAGAAAACATGGAGGATGATACTCCCGACGTAAATGACATTGCCAGTGACTGGAACTCAAATGCCCAGGCCGTTGACGAGGAGACAAGTACCTTCGAGTTTAGGGAAACGACGCTACGAGAGGATGAAAGACCAGTTGTTACTGGATGGCCTGTGCAGCATGGACAGGAAGTTGTTAAGGGAGGCACGACGAGAACGAGTGCGCCGGTGACGACTTCGGTGGAGACGGCGATTTGTGACGACGACGGAGCTTCTTAATGTCAACCAGCACTGGACGGTCATGATCGAAAGCCGACGCCGTTGCTGAACTGGCGTTGCCCTACACTGTGTACAAATCTGACAGGACCCCTGTGGAGGGTCGTGCAATACCGTTTACTCGCGCCTTGACGACGAATACATTCGCAAAAACCGGTGTGGACAAGTTGATCCTTTTGAAACGCAAATATATACAGTTACCCCATCATGGTTGGTCCTGAAAACGCCCATCTATCTATTCATTGGAATCGAGTGTATAAACCGAGCTGGGTACGACGTGCCGCAAGCCGATGCCAATCCCAATTAACGAAATTCAACAGCTCACATATCCTGGCCAACCGTCAAGAAACACATCCAGTGTATATTTCCACCCCAGCAGAAATCCACTGCCTCAGGTCAACGCTCAACGCTCAACGGACCAAGACAAATTCCACATTACATTCAGCAGTATCACCTCAAACACTATCCGCCAGCACTACGCACGCTCCGCTCCACCGTCTGCTCATTAACATGCTTCTACGACGCAATTATCCACCCTGCCAACCCAAATGCAGACCGTCACATTCCTCCACGTCCCCTAATCCGACGGAGGCAAAAGGGTGGAAGAACGCGAAACAGCGCCAAGTTCTAGCAGCATAGACACAAAATATTCAAGTATCTCGCTGGCGCTCGTTGCCTCCGGTTGCCTCCCTTTGGCTCGAGCAGAGGCTTGTGCAGAGAGAAAGCAAGTGGGCGAATCAGTCGAATCCTAATAGAACCTGCTTCAAGAAATCCCCGGATGTGGTCAATTTTCAGCACGACACTGCTATCCATAGGGTGTTCCTCCCGGATCTGGCCACGTCTGTAAAAAGCCCCCTGTATCAATTCTGCAATCGAGCCAGCTCCCGGATGCCCCCCTTGTCCCTTCTTGAGAAGTTGCCCGTGAACAGCTTTCGTTCAACAAGATCTCCACACAGGCAAATTGACACCACGGTGAAGATGTTGAGTACCTGCCTGAGGCATGGAGCAGCAACTAGAGTAGGGGATAAGGTAGTTGCTTATACCGAGATTTTATTGTCCGCTTTCTCTTTACCCTGAGATAGTTCTTTTGTGGGATCGACCTCCTTTCCACTGGTCTAGTGTACTATAGGCTTTCTGAGGTTATTGTTCCAGAAAATGTATGTCCAGTGATAGGTTGCCGATTTTAACTCGTGTCTGGCTGTCCACACACGACGTGGTTAGAGACGACCTTGAGATCAAATGTGATGCATGTCGAGATGAGAGTTAAGGAAATTAAACAAGTCGAGGCGTAATGTCCGGGTGCTTTCGGTTTTAATCAAACTTCATTGTGCCCGCGGTCCTATAGAGCCGTAGGGAGGCACATGCTAACAACGAGGGCAGCCTGGGTGCAATGAACGTATTGATGATCCGATAGAGCAGCAAGTACGGGAGAAAGATCGATTCTTAACACCATTGGCTCTTGGGTGCTTCCTTCTCTCTCTTCCGTGATAGCAAGGACTTGGTGTGTATCATGCGCATCTAGTTCGCTCATCTCTCTCGACGCCAAAGGTTGCATCAAAACCATACACACGTTTAGATACAAAGCCGCAGTTGCTTTGAACGTGCCCAATCTTCGACCACTCCATGATCTCGTGGGTGTTCTGACGGTGCGCTAGCTTCCAAATGCTGCCGAGATCTCTTCCTGGCCGTGTCATCGCGGCCCCGATCTCAAGATGAGTTAAAGTCGGAAAACCCTCTTCCAAGCCAGTCCCTCGATGGGCTGCAACAATCTCCCCTCTCACCTAGGACTCTTCAACGCCTCCCCTTCGCCCTCCCTCCCCTGCCCCTGCCCCTGAGCAGCCTGCTCTTCCAAAAAGCCCTGCCACAGCTCCGCCAAACTCTCCTTCCTCACCCCTCCTTCCCCCATCAAACTCATATGTGCCAGCGTATTAGCATTGCTCTGGCTCCTGTGCGCCGGACTTGTCGTTAAATTCAACGTAGACGAGCTCGGGGTGACGGTTGTCGATGCCGAGCGGAGAAGACCGGCCTGTTCTTTTTCCTCGTCTGACCAGCGGAGGAGGTCGGCGATGAGGCGGAGGACCTCGAATTTGCGGGGGTCGGAGCGATCGATTTGGAGGAATTTGAGGAGATAGGTCGTTATTATTTGGCTGGGATTGTAAGTGTCAGACGGTGTAGGGTCGGTAAGCTTCGCGGCGCAGATGGAAAGAGGAAGGAAATAGCAGACAGGACTTCTCAACGTACCGGTCAACACTCTCTTCCGGCTTCCCCTTCATATGCTTCAGCAGTCTCAACGCGTTTGTCAAATGCTCGTTTAGCGTTACAGCCTCATGCCTTAGCTTTCCGATCAACAAGTTCTTCTCCTTGACCTCCTTCTCAAACGGCTGCGTCCTCTCCAGTTCCGTCTTTGTCGCCTCAAGTTCCTTCTTCGCTTCCTCCGCCCGCCTTTCTTCCTCCCTCAAACTATTCCTCAATTTCTCCAGCTCCGTCTGGGAACTTTCTACTGCCTCCCTCAACTCCCTTTTGCGCTCTACCTGGATCTCCTGCAACGCCTTCTGCAGCCCGTCGATCGTGACAGCCTGTCCCTCTCGCTCACGATCCACGCGTTCGTAGGCGCTCTTGTAACTCGCAGCCTGCTCCTCCAAATCCCCCACTTTCTCCCCTAAATCCTTCCTCATCGATCTCTCTTCCAGGGCTAGAACCTCCCAATCATGCATTGCCTGCTTTGCATTCTCAAACTCTTCTCTTATATAGCTCTCCTGTTCTGCTAGCTCATTTCTTTCTTTCTGCCAGTTCTGTTGCGACAGGTTGGTGCGGTTTCGGAGGGAAGAGAGTTCTTTAGAGGAGGATTCCTTTTCGGCGGCGAGGGTAGAGAGTTCGTCGGTCTTGGCTGTAAGAGACTGCGCTAAGTCAGAGTTCTGGGTCTCAAGTTCGTCGATGCGGTCGTTCTGAGTGGCTATTTCTTCCTTTAAAATAGCAGTCAGCGAGATGGAAGCGGATATTCGGAGGAAAATGCAAAGGATGAGACATACAGCGTTCGCTTTGAAGCGCTCTCGAACCTGAGATTTAAGGGTATTGACATTGTCTTGAAGACTGGTATATTTAGTCTGCCAGTCTGAAGTTTCGGCTTGAGATTCTTCCAGTCGCTCCTGAATGGACTTTGTCTCCACCTGGTATTCGGCCTGCAGGTCTTCCAGAGACTTTCGGAGCCTTGTGACTTCAGATCGCAAAGTGTCTCGGTCGCGCACAAGAGCTTCAAAGCGTGTGCTTGCATCGACAGCTTCCGGATGAGAAGCGTCATGCGTGCCATTGTTGAGCGCACTAGAGTCATCTGTATCGGTTGATGGGTCTATTGTAGAAACCTTGGCTGCCTTTATTTCAATACTCTGCGCCTTTTCATCTGGTTGTGATTCTCCCAATGCACCGTTCACGGGGTGTGTTTCTGGCTCCTATAGACAGTAAGTCACTACATCGAAATCGTTGACAGCCTCCATACTTCTGCCCTCTCCTGGTTATCATCATCACCACGTTCCGCATTTTCCTCGGTATCTGGCGTACTTCCGGAGAGTATGGATTGGCCATTCGCCTTAGCTTTCCCTCCGCCCTTCTTCTTCTTGTTCTTTTTGGATTTTGAGCCTGTTCAATTTGAATAATATTCTACTGCAAGGTAAGGAAAAGGTCGATTACCTGAATCTGGCGGCGGTAAGGCATCTGTCACTGTATTTGACGACATCTTGCGGCTTTGATGTGTGGCATCTATACCTGACGTGGAAGTTGAATTCCGGAGCTGTTGAATGGCGACTAGCGCGCCCTCGGGCAGAGCTCTTCCGCTGCGGGACCTTCTCCCCCGTTGGAGCACTCTGCCTGCAAGAATTCAGAGATCGGACGTGCTAGCAATTAATTGTTAATATTATACACGAAGCTACGAAAGAATTCTTTGCATGTATCGTCGCCTTGCCCATGCGTCTATGGATGCACGCATCGAATTCCTAGGCAAAATGCAAGTGCCGCACCAATGCAGAAGTCAACGCCAATGACCTCTCCTTTGACCTGTCCTCTTATGCCATGCCCACCTTTCTCTTCCAATGCCAATGCGCATCCACCTCAAATGCTTTCGTTAGGTGTCTTAGCCTAGCTTGCCATGGTAGCTGAATCGCCCACCTGCAATACGACCATATCTGCTGCCCTCTTTCACACCTCCAGCCAAACTTGGACGCTGTGGTACAGCGGATATGGACGGCGCCCGTTCCACAAGCCACTCCAGCACGCTTTCATAGCAGAGTACAAATTGGCGCAGACTCTGTACCATACTCAGGCGCTGGCTGCGAAAATCTGTTACCGCTCGCTCAACTAGATCGATATCGTCGTGGAATTCCCAATCGCTGTCCGTATTACTTCCAGTAGATTCAGGTTCGTCAACATCCATTGCATCAGGATCCCTCTCTCTCTCATCCTTCTCTTCTCTCCGTACTGGAGACAGCTTTCCAGTCCGTGCAACGCGTTGTCGCCGTAACATGTCCAGCACACTATCAACCGTGCAAAATGTTCCGGTGCGACCACACCCAGCACTGCAATGTACCACAACAGGAGGCTGGTCCTCCGGCGCTGGATCGTTTGTTCCCGGATTGGATGCCTTTGGTGTGCTCGTTCCGTGGATTGCTTTATTAGCATGCTCAATGAGGTTCAGAAGATGGGATGGAGAAGCTGGTGCACCAAAGTCGGGCCAATGAGCGTATTGAATTTGTGTGATTTCGCGCATGGGTTGGAAAGGCAGGTCAGAGTGGGATACCGTGAAATGCCGTTCGATTAGGACGAGAGGTTCAGACATCGCTGATTTACCAGATTCTTTTGCGGATTGCTTTTCCAATGCAGTATGCGGGTTCGTAGAGCGACGTTGGCCTAAGCTAGGACGATTGAGTGACGAAGTTGCAACGGCTGGAGGAGGCTTATTCTGATCAAGCGGAACACGCTTTTCAGACAAAAGTTTCACGTGTAGTGGCCCGTAATTGTCCGTGTGCCAATATGGATGGGACTTGATCTGACCACCCTCAGACTCGGCAGTGAGCATGACGATAACCCGGACATCTTGTTCCCACAAGACACGCCAGAAATCCTGTGTTTGATTAGTATATTTTCCAATACTAGATCTTGCTTTATACTTGCATTGAAGGTTGCAGGTATAGGAGCCTGCGTAGCAATGTATCGTCTGTTAGAAAATAATGTTTTGACATGGCTCGCATTTACATAGTCGCACTCCGATGCCGGCACATCTTGAAGCTTGACCCTGGCGTGGTCATAGGGAAAGATGTTGTTATACCTGTTTTTAGAACCTTTCTCGATCCCAGCAATTTGAATGTCCTGGGGCAGGCGGTCACCTCTAGGCGTGCCATAAGATACCTTCCCTGACAATGCATTCTGCATTCGCTCCTGTTCCGTCTTTTCTATCTTGAGAAACTTATCAGATATTTCCTTACCTTCGTCCTCGGGATCAGCAGCCTCGCGTAGCCAAGAAGGTAAGAGTTCCGCATCCTTCTTTTCCATACTGTCGGGATAGGTAAGTTTCATTTGGCCAACGCCTCCAATGAGGTCCATATTCTGCCGAATGTTCCCAAAGAAAGGATTGGCTGGTTTTTCTGATGCTGGCATTGGACAACCTCCAGCCACTGGGGCAATTCCAGACGCTGCTGGAGGCATTGAAAGGGATTGTTTGGTCTTTTCGGCACGGGCGGTTATTGGTTGATAATCGACCATGTCTGGACACATCTTTTCGAACTCCAAAAACCCACCCCTGAGGATCGCAGGTCGGCCCGCCCAGGCGTCTGTCGGGAACTTCTTTAGTACATTAACTGGCGCTACCGCCTCTTTCAGATGAGATGAATTCTGATCGTACACGATGATATGCATAGCATCCTTCCAATGAGAGAAACGCTCCTTTTCAGACTCCGACGCAAATGTATCCGCAAGCTTTTTAATATCAAATGAAGGCCGTTTAAGCAATGTTGTGGGTATGCAAAGATTCAAGGCGTTTCGCACGCGAGAAGTTTGATATTGAGGATAAACACGAAGATCGAGCAGTAGTATTCGATCAGGAATTGTATTCATCATCTCTGCATATTCCTGCGCACTAATCATGGTAGGACCTCGAGGTTCGTGGGAAGGTACAGGAACGGTTTCTGCACGTGGAGGGATCCGTTGGGACGGCTGCTGAGCGGGATCGTGGTATGTGGTGGAGGGTAATGACAGGCGCGCATGGCGATCTTCGTCTGTAGGGCGACCGGCAGACGTCATAGGGTCAGGCGATTCAGTAGGGCGTACATTCAATGCTTGATTACTAAATAAGCCTCCTTCAGTAGGCGGTGATTTGGCGCCAGCTGTCCTGTTATGAGGCGAGACATCTCGACCAAAGTCCCGTGCATGTTTTGACATGGAGGTTGGGGTTGGTGACGTTTTTCCCAGGGACGAAAAACTCCCATTGCCCAGGAAGAACCCTCTGTTCTGTTCCGACTGTTTTCTAAAGGCGGCATACTCCGACTGATCTTCGACTGCAACAGATCGAGGTGATGTAGCGGAAGTTCTGGTCTGTGATGGTGGATACTCCCAATTCTTCTTCGTGTGAACACCAGGGTTAGAATCAGGAGGGTTGGAAGACTCAACGACGAAGCCAAAGTAACTGGGACTTGGGGTTCTATGATCTCGTTGTTGGGATGGAGGGGATAGCCTGTCCTTTGGGGTTAGGAGGGACATTGGGGGATCGGCGGAAGGGGTCTTCGGTGGATGGCCATAGGAAGTGTTCGAAGAGCGTGAATGGGATGAACGATGGTGATGTGCGCTCGGCGTTCTGACCTTGGCCGACATGCTGTTGTAGGTGGATGTTGTGGAGATCGCGATTGCTTAGGATGTACGGACAATAGATGAATGTACGCTCGGGTAGGCGCTGTGCGTCATATCGGATGCCTTCGTTTTCGTAAAATAAAGTGTCTATCTGGCAGGAGGGGGCTTTCCGAGCCAGAGGCGAGAAATAACGGTCGGTAGGGGAACTAACTAGACTCTGTGATGGGGCCAGTGCAGGTACGAGTCGATCATTAGTTCATTGGAGAACTGGGGAGGAGGTGGGTTGTTTCGGACAAGGCGATCTCACAGTGCTCCTTCAAGCTGTGCGAGGTTGGAGAGAGGGGGAAACAGGATCGGAGCCAGGCGACTCTAAGGCTGAAGCCGTCTATCTCAACGGCCACGCTGTGATAGCAGTCGTTGTTGAAGGGGAAGGTGTTCAAAAGACTCCAGGGTCCAAGAGCTCCAGGGATCCACGCGACCGTGGCTGCTTGGGGCAACTATGACGTTGGAGAGGCGGATTGCTTGCAAGGTGCGGCGGTGTAGTGTGAGACCCTGGCGGCCCCCCGTGAGACACACAATGACGGTCAGTCCAACCAGCGTCGCCCTCGATCACGTCAGTGAAGGCGAGCAAAGCTGAACAGCCAGCCTGGCCGGGGAGAAGAAGAAGGCAGGTTAGTAGGAGAAGGTCAAGGTCGCGCTTGGAATGGTCTAAAAATAGCGCCTCCCTCGATCATTCCAGTGCCCCCCGGCTGTACAGTATGCGATCGTAAGTGCGCACCGCAACGATCACATTTGATGGTTCCAAAAGTTATGATTGCTGGTCCATCTGGAAAAGACTTCATCTTCAGGCACTGGAGGTGTCAAACCCGGGTCTTCCCCTGTAGCGGTGCTGATCGCAACGGAATAATCGTTACCCAGGGTCCTGCGGGGATAATGGAGCCTTGGAATCTCGGGCCTCCCTATTCCAAGGGTCCAACCACTGCGGCTGCTGAGATGTGGCTTTTTCTAGGCACCAAGGAAGTAAGGTCCTTCCGGCGATCTCCTCGAATCCTTTGGCATGATAAAATTACCCCGTGAACTCGATCCCTCCACAAATCTCTACAATAACGCTACAATAATGAGGTGGTGAGGATATGATAAGTGTTGTTCTCCGTGTCTAGAATTCGTTGCTTAAGATTCTTGAACCCTCTGTTCATTGTTGGTATAGCGGTATAATTTTTTGATCCGGTGTCTTGAGGAATGTATGGTAGAGCACCAACCTAGGTCACATGACCGCTGATGGATGCCTTCTTTACACGGCAGTCTAGAAAGCAAGGTACATGGAGTGAAAGGTGGGATAGAGCAAAACGAGTTTTACCGGACTAATTGGGTTTTACCGAGCAAGTAGGAGACGTCAATAGATCTCGAGACTCGTCCAGGAAACTCTACATCACAATGTCATGTCTGGGATCGAGGTTAACCACTATATCAATCCCAAATCGCGATGATTCCGGAGTACCACAAGCTTTCATATATTTCAGACTTCCCTCGCTCATGACGCTTTGAACAGTGTGCTCTTTTACGTGGGCCTGTTCGTTGGTGCGCTGGACGTGTGCCTTGGTTCTCAACCTTGGAATCTTCTCGTAGAGAGTCATAAGCTCTATCGACCGAGATTTACCACCGACCGTTTTCTCCACCAGCGGAATCTAGAGGTATAACGCGCCGTCGAACCTGTATCGTACGAATGAAAGCCGCTTTCAAAGCTGGCCATTGAGAGAGGATGCCATTTCTTCTGAATTTATTTATAAAGCCCAAGTTGCCTCCAGAATGAGCAGCACAGCTCATTTGGCGTGCGACAATTCCAAACCATAAATAAGGCATTTCGAGACATTCAACGGCGATGAATATGCTCTCATTTGTCTCCACCCCCACTCAAAGCCAGTACCGTTACCAGTAAGAAGATCCACCAGTACTTTTGTAGGAATGACTTAGGCTGCTCCTCTTGCTGGGGGATCTCTCTTCCCCCCTCGTCGATCTTGACACTTTTTCGCTGATTCAGCTTCGGAAGCGGGCCGGGCATTGTGGGAATCAGAATAACCTTAGGGTTTGTGTCACCTTCTTGCGAGACAGAGCTGCCATTCTTGATTTTACCAGATTTGCTCTTCTTAGAGGACGACGAGGCTGTCGATAGTAGTAGAGGGATTCGAGTGGATAGGGATGCGCTGTTCACGTCCCCGTAGCTATCAAGATGTAGGGCCAAGGTTTGCTGTAGGGTCTTGTTGAACGCAGAGAGTGTAGTAAGCGTGCTGCTACTCACGCCAGATGTGCGCAATCGCAGCAGTCGGGATGAGGCCAGCTTTTTGTCGGATATCGAGGGTGGCGTCCATGCAAGGAGCTGCGCGTCGAGCGTGACTGGATTATAGGAAACGCTGGCAAGGCTCGCAGGCTTGAAGCTATCATCAACTGGCTCGTATGATATTTGAGTAGCCTTAGAAGACTGAGAGCGTACGAGGTCAAATGTAGTCGCGAGACCGACGAGCAAGAACGTGATAAGATGCATTGTGGCCTTTGTCGCGGTGGCTTGCTGACGATGTGGGTAGTAGAGTACTTCGACCCGTGCTAGAGTCCCCAAGGCGTCGCGCAATGAGGCATGAAATGTAGAACACACGCAGCTCAGATAGGGCAGGTTGGCCGGCTGCCGCCAAGCTACCCCCGGCTACGTAGAGGTGCAGCACTCGGCAGCAGATTGCATGAGCAACCTGTCTTGACCGTCGCCTGATGAAGCTTTTTTTTCACATATCTAAGTTACGGCCAAACTCGCTACTTGTACCTCTAATGGAGACGTATCGCCATCAAACTTCTTCCGTGCCCCCTTTCCCTTACCCTTGTTCTTCTTCCCACCTCCATCCATCTCCCCTAATGGCGGAGCCTCTTTAATCCATCTTGCAAGGGCTTCCGCCCTCTCTGTGCTGATTGGGTATTCCTTCCCATCTTCCTGTGCCCACCTCTTTGGACCATCTTGTGGACTTTTCCTCCCGTCGGAAGAATGTTCTTGTCCTATGCTTGACTGAGGAAGATGCTTCGCACTGCGTAGATACTCTCTGCGCTGCTCCTCCTCTTCCTCCCTGGCAGCACGAAGCTCTCTGGCTCGAACGCTTGCTCGAAATGCCTCGTCAGTTTGCACTCGATCGTCGGCCAAAGCGTCCATAATGGCCTCGTGTCGCCTTCTCTCTTCAACCGACATACCTCCCTGATTACTACTATCCGTCGTTCCTTCTCCACCATTCTGGCCAGGTAACGGTGCTGGCTGGCAAAGTGTCTCCCAGTTCGCCTGCAAACCAAGCCAGTTATCTGCTCGGCGAAGGACCTCCATCCAATCTGCACGTGCCGGAGATCGTGCAGCAAGGAATATCGGATATCCGTCGCACACTCGGGCGATACGGGCGACCATATGAGCGTGCCGTAGATGTTCTTTTGTGGAAGTTTGTACAAGGATGTGGCAAAGGAGCAGCGAATGCAAAGCATCAGTGAGTAGAGGGTGGTAGGTCACGAATTCATGGACTGGGGAGATTTCGGAAACGACTGAGAGAGTGGTTTTTGTAACAGGTGCAAGGGCGAGACTATCTGAGGGGTAAGGCGGTAGATCAGATGGTGGTATCGCAGCAAAGAGGTTTGAGAGAACATGAACTGAGGGAGTGATTGGTGGTAAGGGATTAGCTGGGGGAGAATAGCCATTCATTTGGATGACAGTGTCAGCAGGGTGGTCTTTGTTGGAATGTTCAAGGAGACGTCGATCACTGCCTTTGCTTCTTGGCAGGCCATTGGCAATGCTGTTCACTTTGCGGAAGTAATCTTCCGTCATATCTTTGGGCATATTAGGGCTATATTCAAAATGCGATAGGAAACTGATGTAATCTCGAAGTGCTCTTTTCGCGTAAGTGCGCACAAGCTTTCGCGCTTCGAGACCTAGAAGCATAGCAGCAGGCAGCGTTTCTCCCTCGGCGCGCTCGTCGCTTAGCTTCGCCTCTTTTAGTCCGTTCAGTGCTGTATCAATGTAATCGCACGCTATTGTGAGATAGACGCCGGCTCTATGGAACAGGAGTTGCGCCTCGAGGCTGCTGGGCTCGTCTTGTTCCTCGAGTTTGATGTCTGTCCGACCAGGAGTCTTGAGAGGCACAAGTTCTCCAAGAGGTGATGAATCTTCAGTCTTTGAATGCTGGTTATTGTAAAGCCGACATACAGCTAAGCCTTGAGTGAGGTCTTTAGCAGCTCCAACGAAGTCTTCTTTAAATATCTTAGTCACCGCTCGGGTTCTATATGGCGCCCCTTCAGTTGGTCGTTGAGCAATGATCGCGTCCAACGGCCGAAGACTGGTACACTCTGCTAGGGCTCTGGATGGTATCTTCTCATGAAAGAAATGCACATATTTCGCATCAGCGTCTCCTTCGTTCCGTTGCAAAACGTGCTTTGCTACATCTTCCAGAGCAGATGCAGATTGCATAGTTGCGACGCTAGCCGCAATTTCGTCAAGGTGATAGGCATGAGAAAGCTTCTGTGTTGCGTGTTCCCTCATCCGGTGTTTTCGCTCTCTACTCAATTTAGCATTAGCCCCCCCTCCAGCAATGCCCAGTCCAAGCGCAGCGGCGCTGCCCCCATGCAGTAGTCCATTGCTTGCGTTCAATGAGTTCGAGAGGGCGGACGATGTTGTTCCATTAGCCGCTCGAACGGCCAGTGTTGTTGAGTCCTCAACCTGCTGTCGAATCTTTACAAGGTCAAAAAAGACGGCCGGGTCGATTGGGCGTGGTCGAGGGCTTTGGTAATTGTTGTACGCGAGACTCTGGAGGATTTCTGGGGGTAGCTGTAGCCAAGGTCCGTGAAATGAAGAGATATATCGCCAGTGCCTGATTGTGTATTAGTCCATAGGAGTTCAATCTGAGCACCATATTCAATTTGCGGTACTTATTGCGGCATATGGTTAATGTGGCAGAAGGAAGTGCGCCGGGAGACTCCTCCGAAAGTAATCTCGAAGGGTTCGAGCTGAGCTGAGCTCCATTGAGATCACTAGACGCCTCAGCTGTTCCGGAGAGCCCATTGACCTGTCTCTCCGGGGTCTCCACAGCTTTTCGAGTCTTAGACTTTTTGGTCATGGTCGGTAGAGTCCTTCTACCTCAACAAACATTTTTTCGAGCTGCTCCTCACAGCACTGCAACTTCCTACCCGACGCGGATGTACCTCCGCAGGACCGTGCTTGGTAGAACCTCGGTTAAAAGTGGGCTAGATGGCCCTGAACATAATAGATAAATGCTCTATTCGAGATCTGGAAATACAAATGGGCGGGTGGGAATAGAAGTAGTCCACTTGGGGATGTTCTAGGTAGAAACTTGGGGTCACACTTCTGGTTTAAATATGGAGTGTTCTGGGAAGTCACCATGCACGTGGATTGGCAAAGGTCCTATATTTTAGATCCCCTGAAAAGGGCAACTTGGATCCTTCGATTCGTGTGTAGTATAGCACTAAGTGCATGATCGTTGCCAGTGTTCCCTAATTCCCAGCCACATCTTAGTGCTACCGCGAGAAAAGTTAGCAAGATAGATTGCTCAGAACTCCGACGGGCTTCTTGATTTTGAACAATATCCTGCCAATGGATTAACCGAATGTGAGACTGTTGATCTCGAAGCTGTAAACCCGATTGATCCAAACAGTCAGACCTCTCTTCGCGCCGTGGCTCAGCTCTGGCGTTATGGAATCGGCATTCTGAATGACCAAAGTTCTGGAATGGTATGTTCGATGTTTGGGCTACTAGCGCAAATGCATCTTTGTCAGGTACAAGTGAGACAGGAAATCATGTGAGAGGTCCATGTCGTGTTGCCCTTACATGCTACCAGTGCCACGCAAAAGCTGCAGCCAGCATAATGCATACTTGGATGGATCAGATAGAATATATCCTGAGGCGGGTCAAACATATTTGCGGCCCACTATGCTGATGCCCCGTCACTCTCGAGCTTTCATCGCCACGCAGTGAGCGTCAGGCCTTTGTCAACGCAGAAAAAGCAGGGCGGAATCAGGAGCAAGGGGGAGGGTGATTTGGTCAATGGAATAGAAGAGCACATCCTGATTACGACATGCCCCAAGTACGCTTTATTCACTTTGCGTCCTCATGTCCTTCGCCAGTATAAGCAGCCGGGCCAGTTGGCGGAGGCCCTTGTTGTGGCACATTCTGAGGAGGCTTTTGAGACATGTTCCCATAGCCGCCACTTGGTGCACGATGAGGTTGAGGTGGGTAGGCATGAGGTTGGAGCGGACTTGATGAATAACTCTGGCTTTGATGTGGGTAAGTTGGACGCATAGCAGGCACTGAAAGGTTAGCACTACCTCAAGTTCTGGGAAACGAAAACCTACTATGGCCTTGCTGCGTACCATAAACTGGCTGGCCATACGACATATGTTGTGGATGGTGGCCTTGCTGTGAGCCCTGGTGCATCATGATTGGTGCACCACGGCTTGGGGAAGGATATCCATTTGGTTGTGACATGTGCGGATACGCGTGGCCAGGGCTGGGTGAATACATTGCTTGTGGATATTGCTGCGGCATGTTCATAAAAGGTCCGTTTGAGGCTTGTTGAACCATCATTGGTGCGGTAGCAACCTGTCCCGGCTGGCCATGCATGAATTGACCCCCGCCAGGGTACTGCATACGAGGGATCTGCTGAGGAGCCCCTGGTGGAGCGTAGAATTGTGGCATAGGTTGAGCATAAAGCTGAGCTTGATGACCCATTGGAGAGGGGAAGACCATAGGGCTTTGTTGCAATCGAGGGGATGGGTAAACGTGAGGGGGGCCAGCTTGCATGGCCATGCGGTGATGGTCATCGAAATGAGGCTGGGAATGTTGATTGTGCATACCATGTGGGGTTTGCTGTGGAACCTGCATATGAGAGTGATGGTTTCCATTCTGAAGGTGATAGGGTAATTGGTGTGCATGCGGCATTTGCGACGCTGGTGTAGAATGGCTTGACGCTGCTGGCGAGATAGTTGGAATCCGCTCACGCTGGTCTCTGTCAAAGACCTCTGCGTAAGTTTTCCCTTTGTTCTCCTCGCGCACGATGTCATCCCAAATTGGAGGTGTGCGATATGCCTGAGGGATGCCTCCGTTGAATGAAAATTCTTTCTGCTTGTTTTGCGCCTCGATATCTTTCTTCATACGCTTAATCGGGGTAAATGCGGTGGCAAGGGACGGGCGTTCAGATGTAGGAAGAAGTTTGCGAGACCCAAAAAATGCCGTAGGAGTTTGAGCACGTGAGATAGAGCGCGTGCGAGCCACTGACTGTGGGCTAGAGGTCCGTGTGCTAGCTACACCAGGATTGAAAGACGATGCAGCCGGGTTTGGTTTGAATGCCGCCGCACCAGCATTGAATTTGGAAGAGATGGCCGACGTCGGGGTTTGGACGGCACTGTGACGCTGAGGGCTAGAAAATCCCGAGTTGTCAACCATAACGGGCGGCGGGACGCGCATCTCTTGAATCGGGATCGGCGCCGTAACATTCGTTACCATTCCCATACCGGCCTTGCGTTCTTGCTGAATACTCGTGAGACGATGGCTGAGGAGGTGGGAATTCCTGCCGGTGTGCATGCCCTGGTTCTGCGATGGCTTGTCTCCTCGGCCGACATAAGGACCGGTTGGAGCAAAAGCTTGCCGACCGCGAGAAAAGTTTTGCCGGTCCACCGGAGAAGAAACTCCAGGCTCAGGTTTTGGTCCAACAGGTGCCGCCAATGGGGCTCGAGGGTCGGACGCCTTTGGTTGCGAGGGTGTGTTTCCGGCGCTGTTAAGCTTCTCCTCCCTCTGTCTATTGGCTTTTTCCACTATTTCTTCTTGTTTGCCTGGGTCTTTGGCGAGTATGGGAACCAAGTCCTTCGGGACAGGTGTATCCAACTTGAAGTTCTTCGAGAACTTCTTCAAGTCCGCTATCCTAGCCATCTTGTCGTTGCTGGCTTGAACGCGACGGCGTTCGTGTATCTTAGCCTTCTCCTGCTTTGCAAACGCTCGGAATTGATCCAAGACTTCAGTTTCAACGCCGTCTGTAGCATTCTGGGCTTCACCTGCCTTTCGCTGGGGCGACACAGATGCACTGCCCGTCTTTGTCTCTTCCGACGTACCATTCTTTGGCGGTATAGAAAGCGAGGATGTGTCAAGTTCTTTTTGAGGAATGGCCTGCGTCTGATGTTTGGTATCCGCAGGTATTGTCTTATTTAAACCTTCGGCGCTTGGCTGCGCTTTAAGCTTTGCATCGGGACGTGACATTTGAGCTGAAATTATGGCGGGGTCGACAGGAACACCATAGCCCGTTGGCTGACCTGTGGGTGCTCTTCGTGCAGGAGGAGTGTATTTGTTGCTTTGCCCAGATTGTAAAGGCGGAAATTCATCGTGTCGGACGCCACTGTATTTTGCCTCCTCATCTTCTCCTTCGTATTCGAGAGATTGACCCCGTTCTTCTCTGAGGTGCGAATTGGTGGTCGTAGAACCCTCGATCTCGCGGGCTATTCTCGCGGCATCTGCCTCTCGTTGCCTATAGGAAGGGTTAGATCGATCGATTCGTGTTGTATAAATCTCCTCATCATAGGTGCTCTCGGCCCCGAAAAGCGTTTTGTTGGTTTCAAATTGATCCCACTCCCGCGCACCGCCCGATTCAAGTGATAGATCCACCTCCGTTGCCGAATCTGAAATCCAAGGCTGTAGAGCACGCTCGGCTTTGTTCGCATTGCCCGAAATTTCGGTATCAGTTCGGAACGAGGACGCGTTTCCTACAGCGATCAGACACGTCTCTAACGGTAACGCACATCTACTCACCATTTGCAGCTCGCATTGGCTCTGGTGGAGTGACATTGGGAACAGCGATGTCCGCGACATCCTTTAGGTCGATTGTCCATATAAAATCAGGGGGTGAGCCTGTTTGCGTCGTATCAGAATTGTTAGGGACACCATTGGCCTGTTCCCCGTTGGACGAGTGAATGAGCTTGGTCATCTTTAGAGTTACGAAAGCATCATGCGATTCTAGCGTGGACGCCGAAAAGATACCCTCAAACTTGTTGCCATCCTTAGCAGTCACAATAGTTCGAAGACCCTGAGGAAAGCATGAGCGGCGGGAAGATGCCTTTCTGGTGCTTCACTCACAATAAAACATCCAAAGCCATACTTCAAGCGGTCATGCGCATGTCTGTCTGCAGTATTTGTTTCTTTAGGGACCACTTTAGGTATCTGGTTTTTATTTGGAGCATTCCCGAACCCGTTCGGCTGGCTGTTCCCAGAGCTCTTTTGAATCGAGGGGTTGACATTAGCCGACCAGGCTTTTTGAGACATGTTGGACCGCCTGCTCGAAAACATTGTCAGCAAGTTTCCAAAAGGGTCCGGTGATGGGAGTTGCCAGAATCTTGTCAGCACGGCCAGGCTCGTAATAGAGCGCAGACAGAGTTATGCCGACAGTGCGAGGCAAGAGAGGATCGATTGGCTTGTCAAGGTCACATCTACGTGATGTTCCAATGTGCGTAGTGTTGAAGCACTTACCCAGGTTTCACCGCTGGCTTACCCGCACCACTTGGGGCACTGGGGCTGTTCAGTCCATTGCTGGAGGTGGTAGTCCCTCCAACGGCACCACCGCTGGCGGTCGATGCCATTGTATGGAGGTATGTCCTGGAAATGGGTGCGGTGTCGCAACGTTACACGACGGACAGATCGGAACACAAGACGTGGATTGATGAAGGTGGCCCCAGGAATTGGTCCTGGCGCAAGGAAATGTCCACACCGCACCTCCTCAGCGATTCTGGGAAAGGTGGGAGGGGAGGAGGAGGACGACGAAGAAGAGGAAGAGGAAGAAGGGGTGGTCGAGGGAAGGAGAGAAGCTGGCGGAGGAAATGTGCAGGTGCGTTGGCTTTGGGGGAGGAGAGGTTTGGGACTTGGAGTAGCGGCCGCCGCGAGGTTCTGTCTGGAAAACCAGCTAACGATGTAGCGTCGGCAGCTAACTCCCGCTAATCTGCTTCGGGCGCTTCCCTTCAAGACTCTGGGGGAGAAACAGCGGACCGCACCACGGCGGACTGCAAAGGGCACGGTGCGCGCGAGCCACGGTCGTCGGCAAAGGACGCTGGTGCTGGGTGAAGGCGGTTGGGGCAAGTGGATAAAAACCCGGTGGGACGAGGATAGACGGGGAACCAGGTTACGGCAGCACTGAGGATGTTCAATCGACTTCAGACAGCGGATAGCAGAAGCTTTGACCCCCCCAACTGCGCGCCCAGCCACAACCCTCCGACTCTCCGAACTCCGACCTCGCTCTAGTTAGAGGACAACCTCACAGATCTAGGTAGGTAGGTTCGAGATAACAATAAAACATTATCATTGACTATAATCTGGCTTGATGAAATCGAGTTCCGCGATGCTGCAGATTCCTAGTATCACGCTATGCAAAAATATCCCCCCCAGGTGGATCCGGAAAGAACATGTCAAGGCCCAAGACGAGACACCGGCGACAGGAGAATGCTGGACAGGTGGAAATTGTCCTTCTAACTCAACGTCTACAGATTGCTTCTCTTAGTTCAAGAGCCGGAGAAGATATTGGGAATCCACGAGGATCTTTTGGTCGGCGAGGCATTAGATCCTGTATCAGGTTGTTGAGCATGACAGAGAAAACTATGAAGCGGGAGGCAGCGTACCAGTAGATTCTGTAGGTTGGTCGTTGGAGTTCGGCTCCCGATTAACTGTGGTCTGCACTTCTTCGTCTCCAGCAGCTATCTCTTCTCCCGATGCCGCGCTGTCAGGTTCAACATCATTTGCAACTTCCTCTGCTGCAGCGGCTTCGCTTGGAGGGGCTACAGCAGCCTGTCGCTCCCTTTCTTCCATAGCGGCCCTCCGTTGAGCCATGAACTCCCAATTCTCCTTCCTAGCGCGCTCATCTTTAACTTTGCGAAGCCGCTCAATCTCGTCTGCTCCGCCGGTCTTCTTCAACTTTCCTTCTTCGACGAAATTGGCAACTTCTCGCTGGAACTCGCCTCCCCTCCGGCTCTCGAGTTCCTTCTGCCTTGCTTTTTCAGCGCGCTCAATTGCCTCGAGACGGTTTTCATGATTTGGCTGAAGAGCACGAACTTCGCCAAGAACGCCGTCCTTAGCCATTTGAGGATCAACATCCGTATCCACTGGGAGACTGCGGGACGCGGTTCGCATGCCGAGGGTAGGGCCATTCTGCAGGTTTTGTTGCCTGGTTGCCTCCTCGACTAGATGGAACACATCAGTCACATCTTTGAGGTCGCCTGTAAGGTCTGCCATAAGTTCCTCTTGTTGGGTTAGCTCATCACGCTCTTGGCATACAACGTTGAGCTCTTTCTCCCAAATCTTTGTCCAGATAGGTTTCTCGCGCTTGATGTACTCTTTCATTTTCCCCAATTCTTTCACCAGAGCGCTGATGTCCTTACTTGTATCTTCAAGCTGTCGAGGCAGCGGCCGAACTCCACGCGTTACCACGTCTTTGCGCAAATCTTCAACCAGGTCTGTCATGTCGTCCACACGATTTAACAAAGCCTCAGATTCCTTGGCCAGGGCTTTCTTCCCGTTGTTGACATGAGCTCGACCAGCGTCCCCCTCAAAGGTAGGTAAGGCAGCAATCTTAGCAACGCTTTTGATGTTGGCTCCCTTCGCTCTTATCGATTCCATGGATGAGGCGAAATCAGAAGACATGCTCGAATAAGATTGTCGCAGGACTGCAATATCCCTTCTCAAGTTCTGAAGTTCGGTCACGGTATTAGGCGAAGACCCTACGCGAGCGGTCCTAGATTTCCCAGGAACGAAGCGCGGAGGATTCACCTGTGTAGAGGGTGAAGCTGCAATACGAGCCATGTCTTTTGATGCTTCGAGTTGTCGATCCGAGAACCTTTGCATCATAGCGCCTTGATCATCCAACACACCCCGTACTCCTTCGACAAGTCGACGTACATTGTCTAATCCATCATCAAAATGCTTCTTAACTTCATCAAGAACCTCTACGTTCAATACCAGAACAGATCTGTCTTTAACATCGGTCAAATCTTCAAGTTCGTGTCGGACTCCAGAGACAGGGTCTTGAATGTATATCTCTGGTAGGTCCGCTCCATTGTTCTGCGTGTTCCATGCGAACTTTTCAATGAATGCTAGTTGTAGTCGGGCAATGGTTAGTCCTTCATAGCCGTCGGTCAGGATGAATTTCTTAATCTTGCTCTTATACTGTAGGAAAAGTGTGAGCTCTTTTCCTGGCGGCGGTGAATCTTCTGGCGTGAACTGTTGTAAGCGAGGTGGCGACCTTGCTCTGGTAGATTCTGATGTCTCAGAAGGGAACTGTCGGGCTTTATCACTGATTTCATCTCTACCTCGTCTGCGAGATTGCTTTCGTGAAAGAGCCCGCCGTATAGAGCCATCAGGAGAGGGGAGAATTTGCGGATCCGTACTTGGAGGTCCAGTCAAGGTCGGACCAAGCTCTGGTAAATCTCTAAATTCACGAGCTATGGGAGGTGAGTACTTGTCCTCGGGAGTTTTCGCTGTGGGGCTGTCGTCAGCCAGAGCCTCTACCGGAGCGGGAATGTGAGGCGGTTCAAGGTCGTCTGTTGTCTCCTCGGAGATCGTCTGTGAAACCTGTGTATGCCTGGTAGGGGACGAGTCGCTGACTCGGCTTGTGGGCCGTTGCCGACTATACCTTACAGACCCCCGTGATTGGACAGCTTTCATTGATTCCCGCACATCTCGTCCCCTATTAGGAACAGGAGAATTCTGCGCCGGTGGTAAAACAGGCATGCCAGTCGGTGAGGCTCCAAGGTGTTTCGATATCTGATATGCTGAGAACCTGCGCGATGCCCTGCGTTCTAGATCTCCACCGCGTTGCAAGGCAGCCAATGCATCCTGCTGTTTTGGGGGTGGAGGGGGTGGCGGAAAGCCTGAGGGTGTGGTAATTGGAGGCTGAGGCTTGTCTTGAGGCTCCTGGATCTCCGGAGGAAGGACTGGGATGTTTTGCATTGTACCACTCGATAAGGAAGAGGAAGAGGTAGACTGAGTGGAAGTCTTCTGACTATCTCTTCGCGGTGGCCTTTCAGATGGGGTAGCGCGGCCAGTGGGACCAGGAGCAGAAGTAGACCTTGCCATCGATCCATCTTCGGCACCGGTAGGTGTGTTTCTTTCATACCGTGCACTCTGTCCTCTGCTAGGTTGAGGCTGCTCTGTAGTCGCATTTTCAAGCATCTGCGTAACGCCAGATTCCGAGCTTGCCAGCGTGCTCGTACTTGGCTGTCTCCCGGGCGGTGCGGCGCTGCCAGGCCGTGGGTCCTTGCTGGACCTATTCCTTAGTTTCGCCTGTTTGCGCTTGAGCCCGTGGAGGAGATTTATGATGATATCGCGTATTCGAGGGAGAAAGCGATCCAAGCTTTGGGGAGACGCTGCTTGACTGAGCGTGTCTTCAAGTATATTTCGAAGCAGGTCGGGAACAGGGCCGAGATCCGCGGTCTCAACGCCAATAGAGCTGAAGGCGCGACAGGCCAAGTTAAATTCATATCCAAGGCGGACATAGACATCCGAGACCTCCTCTTCCGTAGCTTGTTTTCGAGACCATTGTGTGAGAGTCTCGAGTAATTGTTTCGTTGCGACTAAGAGGTGCGTTACGCTTTTCTCGATTTGCGAAATCTGTTTATCTTGCTACAGGTGCCGCATCAGCCCTGTGGTAAACAACAACATCTCTAATAACATTTTCTAACGTACCGGGATTGTTTTCGACATCTGTGGTTTGGTAGACGCAGACGAAGCTCGTGGACCGGCATCTGTAGCTGGATTGTAAACTCTTGATGTCTGTTGAGAGACGCTTGGGTCACCTTCGTCGGCCGGGGATCGTCTTTGTGATGAGCGCTGCGGTCCGGACACAGCCTGCATCTTGGTATCAGGAAATCAGGCTCTCGCCTCGGAGCCACATACCGTCTCGGAATGGGCGTCGTCAATGCTCACTGCAAATCCAGCGAGGTCAAAGCTCAACTTCTTTCACATAGTTCCAGGCGGCGAGCGGCCAAATTTAGCGCCGCTTGGCATAGCTAACCGTGACAGCATAATGATATGCTAGGGAGTCTTTCTTCTTAGCTACACATTAATCCTCGTTCGATGTCCAAACTAGTTTTCTGAATCTACAAGCATTTTTAAAAATACAAGGAATCTCTTATGTCAAACTTGAGGTCCCCCATATGCCTAAAACGGCCGAAAGTCCAACCATCAAGCCAACATCTAGAATTCCACAGGACCTGACAGCGCGATTGGGGGCAATCTTGCCCACCTGTTCTCCGCTGATCTGGGTTTGACTAGCTGTCGCGGTGCAGCTAGACCCACAGGCAAAGCCTGTCGGACAGCAGCCTCCCCCATTACTCGCAGCACAGTTAAACCAGCCGCCAGGACATGAGCCCGAAGGGCCCTGAGTATTTGCTGTAATACCAGAGCTGGAAGGTGCCACGACGGTCAAACTGCCAGTATTGATCAGAACACTGCTAGCAGTTGGAGGACATGAAGTCGTCTGACAGTCACGCCCTGTGCGGCAACAACCACCATGATATACGGCTGAACATGCGTAGAAGCCTGTTGGACAGATATCACCCGTGGAGGAGCTGCCTCTCTCTGAGGTCGTAGAGCCGGACGTGGGTCGGAATGGAGCTCCTGGTGTGGCGGTGGTCGAAAGAGGCGGACAGAGATCGCTCGATCCACAGGCGCGATCAGTTGGACAACACCCGCCCCCAAGTGAAGCTGGACATGATTTGAAGCCCGTTGAACACGCTGTCGTGGTCCTAACGGATGTCGAGATCGAGTTAGAGGTAGCTGTTGAGCTTGTTCGTGAGCTTGAAGGAAGTGATGAACGAGTCGAAGATTGTGAAGACGAAGGCTGAGGCACAACTACAGCACTTGTGGAGGTCGTAGTCACCGGTTGGGATGTCGAGGAAGAAGACGATGATGTTGCTGTGGGCTGAACAGTAACTATCTCTGTAGAAGCCAAGATACCTGAGGGACGTCAGCCCTTGAAAACGTAACGCAATTGCGTGCAGAACTTCTTACAGCCAACGTTATCGCAAACATATCCCGGGATACAGCAACCTCCTCCAGGATTATTAGGACAGCTAGAGTAGCCCGATTGGCATGTAGAAACAGAGCCTGAACAAGTTTCTCCTACTGCGCAACACCCTACATCCCCAATGCTACTCTCTGGGACTATCTGGCATGTTTCTCCATTTGGGCAGCAGCTGTTTGGCCGTCCGATTGAGGCACAACTCGAACTGCCAGCTGGGCAGGAATAGTCTCTTTTTGGAAAACGTGCATCAGATCCTGCGAGCTGGGCGATCCTAGGTAAGATGGCGTTCTGATCTTCGCCTATGTTGCCTAAATTATGGAGCGGAAATGATGCATGGAGAAGAGGTAGTGAATCATTCTGGATGTGGACCGCTATGGACTCTTCTTCATGTACAAGCGCGCCCAAGGATCTTGTAGGTACTTTTTCTGAGATTTCGTCTCCCGCATGGTCGTCGAACGACCAGTAGTCGATGAAGAATTTCTCCCCTTCATCGAGAGACATCTTGCGTACCCCTATCGGGAACTGCCGTAGCAGTCGCTGCTGGACGTCTATTTCTTGCCTAACGAGGGGTTCGTGCTCTGGGAAATACTTCATAGATGCGGGCAAGTTGTACGGCCAGCGTAGACTTTGTCCCAGCGTGAGAGGTGGCTGCTCGAATATGAAGCATAGTAGAGAGGGAGGAAGTGCGAGTAACTTGGAAGGTAACTTCATCAAGGCAATGAAAACGATGGATCGGAGCAAAGATCTGGGTCTGGTTCAGTTGCGGGATAAGCGCAAAATCTGTGCACTGCGTAGAGAGTCTGTTGAATTGGTTGGGGCTTTGATGATGATGAGACTGTTTGCCAGTTACTGCTAGCTTAAGCGACACAGTGAGTGCAGTCGAGATCTGGATTTATTCCTATCGGGCACACGAGACCTTGATAGAGAATGTTAAGATCTTATGAATAAATTGACCGTAGCAGACCTCGCGCTCTGGTGCGTAGGAAACCGGGAAGCTGGTGTGGCTGGGAAATATCTCTGGTGGAGATCTCCGTTTGGAGCTTGGACCATGGCAACACATTTCCGGATTTGCCGTGGAGCCTCGGATGAGGCAGTTTGCCCTAAGACACTAGCAGTATCTCGAGTCTCAAATATCACGTCCCAACACAAGACTTCTCACTAACGCGAGGCTGCATTAGAAACTAAGTGTTTGGCATAGGATACTGTTGGCAGCATCCTCTTTAGATGAAGGGAGGTGTGCTTCACTACCGGCCATTATGATCTTTTCCAGACTGTCACTTGCAAAGAACCTCCCAAATGCATTTTTATATAACCTACGAATCTGGTCTAGAGCTTACTCTTTGAGATGGGCCGGTTGTCCTTCTTCACAATGACTTCGCTGTCCGGATAGGGATCGAACACAATGTCGTTGAGCGGGTTCTGTTGACTTGCCCTGTGGAACATATCAGTGTAAACCTCTCCATCATATCTGCCCAAACTACTATCCAATTGCCAGTCCGGGAACTTCCAGGCATCGACAAGTCTCACGGCATGTGGTCGGATCTCTTCTAGTAACTGCATGACTGCCTTTGTCCTCGCTAATTGGATCTGCCGGACCGTGCAAGCAGCGCTTGTGAAGAACTCCGACGCTTCTCTCTCAAGAACATTGAGTGAGTATAGCCGATACAGCTTCTTAAGTAGCTCAATAGTCTCGTTGTCCAAGGATCCGGTGGTTTCTGGGGATTGCAACGCTGTGTAAAAGCTCTTCACGACTAAATATTGCGAGTGCGCCGTGCTAAGGCGATAGAAATCGACCAAGAGCGAGTTCCAAGATCTCTTACTTTCGTCTCGATGCTTAAGTGCTTCAAAAGTAAGATATGAAGTTCGCCAGGCAAATGCATCAACAATCTCAGAGTCGTGACTAAGGACATCGAATGCGGCGCCCATGTCTTGCCGTTTCAGGAAATTGCTCAGGATGCGCGTCGTGTCATTGTCTGAAGCCTCACCACTCAAGACAGCTCGCGCAGATTTCAGTAGGTACCTGCTGACTTGTTGAGTGAGCATGTAATTGTCGCCTTCCCATGTGACGGTCTGAGGAACGCGCAGTCAGCTATCAAATAGTATTCTTGTAAGATCGACAAAATGCCATCGAACATGAAATCACTCTCAAGGTATGTTAGATGCAGCCGAAATGCCGCAAAGACATAAAGATAGTGAGAAGAGGGGCCGATGGGTGCATACAGTATACATGTAATGAGCCTGAGCGGCTGTGGAGTGGCTTTATGTTCGATGACACCCATTTGAAAACTGGTGTCGAAAGATGAAACCTGGAGGTTTAAAGCTTACTGGTAAATAGTCGGCATACCAACTAGAAATTCCAGCCAGTTGGCTGTATCCATGGCCACCACAAGCTCTCCGGCATACCTCCAGTCCTTCAGCAGCGGTCGTACTTGCAAGAGCCTTCAAACCACAGGATGTGGCATGGAGATCGGCCAGGAGATCTGCTCCAGGATGAAGCTCCTCCGGACCGGCTCCCCGGTCAGTTTGTGACAATTGACCCACGTCTCCGGACATTCGCTTTTGGTTCTCCTGATAGAGCGCCATCATAGATCTTCCCGTAAAGTGTAAAGCGAATGTTGCCGCCAGCAGGGGAAGTAGCCTTATTTGTACCATTGTGTAATTGAGAACAGGATTCTCACCTTTTTGGTCAGGAGAATCTCGGTCCTGGAATTGTCTTCTAATGGCGCAGTATCTCGTAGCAATAGTGACGCCTCGAGCGAGGACAGCCCCCGACTGAAGAACAATGGTACTTCGCACCCAAGTAAGAGTGCCGTAGACGAGGGATGGAGAGGATGGCTTGATGTATCTGTTTGTATTTGGATCCACGCTTGAAAACCTTGCCAACATACTATGGTGAGGTACTCTAACCTTATTCAGTAGTAAAAAGCCATTGTCCATGGTATTATAGCCAAATTTTGGCCCGATATCTCCGCAATGAATGTTCTCAAGTGGTTCATGAGTCCTGAGGTCTCTGATTTGAAGCACAAATGGGTGCGGCCCGTAGTTCTCGCCGTTGAGTATAAGCTGAGCCATCACCACGGCGTGATTTGCAGCCTTCCCAAGCGACCCAATCCACCACTTCGAAGCCGTCAGGTACGGAGAATGTAGGGTGAAGGTCTTGTCTTCCGGATTCCAAGTAGCAGTTGTCTCCAAGCCTCTGACGTTCGACCCGTGACCGAGCTCAGTCTGCGCATAGCAGCCAATATGCTCATACCTCTCCGCTTTGTCAAGGAAGAGTCGATGCTGTTCAGACGTGCCTTGATCACGCAGAGTCTTTTTATACATGTGCTCGTGTAATCCGTATGGTGTTGGCTCTGCAATTAATTCGTTTGCGGTAATGTCATCTTCTTCTATCCACTTGTGCTGAACAGAAAGCTGTCGTAAACGCTTCGCTCGAGCCATTGCTCTTTGGATCCTGTCCACTCGGCCATCGAAGTAGTTGCTTGATTTGTCAAAGATCGGATCAGATCGCAAAATCTGCAGAATCCTTTCTCGCCGTAGCAGAAGCTCTTTTGTAAATAGAAAATTTGAGAGTTTGTCCACGTCTAGGTTCGATTTCGCGCGCTCTTCCCGCAGAGCAGCACCCTGAGGATTAGAAGGTTTTAACGCCTTGACCCAAGAAGGCTCTGGTGCCATTGTGAAAATGAGAGTGAAAAGCACTTTGCAGAGAAGGGAACACGGAAGACTGCAGCCGACCAAAGAAATGAGAAAATCACTGAACAATAATCAATTACATCGAGAAGCCCAAGGCCCTGGTCATGTTGTTAGCCGAGGCTCGACGTCACTGGCCAAACCCTGGCTGTCGATCTGTTAGCGCAACAGTCTCCGAGGTCCGACAACGTCAGGGAAGGCTTTGAGAAGTTCTACTGATTTGGTACTAATAATAGAAGTCGAAGCTTTGAAACGTGTGCAGGACAGCCTCGGGAAAGGAAACGGACTGGCTCGGTCGGTTAACTGCGGCGTCACGAGTGAAACTGTGATTGACTCTCCGACTGACCTCGACGTTCGCGTCCTCCATCGCGTGACTGCATGCGCATCAAGGCTCATCGCCGCGATTTATGGATTCGGTCGCTTACGAGAATGTGGCGATTCACGCATGTCTCTTCCAGCACATTCGTCTAGTCAGAAGAGGCCTGTATCTATCTGGGGCGACATCGAAATGCGAGAAATAGAGCCAGTGGAAGGAGACTCTGGGGCCGAAGAGCCTTTGATTCGATCTCACACCGGTGATATCGACGACGTGCGAAGAGAGTCATCCGCAAGTGGCAGAAACCGGTTTCTCTGGGCATTGACATTCTCTGCAGGGATCGGTGGACTTCTTTTTGGCTACGATACCGGCGTCATATCGTCGACATTGGTTTCGCTTCATTCGGACCTGTCACATCGTTTACTCGGGACGCTCGATAAGAGTTTGATCACCTCTAGCACCTCTCTTTCAGCTCTCTTTGCGTCTCCAGTTGCCGGCATTTGCGCGGATCGGTTTGGGCGCAAGGCGGTCATTCTCGGCGCAGATGGACTGTTCATTCTCGGCGCACTATGGCAAGCCTTTTCAACCACGGTCTTGGGCATGGTGATGGGCCGAAGCATTGTTGGCCTTGCGATTGGGGCAGCGTCGATGTGCGTGCCTTTGTATATTGGCGAAATTGCGCCTCAGGATTCTCGAGGGCGGCTCGTGACGGTCCAGAACCTGCTAATTACAGGAGGGCAAGTCGTCGCTTACATCGTGGGTTGGCTATTCTCGACCGCCGCTGGTGGCTGGAGATGGATGGTTGGGCTTGGTGCACTTCCTGCTCTTTTGCAATCCTGCATCCTCGTCTTTATGCCAGACACGCCACGCTATTTGGCCAAAGCTGGCAGGGACGATGAGGCTCGAAAGGTCCTCCAGGTGATCTATACGTCTATCGATCCTGCGAGCCGAACCCATAGTCAAAGCAGAGCGAACGAAATCCTTTCTCAAATCCACCAAGAAATCCAAAACGAAACTTCCCTTCGCCCAAAAGAAACTTCAATCCTGCGCCTGCTTCTCACCACTCCGGCACACGCCCGAGCCCTCACGATCGCCTGCCTCCTCCAAGCCCTCCAACAGCTCTGCGGCTTTAACAGCATCATGTACTTTTCCGCAACCATCTTCTCTCTCCTTCACTTCTCCTCCCCAACGCTCATCTCCCTCACCGTCGCGGGCACCAACTTCCTCTTCACAGTCGCCGCCTTCCACCTCATCGACCGCATCGGCCGTCGCCGCATCCTGATCTTCACCATCCCAATAATGATCCTCTCCCTCCTCCTCTGTGCCGTCTCATTCTCCTTCCTCGATCTGCCCCTTCTCAACCCACCCACATCGCCCTCTACAAACCTCCCCCCAACCGTAGACGACGACGACGAGTCCCGCCTCCCCGCCCTCCTCATCCTCTTCTCCCTCCTCCTCTACACCGCCCCCTACGCCACCGGCCTCGGCGTCGTCCCCTGGCAGCAATCCGAACTCTTCCCCCTCTCCGTCCGCTCCCTCGGCTCCAGCATCGCCACGGGGACGAACTGGCTCTGCAACCTCGTCGTCGGCTTCACTTTCCTCCCGCTGATGGAGTACCTCGGGGCGAATTGGACGTTTGGCATGTATGCGCTGATTTGCATCGTGGGCTGGGTGGCTGTTTGGTGTTGTTATCCGGAGATGAGCGGGCTGAGCTTAGAGGAGGTGACTAGGGTATTGGAGCATGGGTGGGGGGTGGGAAGCTGAAATTTTTGGATCACAAGGCGCAGGATAGGAATAGACGGAAAAGATAGAATGCCTATTATTTCCCTACCTTCCCCACTTCTCTTGCACTATGATCGCAGCATCCCATAATCACCTACATACTCGTACGCTCGGTCCCCTTAAAAGTCATTCGTTGAAAGACAAAAAGTAGTACTACGTCCAGCTATTTTTATCTCACTCTAAACCGATGAGCGCTTTGCGTGGATTGCACCATTAAACGTGAAAAGGAGATTGACATGGTGTTCTGTAAAGTCTCAAGTCCGAATGGACGTTCGGCCGTAATCTTTAATTTATTTCTCTAACTAGGATGACTATCTACTCGCTGCATCCACTCATGGCACGACACCTAGAAGGACGCCTGGTGGAAATCCCCATGTCCGAGACCATAGCAACAGTTGCTACAGTAAATCCATACATCTCCATTGCGTGACCTGATCATTCGCGAAGGAGGAGTCGAGTAATGGTGGCAGTCCGCTTGCATCAAAAAGTTTATGCAAGCAATGATGCAAGGTCCGTTCGTAGAATCGAAAATTGAGATGAAACTTTGTGCACGCTCCCAGTAAACCCCACCAAATCGCTGGGTCCAAAGGGAGCGTCAACATGCACACGAAAAGTGTTGAGAAAGATTCACTTTGCAAGCGTAACGTCAAACACTCTAGATCAATTGTTTGTTGGTTGGGTGGGAAGAAGAATCATGACTGCGCAAAGTTGGCAGGACTCCGAGGTGGGGAATACCGCTCGACCAAGAACCAACGAGAGCAAAATCGCGCTGAGGGGAATCCCAAATCCAAACTGTTTTCAACTCCGAAGCCGTGATTGTCAGACATTAAAAGGAAATTCGTATATAGGTCAAGGGAAGACGCAATGTGCCGCAGTCACTTGTCCTTTTGACGCCAGAAATGCATCAGACGACTGATTCGATTCGGCTTCTTGGCAGCAGGTAATCTTTGTTGGTCAAGCTCAGTAGCCGATTCTCCGAACCTCAGCTTGGATTTCTCGCCGTGGGATGAACCGGGAATCAGCTTTGACAAGCTAGCTAGGGAGGCTCGCTTGCTCGCACGAGCCGAGGACATGATAATGGGGGCAGATTCGGAGAAGGATCGCTGTGTGGGCTGTTCGATTGACGACCTCGTATGCACACTACCCGACACCCGTGGATGGACACCGGTTGCAGTTGAGACACTATCGCTTAGAGAAGGTACGTCTTCAGTCGATAGTCGGCGTGAATTGGGATGTACGTCGGCCCGAAATCGACCATGACGAAGGTGGGTGTCGTAGCCGGAATCAGTGTCGGCGAATGATATTGCAGAGTTTGGGGCGGATTGGAAATCGCCTGATGATGCGTAAGATATTGGAGATGATTGATACGCAAAATCAATTGGGACCGAGACAGGACGGATCGCAAGAGGGTCGACCAAGTCCGATTCTGTGACCGTAGAGTCAGAAGTTCGCGTCACCGGAGCCTTCAACTCTGATTCTGCTTCTGGAAATCCAAAATCTTCTGACTCTCGAGCCGAGCCGGTAGAGTCTGTCTCATTCCCATCGGATATTTTAATTCTGGGCGATTCTGCGCCAGAATCGGTCCGGATTGGAGCCGGTTTCCTTGGGGTCTTCCCTGCCAGATAATCATCCTCTTCTTCTTCATCCAAGACTTCATCAACACCCATCGAAGAGTTACTACCATAACGATGCATGGCGAGAATTGTCTTGTTAGGCGGTGGTAGATGCGGAGCACTCTCAGCCCGCCGATGCAGATTACCAAAAGCGTCGGTGGTGGACCGAATTCCGCCACTGTGAAGCCGAGCCCGTGCTGCTGTGAAACCAGTCTGAGGGAGGCTCTCTTCGCTACCAAATGGGCCTAGAGCGGCATCAAGATCAATCACAGGGCTAGATACGTCAGGTTCCTGCTGTCTAGAGCTGCTGACAGGCAGCGCAATGTTGGACATGAGAAGAGCTGGCGCGCTCGGTCTGGAGGCTAGCCGAGGCGGACTCTCACGAAGCACAACAGTATTATCCTCATCAAAAACCGAATCTGGGATGGAGCGGCTCAATGGTGGAGTTGGAGTGCGGCGGCCCTTCGCTTTCGGAGACCGTGTCTTTGCCTTGCGAGAGAAAATCCCGGTCGTCAGTGTCTTGACCTTCCTCTTCTTGATGCTGGCTTTACGTTCAGGCGAGGTGCGAGGTCTTGGCGGATCTGAGGCCGCATCGATGGTCCAGGACGGAGTGGCTTCAACCAAAGGATCTACAATTTCGCAAGCGGGGGTTGCTCTGGGGGATACTTCTTCGGGGCTGTTGTAACCTGACCAGAGGTGCTTCTTTTTGACAGGTAAAGCCTCGCTGGTGGAGCCTAACGGATTGTCCAATGAAGAAGCGCCTAAGCCACGATGTGATGAGGGCACATTCTCGAAGCTGTCCTTTGGAATATTATCAATACGGCTCGGACTAGTAGCATCAGCGGTTTTGGGACGGGGACGGGGACTGTTCTCTTCAGTGCTGAGGCTGAGCGAAGACTTCGACTTTGAAGGAGAGCTAATAGCGCTGAGCGAATTGATGCTGTTTGACAGAGAATGACCATTCCGTATCGTAGAGGTGCTATCTTCTGTTTCCGAGGAGATGAGGGAGAGGGGGCGTGGAATTAGATCGACTGTTTCGGAGAACCCTACTCGAGGTCGGGGTGTTCCCTGGGCACTTTGTCGGCGGCTTGGTGATATCGGCGGGGACTTTCCAAAAAATCCTGTAGATGATGCAGCTGAGCGAGGTGGTGAATCTTCATCATCAAAGAATTGTTTTGATTCCGCTGGAGTTGAGGGTGCTGAACCAGCGCGGTGCTTAGATATAGCACTCTCTTTGATGATATTAGATTTCTCCACATCGGATATTGAGACAGCTTCGGAGCGTCTGTGGCTATGTCTCTTGCCGGAAGGAGGTCCAAGGTTAGAGATCGGTGGTCCCGTGGAAGTACTGCCTTCACCTTTCGCTGGGCTGGTACTGAAGGAGCTGGGGCTGGTCATTGGAGTTCCTTCACCACCGATGAACTCGCTTCCCCGTCGACGATGGCCTCCTGTCCTCGTTTCTCCAAAAGTCACTTTGGTTGGGCTGTTGGAGGCCTGAGACTTTATTGCTGTATTGGTACCTGGGTTGAAGCTGAAAGCTGGCAATGTTGCGGGTTTTGCAGACTTTGCGCTGTCAAGATTTGATGCCATCTCTTCAAGTATTGGGTGTGTTGGGCTCGGAGAGGGATCTGGTTTGAGATTGGCTCCAGGGTTGAAGGAGAAGTCTGGTAGAGGCGGTACGCGCCGGCTTCTGGAAGCTTGACGGCCATGCTGAAAGCCAGGTGCTGGCATTTTTGGGGCCGCTGCAGTAGTATTTGGCAATGCCACTGGCTTCACTACAGGAAATTGAAACGCAGGGAGATTTTCTCTTTCGGAGGTCGCTTCCAGATATTCGAATGGGGGTGTGGTTGTTTGGTCATAATGATTCAAGAGAGGAGACTGAGAACCTAAAGGCAATGGTGCAGGCACCGGCGCTGAAGCCATGCTGGATGATCGGTTGACTCGGCCAAAGTATGGTCACCTATGTGCTTGCTCGCCAGACTTTCGTATCCCCTCTCTCGCCTCGATGACGGCGCTCGTTCAAGAGGTGCGTTCAATTCACCGTCGCTCTTAGACGACCTCACTAGCAACGCATGATATTTGACAACTCTCGGGGGCTGTTGAGTGTTCAGAGCCCGAGGGATTTGGGAATACACATATATCGGTCGCAGATACGACGAAGCACTCATAGACAAGCGCGGAAGATGCTCGACAACGCTAGCAAAACAGCAATTATAACGCTTCTGCAGAGAACAACAATTAGCAACGAACCCAATAGCGAGCGACATTCATCGGGGGTGTATAAGAGATTGTGAATGCTTCAACCACAACATACTTCTCTAGTCCAATGTTTGTAAGTGAGTGATCGACTGGGAACTGAAGGAGAGTTAAGACACGGGCGGTCTCTGAGTATAATATTGGGGGTCTAAGGAGTGGACGGTCAGCGCTCTGGAGAGATGGGTTCAATCTCTCGCAACAGCGTGACCAAGGTGACGGGCAAACAAAAGTGGAGGAGAGGTATTCGTTTTGAGGGGGATGAGGGAGGGAGAGCGGTGCGGTGTTTGTGTGGGTATGGTGGTGAAGGGCAAGAAAGAAGGGAAGCCAAACGGACTCCACTGGTGGTGGAAAGCAGGTACCTGGGAGATTCGCTGGATAAGAGTGGGAGGCGAGCTGGAGCAGGGGACGAGGGCGCCGCGAGCCAATGGACCGACTGGTTGGCCGGTGAGAGCGTGGCTCGGCGCATTCGCGAAATTGGCGGCCGCAAAGAGGGCAGCGACTCGATTGGCTGCCGCTCGGCCTGGGCGGCCACCTTCCCTAACTTCGACTCGCTGCCTCCCACCACCCCCCTCAGGCACGATGTTTTAGGGACCGCCTTGATGGAAGTTAGGGACACCACTTCGACCCTCTAGGCGGTAGTCCAGCCTACGCTTCCGAATAGCCCTCCTTCCCCCCTCGCAGTACCGGGGTGCGCAATCCTTCTACGGCTTAGGCCACGCCCGCTTCCAGGGAAGATCCCCAGAGTCGCTCGACGAGCACGCGTCCGCTGATCAACCTGATCGTCTCCTCTCCCCCTCCGTGCTAATCCCTATCGAAATGCCAATCTTATCCCGGACCCACCGCCTCTAGCCGTCTGTCTGCTCGTCCTCTACCCAAAAAAGTCCCGGACAGTTCGTAAAAAGTTCCAGGAATCCTGTCAAGATGCCTCGTATGCAAGGACCTCTCCGGCCGTCCTTTGGAATGAAGCCGACGCGGACAAGGTGAACCACCATTTCACAACTGCACAAGTCGTCTATCATGCGGCTGGACCGCGACATCTACTAGGTAGTCTGTGCCTTGCATTAGGCGTAGGCCGCTCCGGCTAGTCCCAGAGATGCCAGTTCCCGATATTGCTTCCTCTAGATGCACTTTGCCAAGGGAACCGCTTCCCCTTGCTAAATGATCACATTGCCTCCAGCCCGTGAGACACTATCATGGTGGAATACCAGACATCAGCACACCTGTCACTATTCTGAAACCTTACCTGGATCGATAGCATAGCTGCAAGATAATTTGGTGCACCGACAATTTTGAGGACAATTACACCGATATCTCCCTCAACTCAAACCAGGGTAAGCGGAATTATGAAAATCATCCTCTCGGTTTGACGGAAAGTCTCGCCATTAATGCGACGATTGTCTGACCCGAGAACACTGTGTTCTTGGTCCGGTATTCCAAGGAACCTCAAGAACGCTACCAAGACTTTTATGCAGCCCATTTGGCTTATCGGACCGTCAGAATCACTGTATCCGCTCTAACGGCAAGCTTCAGCTGGTGCAATTGAGTACTTTTTTCTCAGCCTCACTCGCCCCCACCGTCACTCTTGACGGTACACGAATAATCCCCAGTGCAGTGCTTGAAACACACTAAGCTTGTCACCACGCTGTTGTGCGACCCATCGGAGAATTTTGGTCTGCTCTCAATTCACATGTTCTCCTATTGAGCGACATCCTTGCGTTTCGTCAAGCATGGGCCCCAAGCACAAACCTCTAAAATCACGCCCATCAGCAGCCACTGCTGCAAACCATAACTCTACCAATCAAGACAAGGCGTATCTCCCCTTAGAGCTACAGCAGCAGCTACTCAACATCTTCAAAAACGCCCTTCCCCTATCACAGACTCCAACCTTGAAATCCACCATTCAAAAAGTCAAAGGCCATCTCTATGATCGCGACTACGACGCGGCTTTTGGCCACCTCGATCATCTCGAAGCCTATGCCATCCGATGGAGTCCAAGTCGAGCGCTCGCATACAGTGAGCTATTCGCTACCACTGCACCGTTGCGTGCGCTGTGGCATGAGTGTGTCCATCCCACCACTGATCCGAAGATTGTCTGTATTGGTGGTGGAGCAGGCGCAGAAGCCGCGGCGCTCGCTGGCCTCCTTCGACTGGGCGTACTCAAAAGAGTTTCTGTCGTGGCGGTAGATGCGGCTGACTGGTCTGTGGTGGTTGACGAACTTCGCCAAACAATTCTCGAGTCCGACATGGGCCTCCTGGCCGCACAAGATCATGCCCAAGCTCCTACTCCTGCTCCCGTTCTTGACCCTGCTTCCTATCCTAATGGCAATCCCATCCCCACTACTACTACTCCTCCTCCTGCTACCCTGTCACCGTCTATCGACATCAACACACCTGAATTTCATCTCACATTTAAACATCAAGACATCCTATCGATGGACGACACTTCTCTGAGCACTCTCCTTACAGACTGTGTCCTTACAACTGTCCTATTTACCCTCAACGAGCTCTTTACCTCCTCCCTAGGCAAAAGCACCCAATTTCTGTTGACAATGACTGACTTGGTGCAGCCCGGCTCCCTGCTGCTAGTGGTGGACAGTAGCGGTAGCTACTCTGAGGTGTCGCTAAAGAGAAACGACGATCCAAAACGATATCCTATGGATTGGCTCCTAGATCACACATTGTTAGAAGCTACAAAGTCAGGACCCGGGGAAAGCGGTAAGTGGGAAAAAGTCACGAGTGTAAGCTCGAAATGGTTCCGAGTTGATGCGTCTCTTACGTATCCCCTCCCGTTAGAGAACATGAGGTATCAAATGCACCTCTACCGGCGTTTGTGAGGCAACAGACTGTGAAAAGTCCGGGCAATAAAGAACTGGGGGAGACGTGACGTTATATGCCAATAGACCTTTTGATGCGTATCCGTATGATTTCTCGACAAAGACATGGCATTTCCTATAAGACATATAGCTGTAGAATTATAGACAGCGCCCTCTTTACTTGGCAACTTGGGCATAAATCGAGGGAATTAACCTAATTGGTGAGGCTATTTTCAAGCAGATTGAAGTGCTTTTGGCTGTGCGTCTGAAGGCGGCCAATTATCTAACCATGACTTGAGCTTCTACGACCTCAGGTCTTCTGAGCTCGATCACGATATCGTGCCCTAGGGCCATGAGAAATCTATTTCCAACCGGTTGTCCGTCATGACACGCCTACTCTCCTACTCATCATCCTCCTCGCCCTCGTCGTTCACTACGTTGAAGAACTTCAATGTGTACACCCCTTTACTCGTGGCCACCACTCTCAACCAATCTCTCAATTGTTGTTTCTTCAGGTACTTCTTCGTCCTGTTGCCTCATCAGTCCCCGGTGACGCTCGTATGCTCGAGGTCATACGTACAAATACTTCAAGTACCTCCCGGAAAACGGGATATGCGCAACGACTTCAATCTTATCACCACCGACCTGACTGATGGTCACGCTGTCGCCGAGATTGCCGACTCTGCCCTCGACTTTGATGCGATCGTGCAGGAATTTTTCAAAGGCGGAAAGATCAAAGATCTTATCGCTGACAGGTTGGGAGGCGTCGATTGTGTACTGGCCACGTGAGCTTTTTTCAGCAAGATAGAAGATTGGATATAGACGAATACGTACCTTAGAAGTAACCTTGGTCTTTGCCTTCGATTTGGCTTTCTGTGGAAGAGAGTGATTTTAGCCTACTGTTCTGTCCTGAGACTGACATGTGCCGCCCCGCTGGGGTGCGCGAACAGCAAAGCAGTTGGTTTGACGTACTGTCGTAGAGGCCATTTTAGACGATGATGCTGAGAAGGACGCAAAGAGATGGGTATCCTGCGCCTATTGGGGATGCGACGAGCTTGAACGGATTTGATGGATGAGCTGGACGACACGAAAAGGTCAAAATATGTCGATAGGGTTCAATGTTAGGGCTTTTCTCTGTGGGGACTCAGGCTCTTGGCGCCGGTGATTCTTGGCACCGACTCCGACTGCTACTGAGATAGCAGTGGATGAATTTCTTGCGCAAGACGCCCACCTGACAAATAAATCTCGACAAATTCAATGGATTGGATTTTCATGATGAGTATTGTATCATTTGTTATCTACAGACGGTCTCGTTGTGCTCAGTAAACCCAAGGTTCATTCGATGTCTAGCTGTAAGGTTATGACTGGGCTTTACGTTGCGCTGGCGTGACTTATTGAGGTCTCTCGAGGACCCAGGAACCTGAGGAGAAGGATCATCCCCTTTGCTCAAACCAGAAGCAGGTTGGTCAGGCCATGTCAGAACTCTGCTATGAAATTTATGCAGGGTCGTCGGCGACCCGGGGCCAGTGCGTCGATAATTCCGAGACACTGGTAAACGATGGAGCTTCCTTGCCTCACAATAAGGTAAGCGGCTGATAAATTCTACGGACGTAACATCCACTCGACTATTCATGATTATCTCTATGGCTGCGCCTCGGGGGCGTCGAGGGTTTCTGATGGCCGGGTTTAAGGTATCAGGCTTCGGGCCCGAAGCGCGGTTGCTGTGGTACTAGTTAGAAGGCGCGAGCCGAGGCATGCATCAATTGGCGGCCGATCATAATACAGATGTGCATTGCACAACTTATGACGTTACATGTCGATGCAAACATTTCTGGCAACAGATTCTGATGGAATGCCGTCTTTGCCGTGAGGCGCATATAGCTGAGACCTCTTTACAGTTTCTATTTAATCTTCTCGAACTGTCACTTCGACGAAATATTTAGTCCTCCCCTTCCCACTACCACATAGCTATCTTTATGCCCCCTGTATCTCTCTCTGAAATTACGCGACAGTCTTTTTTCGCACAAGGTGTCGTAGCTATTAATAAACGAGATGGACATCGTCGACAAAGACATTGAACGGGCCGAGACGGAGGCTAGAACAAGGAGTCAGAGCCGCTCTCGCCAAAATGAAGGGGAAAAGATTGAGCGCATGTCCACCCACTCATCGTCAAGCTCGTCCGCCTCTAGTGCCTCCTCTATTGCTCACGGTGCGACGCGCATGTCGCGGATCAACACGCAGAAAGATGAACCACCAAGAGATCTGGGGCGACATCCTACCACTCTCAGTCGTATCGAGACTGCCAAAAGTCAACACAGCGGCACCGTCGGGGCTGGCTTGAAGTCAAGACAGTCTAAAAAACCACTACCGAACTTCGGCGCCGGAAAACCATTTCCACCGCCTTTACCTGAAAGAGAAGATTATGTAGTTGAATTCGACGGTCCAGATGACCCTTTACACCCACAGAACTGGACGGCACGCCGAAAAATCGTCACAGCTGTGATGCTGGGGTATACAACTTTGGTCGCCGCATTTGGAAGCTCGATTTTCAGCGCTGCAACGATTGTGGTAGCCGGGGTGTTTCATGTGTCTACAGAAGTAGGAACTCTGGGGCTCTCATTATATGTTCTGGGATTTGCGACTGGGCCAATTTTGTGGGCGCCGTTATCGGAATTGAAAGGACGAAGATTACCACTTTGTATTGGGATGTTTGGCTTCACAATCTTCTCCTTCGCTACAGCTACTGGTAAAGACTTCCAAACAGTCATGCTGACACGTTTCTTTGGAGGCCTTTTTGCTTCCTGCCCTCTTGCAGTCGTTGCGGCCGTCTTCTCGGATATGTTCAGCAATCAGCAGCGAGGGCTTGCCATTACGATTTTCGCTATGACCGTTTTCGCCGGCCCGCTTCTTGCTCCTTTCATTGGGGGCTTTATTATTGAGAATAAGAGTTTGGGCTGGAGGTGGACCGAATATATCTGTGGGATTATGGGTGCACTGGCACTTGTGCTTGACCTCCTATTCTTACAAGAGTCATACCCACCAGTTGTTCTAATGCAGAAAGCAGAGGAACTCCGTCGACGGACGAAAAACTGGGGTATTCACGCTAAGCAGGAGGAGATAGAAGTCGACTTTCGCGAGCTCGTTAACAAGAACTTTTCCCGCCCTCTCCGAATACTCTTCACTGAACCGATTGTCCTTCTTATTTCGATATACATGGCCTTTATTTACGGCCTACTCTATCTCTTCCTCACTGCATATCCAATCGTGTTCCAACGCATACATGGTTTCTCCCCCGGCATCGGTGGCCTCCCGTACTTTGGAATGATCTTTGGCGAGCTTCTTGCCGGATTCACAATCGTTCTTCTACAGCCAAGCTACAATCGCAAACTAAAGGCCAACAACAACGTCCCCGTTCCGGAATGGCGGCTACCACCGGCAATAGCCGGCGGTGTCGCATTCGCAGGCGGGCTCTTCTGGTTTGCCTGGTCCGGCTACCGATCCTCGACTCACTGGATCGTGCCCACCCTCTCCGGCCTCTTGACCGGCTTCGGCCTCCTTTCGATCTTCCTGCAGCTCTTAAACTACATCGTCGACGCATACTTGATGTTTGCGGCTTCCGCCATCGCCGGAAATACGTTCTTGCGATCCCTGGCCGGGGCAGGGTTCCCCCTGTTCGCCACGCAGATGTTCAACGCGCTCCACGTCAACTGGGCGGGGACGCTGCTGGGCTGCGTGGCAGCGGTCATGTGTCCGATCCCGGTGATATTCTGGCTGTACGGGGCGAAGATCCGGGGGAAGAGCCAGTTTGCGCCGACGATGCCGCCGATGGGGGCGGCGCCGCCGCCGGCGGATGAAGAGGAGGCGGGGGCGGAGTCTTCGAACTCGGGCCCTGCGGGTGTGAGGAAGGAGGAATGAGGTGTTATAAGCTTTGCATCTACACGGAGTGATGGGATAATTGGCACAAATGGATGTATAGATACGTGGTATTTTTGAGCACGGCGTTTGGGAGACAAGAGCAGAATTGGGGCGAGTCAAATTCGTGTTATACTTGCTAGATTAGGCACCTGCGGAAAGGGATATGTAATTATACAGATAAACGAGAGTGATGACGCTCACGCGCTAATGCATATAAACAATATTCGCGATAGTCTGTTGGACTTTCGGTACCGCGGGTGATATAACGATTGATGAAAATGTGTTTACAAGCCCCAGAAACTTCGTGAATGGTCATTGTGAGCTGAAGTCAGTGTGAATACATTTTAGAGTATACTAAACGCTCGTGTGAAAAGACCCTCGTGTAAATCGTTGCGGCTTAGCAACCGGCAGGCTGGACGGTCAAAGATGACAAGCTACGGGTCAGAATCGTTAGAATCAGCCCCAGTGTACAGGAATTTGCCATCTTTTAGAAGCTATATACACTATATATTTCATGTAGGCAAGCGCAGCTCTTATCCATGCATCATATAACGCCGTCAATAAATCATCCCTTTCGCCAAGATATTGCGTGAACTAGTGATGCATGAGGTCTTTCCCATACAAGGACCTATCAAAAGAACAGCCGGTATACGCCGCGCCAAACGCTTCAAGCAATCATAAGCTTTCCACCTCCTCAAACGGGAGACCGTCTCATCGTCAAGATACATCTAATCAGCGAGCTTCCCCTCGGTCACAAGGTTAACACGTTTGATAGGATGCAGCAGCATTGGGGGCAGACACATCCTCCCCTCACTGGATAACTCCCACTCTTCGCCCCCGTCATTATTGAACTTGTACCCTAGCCATCTGTGCCAAAGCACTTCAGGAAACCCAGCGTTGTAATACCAGGTCGTTCCTCTAAAATTGTGCTCTCGATCTCCAAAAACGCTCGTGCGCGCACCGCCGCTTGCGCCATTGCGTCCACCATTGAATACTGACGCAAGATAGCTGGTTGGCCATCTTCGGTCGATATACTCGGCGTGTGGAGCGTACACGGCCTTGAACCCATGCTGAAGCGCACAGCTTCCCGGCCACATCTCGGAAAACATTGTATGCCGATTTAGACTGGTCTCGCGATGCATCGTCATAAGAAGCTTTCTCGAGAGCCGAGAAGCTGTGATGATCGCTGTTCGTCGGGGTGGAAGGCCTTGCGTCGTATTGTATCCCGTCACGTCTTCTGCAAGGAGCCAGGTGGTGCCATCGGGGTCGAACAAGGGATTGAAAGTAATCAGATCCGCATCCTCTCTCACACCCCATTCATACTTGTCTTTTTCATAAGTGTTCGGAGGTTTCGTATCAACATCCATTTCGATATTGTCATCCAAGGGTCGTTCCGGTCCCCACACGGGCTTGTCACCTTGCTGCTTGGCGCCACCAGGAAATCTGGCGCCTCCGGCACCCAACCCAGACCACATGTTATTCGCACTATTTGTTCCGTGCTCAGTCTGTACGCGTACCATTTGACGGAAGTCCTCCCAAGGCCCATGTTCTGATGGGATATAGAAACGTCCATTCCGCTCCCACAAGCCCTTGCGCGGCTGCTTCTTCGCCCATTTCGACACACTATCAAGGAGGTGATAGTAATGACCGGTGTAACGCATGTCCATCTCCCAATGCCAGACAAAGTCGTACTCAGGGTGCTGCTGAGCAAAGTACTGTAGTGGCATGTATGTCGACCGGTAGACTCCGTGAACGGGTAGCCCGCGCATGAAACTCTCTTCAAGCCCGCCGTACATGAGACCCATTTGACGCTCGGTCCAAAGGACGCCCATCCCACGAAACTCCTCCGGAAGAGAGTCACGAAGTACCCGGTCATAAGTTTCATCATCAGACCAGATGGGTAGGTTGTCGTCTTTGACATGGATCAAGAAATGCACGATATATTCCCCGCCAGAATGGATTGAGAGCTCGGAGATGAGCGTTCGGAGGTAGACGATCGCTTCTGGCGTGTACTCGAAGTCCCACCACGTCCTGATGACCACAGCGGTCCTCGGAAGCTTTTTTGCTTCTCGGTCTGTCTGTTCTTGCTTGTCATTGGATTCTTCACTACGTGAAACAAGTGACCCAATTGGCATGGCTCGGAACTTTTCGACACGGGATTGAGGAAGCTCCTTGAAGCGACCGATATTTGCTTTCACGCACCGGCTTTGAGCATCGGCCCATTTGACTTTCCGATAATCGACCTCCTCAACGTCGTGCCAGACCTCATCCGCGCCTTCTCGATCTCCATTCAATGAAGCCCCGGTTCCCCCTCTGTTCAAGCCGTACCCAATACCGTAAGGTCCTAGACGGCCGAACCGATCGAAACAAACGTCTTGCATGCCAAAGAGATCATTCGAGCCCATAACCGGGTCTGGCATACCCCTGGGGATTCCATGAAAAGTTTGCGTGAAGGGTACCTTGATCTTCCCTGCCGCGTCGAGGTAACAATCAACCTTTGCGCCGTGAGCCGCAGTGTATTCTGCCGAAGCATAATCCGGATACGGGTTGAAAGTGGTGCTCTTCATTGACGGTCCTTCTATGTCCCGGGCGACGACTGACTCCGTAGAGTTGTCCTCCTCCACCAGCACAGATGGGCCATCGCCAGGATATTCCGGTTTGTTTTCTCGTCGAGGGATCAAGGCCCTTACACCACCATAGTATCGCTCTAGAAAGGGAAAGCTTTCCCACTGCGGTGGCTTGGGGATGTTCTTTTGCTCGGCGATCTGAATCTCTACCTGTCTGGCCGATGCCCAGCTCATTTTGAAGAGGCTGAAGATGAATATCGCGAGAGTCAAGAACAGTGTAAGACATAGATATCTTATAATCGAGGCCGGAAGTCGCATGCGGGGCAGGACTTTGGTTCGTCGTGAAAAGGCATTGCTGAGCATTGGCTGGTAGGAATTGGAAGTCGATCGAGAGGAATAAGACGCTGGAGAGTCGGAGTCGGAGTCGCTCTCGTAGGAGCGCGGTACTCGAAAAGCATCCTTTTCAGGGTCTGAGTCTGGGCGCCAGGGGCTAGGGGAATGATAGCGCCCTGACGACTTTCGTTGCCAGCTCATGACGAACTGACCCTTCTCGACGGGAGCATTAGGTAGGACAGGAGGCCAGAATGGGAGGAGAAAGGAGAGACTTTCGCCGCTGAGGCCAGGCGCAGCTGGAGTGTTTACCACCTCTCACAACAATAGTTTCGAAGATCCGCCAATGTAAACAAGAGACGAGGCTGAACGATTCAATTGAGTTGGCTGGCGGTCGGAAATGATGAAAGCTATATTTGCACTGGGGTAGAGAAGCAGTCTTTGAACTCTACGGTAAACACGGGATGGTCAAGTGAAGCGGGCTCCAACTCTCTACTAGTAGATGGGGCAAGACTTGGGGGGGGGAAGGTTTTCGCCAGTTGCTTCGTCAACGCCGACGACCAATCGGTAGCGCTGCTAACCCCTGGCGGGGAAGGTACAAGAGACAGCGCGGACGAATGCCAAGTCTAAGTCTGGCTAGACCAATAGAGGACTAGCTCCCAGTTTGCGGCAGAACCTTGGAAGCACGTTGCAGCGTGGAAGCCGCCCACTCCGCCTCGCGTGGGGGAGGGCATGACGAGCTGGAGGGCGGTGCTGGCTCGTTAATTACCTGCTGCTCTCTTATCACTGCAGGCTATACAGAATATCACATTACCTATACCTCTATGACTAATATGAGGTCAAATTTCATGTTTTGACCGGTCATCAGGTGCGGTATTTACTTATGCCTCTCACAAGCGCTGTTCCGTTTCGAGAGTGCTGCTGCAGACATCTGCCCAACGCTCAACCGTCTTCTCCTATTTGCACGCTCTCATTTTCCCTTCTGAGTTGAGCTTCGTGACCACGGCTTGAAGCGCCGTACTTCTTGTGGCGCCAGTCTCCCAGTCTACCGATGCGGCAACTCCAGCAGTCAGCAGACCGAGACTGTTTTGCGGTGGCGTTTTAACGTTAGAGTTGGCCCTAAATTTGTTCCCGATTTGGCAAAAGACAACGTCCTCAGCACTTACGTAGAGCTCCAGAGCTCTTACTTAAGAGATGGGGCCCGACACTAAGCTGCCTGTGAATTGGAAAAATCCTTCGCAGAGCCGCTTCGGCATTGTCTCGTGGTCATGTGCCAACGACCTCCCATTGGCTTCAGCGTCCCACTTGACTGCTGCCAACAGACGTGGTCGTGGTTCCTGCTGCGACAGAAGGCGCCATGCAGCGAGACCTTCTCACCGTACGTCATTCTCCGTTTGATGGTGCCCAAACGGCCGCTGAGAAACGACTCATGCTTCGCCCTTTCCCTTAACCACGCCTTCTAATGGCAAACGACCCCATACGGCAAGCAGGGTTGACAGGCAACACGTAAGGGAACAGGACGCTTGCCTCGATAAGAACCCGGTTGACCAGGAGGACATTGCATTTATTTTGCCTTTGTCCCTGTCTCGATCGCTTCTCATCACAATATCTAATCTGATTCTTTCTACACACATAGCTACAACCGCTTGTCCAAACCAATTGTGCGTGCCTTGTATCCTCACTGTCTTCTCATTGTCTCACGACCACCTCTTCGTTTCAACACTTGGTGCGCTCCTTGCTAAATTTCAGATCTTGATCCCTCTTCATCCGGCCTAGGCAAGCCTTGATGCGTGACCTTCAGAAGATGATTTTCGAAGATTTCAGCGACCCTCACACAATGCGAGCGTTCGAACCATCATCCAACAATACGCTAGATGCGCTACTTCCGCTATTGTCGTCGTGGGTTTTAGTCATAATGCCCTACCCACTGCTGCTTATGGGGTTCCTCCTCTGCCGAGTAGTCTTGAAAGATTACCGAGCATTTCTCTCTCTCGGTCCCGGTGGTACACCGCCCAATTTTCAAGGATTCCTCCGCATCACCTTCCTTGGTCTGTTCCGTCTTCGAGCGCCACTTAAAGCTCCCCAGGTCACGTCGACCATCTATCCCAAACGAGGCTCCTTAGACTCGAGCATCCCTCCAAGATCCGGGAATCGTCCCCTTGTCCAAGGCGTCGCGCCCCAACGGCAGATCACCCAACGAGCGTCGCCCGACCTCTACAAGTCAACCGTCACAATCCTATCCTCCCTCGCGAACAAATATCCCTCCGAACTCTTCACAGCCCCTTCCGTAATCGAGGGCGGCCATGCCCCCGCTCTTTTTTCCCGCGCCGTTTCCCCCTCCCTCAGGCCCAAACGCGAAGCCGAAATCTGCCATATACACCCCATCGACGGGAGCCTGCATGTAGTTCTGCATCCAACCGATATAGCGACAGTATTAAGTTTAGGGTATGGAGAAATGCACCCCCTGGCCCGATCGAACTGGTGGTGGCGTCCTGTGGTGCCGGAGGGGTTTGTGCTGGTTTATGGGTGTCGAACCGAGGAGGAGGCAGAATTGTTGAGGAAGGTGGTTTGTGCGGCGGCGTGGAATGTCTGTGGGAAAGACTTTTGGTAAGGGTCATAATGGGAGAGGGGAAGATGGCCATACAAGGTGACCAGTTTGGCATCTCCTGAATAAATGTTCCGAGAAATTGCTCCTTGAACGGAATTACATGTGTCCAAAAGTCGGTGGGGAGGTCGTATGAGAGCGCCGTCTGCTGAGACAGTCTTCAAACTTCGTAGATCGTGGCGCGTATTTGAGGCAATGTCAAATATTGAAGATCCGAGAGGTTCTGTCCTGGCCCAGCCATGCTCGAGCACGGTGAGCCTAGCCAAGTCATCTACTTGACCTTTCCCATGATTGTTTCCATCCCTCTTTCCACATACACCTCTGCTGCCTTGGCCTTAATCCCATTGACCATCGCCCTTTCAAAATCATCCCGACTCCTCAATACGCTCTCCACCCAACTCAGCTGCAGATCCCAGAATTCTAGCTTAAATCCCTCGTAAACGGCCACAACGCCTAGCTTATCCGCCTCGAGCAACCTCACCAGGTAATCCACAACCCTCCACTTCGGCTTGATCGTCTCGTTGAAGAGCCCGCTTTGATCGTTCTTGCTGAAGAATTCAAACGCTGTAATGACATCTTCGCGGAACTTCGCCGCAAACGGGTCCATACGGCGGAACTTGACGCCTTTGTTCCGGACGGAGGAGAGATAGGAGACGAGCAGCTCGTCGCCTAGCTCCTCGATGAAGATATCGACGAGTGAAGGATGGAAAACAGTACCGTAGTCGTTGAGGTAGTCTTCGAATGTAGACGTTATACGCTTGATGGCGAACTCGGGGTACCACTTCGCCGTGTTGAAAAGCTCCGGGACGGTCGTACGGAAATCGACGGTGAAGATGAGGCTGACGAAACGGTTGATGCAGTGGGTGGAGAGATCCACGTAGCCATTACGGAGAGAATCAATTTCGGTCGTGGCTTGCTGGAGGTACTTGGACGAGACGAGGTTTATGAAATCGTTCCTGAAGCGTGTGAGATAGCCGTACTGACCGAGGTTTGCGTCAGGGTCTCCATCATCAATGCAGGCTATCTGGTCATTTGCAATCGCGACCAGCCAGTCTTGGAGTGTCGGGAGAGTTTCTGCAAGGTCAGGGGTTGGGTTCTTGTATTTAGCCGTTTCATCATCGACGAGTCGTTCCCACTGCTGTTGACGATTCTTTAGCGCGGAGATCATAGCCGAAATAACGCCCTCGACCACATCTTCTCGCTCAGAATCTCCTGCAGCAAGAGTTTGCTCACGCAACATGCGCCACATGTCGCCAAGGGTCTTCGTTCGGAAATGCCCATCGGCGTCTTGGTCAAGATAATCTGATTGGCGAGATACGAAAGCAGCTCGATCATTAACAAACATTCGATCGATCCATTCGTTAAGGGCTTTGATGATAAGATTTCGCCATTCACGAACAAGGTCCCCTTCACGGCTATCGATCACATGGGGTGTGAGGTCTGACTGTGACATGCCGAGCTTCTTCATTGACTTGTAATACTTCTCGACATAGTGTACTATCGCTAGCATATTAGGAGGCACCAGATCGTCCGAGTCGATAAAAGACAAGAGAAAGTCATGTATAGCCTTATGATACGTATTGACATAGGTCTTGAAAATTTTCCATTTCTTGGGAAACAGATTTTGCATGCCCTGTTTACACGCGAATAAATCATTGAAGAACCATTTCAGATGCTTATCTAGCTTCGAAGGCTCTTCAAGAAATTGTTGCCTGGTTTCATCAAATTGGGTTTGGGCATAGAGCTCGATGCTTTTCGTGAATTTTTCTTTGTAACCTCGGATTGATTTGGGCCCTATTGTAAACGAACTGAATTTGCTGACAAGATCCTGATGGTCTTTCTGCGCTTCTTTTAGTGCCCTAACTTTCTCGTCATTTTTCTCTTCCGAGGCAATGATGATCGCTAATCGAACAATGATTCCCGCATTGTCCCTTTGCACTAGTGGTATCAAGTTCATGCAGATTTGCCCAATATGGTCATCAAATAGTTCTATAACTGGTTCAAGGCCTTGGAACCAATCCTGGAGACTTTGTTCGAAGCTCACGTCTCTTGCTCTTTGTATCTGATCTAAGGCCTCATCTCGAAAATCCCGCAACGTCGTAATCTTCATGTGAGCTTCCAATAGATTAGGCTGGTTTTCAAGGTCTTGCTCGTCCTGTTGCAACAAACGTTCAACACCAGCAACGTCATCATTAAAGCTCATGAGTCCCGATTGCATCGCCTTTGTAGCCTCGAAGTTCCGGTGCACCTTTGCGAGGTAGTCAAGCTGTGGGAAGTCCTGCCGTATTGACTGCGCTTGCGCACAGAGATCATGTATACTCTTCAACTCCTCTCGGATCTGTCCTACCAGCTTCTGGCCTTCAGACAATGTATGCATGCCGGCTTGAGTGGTATCCAATTGTTCTTTGAGGCCCTCTCGTAGCCGTGAGTCAATATCGGCTTTCTTCCGTGAGAACTCGGATTTCAAAGCTGGGATCTTCTCCAGATCATCCGGGTTTCGCAGCAGATCCGCCATTTGTGGGACGGCAACGCCTCCTTCTGCAGGATCTCCTGACGCGGATATCGCCATCATGTAAGCTCCCAAATTGTTATGATGTATTGGGTAGAATATGTGAATTGTGACAGGCTCTTCAGACTCTGTTATGTCTTCAATGGAGTTGTCTTGGTTTTTCTGGAAAGGGGGAGAACGACCGATGTGTTTTGAGCTGGACTTCGAAGTACTGCGATAGAATTGTCATTTTCTTTGAGATCCTCTAGAACTTAAAGCGCCGTCCAGCGGCCATTGTTAGAGGAAATGATGCCGGCCATTGTATGGGATATGGAGCTACTTGAACGTCGGCATGGTCGGGCTATCAACCCGCACGGACCATTTGGAGCTTGACGACCGTTTTTTTGTTGAAGAACCTCTGCCTCTCGCTGCAAGCTCCTCAAAGCTGGGGGCGCGACACCTCAAACGTTCGCATTGTGCTTTGTAATTATTGCAGACGCCTTGATTAATCATTCCTCATCAAAGTCTGTGAATCTTAATCTGATAAATTTCAACAACGCTAGTCCAGATCGCAATAACACCTCGCAAGCATCAAATTCCAAAACCTCGAACTTACCTGCAAGCCACCGTTCACGCTTTCGATACGACTCTAGATTCCTTGAGGCAAAGCCCCCGCTTCGTAATGGCCGCAGTCAAACCAGCTACGACCGGCAAATTTTTCAGGATCACCCTAATACGATCTGCTATAGGTCTTCCTGTTAAGTCAACCAATGTTCTCAAGGCACTCGGGCTACACAAAAAGAAATCCGTCGCATATCATCCGGTAACGTTAGATACCGCGGGACAGATTATGAAGGTCAAAGAACTCGTGGCTGTTTCTGAGGTCGACAAGAAAAAGACAAAAGCAGAAGAACACAGAGATCGAAGCACTGTTGGTACTGGAGAAGTGGGATTCTGGGTAGAGAAACGAGCGGCAGAATTTTGAGAGATCGCATCCCAGAATTTTCCATTAGGCAGGCGAACGTGGAATTTTTGGGCAAAGACAAGGGTACTCAATACACCTGACTTGATATGGAGACCAAATTCTTAAGAGATCATCGCATGCTTCTAATACTAAAACAATGCAGAGGTCCGCCTTGTCAGTCCTCAGGCGAATGACAGTGCGATATCCAACAGAGCTGAGAAGTGCCCTGTTTATGACATGCCGTCATCATTGTCTACCTGCTATTGGTGGTCAACCTGATCAGAATTGCGGCGCTTTAGTCTGGGTTCTGCTTACAGTCATGGACAAACATCATTATGCACTGGGCCAGTGAGCATTGGCTCTTCTGGAGCAGTAGTTCGTGTTGCCCTCGACTACCAACCAGTTGGAGCGGATTGTACTGATCACAAGAGCTGTCCTGTCGAAACTAGCAACAAAATCGCATCACAGCTCTCCCACCTCTATCCCGATTTCTATTCATGCAGCGCTTTAAATTTGTTCACTTTGCCTCCCACGATGACCACGGCCCATCAAACATTTGGACTCAATAAGTCCGATTTTACACACCTCTCAACGCTTTCAGCACTTGCTTGGAACCATTGCCGAGCTTCCAAACCAACCCACACCTTTAGAAGGCTGAAATCTCCTTCTCTGAGCCCTTTAACTAAACTTTCAGCGCCTCCTTTGCTTCCGAGTTGACGGAGAATCGGCAAAGCGGATTTAAAAAGATCAAGTCCCGGATCAAGACTCCTTCCAATGCCCTCTAGCAACAGAATCGAAATGACAACATTAACGAAATCTCCTTCCATGCGCACGTGATGTGCACGAACCATCCCTAGAACCTCCGAGAGAACGTCCCCGATCTTGATATTGCCTAAGGCAAATGTTCGACCTTTCACAGCGAGAACAAGATGCTGCATCCTCAGTGCAAACACCTCACCATTGATGACTGCATCCGGCTGCCGGCATCGCTCGATCATTAAGTGCCCAGCACGATATCCGTCAAATTCCGCGACAGCTCGGAAGAGATCAAGGAAGTTTTTGCGATTTGTTGCATTGAGCTCAGTCACTAAGCCAGTGTCGATGAATATGAGCTGCGGCCGATAACCTTCTACATCGACGGCGGCGAGTGCCGCTTGCCAGCTTTGAAGGGACTCTGTTCTGGCGTTGCGGAGTCGCGTGAGGACAGCCTCCGTCTCGTCAGTTATGGATTGAGAGGGTGGTGTCGAAATTGAGGTCTGATCAGCTGGCCGCGGCTTATTGTAGCGTGGGATATTGGGTTGCGTCGGTTTGTAGAAGCGAACCATGATGTTGCCAGGGTGCAAATCTGCGTGGATAAAATTGTCAATTAGAAGCATAGTCAAGAATGCATCAAGTCCTTCATCTGCGATCTCCTTCTGGAAGACCCCTCCTCCTGACTCCAAGAATGTTGCTAGAGGGATGCCCTGCGCAAACTCTTCTACAAGCACTTGCCGTGTGGTGTAATCGCTATACGGGTACGGAAACCACGCAGTCGTCCTGGCTCGGAAGTTTTTGCGAAAGTGTGATAGATTTGCACTTTCGATCCGAAGGTCCAACTGAAGGCGCATCATTTCCCCGAATTGAGCCACTTCATCTGGCAGGGAGAGCCAGTGCATCGTAGGTATTGCATTTAGGATCGCAGCGAAAAAGCCCATTATTCGTAAGTCTCGTCGAACGATACGTTCGACTTTTGGATGGAGAACCTTAACCGCAACGTATGACGAGGGCACCCGTTGAGGCGTAGATTTCACAAGAGCATCAACATTTCGTCGGACCTGTTGTCGGAGAGATGGAGATGTTTCCTCGGACAGCGCCGTGTCTCCCGGCACTGCAAGGTCAGGTTTTAGTTTTGCTTTGTATACCTGTGCAATTGCTCCGACACCAAGGGGCTTCTCCTGGAATTCTTCAAAGATGTCTTCAAAAGGCCTCATGTCGAAGGCCTTCCGTATGGTAGCTTTCGTGATGGGGAGAGAGTGTGCAGGGGCATTAGAGTGAAGTGTCGACATCATCTCACACATCTCTGTTGGAAAAATGTCCGATCGTGAAGCTGCCCATTGTCCTAGCTGAGGGGGATCAGCAACCCCCTGTCATGAACGAAAGTGGGGAGGATTATCATACTTTGATGAAGGCAGGACCAGCACGTTCCATGGAATTGATGAGAAATTGGAACCACCAAATGGTTCCAGTACGCTCATTGTTGTGGTTCACTCTCCGAGGTCCTATCCAGATTGCTGGAATAGTTGCGATTACTGGTACAAAAATAGCAACAAGGTGAAGGAACCGAAGGGTGGTTGCAATAGGCTCGTAAACGTACTGATCCAGGGTATACAGAAGCGTCTTCCATAGTCGCGTCAGTCCATGGGCATTCTCCGGAATTCGTTTCTCGATTTCTTCTCTTGAAGCTTCCAACATGTGCTCCTCACCAGTTTTGCCATCGCCGTTGTCTTCCTCGCTCAGCTTGACGAAAGCTGCAGGACTCAAAGAGGCAGCAAACAACGTGACTGTGACTATCCGCGGCCGCCTCCAGTGGTTTTTCAGACTATGGCGGATGGTCCATTGTGCGAAACAAGGCTCTCGGCGTGCGATGGATCGAAGGAGGGTAGGAGTTCGTCGGCCGAAGCAAAGTCGCCAAGGGAGAGAAACTTTGCTCATGGCGGGCCCATCGAGGGAATAGTCATAAGCGTCTATGCTTCATTTTGCAGAATGGAACGACGCGGGATATATGCCCTATCGTAGAGGTTTGGCCACTCTTCAGCGTTCACTGAAAGGTACGAGGTGCGGGAGACCGCGCAAAACGCGTTCTTGCGGGTAGGGTCGACGTCACATGTTCGATTTTGGAAAGTCGAATCCCTAGTTACAGCCGCGACTTTGACAGATCAAGGACAACGTAGTAAACCCTTGACAATAATAAATAACTCATTATGGAATCATTTGATTCTCTCATGGCTTCATTCGCTTAAGATTTTATCCGTGGATTTGCGGATCTCAGAATTTGAACAGAGGTCAATGGCACCGAGCAGAGTCTGATTCAAGCTATGACAAGGCCATTCAACTGGACCCCCATCAATGCTAGCATCGAGAATTTAGTATGCCAACCAGAAAACGGCTAATTATTTCCTTAAATATTCACCAAGTGCCATAATGGCCATAGCCTGGCCATATGGCATGGACGTTCGCGGAATCTTTTTATAAAAGTCTAACGAATCCCCCATGCCTGTACCGAAACTTGTGTTTTGTAGCTCTCCTTTCTCATCAATATTTTCCAATACAGCTTTAATCGCTCTCTCCACAGTTGCCGTGCTGGCCTCTACTATGTCCGATGGAAGAAGCCCAAGATGCAGTGCCTTCAAGATGCCATAAGCAAATCCAGCAGTAGCACTTGCTTCTGGATACGATCCTTCATCGTCATGATCAAGCAACGTGTGCCACATTCCTGTCCGCTGGTCCTGGGATCGATTAAGATACGACACTTGAGCGTGCAAAGTATCAAGTAAATGTAGCCTGATGGGATCTCGACCTGCGGGCTCATCCCACCCTCCTTGTCCAGGCGAAGCTTTGTCCAGGAGCTCAATAAAGTCAGGGGTAACAATGGTGAGCCAGCTATTTCCACGTGCCCAGCGAGCTCTTGCAAAATTATGATTACCGTCAAAACTCCAGCCGTGGAAAAAGGCTCCGGTTGAAGGGTCAAAGAGGTACTTGATATGCAGCAGAAATTGTCGCTTTGCCTCTTGCAAATAATGCTTTCTATTCAGAATCAGTCCTATTTTTGTGATTGGCATGACAGTCATCATTAGCGTGTCATCCCATAACTGTTGCGTGTTCGGACCAAGGTATGTATCGTGCTGCATTCCCCCGTATTTCGTTCTGTTCAAATCTTTCATAGCCCACTCTGCCCATTCCACCAACTCTGGTAGGTATTCCTGTTTTTGTGATCTCTCGTACAAGTACGCTAATGAAAGGAATGGACTCATTGTATTGATATTCTTTTCAACATCGATGCCTGATGCAAACCGCTTGTCGAACCACGACGTTACATGCGCAAGTATAGCGGGATCTTGGGTCACTTCGTAATATCTCCATATCCCAATCAATCCTATTCCGTGAGTCCACTCCCACGTATCTGTGTCCCATGATTTCGTGTCAACAACTCTTCCGTCCTCGAGTTTCAAGAGAAATTGGCCTTTTTCGTCTTTGATTTTGACCAAGTTTGAGATCAACAAACGCGTTTTCTGGTGGACATACTGCTGATCCAGGTTCAAAGACATCTTTGGCCCAATGGACATTCGTTTGAAAATTGGGTCTCAATGTGCGCTGGAATAATATGACTACGGTGTCCCTGTGCTTTTGAATTAATTTTGAAACGATAATACCTTGAAGAAATCTCGTTGCCAACGCGGATTTTGAAAGCTTTTCTTGACTGCCGAAGGACTGGCGAGCTTCACCCGCGCTCGAAGAACGCCGCTTACTGTGTGCCCTTCATCTATACATGACGATCACTCACTCACTGAATCTCGCGTCTATATCACAACTCAAAGCTATATCTCAGAAGTCACGGTGCCGTCCGGCTAATAATTCGATGTGCCACGGCTTGTCATCGCCAGCCTCTACTTCCTGGTCTTGGCAGGAGCGTCAGCTCGGCTTTGTTTCTACCGAGACAAGTCTTGGCACAGGAGCGGGGACGGCTGTAGGAGACGGAAAAATTGAAGCCAACACTCCGCTTCCCGCTCCTGTTCTACCTAGGACGCGAGCTGTGACAAAAACTAGCTCTCTAGTTAGACGTGCGTTGCCGAAATCGACCTAAGAATTCCGCATGAGGCTTTTCCTATAATTTTGATCCTACAGTCAGAGCTTCACCGAGTTCCGAGCTGCTATTCCCCATGAGGTGAAGTTCGTGTCTTTGGATATGGTCCTATTGGACTCTATATTCCCTTCTCTCCTACGTCTCTCCAGCATGATTGTTTGTCCTTCTTCAAAATTTCCTTTGCGTAATTGCCTCGAGGGTGGAAAACGTCTTACATTGTCTGACATTTCCACCCGACTGCATTGACATCATGGCCACTCCAGAAAAGCTCGGCAAACCTAGAGATGGAGAGGAAATTGCCCAGGTCGAGCGAACCGCCTCGACTGCCTCTGACCTGCAAAAAGATCACATGGATTATGAGCGAGTAGACAAGGAACTTGCAAAATACGCATCATCTGCTCGAATTGAAGTTGATGAAGCAACTTCGCGACGTCTCCGCAGAATGATTGATCGACGCGTTCTAGTCATCATGATTGCAACATACTTCCTACAAGCCCTTGACAAGGGAACATTATCCTTCACATCTATTATGGGACTACCTAAACAAACTCACCTTCACGGTCAACAGTATTCATGGCTTACTACTTGTATATACATCGCTGTCCTGATTGTGGAATACCCAACAAACTGGATCATTCAGCGAGTTCCGATTGCAAAATATTTGGGCGCGAATGTTATATTATGGGGGACTGTTCTGGCGTGCCATGCAGCGGCCAAAAATTTTGCAGGTCTTGTAGCGCTCCGGACTCTCCTCGGTATCTTTGAGGCGGCCTGTCAGCCAAGCTTTGTCCTGTTGTCCTCGATATGGTATAAGCGATCGGAACAAAATGAGACAGTTACATACTGGTATATGATGAATGGGATGCAGCAGATTGTTGGCGGGCTCCTTGCGTACTGTTTCAGCCTGATCAAACCGAACCCGCATCTCAACTCATGGCAATCTATCTTTGTCACCTACGGTGTGATCTCCGTGTTGTGGGGCCTTTTTGTTATCTGGTGGATGCCGGATTCTCCCATGAGGGCGAAATGCTTTTCTGAAGAAGATAAGCATCTCATGGTGGAACGGGTGCGATCTAACCAGACCGGGCTTCAGAATCGAAAATTCCGTCCCGAGCAGGTCATTGAAGCACTCAAAGACCCACAGACTTGGTGCTATGCAGGTGTTGCAGTCTGTACCACATTGCCAACGTCTGGATTAGGCGCATACGCAAATATTATTATCAAGTCTTTCGGGTTCTCGACTTTGCAGACGCAGCTTCTCGCCATGGTCCTCGGCTTCTACATCATTATCGTTCTCTTAAGTTCAGCATGGCTTGTAAAGAGATACAACCAGAATTGTCTTGTTATGCTTGGTTTCGTCATGCCATCCTTTGTTGGAACAATTCTACTCATGACAGTTAAACCGACAAGTCACAGTCGCAAGATTGGCCTCCTGATCTGCTATTATATTGCATTGTCTTTCTGGTCAGCACAGACTCTCACTTTGAGCATGATCAGCCGCAACATCGCCGGTCAGTCCAAAAAGGCAACCGTCATTGCAGTACAGTTCATCTTCTGGGCGGCCGGGAACGCTTCAGGGCCCCAGGTCTTTCTGTCGAAGGATAGTCCCCGATATTTCATTGCCTTTTCAACGCACTTGGGCTGCTACAGCTTGCTGGTTTTAGTTCTCATCTTCTTGAGATTCTGGCTTAGGAGGCAGAATGCCATCAAGGACAAGGTTTTGCTCGCGCAGGCTGGGGTACCTGGAGAAGAGGTAAATGAAGTGAAGGGCGAAGACGGTGAGGTCGCGGAGAAGATAAAGGAGCTTGGAGTAGAGGCTGACCCGGCACTGGTCCACGCTTTTGATGATCTGACGGACAGAACGAACAAAAATTTTAGGTACATATATTAGACCAAAAGACCCCACAAAGTCGAAGCGTGGGCTTTATCTCAGTGTTCGAGCTTTAGGGGTGGTATTGCTGTGCCCGCATGCCCCAATTAGAAGGATTATTTAGGACCTTCCGTGGCACTGAGGGGCTGTTAATAAGGACCAATTCATTGTCATTGAATGCTCCTCGTTCTCCAGGCACGTTGTCAAGGGTCCAAGGCAGCTGTGAAGAGTAAGTTTGACGAAGTTGGGACAGTATCTCAGCCTTGCCACTCAGCCTTGCCCCCAACCCGATACCGCGGCCCCAGCCTTGCGTGATTGGCAATCCACAGTCAAGGCGTCGTAGCTTCGAGAAATACCTACTCTGCGCCTGGCATATTTCAATATGGAGACGTCAACCTTGTCACGTTCTTTTGGAGATCCGCGCTGCACCGGATTCCGTCTCATTGTTTTCCCCATACAAGCTTGTGGGCACGAATATGGATGATACTAAGCCTTTGAAATGGTCCGCCAAATTCGCGGTACATGGCCGTTCTCCAAAAGCATCCAAGCTTTATGGCGACAAGATAATCCTTCCTCCATCAGCATTAGAAGCTCTGCTTGCTGCCGCACCGATCGCTCCCCTTCCCACCGTCCATTCTCGAAATTTCACGTCCAATTTTGATCCCTTCAATCCGTACACGTACACCGCTGAGCAAGATGCTCGCGAACAGCTTGCGGGCCGCCAGCAGCAGCTTCCGCATCCCTTAACTTTCAGAATTGTCAACTCCCACAATGCACGCATTGCCTACGCTGGCATACGAGAATTTTCCGCCGACGACGACGAGGTGATCCTCAGCCCGTTTCTTAGGGAGGTGCTCGGTATTGAAAATTCAACGCTGCGAAATGAATCTGCGGATGAAATCATTGATACAAAATTCCCAAACGACGAGACGGAGCAGGACAATCACACAGTGACTATACATGCAACAAATGTACCTAAAGGTACTTATGTTCGCTTGCGACCTCTCGAGGCAGGCTATGACGCTGAAGATTGGAAATCACTCCTGGAGCGCTATCTTCGCGACAACTTTACAACCTTGACCAAGGATGAGATTTTGTCGATACCAGGTGGTCATCGTGAGCACTTTAGTTTCCTCGTTGACAAATTCGAACCTGAGGGAGACAGCATCTGCGTTGTTGACACTGATTTGGAAGTGGACATTGAAGCCTTGAACGAGGAGCAGGCACGTGAGACTTTGAAGAGAAAGCTCGAAAAGGCACAACGAGCGCCTGGAACAGCCAAAGGCAGCTCTGCCGGCGGGACAATCGGACTCGGACGAGAGATTCAGGGACAAGTCTTGGTTAACGAGTACGTCGACTACGAGATCAGAGAATGGCCTCGAGAGAATGACATTGTGATTGACTTGACTACGTCTCAAGACGGGGCTGAGTTGGATATCTTTGTTAGCCCATTCTCTGCACATCACCGAGCCAGGCCACGAGACGACCAGCATTTGTTTTGTGATTTTGAGAGTCGACCTGCTAAACGGATGAAGCTTTCACGCACCAATGTCGAGCTTGAAAACTCGGAAACCCTTTATGTTTCGGTACATGCATGGAGCTCTGAGCAGTCAGATCTATCGGAATCAACTGTGCCCTCTCAGCCAATAGCTTTCACAATCTTCGCGGCGTCAAATGCCACAGAACCAATGGAGCTTTCTGATGACCGTAGCGTTGACGAGGACGAAACTATTTGCAAGAACTGCCAGCAATCAATACCTAAAAGAACGCTCCCACTACATGAAGCGTTTTGCTATCGCAACAACACGCTCTGCCCTCAATGTCACCAAGTATTTCAAAAACGCTCTGATGCGTGGCAATCGCATTGGCACTGTCCCCACGACGAATCTCATGGTAATACCGCTTTATCTCAAGAGAAGCATAATACCATTTTCCACCCTGCGACTCCGTATACTTGCTCCTCTTGTAACGACCCCTCTATCAGCTTCTCTAGCCTCCCGTCCCTCGCCCATCACCGGACTCACGAGTGTCCCTCCAAATTCATACTTTGCCAGTTTTGCCACCTCCTCGTTCCTCAACAGGGTCCTGATGACCGGTCCCTGAATGACCCTGAGGTGCTTCTCTCAGGACTCACTCCGCATGAAGTAAGCGATGGTGCGAGAACTACGGAGTGTCACATCTGCGGGCGAATCACTCGATTACGCGATATGAAAACTCATCTTCGTCATCATGACCTTGACCGTCAGGCGCGTCCGGCCCCGCAAATATGCGCCAATCCTAATTGTGGTCGTTCCATTCCGGAGAGGGAGAAGGAGGTAACAGATAATGAGCACTTGGGACTATGCGGAACATGCTTCGGGCCTTTGTACGTGACTACTTACGATCCCGAAGGCAAAGCTCTAAGAAGACGTGTGGAAAGAAGGTTACTTCAGCAAATTACCGGAGGGTGCGGTAAGGCCTGGTGTCAAAATCTGAAGTTCTGCCGGACGGCAAAGAAAAACGCCACTGGAGCAGACTCTCCAGTCAGCACTAAAGAAGCCTTACCTATGCTAAAGCCGGTGATGGAGTTCCTGAACAAGCGAGAAGAGACAGATATTCCATTTTGCGTAGATGACGGAAGCCAAAAGAGGCGAGCCATGTCCGAAGCCTTGGCAGCTACGAGCGGCCAAGGAGATGGATATCTGCTGCAATGGTGGATAAAGGCTTTAGAGCTGAAGCATGGCGACGCTGGCGAAGCCTCTACATGGCTTGAGAGTTATGCCCCTAAGGTTGGCGAGAAACCCTGACTGAAATACAATATTCATTCGACATAGATAACAGAACTTTAAGCTTAATACAGATGAATTCAGTGTCTAAGTCCATTTTCAATCTGAGCTAGGCGTGCTGGATGGAGTTTTGTTCCTCAGTAAGCGTCCTGTGCATATTAGCCGTGTCTATTACTCGAGTATTCGTACACAATGTTTCGGCTTCACGCTACTCCAGAGGTTTCCGTGACTGCTCTATAAATTTGAAATAGCTCAAGGATAATTTTACTTTGGAAGGTGAACATTGAGGCCTTTCTCTTATGTTCTGTGGGTTCTTAGGGTTCGTTATCACACCGGATACGGTCAAAAAGTCCTGGAATCCCATGATTTTTTTTCGTGTGGTCCCGGCCCGCTCGGTGTCATGTCACACATGGCACCTCAAATACACATATCATGCGGCATCTTCTTTTGTGATATGATGATCTGGGCTCACGAACCAGGACTTTCCAACTTTTTGAAAGACGCCTGACTTTGATGGATTAGAAGCCTTCTTCCCGGTTCATTGCAAAGAGAGACCCTTGCTCTCTCAACATCGGCAATTAAACCTGCAAGCCACCTGCGGTTCCGTCTGCAAGACCTATCCACTCCTTGCAGTTGGAGCTTGCGCATGCAATATTAAGCTTCGCCTGTCGCTCCCCTATTCTGGGCAGAATAATAGTTGGATTGGGCCTAGTTAGAAGAAACTTGCGATGACCGTCCATTGAAAGGATAAACCTGTCGAAAGATGATCAAGGCATGACTAGGTGTGTGAGACTTTTTATACTCGCTGGTCATTGCAGACTCGCATGATCCAAAGCAACCGAAGTATCAGCCACCGGCACCATGGAGCACAGCACAAGAATTTATCCGACGACAAGCTTTTCAAGATTTGCATCCGTCCGGCATGTGCATATGCAACAGATCTGCGTCGAATGGAACTTTACACTGAACATCGCTAGACTAGGGGCTCTCCACTAGCAAAAACGTTCTGCCCTCGTCTTCCCCATGCGCGGGAGAATTTTCCGGTAATAAGTCGGAAGATCTTCAACGCCTATGCTCTCTCCCAAATTTCACGGCATGATAATTTTCTAAACTTGTTATGCTCTCGAAGTTAAAGGCATGTTTACAAAGACCAAGGTTAAAGGACAAGAAGTACATCCGAATCCAGCAACGTAGGAGCCACAGTTCTTCGCTAACTGCATCTCTCCTTATCCGCTCCCAGTTTTGAATTTGGCTACGGAGGAGCATTGGGACAATCTACATAGGTTGATAGGGGCATCCTCTTATTGCTTACCCATACACCTTAGGTACGACGCCGGACCTCCATTCAGCGATATTATGTCATGGCCGTTGTAATTATGATCGATTAACAGGTTCGCAGTCATTCTCTGGTTTGTAAATTTTAGGAAAGCGTGCCTTGCTGGCGAGTGACGGGCCCACAAATCAACGTTGTCATCACAAAGTGCCAATTGGGACCCACGACTTCTGTCATTAACGCACCGTAATAAAGTCTTAAGACACATCAGGAAACCGTAATCTTGTCTCGTGCAATGCCGGGTGACAAATTAGCCCTTCTTATCAATACGATCGAATTGGCCCAGATGACGATGGCTTAGAACTTGGCGGTATTACGGGTGCTTTATGAATGTCTGGTGAAAGAGCTCGTTTATCTCAGAGTCCTTCCGGATTCCCGAGCTCAGGTTGAGCAAAGGACAGCCTCATTGACGTCGGTCGCTGGTGGGTGGGTTCGGGTCATCTCACCTCATGACAGCAATTCTAGGTAAGGGGAGTCAATCAGGTGCGCCAAAATTCCGTAGCGCACGCAGATCTGTGGTTGAATCAGTAATGGACCAATGAGTACCGGAAAGGGAAAACTGAAGATAGTTTGTCCGACATTACTCGGCTCGGGAAAGCGGTTTGGGACGGCGTGATCCTTGAGGAGGCCTGAATTGTCAGGATCAGCTGACGGTGCGAAGGAAGCCTGAGCGCACATTTTTAATCGTAAGGTCTCGGCGAACTTCACAGACCGTGCATGATTGCTGGATCAATATATTGCTGACTTTGAGGGTAGCTGCAGATGGGGAGCTTGCAGTACGAGGAGACGCGGTCGGCCAACGGGACCGAAGACGGTGTCGGTGGTTGGGAGGAAGATCAGCCGATGCGCCAAGCGGGCGGACAAGGCCAGGGTGCAGGTCCGTAGCCGATGCTCAACATAGTATCAGGCCAAGCGCATGGCAGCTCTTCTCGTCGAACCATGAATCATCACCGCCGTGAGATTTTGACAGTTCTGCTGCCATCCTTTCCAGCCGCACGGAACCACGGCCGAGGGGAAAAGTCAAATCCGACCCGTACCACACCGGACCATGCTCCCACCCGCCCGGTCTGTATAGAATTGAAGCCAGCCTCGTATATGACATCGCTGCATGTCTTGGATCCCTCCCCTGGCTGCTGTGTTGTCACGTATGAAGTCTGTCTCCACGCTAGGGTGCAACGTCAAGTCCGATGGGACTATCTCCCGCCGTCCAGGCTCGTGGTCCGAAGAAAAGGCAATGGCACATGGGCAGATGGACACCTTCACCGCAGAAATGTTGAGCAGGATGCGCCTTCTCTCTATAAGACCAAGCTGCTCACATTTTGACTTTCAACTCCTCCTAAGTTCCCTCTCACGTACTCGCTGTCTGTCTCTCGCTCACAACCGTCACCTCCCTGCTGTCCCTCCCCCGTAGTCGTCGCCTCTCAGCAACATGGCTGCCTATCCACTTCGCTCTTTCCTTCTCATTCTATTGTTTCTTGGTGTTTCGTCATGTTCCCCGGCCTTCCCACCAAAATGGGCAGATTTCCTACGTCCACCCTGGGGCAAGGATCATGGCCGCCCGGGTAAGGCCTGTACCCAGGAGACCATGGAGGTTCGTCGGGAATGGTATGTGAACATTCCTCTTCATACCCTCGATCATGTAGCCGCCAATGTCAACAAAGGCTTCAGCCTCTCAGATAGTGTTGCGACGTCTTCGAGCTAACCTTCGCCGCCCAGGGGTTCAACACCGGAGGCAGAGCGAGCGGCCTATATTGCTGCGATAAAATGCCTCTGGGACAAGCCTTCGCAACTAGATCGGTCAAAATACCCAGGCGCATTGAACCGCTTTCTAGACTTCAGTGTTGTACACATCGAATTGACCCTTCACATTCACATCAGCGCTCTTTTCTTGAGCTGGCACCGAAACTTTATCCGTATCTTCCAGCAGACCATGCGCAACGAATGTGGCTACAGAGGGTCAATGCCATACTGGGATTGGGCTAAATGGGCGGGTAACCCAGCCGCTAGTCCAATCTTCGATGGCGGGCCATTTTCTTTGGGAGGCGACGGCGAGTATGTCAACGACGGACCCGTGGTTCTAGGGCCGACTCTCGTGCTTCCACATGGTGGTGGTGGCGGATGTCTCAAGCCGGGGCATTTTGACAATTTCAAGAGCACCATGGGTCCCTACGACGTGAACATTATTTTCGCCGGGACCGGCGAGCTTCCGCCTGGCATGTGGACCAACCTTTCAACGACGAAATGCCTTCAGCGCGATGTCAACGCGGCTGTTGCCCAGAATTTTACAAGTCAGGCGCTCGTTGATCATCTGATGGCCACGGACAATGTCGGCGATTTTCAAACCTTGATGAACGGTGCCCCGGGAACAGGGAACGTTGGCTTACATGCGGGCGGCCATTTCACCATCGGCAAGATCGGGTCGGATTTTTTCGCATCTCCACAAGATCCAGCGTTCTGGGTTCATCATACAAATGTTGATCGCCTCTGGGCTTATTGGCAGGCTAAGGACCCGGCCAACAGGCAGTACGCTGTTTCCGGCACATCGACAGTGTTGAATATTCCACCATCTCCGAACGTTACCCTGGATTACGTCCAAACATGGATGGGCCTTGATTCTGACTTGCCAATGCGAGATTTGATGGATACTACTGCTGGTCCATTCTGTTACCGGTACGAATGATTGAGGCAGGCTGAAGCTACTCTGTCTAAGAATTCTTTGCGTTCATGGGGAAACATATCATAGAGCTTGCTCCTGTAATATATTGGTCTTGCACACTGTGTGAAATTCAAGGTTTTCTTTCTTTTCACGGCGCCATGGGCGAATACTGTTACTTCGAGGGCGGGAACTCTGTGCTGGCGGAATGCGTGATCTAATTTTAGAAGGCAGTCCTGCAGATTAAGCGATGCTATGCGTATAAAATTCACAAGAGATCTCTGATCAAGAGCTGTTATTCTCCGTACTCTGTAGTAATGCATATAGAGACTTGTTCATTCTCTAACAACAACCCTGCTATTGAGCATTGAGAATTTGGTTCCTTTTAGGTCTGCTTTTGAAAATCTGATAGATTGTCCTTTCCAGACCATGCGATTCCAAACTGCTTCTTCGCTATGACTGTTCTTAGTCATTCTCTCTTTCCCTAAATTTACGGTCGCAGCACCGGAGCCGGAGCTTGTCCTTGGTCCCCGTTCTCTTCCTGGTGCTTCTGTACTAGGGTCTATCATCCCTGTGCGCCTCGATATTGCTCCGCTAATACCTACTGTCTTCACACAGAAAACCTACCTCACCAACCTTCGCATCTGCCAGTATGACTCTGACGGGTAGGCGACATGCTCTGGAGAGCTTGACCCCTCCGTCCAATCGTCCATCGACAGTCAGCTTTCCTCACAGACGTTAAGGTACAGTGCAACGGCTGTCAGCTCTCTTGCCGGTGAAGTGGGCAGCTCGAGCGCCAGCGAAATTGTGAGCAGCAGTCTGGCAAACGCAGCTAGTGCGACGGCTGGGGCTGCCGTGCCGAAAACGATGGGATTGGGCTGGGAATCTGAGCTTGCTGTGGTTGTAATAGGAGGTGTGATGGTAGTCCAGGCCGGGAATTGAAACGATAACAGTGGATTAGTAGGATTGAAGAGTAGGAGATCCAGCATTGAAGGGATGGTGTGCCGATCAGGAAGGCTAGAAAGTTCTACATAAAAAGTGTCTGAACCATTCTGGCTTGCCCAAGCTTGCGTTTCTGATCCTGTTGGTGCGTTTTGTTATCTAGACCCGATAGGTCGAGCTATCAACAAACTGAAACAGTTTCCGCTAAACGCACACTTAAATGCACTAAGATTCAAAACGTCTGAACTACATAAATTGATAGGTACTATATGTCAAAACTTGTTTAATTTTGGAATTGGCCAAATTTAGATTGTTTGGTGTGCGTTCTGTGGGACTGTGCGCGGAGCGGGAAAGTACATTGTTAGCGACCACGCTGGATATGTGCAGAAGTAGCAAACCCCTCGGCACGACATCGATAGCCGTGGTACTTTAAGAAAGGTCTACCTTACTCTGGGCACTTTACGTCGGTTCCATTGAGCTTGGACCAGCTATCGCCCTACCCCTCGTACGCAGCCCTTAAGGGTCCCTTCAGGAGGTGGGGCAATGCCAATCGGCTGCCCAAGCTTGTGCCCCGCCTGTCAACTTCCCCACTCACGATACTTTCGGAGAACGGGAGCGCCTCTTACCGCCCGGATGATGATTTGCTTCGAGGTTCTGGCGTTGATCGGCATGGGCCCTGAATTCCAGGTGGAGCGTGGCATTCGCTCCGCTCGTCGGGCTCAACAAAAAAGATGGAGGGTCTCTCGGACTCTCTATTCGATTCATCCACTGATCCCTCCTAGGTCCCTACATTGTTGTCTTGTACATCGCTTGTATTTCACCCAGCTGTTTCTATAACGACCTTTACCCATGGCTACAACTCAATTTCGACAGCAGATAGGAAGCCACCATTCGTCACGTCAAGCTTCGACAGACCCTCACCATGAAATCCATGTACAAACGGATCACTACATTGGCATAGATGTGGGCACTGGTAGCGCTCGAGCTTGCATAATTAGTGACAAGGGTGATATTGTTGGACTAGCCTCTGAGAATATTGGTCTGTGGCAGCCAGAACAAGGCTACTATGTTAGTTCCCCAGACTTTGCGCATGGGCTCGATTCACTAAATTTGATAGGAACAATCAACAAACGACATCTGGCATTGTATCTGCACATCAGTCCAACGAGCCTTGACCCAGCACAATATCGATTCTTCCTCGATAAGGGGGATTGGATTTGACGCAACATGTTCCCTTGCAGTGTTCACACACGATACAGATGAGCCTATGTCAGTCACTGGCCCGGATTTTGACAAGAGCGGCAATGATCACAATGTTGTGCTATGGCTAGATCACAGACCAGTAGAAGAAACAAAAAAGATCAATGCGACAAAACACAACCTTCTCCGGTACGTTGGTGGCACAATGTCGATTGAGATGGAAATTCCAAAGGTACTTTGGCTCAAGAACCATATGCCGAAAGAGGTGTTTGATCGATGCAAATTCTATGACCTGGCAGATGCGCTAACCCATATGGCCACCGGCAATGAGAAACGTTCTTTTTGTAGCGTCGTGTGCAAGCAAGGCTACGTTCCAGTCGGCGTTGATGGTAGTGTGAAAGGATGGCAAGAGGATTTTTTGACGGAGATTGGTCTCCCAGACCTCTGCGAAGACGATTTCAAGCGTATGGGTGGTGTCAACGGGGTGGTGAGCCCTTTGTTTGTCGTACCACGCTGGCACAACTAATTAATTTGCAGAATGGCGACTACATCTCGGCCGGTGAGCTTGTGGGTACACTGAGCGAAAAGGCCGCACAACAACTTGGTCTTCCGGCTGGCATTGCAGTGGGCAGCGGTGTCATCGATGCCTACGCTGGCTGGATAGGCACCGTAGGTGCCAAGGTAGACCTGGGTTCTGATCAGATCAACACGGACACGGCTTCTAATGACCGTTCTCAAGCCTTTACTCGGCTCGCTGCGGTGGCTGGAACCTCGACTTGTCACCTTGTTATGTCCCCAGAACCCGTGTTCGTTCCTGGAGTCTGGGGTCCCTATCGCGACAGCATAATACCCAACTTCTGGCTAGCTGAAGGCGGCCAATCTGCCACCGGTGAACTCCTCAAACACGTCCTCGAAACACATCCTGCTTTCAACCAGGCCCATTCCATGGCCGAATCCTACAACACCAACATCTACGAATTTCTAAACGAGCACCTCCGTGACATGGCAAAAACGGAGTCGGCACCATCTATATCATTCCTAGGACGGCATTTCTTCTTCTATGGCGACCTCTTCGGCAACCGGTCACCCATCGCCGACCCAACCATGTCCGGCTCCGTCATCGGCCTGAGCTCGGACAAATCTCTCGACGGCCTCGCCAGGTACTACTACGCCACCATGGAATTCATCGCCCTCCAGACCCGCCAGATCATCGAGACGATGAACAAATCCGGCCATCACATCTCGTCGATCTTCATGTCCGGCTCCCAGTGCCAGAACGAGATCCTCATGCACCTCATGGCCACCGCGTGCGACATGACCGTCCTGATCCCGCGGTACGTGCACGCTGCCGTGTGCCATGGTGCAGCAATGCTCGGCGCGAAGGCGGCGAGCGCAGATAAGGACGGTAAGACGGAAGAGCTGTGGAGTATTATGGATCGGATGAGTAAGCCGGGGAAGGCGGTCGAGCCGGATAAGGATGAGGTGCTGAAAGCGTTGTTAGATGTGAAGTATAAGGTGTTCTTGGAGCAGTGCCACTCGCAGAGGCAGTACAGGAAGGAGGTGGATGAAGTGGTGGGGAAGTGGACGGCTAAGACATGAAGGGCGGTCGGTTGGAGGTCAGGACTGGAGAAAAAGAGGTCGACAATGGAGGAGGGTATAGAAGCGCCGCGCAAGAGGAGGACTGTCAGGAGCAGCCAAGCTTTACACCTACAGATATCGGTTGCTGGGCATTGCCGGACATCTTGAGCGCTGTGTGACCGGAAGGACCAGCAAATGCTCCCCGCCAAGGTTGTTCGTTGCCTTGAGCGAGGAACTCGGCGGGGCAAGGACAAGAACGTCATGTGTACGATGCGTGTATATTTCAAGGTTTGGAAGTTGTACTCATTGGCTGATATATTAGCAGAGTTTAGATAGATCTTCTACGAGCTGGACATCCTGTTGTATGCACCATGCACCACCTGCTTTATTACCTAGAACAACGTTTTTAAATTCTGTCTGAAAAGGATCGTACTTAGTATGTATCGACGAAGGCAAGGGCAAGACCCGCCCACCCTCTCTAACTACCGCTTTTATCTGCGAAGAAAGAGACCGGACCGAGAGGAAAAAAGCTCAGCTTAGAAATGCAAAAAACACCTTTATCGCCTCGCCATGCGGAGTCCCCTTGCCCGACCCATCCCACGACGTAATGTGATGAAACGAGAGAAATTCTTTTAATATCTAGGTATGAACCCCCCCCCTTCACCTTTCCATCAACCCTAGCTTACAGCTCGCCACCCCTCAACCCCCCAGCGGGAAACCCAGGTCTCCCCCCGAGCGCCAGCGTATCCCACCGATCCACGCCTCTGAGCATCTCCACCTCCGCGTTCCCATACCCGCTAAAGTAAAACCCCATCACCACCACAAGGTACGCGAGCACCAGGATACTGCCCTTGAAGTAATTGCTCTTCCCCTCTCCATACATGTAACTCAGCAGAAACACGCACAGAATGACCGTAACCATATCCCACTGCGGGAAGATGAGATTAAACGTATGCCGAACCAGCTCGTCCGGGTCGATCAGCCTGCCGCGCACGGCCGAGTACAGCACCAGGGCGGGGATCTGGAGCAGACAGACCTGCAGCGCATACGCGGAGCCGATCTCCATGGAGAGGGCGATGTTGCCGTTCATGGCGAAGGAGATGGCGTTGAGGAACTCGGTGGTGTTGGGCACGAGGGCGAAGAGCGTGATGCCGAGGAACTTCTCGTCCACGTCGACGCTTTCCAGCACCACGTCGACCGTGTACACGAGGACCTCGGCGATGAGGGCGTAGGCCACGGTGGCGGTGAGGAGGATGATAGAGGATTTGGTGCGGGACCAGTTGGGCGCGTCGTGGCCACCGCCTTCGGCGGCGTGGCTTTGGGCTTGGTCGGTTTCTTCGATGAAGGTGCCGGCACGGAGGGTCGCCGGTCGGCTAGTGGTAGTGGTGGGAGCATTTGGGTCACCGACTCTGGCGTGGGAAGTTTGGCGAGGCGTTCGCGTGGCGTCTCGCGCGGCGACAGTTGCGGCGGTCGCTGCCATCTCTGCGACTTGGCGGACGAGGGTGTGGTTCTCTTCCTCGGAGAGTCCGGGGATCTTAGTCACACTTCTTGGGCTTGATGCACCATCAGCGGTGGACGATTTCGGTGGCACAACATGCGGGCTTTCGGAGGTTTGTTCCCAATTGCCTTCTGTTGCGAGAGGAGAAAGACCAGCTTGCTTGAGAGATTGTCCAAGGATACGCTTGTAAAGCTGGGACTCGCGGATAGCGGTACGATTGTTGATACTGCCATTAGGCTGCACGCTTTGATGTCGTGTATCGGAAGGGCTGATCTCTGTTGTAGTTGGCACTTTCTTCTCCTCTATCTCGGCGCTCCAGATGACGGCGGCATGTGTGCGCAGGGTGAACCAAAGACCGATGACGTAGGATAGGAATAGAAGTACAGCTGCGAACCAGCAATATGGGCGGACGGCTTCAATGAAAAATCGATCATTCACAGCCGGAACTTGTGAGAAGTAGCACCGGCGGCAGTCTTGATCCATGGGGCTTGGCTCCTCGACACAGGCATGGCATTTGAGTTCATGCTAGCAAAGTTAACGTAGGCTGTGAAAATTGAATCGGACACTTACGCTGCCGTATATTTGATAGAATAAAGTCGGCCCAAATGCAGCTATAACAGCAAATAAAAGCATTGTGGAGGTCACACCCGCTGACTTGACATTGAATCTTTGAGTCTTTCTCTTGATGGCTCCGAAGCACATTGACAAACCTGGGAGGAAGAGAATACCAGCAAAGATACTTCCAATGATACTCCCTTCCACGAGCTGTCCCTTGCCTTCATTCAGAGCAACACAATAAAGGTACACTTCAACCACGGTCGAAAAGAAAGCGTTCACTGCAGCTCCCATACCCATGGAAGACTGCGCGGAGATGGAGGCCACAGCTTGGCCAATGAAATAGGCAAGGGGAATAATCGAGAACAATGCCAGCAAGAAGACCAACCCTGGGCTGGTGATGGCATTGCTGATACCAAGTATTTTGAAAATGACGAAATAGTCGAAGATGGTAAAGATTACAATCGCCAGCAAGTTGATGAGTATGATGTTTGTCCCATCGACAGTGTACTTCCAATATTTCGCTCCGACCGCTCGGTAGGTGCAAAGGAGGATAGAAGAGGGAGACTCACTTCTCCGGTAACTTGCATCGGTGTGGAAACTTAGTGCAAGTGGGTGCCGCCTCAGATGCCGGAACAGAATCATCGTCACCCGGCCCATGGGGATCCAGAAGACCAGCAACCAGCAGATTCCTGAAACAATCAATAGAAGCGGAGCCACTAAGAAATAGAAGAAAATGAAGAATATGACTCTTCCCAGTGTCCACTGGCCACGTCCAAAAAGTCTTCTCTTCGATCTTGAGATGGCAGTCTCGGTCCGATGACTACGGCCAGTTCTCCCAAGTAGGCTGTCGTGCTCGCTAGCAGAGTCGATGCTGTTTCTCCTTCGACCAACAATAGATCTCTCCGTAGGTCCAAAGAATAGCCGTCCATGCTCCAAATCTCCAGTCTGCCACCGTTCGTACTCGCTGATGCTTCTTCCTTCTCCTTCGTCTTCTTCTGCATAATTTTCATCTGCTTCCAGTCTCACAAACAAGCCAAATGGATAGAACAAATATCCCGCAAGGCCGGAGAAGACGCGGCCGTATTCTACCGCGCTTGGCTCTATTGCAAAGACGAAACATACTAGGGCACCCAGAAGCGCAGCGAGGGCCAACCACCATCCGAAAAACAAGGTCCATAAAAAATTGAAGATCCATAGCCAATTACTGACTCTTGCGCTAGGTGAGGAATGAATATCCTGATCTGCCGATTTCTCCACGGAGCGTATTTTCTTGTAAATCGCTGGCTTCCATATCCGGATGCCAAAGGGATGTGTCTGATTGATTGCGAGCTGTTTGTCTTTGAGCGTGAAGCTCTCCGCATCCGAAACGTCTTCATCGTCATCGTCTTGGTCTAACGGAACAGAACTTTCTTGTTCTTCTTGGCCTCGGCTTGACGCTGGACGTATTTCTTCGTCGTTTTCGTCTTGAGAATCCAGTCTTTGCAGATTAGATGGAGGTGCTGTCGGCCGTCGCCGCACGGTAGACGGCCGATTTATTGGCGCAAAGGACGAAGTTCTAGGGGTAGTCCCCACCCGACCGGTGTTGTCCTCTTCATACTCCTTGGCATTGTCATCCACCGAGAATTCCTGCCCGCGATGCGGTAAATTCCTTTTCGTGGACATTCTCCGTACAGGCTGTGGTTTCTTCGGCTTCGAAGAGGTTTGTGGAGAACTATTTTGGGTTTGTGACTGCGTTGGCGGGATTGTTGGAGATGGTGGTACAGGCGATCTTTCACTTGAAGGTGGCTGGTGAGAAGGAGCGGTGTCGAAGGAATTGATAGATCCATAAGTTCCCCGAGACTCTGGTGGTCGAAGGTGACGTTGGCCATTTTCGCTGCCGGCTCCAGAATCTGTTCTTTCCGTATTCACTGAAGTGTTTCTGCCTGTGTCTGTTGGATTAGGATTTCCCTGGTCAGTTGACCCCCTTCCTGAGCCATCTTGAGACGCCATGTTCCTAGATATTGGGAACTCGTGCCACTGCGAGAGGCAGGAAAATTGGAAAGGCCAGGGTACGTGAAGCTCTGGTATTTATTGCACCAGGCCGCGGATCTTGGGGGCTATGTCGGGCGGAAGCTGCTACGCGCACAACAGGGTGTCATGACAGGCGCCATAGGAGCACGGATGTGAGAATCGGAGACATATGAATAGAGCATCGCAGGATAGACGGTATTTCGGAGAACTGAGGACTACTCCTCAGGAAGGTTTCTAAGCCTGCATTATCAGCTGCCCATACCAGAGGCTCGTTGTTGTTTTGATTGGCCCTCTCCACCGCATCATCTGCCAAGTCGTTGAAATGGCCCGTGCGCCCCGCTCGGGCTTTGCCTTCCCGTCGCCGAACCGAAGTCGCCGGAGTCTGGTATGAACGGAAATGGACGTACAACTGCCAGTTGCCTGAACGAAGAGATCCCCAATAACCTCGCTCTTCCCATAATCTTACGAACCTTCCCTTCAGCACATCCAATTTCGCACCGCCTCGCCTTTTCCATTCACCTTTACCCCTTGCCGCCACTATGGCGCTCGACAGCTTTTTCCATAATAAAATCGAGAGCCTCAAGCTCGAAATCATACAAGGTCAGGCAGTCCTGCGGAGGTTGGAAGCACAGAGAAACGACTACAACTCGAGAGTGCGCTTATTGCGAGAAGAGCTGGGTCTGTTGCAGCAGCCAGGCTCATACGTAGGAGAGGTCGTGAAGGTGATGGGCACGAAGAAAGTCCTCGTCAAAGTCCATCCCGAAGGCAAATATGGTAAGCAACAATATTTTCTCGCTTGAATCTGCTACATCGCTAAGCTGTTCTTTACAGTGGTCGACATTGCCGATAGCGTCGACATCTCTAAGCTCACTGTCGGCAAACGCGTCTCTCTCCTTTCTGATTCCTACAAGCTCGAAAAGATGCTTCCCTCCTCTGTCGACCCCCTGGTATCTCTCATGATGGTAGAAAAGGTACCAGACAGCACATATGATATGATAGGAGGACTAGACCAGCAAATAAAAGAGATCAAAGAAGTGATCGAGCTGGGCCTGAAACATCCCGAACTCTTCGAATCGTTAGGTATCGCACAACCAAAGGGTGTCCTCCTCTATGGTCCACCAGGGACAGGAAAGACTCTTTTGGCCCGAGCCGTCGCCCACCACACCGACTGTAAATTTATAAGAGTCAGTGGATCGGAACTGGTCCAGAAATATATCGGAGAAGGCAGCCGGATGGTGCGCGAACTGTTTGTGATGGCCCGAGAGCACGCGCCGAGTATAATTTTTATGGACGAAATCGATAGTATCGGCTCCAGCCGAGTGGAGGGTAGCAGTGGCGGAGACTCTGAGGTACAACGAACGATGCTTGAACTTCTCAACCAACTCGACGGTTTCGAGCCGACGAAGAACATTAAAGTTGTCATGGCCACCAACCGGTTAGACATTCTCGACCCCGCGCTTCTTCGTCCGGGGCGGATAGATCGGAAGATCGAGTTCCCACCACCTACGTATGTCGTTTCTTCCCGTTCCCATCTGACCACTATACTAACATATTCTTTCAGTGTTGAAGCTCGCGCCGATATCCTCCGCATCCACTCTCGCAGTATGAATCTGACCCGAGGTATCAACCTTACAAAGATCGCCGAAAAGATGAACGGCTGCTCTGGTGCTGAGCTCAAGGGGGTCTGCACCGAGGCGGGGATGTATGCACTAAGAGAACGGAGAGTACACGTTACACAGGAGGATTTTGACCTTGCTACGGCGAAGGTACTGAATAAACACGACGATAAGGAGGTCAGTCTAGGGAAGCTGTGGAAGTGAAGAGGCGGAGGCTCGTTGGGATTCTATGGTAGCATTAGCGACAATTATAGCATGAGTGATATTTATAAGGTGCACCTTGGAGTCGTCCATTTTGTGAGAGCTCATGTTTTATATAGTGAGTCCTTACCAATTGGATCGCCGCCAAGACATTGCGCAAACCTTGTTAAATAGACTTTGCACCTGGCAACGACATACCAAGAGTCTACATAGATTTACCTTCTCATATACTGCATCGGCGCAGCAATAACGTTGTGGAGAATTAGTCTATAGTTTTGATACCGTATGATGATACCTCTATTGGTAAAGAGTGGATTCCATTTCGTCCGAGACAAAGATATCTATGAAGGAGTGACCTAGTCCATCAAAACAAACGCCTAAGAAAGGATCCCCCTAGTCCCGAATGAATGGTAGGTTACGAAAAGACAACAAAACAGAGACATCTCCTCGGTAAAGACTGTTGCAGTGTAAGAGTGCGCAAAACCAAAGATTGTCACAAATGAGAATCAAGCGAGTGTGTGTTTCGGCAAGGTTTCATCCATCAAGCCCTCGTTTCCTCCTTGCAAACTTCTTCCAATTCCGTGTTGTTAGACCATGTATGTCATAGTTGAGGGAGCGTGAGACAGGATCCTTGGGGTTCAGAATCTGGCCTGGAGTGGAAGCTCTTCGTCGTCCGATCCCACGGCATCGGCCGTGGGAGCGGTGCTCCATGTAGACCAGCTAGTGCTCCCTGAAGGGCCTGCAACTCCATCGGACATGTATTGCGCCGGGGTGTAATTAAAGCCGGAGTCCATGTTGTGATTGTGAAAGAGCGTCTGATCGGTTTGGGTCTGAGGAGCATAGGGGGACAAATACGGGCTCATGGCGTTGTAGACCGTATTGCTGCTTGATTCGTCAACGCATGGAAGGCTTGCTGATGAAGTAGGGCTTTGCAAGAATTCAGGTCCATTGAGGAGCTCAGTATCGTTTTGGAGTGGAGTTGAAGCTCCAAGTTCGGGCAGAGCATCAGAATACCATGGTGTGGACGGTTTCGGCCATAGACGAAGGTCAGAATCGACCTTGGAAGCTGTTGTGGGCAAGACTTGCTGCAAAGTATTAGTTATTTGAGTAGACGTGATCGCAGAAACCGTGTTTCGCGATGCTTTCTCTTCACCGTTAGGTGCATCGTCCTTGCCCTCGGTGGTCTTTTGTCTTAGCCGATAATCACAACGGCATTTTTCCGGACCAATTTCGCCGTGTATTCTATCACTATTCATATGGAAACAATGCACGGTTTGAAAACCATAAAGAGCTGCTGCATGCACAGTGGCACCTCTCCACGACGACCAAGAGCCATCACGTTCACGCTTCCGGCAAAGTCTACCGCTGTGCCAACCGCCGCGAATGCTGGAACATGAGCCAAAGGGTAGGCTTTCAAAGCAATCAAACCAGTTATGTATGAAAAAATCAATCTCAAAATTGCCATCCCATAGTTGGCACCCCATGTCCTGTATGGGATCAAGATCCGGCCCCTCCCACTCGGTCCACGTGCCATTGCGTCTTTGGATCCTGGACACTTTTGCGGACTTGAATCCTTGCTTCTCGTCAGACACGCCATAAATTAGGACATCGATGATCAAAGGTCCTAGTGGCTCCTTAGGTGATGAGTTATCAGTCGAAGGAACCTCGACGTTTTTGTTCTAAAGCATTCAGTATCATTATAGAATGGGTGAGATTTGCGAGCCGTACCCACACGCATTCCAGAGCATGCTTTTTGAGTTTGTCTTTGCGACTAAAGCCATGGACAATGTGCCTGTAACTGCTCCCTTGGGAATGAATTGTTTCGGTTAGAGCTCCTGGTCGGTGCTCCGGATCAAATCTGGTAAGATCGGGCTGTTCGGAATAATTACAGTCTGTGAAGGGACAATACCATTCATCGACTTGTGAGTGTCGAGCTTGAATATGTCTCTTTAATTCATACTTACGCCCACATGATGTATTACACCCGGCCCAGGGACAATGATGCCGAGACGGATAGAGTGCAGTTGACTTGGCCAATTGAATCAAGGTGGGTGAGTCTGTTCCGCCGCGTGCATACCTGGGCAAAAATCATGCATTAGTCGAAAAAAAAAACCCTCACTCGTCTGGCATTGGCTCGTTTATGCGGTGGCTTTCAGGCGACATGATGGGGAGGGCAAAAAGGCAGCGGCCAGACTGGAAGCGGGATAGTGCAGTCAACGTGGCAGAGCAGCTGATCAAGGTAAAAGTGTAGAGATTGCGTGCAAAATGGGCGGATCTGGGCGGAATTTCGAGGGGGGAGGGTTGGTATTCTTATGCTTTCAAGAAAGAGGCTCTTGCGCCCCTTGTCCCAGGTCGACTGCGGCACCATCGCTAGCAGAGCATAGTGCAGCGATCGCGAATCCTCCTACGTAGGTACAATACCTACCGAAGCCCGATTCTTTGCTGCCAAATCAACTACACGCCGCTTATTGCGTCAAGTGAGCAGTTGTTGCGTGAAAATCCACGGTGAAGAGGCTACTTTGGTGGCGGATACAATTGCATTACTCTTCGTTTCCGGACGTCAGCTTATCAGAGAATTTGAGACCAATGACGTGATAGTCCGAAGGCGGGGATGGGAAGCCTTTATTCCAGCAATGAGAAATGTCTTTGAACGAGCCTGCTGCGCGTCTGGATCAAGTTCGCTATAAGCCCTCCGCCGTGGAGTAATTCGTTGATAACTTCAGAGAAAAGTAGCGGAAGATCGGCCGCTAAGTGGAAGGACATTTAGCCAGATTGGGATAAGACGCATCTGTGGCACCGGTGACCATAAGAGTCGGCCATACCCTGTCTCGTACACTCAGTGTCTTGCCAACGCCTTGGCATGCTGGACTTTCTTTTCAATGCACCAGATGCAGCTCGAAGAACTAACCTCCGTGTCGTCCCGCCAAAGATTTCCCTACTTTGATTATTCGCTGGATCTTCCTCTAGATCTATCCAGCGCCGCTGGGTACCCGTTCCCTTGAACGGCAGTCTTACGCTCTCAGCGGTCGTTGGGACGACGTTTCTTTGAGGCACGCTTGATTCCCAGATACATCACCTCTCATGGCCGACAGGCTTCCTATCCCGTTACTTGACCTTCTCTCCAACTCCGTTGTTCTAGATCATTTTATTCCTTTTGTCAGGTTACCCTCCATTCTTGCCCTCTCCGCCACTTCCAAAGCTTTCAGGAGCCTCGTCTGGGATACAGCTCGTATTTGGCGAAGGCTTGATCTAAGCAGATGTAAAGGCGCCGATATCCCTATATTACCGCCCTTCGACTCCGGTGGCAATCTCTGGCGCAGTGAGCGCATGGACGAGTCCTTGACCGAAGACGAGTTCTATTCTGGGCCACTTCGAGGTATCTTTTCTAAGCTTGCACGGAAAAACGTTTTGAAGCATGTCCAAATACTTGTCCTCGACAAACTACATTCCGTAACTATGGAGGTCGTCCACGATATCATCCAGTCTGACCAGTTTAGCGTCAAGTTTCTCTCGGTCATTGATTGCTACCATCTCAACGAAAGAAAGCTACAGGGTCTATTGCAGTACATTTGTCGGCCTTCTCGTCCTGAAGGAACTCCTCGCTTGAAAGGTCTCTACTTTTTTGGGCCCAGATTGTACCGCAGCAAATCGTCAAACCCCCATCAAGCCTCCGCTATCGCCAATGGTGGAGTTACCACTTCCAACGGGGCGCAACTCGGTTCAAGTCCCACACATTCTGCTAGGGAAGCATCAAGCCATCTCGTTACGCCATACAATGAGTACTGGGATCCCGAACTTACGCCGGTGTGGACTAGCAATAAACTAAACTCCTTTCAAAACTGGCACATTACCCTCGAGGTCTGCTCCGGAATCATTTCTTTCGATGCTATCCTCTGTCCCAGTCGATATCACGACCGTTCTTCCTCCTCAACTGAGCCCCTCCCACAGACTTCCCCAACCCGTCCTCTAGCTACCATCTCCCTCGGCCCCTATGGTTGCGATATCTGCGGCCGCGCTCCACAATACGACCCTATCCCCCTGACACACGGCACCACCCCGCCTACCGCTTTCCCTCTCCTGTCTCCTCCGCCGTCAGTCCCCACCCTCGCTGCCGCCGTGAGCCCGGCAACCCATCCCTCCAATCCACATCCCCGCCTCTTACTGTCCTGCAAAGCCTGCCTCGCGAACCGCTGGTGCGAGCAGTGCAACCGCTGGTGGTGCCACGACTGCTACGACCCACGCTCAAGCCTGGCCAATTCCTCGAATTTCGAAACCCCTCCCGACGGCGGCATGGAGTTTGGCGTCTCGACGTATCCGAAGGATCGCGAGAAGATCAAGGTATGGAATGGGCTCTGTACCCGGTTCTGTCTTGTTGGCGAGATGATGGCTGGTGGAGGGGAGGGCGGCATGTGGGGGTAGCGGCTGCCTGTACATGCTGTACTCGGGTACGCTTCCCGGTCCTTTTCTCTCCACTAGCCGGAGATCTTACGTGGGGTTGCAAGGTGTCGTCCGAGGTGATCGTTTTTCTTGAATGGGTGACAGGTGGCTGATGTTGGTGTGTGTTGCAGCCCGGTTTGCGCAGAGATTGCTACGAGTGCGGTTTCACGTGTGCGGCGTGTCAGGCGAGGTGGCAGAGAAAGTGTTCGTTGTGTAAGGGGCCGTACTGTCGTGAGCATAATACTGGATGTGATGAGAAATGCGTAAGTTTGGTTGTCTTTGGATGCGTGTCGGTGCGCTAATCATTGGGTTTGTAGTGTGACTGGTGCTGCATGGGTGGCTTTAGGAGAGGAAGGGAGTTGTATTGATATATGACCTCGGTTAGCTTGGTACTTGGCGGAAAATGGTCATTCTTGGCTCGGTCGCAGCGACGAAACTTTGGCGTCTTCCCGATTTTGCTTCGAAGAGTTTTATGGTTTTCCTGGTGGAGGCGGCCACTTCTCTCCTCAACGCATTGCATAGAGCGGGTTATTATTAGTATTGGTTTCAACAGAGCAGATCCATCTCAACTCATGGATCTATGTCGAAAAGTTTCATGTGGGCTATGAAGGTAGCTAGCTGAGAGGCTATACAAAGGAGCAAATAGTCTGCTAAGCTTTAGCGGATGGGAATCGCACGAGCTTTTGATCCCCAAGTTTTGGGAATCTGTAAGGCCCGTATCAGATTTCGTTCGTACCGTGATCACAGCTTTTACAAACTAAGCTTAAAAGTCTTAGTCGGCCAGATCTGATATATCACCACTTCACAACTTGCTATTAAGACAGGTATGCCCTTTCTCCAACTTTTACCTCGTTGTCTCGAGAATCTTACCTTACGCAACACAATCAATTGCCTGATAGATGCCCTAGAGCGGTCTGTAGGCTCGGTAGACAATACCCAGGACTTCGTAGAGCAGCCGAATTATGATGGATATCTAGACTTGGTACGGCTCATAGCCTTTTGGTAGTACTCAAGCGTACGCGAATTATGAAAGTGAGAGACGATGTCTGTCGTGCGAAGTCTCTGGAACTTGTGGTATAATTCTTGTTGAACGGAGCGCAGGTTTGTATTTAGCCGGAATAGGAAGGTTTGGCGAGCAGAGCATCAGACGAGGCTAGGTGACAGAAATCGTGGCCGATTGAGAGTGGCCCCCAGCTTGGTGTCAGAAGTCGAGGCATATCTGATTGTCGGCACTGGCGCCCGTCCGAGGCATATCAAATACTCTACGACTTCTGATACCTCGCGTCGATCGGCCACGATTTCTGTCACTCAGCCTTGAGAAATTCTGCATGCTCGCTAAATCCCTATATAATTTGATACAGGCAGTATTATAAGCTCATTTTCAGCCTGCCCCAGGTTTGACAAATTTGTGCTCTTTTCAATCTCATGTGTCGCTACAACGGATCTACATGCAGGTTAAGGCCCGTTCTAGCGTCGACAACCCCATTGAGGCGGACCTCAATCTCGCTACAGATATTGAGATTCTGGCAATTATCGCCGGTATTTCCATAGCTACTGCCATAATAATTCTGCCGTGAGTATTGATTCTGACAGTCAGTGAGAGTTCGTAAGCGTTCAAGAACCGTATTGCGGACTTTTCGTGCCAAGTCTTGAAGGCTCAAAGACGATGGCAGCGTATACCACCGATCCAAGATATCTAAGTGCTGAAGCTCCTTCGTAAGGATGCCAAGGATTTTGGCATCGCAGTCGTATCGACAAATGGCCTTGGATTTGAGAAAAGTCTTTCGCGTCTCTTGTAGCATCAAAACTACCTGGCCGACTGAAGACTCTCGGTGCATCTCGATTGTGTCTAGCGAGATGTCAGTTACCATGAATATCAAAGAGGTGCGTATCCGAGACTTACTTATGATGTAAGATGGGATTGGTAGATCATGTGTATCGATTTTGCCATTGCTTTCATGTTCCGCGAGTTTTGTCATCCTCTTATACGTCTCCTGTTTCTTGAAGACCCACGAGACGCACATCCATGATATGACATCTTCTCCGAAAGAATCTGGGGTCTGTAGCTCTAAGTCTGCTATCCAGAGGTCGGTGAACAACTCGACAGCTTCATGGAGGAAGTATTTGTCAACAAGGCAGGCGATCCGAGTAAGTGTCTCCAGATCAACGGTGCGCGGGACTTTGCGGTTTTGGTGATGGAGGATATTGAGTAGTATTATCCAAGCATCCGGGTCGTCATCCGGGAGCGGCTTCTCGAAGTATTTCTCCATGCGAAATCTTTTAGCTTCCCCAAATCTACCATCGAGCATACTTTTGAACATCCGTGATGCGAGAATTAGGTGTCTTGATGACACCCTCAAACGAACCTCTTGGACACGCTCTACCGCATCTGACTCGCTTTCGCTCGATAATGGCATCTTCTCGTCCTTTCGTTTTGTCGATTCAAAATGTTCAAACAGGGCCCCTTGTGCAGCAACGACGTCGGACCCAGCGATAGACCCATCGACTACTGCGGCAGGCTCCTCAAGATCTTCAGCAGGTTCCTCCGTTGGTTCGTCATTAGTTTGAAGTGGCTCATGGACCGGAAACTCTTCCTCGGCAGGTCCGTCTGATTCAACATCGTCGCTATTATCTTCGCTCGCTTCTCCATCATCGGCCCCTGGAATTGTTCGTCGATACAATATGAGGACCACATCACCATTTGGATCAATCTCGTGGATTTCAGGTTCCTCTACCACGGTCTGCAGACCATCACAATCCATACTTTTAGTCAATTAATTCTGGATAATTTTGACAATATTTCATTAATCTCAATGATTGCGCAGCTGTACTTGATTTCATGACAAGAGAACTTATCCTGGGAATCACGACGGGACTGAATTTCCGCCGACGAAAGTCCAAATTCGAAAAGTTAGACGAGCTTCTACAGCCCAGTCTCAACATAAGCAAATGATATTCATTCAATTACAATCTTCTCACAGTAAACCGGTTCCCCTCTTTTTAAAACAGCGACCTTCATCGCCACATTTATAATAGATTAAAATTGTGAATGCAGTCTCCTTGAGATTATCATGCTGGATTGTGACAGCTGAGCCGGCATAGCAGCAGAAGGATCCATCCGCCGCTTTTCAGGTGGGAGCCAAGGTGATACAGATCGACACAGCTGGGACCTATCAGTTCTCAAATTCCAATGCCGCAACCTGCAGCAGTCAGGCAAATCGAAATTATCGCGCATCTTCTTATCTTTCAGGCTTCATTCGCTCGTAGGTCCAAGATAAACAGTCAAAGAGCAGACTTGGGTAATTATGAAATCGACTATATTGGTTCCAGGATTATCACAACTTAGAATTTTCTTTTTGAGAAAAATGGTACGGAAGTCGAGTTCCGAAGCTCCGAATTTTAGACTGTCTGCGTCGGTCGCATGTATCACACCTGCTGCAGCCAATACGCACAGCGCTTTCTGGCGCTGGAGATTGCCACGTGGCAGTGCTCAGAGATGCTGAAGATGGATACCATGTGATTTGACGCATTTCAGCCCCAGACATAATTCCTCATCGCAAGAAAAAGGCACGGTAGGTCCCAAAGTGGCCCTGCATTGGGTGGCGGAGTTTCCGCGTATTTCCAAAGTAACATATAATTATGGGGTTACTTACATTTATTGAATATATCGGGACCTCAGTATGTGCGCGCCGATGGTCGGTGCTTAGAACGACAGACGGCCGTTTGACAACGTTCATCCAAATGCTCTGCTCCCTGACACCCGTTCAGGCATGATAGGTAGTGGAGGCCGGCCATGGAGGGAGACTGCACTCGAAGCCCTTTTCTTCCAAATTTGATACTCTTCCCATTCACCTACCCAAGGCTCTCGACAAAGTCCCTCAACTCCTCATTCTCTCTCTGGAATTCCTTCTACAAGTTTGCCTTAAGCACCAGCAGAGCTACCGCGCCGGCGTCATAGTATGTCTCATAGCTCGGACTTCTTGTGAAGCCTCCGACGATGTTAGCTAGAACCGTTGGATGCTCTGTATAGAGATCCACGTCAGCATCATTGCTGTCCCATGCGGTGACTGCAACAGTTGCGGACTGATCAAGAAAGCTGACGACCTCTGTGGAGGTCGTATTGATGTCGGGGAAGAGGCCGGTGGAGGTGAAGATCATTCAGAGGCCCACGGAAACGTTTTCAGCAGTCGTGATATTAGGGAAGACAGATACTTCGGGGATGAAGGTGGTCCGTGTATGCTTGTGAGGAAGATGAATAGCGACGTTGAGAAGTAGCAGATTGGGCAACTGACGGTCTGCACATTACTTGCTGCACATGGATGAAACTCAACTTAACAATACCCATGTTTATTAAAATCAATCACTGCTCCATAGATCTTAGAAATAGCCGCGCCGATTCGCAGCTCGCTGCAGCCGGTGAAGACGGCACCATCAAGGCCGTAGCTGGGAGTGGGCAGGACCGTCCCAGTCCCATTTGCGTCGCAGTCGATGAACGTAGGATCGAACAAGGAAGAGTCGCTGCTTGCTACACATGAAAGCATCAAAAAGCACGATGCAAACGGCAACACGAATCGTGACAAAACTAAAGCCTGAGAGATCAGCATTATGGGTTACCAAGGACAAAAGCAACGGCAAAACATAAATACAACACTGAGGAATACAATGCATGATAATAGCTTCTGCTTACATTGATACTACTAGCCAGCGAATATTACATGTGAAATCACATATTGAGCAGGATTAGGCTTCTAGCAAGCAATCCTTTGCTGCGAGGACTAAGGCCGCCCGGGATGAAGGTCGCAGAATTACCTTAAGCAGGGTTCGTCCGCAGTTTGTCGCTTTTGCCATTGATAATCTGGGGGATAACTGGGAAAGCAAGGACATTTCTATTAAACGCTTCTGAGCAGGGTCAGGTCACACTCAAAATTCAACGAATATCCATTGAGATATACTGTAATTATAAAACCTGAGAAGCTCACGCTGTTACTGTGGAATATCAGCCTGCGGGAGAGATGTTTAAGACCACGCACAAGTTGGCTTCATCCACACTTTCTGCGAGCTGACTGGAGAACCTATCAAGCAATTGCCATAAGATCTCAATGATTAATCTGTGGCAGGAAATCCTCAAGCTTAAGTTCACAAATCTCCTCGTCGACTTTACTCAGAGCATCCATGATCTGGACATGCAATGATTGATGAGGACATCGCCCGGACTGCTTCCATTGACTAGGTTTCGAATCGCATCTGAAGTCCTTCATTCGCGTGACGACCGTATCCTGAATGTCCTGGCGGAGAGCCATCACGCTACATCGGGGATAAATGCGGGCAGGAGACCCTGAAGTGACGTTCAAAATGCCTAGCAAATGGCTTTCTCTTGTAAGTATTCCTAATGCTTTTGCGTCGCAATAGTAGTGACATTGTTCCTTGCCGGACAAGAGTGTCTTCCAAGGCCTCTGGACGGAACCAATGAGTCGGGCTAATGCTTTATGTCTCCTCTGATTGATTGAATCTGTTTGTTCAACATCAGTATGCACTCTTCGCTATTCCTTGATGCACGATATACTCACCCAGAAGTCGCGGTGGGATCGGCAGATTCTCATTCTGCAGTTCTTCTTCTTGCCAAAGCATCGCATGTTTGGTATACTCTTGAAACTTGTACCCTGGCTCTCTCAGCGCCCACAACACAAACAGTCGAGCAGCAATGGTCGGAATCGAAGTATGAGGGAGTCGGGACCATGGAAAGTCCGCTTGCCTTTCAGTTGTCTCCATCCTCATGGACAGTGTCCAAGATTCTTTGTGCAATGTCACTATTTTATGCATCTCGTATTTGTCAACCAGGCATGCGACTTGTGCGAGAATTTCGAAGGGCAATTTGCTAGGAATCTGGCCAAAGTGAAGATGAGCAATGCCCATGAGAACCAAGAATGCATCTGGGTCATCATCTGGAAGTATGATGTCGGCCTTTCCGGTCGAGCGCAAAATCTCGGCCTCCTTGAAGCGCCCGTTGAACATATTACGGAAGACCGGCGAGGCTAGGCTCATCGTCTTCGAAGATACGAGAACTCGCACTTCACAGAGGGTTCCACTCGTATGACTCTCTTCCAATTCTTTATTATCGCTCCCTTGTTTATGTTTTGTTACATCCGTCCAGTCATCTTGTAAGAGCCACTCTGGGGGACCCACGATCGTCGCGTCTTCATCGTCGCAGCCTGATTGAGAGGATGTCTCTGTTTCTTTGCCTTGAGGGGGACGACCTCGGCGGAGAATTACCGTGATATCACCGTCTAGGTCAAGCTGGTGTAGCTCAGTCGGCATATTTAGGGCTTGCAGAATTCGTTCAAGGGTCCGATTGGTGGCGGCAATCCTGTCTTGGGGATCGTGGTGTGAAAAGCAATTGTTTCGAGGGTTTCTGGTTTGCGAATTTAACCATCCTCCCTGCTGTCATTATGAGAAAGTGCCATTATAAGCCGGCTCCGGTTAATCACGCTGTGCCAGCAGGACACCGGAAAGGTAAGTGAAATTCACGAGGCAGAACAAGGAACGAATTACGATTAGCTTACTTCACTAGAACCTGAGAATTACAAGCCTTGACACCCGTACTTGTCCTACTAAAGGTAAAATCACTCTAGTGAAGTGGAAACCGCAGAAGAGAACCATTACGATCAACAGCAGAGAAAGAATGGTGATAAACAGCAAAGAGTGATTTGAGATCGGTGGCTTCCCGTTTTGAAATGGCTAGCACAGGGTAAGCTCTTGCAGGATCCATGCCGCGCAGTAGCTATACACTCTCTCAATGACAAGGTTGGGTATTGATGCAATACCTCTTTCCGCATAGCATCAAGATTCATGTCCCGATTCGCAGAGCATAGAAGAGACAACGTGCATAAAGCTATGAAGTCGACCTGCTGCTTCACCAAATTTCAACCCAGTGTTGGAATGTCTATTATCTGTTATATTTAGTATGGTGAAAAGGCACGCGTAAATTGATTCGTAGTTGGAAGATTTTTGGTGAAAGAAAGGTCAATTGTCCCAAACGCTTGGACCACCTCGAATTTTCTTGCATTTCCCGAGTTAGCCACACAATGGCATTGTTTCTCGTCAACGATCATGAAAATATATCACGATTGTTCTAGATGATGGTATTTCGTGTTCATTATACTCCAGAGTCGATCTTCGACGTGCTTTGTATTGAGCATCTGTTCTCTGCCGTAGCCGCTTTGCGGTCTGTTACCCTTTTGGAGATTAACCATCTATCGAAATAGCCGTCTGCTTTTAGTGTTTGAAACATAGTGACGTTGCTTGATTTGGCTATACAATATCATTCTCTCTCTTTCACATTTGTTGCATTTCTCTAATTGCTAGCGGTATTGTTACTACAGTCAGGCTCTTCGGTGATTATCCCTAGTCACGATCGGAGCCTGTAGAAATACAAAGTCTTATAGACCGAAGTCTCGAGTCACTCCACGGTCCACTTCAAATTGAGTTCTTCTTCATCTGCAAAACCGATACTATTTACCGCCTCAAGATGAGCCTGATCCAGGAATTCGCGGATTTTGACCTCCCTCTTGACGTAAAAGAGAGTTTATCAAGACATGTCCACAATGTCGAAGACTTGACTATCGACAACTTGACAGACTTGGTTCCGACTTGCAAGCCTTTTCACGACTTCTGCGTTCAGATGAGCCCCCAGGAGCTGCTTCGCTTTGCAGCTGCCCGGCCCGGCAGACTATGCAGTCCGCTACCGTATTTTCTGGTCACAATTTGTGCTCCGCAGCTACGTGAATGGGCGCTTCGCTCGGGAAAGAACCAGAAGATATTACGAATCGCGTTTCGCTACGGGTTTCATGGACTGTTAGACCTCTGCCTTAATGCGGCCAAGTGTGGACTGACTTTGAAACAACTTCATGGACTGGCCGACTTACGCCACTCGACGATCGATCCTGCACTTCGCCTTTTTAGGAACGCGTGGCAGTACCCCGAATGGGTGAGCAACGATTCGTGGCTCCCAGAAACAGGCATTGATGAACCTGTAGACATAGGGGGGGCTGTATTATGGACCGTCGCAACCTATGGCGGCCTGTTTGGTCCTGACTACTTCTACTGGCTGAACGACGACGATGCAACATTGAGTATTCCAACTCGCCTCGTATTTGCTATGTACTGCGTGGACCGCATTATCTCTGCCAAGAACCTTGCATACTTGCTCAAGAAGGGTCCCTACGCCGATCGGCTGGATCGAGTCTGTCGAGACTTGAGCCCCGACGCATGCTTGCGCGTCTGGATCAAGCCGTACAAGTCAATTATGAGGAACATGGTCCAATTCCAAGGCCTCGAGAGCTTGAAGATGATAGTCCAGCCCGACTCTCCCCCGGAGCCGCACTTGCAACAGGCCCTAGAACACCTTGCATTCGACCGTGACCATTCCAATAGGGAAAATGGACACTATGTCCTCGAGAGAATTCGCACTCCGGCGGGCGAGCGATGGGTCTCCTTCGTCCCCGATTTGCTGAGCGACATCCAGACCGTCAAAGGCATCGGCAAGCTCGATGGACACGCTCCAGGGGATCTTGATGAAGCGTCGGTTTTTTTGTCTGCTGAAGGCTTTGAGTTCGTTGGGGACATTTCCTATGACGTTGCTTTGACCTCGCCAGTAAAGGAGAACGCCGACTCGTAAGCTGAGTACCGCAGGACTTTCCGCTGGGGATTTTGACTACGTCTGGCGTCACTGATGAAAATGTAGGTCTTTTCATTTTGTCGCTTACGATGCACAAGAGTCGCGATCCCCTAGATTGGTAAGATCTCAATACTATCTCCCGCATATTGTAATAGCCCTCACTCGCAAGTAGTTACTATCTCCTGTCTGTCTTGTGTACGTGATGATTTTGACTAGTAGGCTCTGAAAAGTCTTGGTACCACCGTTTCCGCGCTTTGATAGAGGTCATTCTACTTGGAAATTCGAATGCCAAGGCTTGGAAGAGAATTATTAATTCTATCTTAACATTGAATTTTGACTAAGTATACCCCATCAGAACTCCTGAAATTCCTCAAGGAATCTCATCATAGATCTTATCTCCAATCTCCGGCGGCTGCAGATAATCGCTTGGCACCTCTGCAGGTGCCTGATGCTCTTCCGCCCATTTCCTCACGTCCTCAAAATTCCGGCACGTATGCTTTGTGTTGAAGTCCACGTAGGCTTTTGGATGCGAGGGGTCCCACCATACTTGGCCTAACACCCCGAGATCGATGGTGCACATAAGCTGTTGGCGGATTATGTCGAGACAGTGCGCTATAGCATGGAATTAGCAGGGTTCGTATTGAAATACGGTATGAGAAATAGTCGCGTTAGAGGTTACTCACAGACGTGATACTTAACGATGTTTTCATCGTTTTGCCATGCGCCTTCACCGAGAGCTTTGTAGTGATCGTAGTTGAAATACAGAGATTTCCGTAGCAAGTTCAGGCAGTGCAATTGGTGAAGACCTTCCACATTCGCCGGATAGCCGCCGCCATACTTTGGATTGATTTTCACTTGGTCCGGCAAGAGACCTGATGCCGCCGCTTGGTCCTCGGTAACCACTACGCTCCGGTAGTCCACTCCAAGCGCCTGCCACGCAGCGTCCACCTCCGGACCAGCGTCTTGGCGGTAGACGTTTTCCTTTAGTAAGGAACCATTAAATCGATGTTCAGTGTAAGTGATAGGAACGTCGTGTATGACGGGTGAATATCGGGAGACATGGGAAGTGCAAAGTGAGCTGATGTTGAAAGGGTTTTGGCTTCCAATCCAGATTCCGAGGGTGGTCGCGAAGAAGAGAGAGACGAGAATAAGAATTGTGTTGACCCAAGCGGGTGTTCGTTGCGGTGGGCGAGGGTAGAGAGGCGTATCTGAGGATTCTGATAATAATTTTTCGTGATCGTCTGATTGGGTATTGTGCTGTTCAGCGGAAACGTTCCTAAGGGTATTGTAGAGCCTTTCCATCGCTGACCTTAGTCACCTAATAAAAGCGATTTGAAAGACTCAAATTTTCTTGTAGAGGGTATGATTATGAATGCGAAGAAAATTTTTTGAGATGCTCAAATCAACAACTTGAGATACGAAAGGTTTTGGCTTGATGCAAAAGCTCAAGGCGTGACCGTGAAAGTTCTTGGACTCCTACCTGGGCCACGGAAAACGCTGAGTTACCACTTTGATTCCACCTACATCTGAAAAGGATATGCATGGCCTAAAATGAGACCCTGCATGGCGTTGAATGAGGACGCACTCTCTGCATGATCCGGAATCCGGTGATCAACCAGGATCTTTAGTCAAATTCAAGGTCCACTGCAACGTGTTTAGCGGGCAAAAGCACAAAGACACCTTCGCTAAGCCAGAATTGAACCAGCTTGGGCTTGCGGAATACGGGAGTTTCTGTCCTATGTGGCACAGAATTGATGAACATCACTGAAGTAGTAAGCGGCTTCCAGAATACTCTCATCTGAGAGGCAGACAGTTCGTGAAAGGGAGCATCCATCTACCCCACAATCAAGGCGCCTGCATGTCTCACTTTCTCCACCTCGCCGGAGTGACGTCGGTTCTTCGGGCAGTAAGATCTGGTTAACATCCACAAAGGAATCTCACCATTGAGACAGTGGGCTCGTATTGCAACGCTGAATGCCGATCAGAGAGGGGAACGTGGAGGGAATTTGGCAGCGAAGAGGAGGGAAAAAGAAACTCCGCTTGGAATGCGGCGGGCCTCCTTCACGACGACTTTCTATTTTCGGGGAGCTAAGGGCTTGGCAACCTTCGGCGGACTTCATCTGAACTTCCTCCAGTCTCTGCTTGCATACCATCACCTCATATACGTATGCGATAGCATAATGTACCGGCGCAGCCATGGCGGAACGCTACACCGCTTTGTACACCATACCGTTGGGATCTGTGTCCCGGCGATGACTGAGGCTGCGTCAAAAGAGATCCTGCATCAAGCCCCGCAGTGACCAGTCTCCTATGGTACCCACCAGGGCAGAAACTTACCCCTCCTGCGATGGAGAAAGAAGCACTCGGAAGCTCCTTCTTGCATGGATTGTATGCAGTTCATGCTGAAAATCTCGCACAGCTAGCGTCTCTATGTCCAACACGTCTTGAATGTCTGCGGTTCGGATTTCGAAGGCTCGTACAGAATGTGTAACGACGAAAGCCAGGAGACCTCGATAGCCGTAGAACGAAGGTTTCTCTACTTCGGATGCCTGCCGCTGCTTCATACTGGCTGTCACTTCCGCTTCCTGCATGTCTCAGACCTGGAGGATCACGTCGATCTTTCTTTTTCCCCGAGAGGAGGCTAAAAAACGCCTTCTACGCTACTCCCTTTTTGTCTCTGTCAAGATTTCCAGCGGACTGTCGCAAAGTCACTTTTTGCGTACTATCATCCAAGTGTGAGCACTAGCATCTCGTATGGTGCCTGGAATGAACCTTGCGAGGCGGAACATCTGTCTCCACTTGCTATGCAGTGCTCGAAGGATGTCACGCTGTAGCATTGATTTTTCTGGTGGGGAAGTCATCTTGAATTGCCCACCGGTATCCGTGGGGAGCTTTCTGATTAAGATGTATAAAGAGTGTAAGTCGTCCTACCCTACATTGTGCCAACCTAGTGACTGTCGCTTCCTCTTGGACCTCTTGGAGTATTCTCATTCTCTGGCGTAAGGAATCTCGAACTCCGCTCACCTGTCGTCATGGTTTCCTTCTCTTCACTTCTAGCCATTCTGGCGATGAGTACCACAACTGTTCTCGCTGTACCTCAAGGTTACGGCAACTACGGAAATTACGGCAAATATGGCAACTACGGCGCCTACCCACCAACAACAACGTCATCCACCCCGACTCCCACCCCAACAAGCTACGGCTCCTACGGTTCCTATGGAAGCTATGCCCGCGCCATTGACGTTCTCCTCCACGAGGCAGCCGAAGAGAGGAAACGCTCTCCACAAGGGTTCGCGAACTACGGCGATTACGGGAATTATGGCAACTATGGAGTCTACCCGACCACAACTTCAACATCGACTACTTCAACATCTACGACTACGACGTCGACTACTCCGACGACCACTTCCACCTCAACGACGACTACTACAACCACTCCCTCACCTACGCCTACCGGCTACGGCAACTACGGCGCTTATGGGTCTTACGGTTCGTACGCGCGCGCCATTGATGCCTTGATGCATGCTGCTGCTGAGGAGGCGAAGTGAAACGTCTCTGGCTAGTATGGCGTAGGCAGGATGGGGATGAATGATCTTCAGTCCAGACAGGTAATGGGCGGTCGGCTATCGAAAATGGAGGGCGGTGCTCATAAATGCATGAATTTAATATAATATGGGGTTTGAAGCTCGTATGCCAAGATCAAGTATGTCGATTCCGAGGTCTTAGATGTGTCACAGCTTACACGCTCCTTAATGATAATGCCTTTTCATCCTGGCCTCAGTTTTGGCTGTTATAACAATCTCTAAAATTTTTGTCGAGATCACGTGGTTCTATTGTCGCGTGAATAGAGCTACGGGTGAGCCCCAGGATTTGGTATCACAAGCCTATTCATCGAAACAGCCAAAACACCACCATGCCAGGATCCATCATCCGTCGACCGCAACAAGGGGTATCGACAACTATCTCCCGCTCCTCAAAAAGTCCAGCACACCCCTAACATACCCAACCATCTGCCCAACTTTCTCCCCCGTCTCCTCCACCGCAGTCCTCCACTCATTCAACGCGCCTCTCAGTTCCTCACTCCCACCCACGGCTTCCCCATGGAGTCGTAAGAATACGCTCATCCACGTGTTCACCAGCTCATAATCGCGCCCCACGTGTAGCTGTGCAGTCAGCAGCCGTATAAACGGCGCCAACTCGTTAGGGGATAGGGTGCGGATTTCGAGGTCTGTGGCAGAGGGGGATAGAGAGATGAGATGTGTGATGGCGGCGGCTGGGTCGGAGGTTTGTGAGAAGGTGCTGAGCGAGGATGTGAATGCAGAGGATGAGGGGCAGAGGGATTGAAGTTTGGCGATGCGGGATTGCTCGGATGGGTTGAAGGAGGAATCTTGATCTGTGGGATCGGGAGCGGAGAGGCTGGCTGAGAGGAAGAAGGGAGCTTTTTGAGGCTGTTTGGGTGGCTCGATGGGTTTGTTACGGTGGCGGATGGTATCGAGGTGGAGGAGGGTTTGCCAGCGGGATTTGGGGACGAGTGAGAGGGTGAGAAGATCGGAGCTTAGCTGTGAGACAGAGGCATGAGGATCCTGAAGCTCGAGAGTGACATTTTGATCGGGTGTTACTGTTGCGAGTGTAAGAGCGCTTTCGCCAGCTATGGTAGGGTTGGAAAGGTCGACGATCTCTTCGTCAGTTATTTGAGAGGTAGATATTTGCTGGTACAGGCCCTTGTTGTTCCACAAGCAAATTCCCAGACTGCCTGCATGAGCTGTGGCCAGATATTCTCCAGTGTTCGAGAAAGCCAAATTTGTGACGGTCGATTCCGGTTGGAACGCATCAACTAGATGACCTGTCGGAAGATCCCATATTCGTACTATAGAATCCATGGAGCAGGCTATTATCCACCGGCCGTCATTGGAGAAGCAGTGATCATAGACTTGGCCAGAGCAGCCCCAGAGCTCACGGACGACCTTCCTAGTCTCTATGTCGAGAATCCGGATCGACAAATCGTCACTTGAAATAGAAATGAGATCTGAAATTGGATTGTAGCGGAGAGCTGTAATTGCTGATGCAGAAGGACGCACCTGGGATAGTTGTGTACCAGTCAAGAAATCCCAGAAACGAACATTTCCATCCAAGCCAGTGCTAACAATGAATCTGTTGAGACTCTCGACGGCAATGCCCGTTACGGCCTTTCCATGTGCCTTAGAGATTGGGCCTTGCTCTTCACCCTCTATTTTCAGTACTTTCAGGCGTCTTGCTTGAGACGGGGTGAGTCTTGGAGGAAATTGCTGCCGGTGTATTCCAGATTGCAGATTGAACATATCCAAGCTGCCTCCGCTTGACCCGACGAGCGCAAAAGTGCCACAAGGGCTGATTGCAACACTGGTGGCTTCTGTAGCATCTCCAGTCTCAAATGCCCAGCGTCCAGCCTTTTTCTTACCCCAGAACCATGTTCTTGCGCACTTGTCGCCTCTATGAGTCGTGACGACACTCTCCCAACCATTAGTATTAGATTCTTCTACTTTCTGGCCTTTCGTATTCGACCAAACAGGGCCTTTCACAGCGGACCCCATTCCTCCATCTCGATTTAGACAAACTACGATGTTGGTGATCTCGGCTGCTTTAAAGTCTTCAAGGGAAGAGCTCGTGTCGTTTGTGAACCCCATCTTTTTCGCCTTTCGTTTGACGTTTCCTTGGCTCAGCTCCGTATTCTGCCCATCTCTTCGAAGACTGAAACCCCACAAGCTTCTATCCGACGCAGCCGAGATCAGCCATTTCCCAGCTGCATCAGAGCCATCTGAAGCCGCTGGCAGGAAGCTCAAAGCAGTCACCGTGCCACCATGACCGCTCCGAGAATGCAGAGGTCGAGGTATGGGAGAGAATGGAGACTGATCAAAGATCCATGATCGGAGAGAGTTGTCGAGGCCACTGGATATCAACACAGGCTGACCGCGGAGAAATTCAACTTTGTTGATGCCGACAGATCGCCCTTCGGTATTAATCTCATGTGCGCCACGTAAAACACCAGATATCTTCCCACCCTTGTTCAGATCCCACAGAGTCACATCACCGCTCTCAACGCTAGCCGTTGCCATCACACCATCCATCCGTCCGTCGTCACCAGCTCCAAGCCCATCTGTCCGAAATGAAATCGATGTGACTGGCGTTGTGTGCTTTTGTCGAAGCCAAATGTCTGGTTGGTCATGTTGTACATTCTGGATCACGACTATTCCATTTGTGTAGGAAATTGCAAGCATCGATAGCGATGGAGTAGACTCAAGGGTAAGAACAGGGCCACAGTCAGGGGAAGGTGGCAAAATGGTATGAACGAGTTTTCCGGTAGAGACATTCCACACCTCCGTATTTCCGTCAAGGCGCCCTACGAAGACTTTGCTTAGAAACGTGGGAAGGTTTGAGACTGACCCTGACAGGATACGTTCGGTTTGTCCTTGACCAGAAGGCAGAAGGGTGGTATAATGTTCTAAGCTTTCTGCATACCAGACTTCAATTGAGCTTGAACAACAGCCGACAATCCAGGAGCCAAATACCAATAATTTCTTGACTTCATGCAAGCCAGAAGAAGGGGTTTCCAATGCTCCTACCACTCTACCTCGTTGGAACGCCCAGATGCCGCTTGTACCATCCAGACAATACCATGCCGTAAACACACGTTCTTTGTACGCGTAAGTCGCTGTTATATCGCCGGGTGTCTGCTGGTGGCTTAGAAATGTAAGATTTAGGCCACGCCGTAAATCGTAAGTTTGAAGATTCCGGCCAACTGAGGTAGTGACCTGAAAAGTGGTTTTGCCCAACGGTACTGAAGTGAAGGGGACTGGGGTTGGGGAGACAAGGCCAATTGTCTGAGGATATGTTAATTAGGTTGACGAGGCACTTGGTCTTACTTACTCGGTAGGGCGCAAATATTCTTGATCCCCCATCTCGAGCTTCGGTGGAGGCTTCACGGACTTTCTGGCGTTTGGCAGCGGGCGTTGTAAAATCGCCATTGTTCTCACCAACCAGCTGCATGGCCTGGCTCGCTTAAGAATGTGTCATCAAGTACATATTTCGTCGCCGCACTTGTCAGAGACAAGTCTATCTGTGTGGGGGAATTTGGGGAAATTTTTGGTGGACGACCTCCGACAAGATTCCATGCGGAGATCCCGCCCCACCAAAATGAAAGTGTTGGTACTCAAGACGTACTTGTTTTCATGGTGACAGTCAGAGGGATTTGCTCGCTGACTGACTTGTTGACAGCATTGCTGGTACCTGCAAAATTGTATTTGAGGTGCAGCTGTGAAGTCTTCTCTGTTAAAGCCGTTAATTAAGTTTGACACTGCGCCTTTCGCGAACCCCGACATGGACAATCTGACAGATAACAAAAGCCAGAGCAGTCTTTCTGCCGTGGAATCTGGGAGCTCAGGTGCCAACTCTGACAAAGCTCCTCGACCAACCGCTCGATCCAATTCTCACAGTCTACTCTCCTCGACCGCTCCTTCTTCCCAGAAAAGAAAAGCAGGGCAAGCAGGTGCCGAGCAGTCAACGACTACGATGGATCGGGCCAGCATCAGCATGCCTCCGCCAGCTTCCAAGCCGAACTCTGAGAGAAGGTTCTCAGCCTCTGGTAGGCGGCAGAAGAATCTAGAGGATAACACAGCATCCGCAGGTTAGAATCAATCTCTCCCAACGACATTCAACGGCTAAAGGTTCGTACTGATAGGTTGATCACACCAGCGTCGAGTGCACCAACATCTATCAATGGCAATATGGATATTCAGCCCGACCCAACCTCCACCTCCTCACAATTGGGAAATGGAAAGAATGACGTGTCCGGTGCCACAACCGCTACAAATACAACAGCTGTTACCACCTCTTCATCACCGCTCCCATTTGGCGCTGCGCCTCATTCGCCTCCTCTTTTGGCTCCCAACGAACAAGAAAATGAGCCTTCAATTGGTCTCCCAGCCTTCACCGCTACAAACCCGGTGGCTCAGTCCTCTGGTGCTATCAAACTTGAAGAGCCCGACGCGGCTCTGCCTTCTAAAGGTCCCAGATCAGTGAGGTCCATGTCTCGGAATCCCAGACGGCTCAGTGGGTCGACAGCCACTAGTATTGGCAGTAACCAAGATATCAAATGCGTTGGGAAGATTGGCGTGTGCGCCCTCGACGTCAAGGCGAGAAGCAAGCCCTGTAGAAGCATTCTAACGAGATTGCAGGAGAAAGGAGAATTTGAGGTTGTGTTATTCGGAGATAAGGTCATTCTTGATGAGAATGTCGAGAATTGGCCACTCTGTGATTTTCTGATATCTTTCTTTTCGGACGGCTTCCCTCTCGACAAGGCCATTGCTTACGCGAGGCTAAGACGACCGTTTGTCGTCAATGATCTCCCAATGCAGAAAGTTCTATGGGATCGCCGTTTATGTCTTCGGATCCTGGATACTATGGGAGTGCCCACCCCGAGGAGGGTTGAAGTCAACAGAGATGGAGGTCCACGTTTGGAATCGCCTGAGTTAGCATCACATGTCAAGAAGATGACCGGCGTGTCTCTGGAAGGTCCTGAGGACGGCACTGGAGGGGGAGCTCGGCTAACACGTAAAGTTGCGCTGATCGATGATGGAGACACAATGATTGTTGACGGGAAGACGTTCAAGAAGCCTTTCGTCGAGAAGCCTGTCAGCGGTGAGGATCACAATGTTCACATCTATTTCCCCAAGAACCAAAATGGAGGTGGAGGTCGTCGGCTCTTCCGCAAGATTGGCAATAAGTCTTCAGAGTATGATACCAATTTGATCATGCCTCGTTCAATCACCGAAGAGAATGGGAGCTATCTGTACGAACAATTTCTTCCCGTGGAGAATGCGGAGGACGTGAAAGCCTATACCGTAGGTCCAAATTACTGTCATGCAGAAACAAGAAGGAGCCCCGTTGTTGATGGACTGGTCAGACGAAACAACCAGGGGAAAGAATTACGTTACATTACCAAACTGAATCAAGAAGAGGCGACTATGGCCGCAAAAATAGCCACCGGATTTGGACAACGCATTTGCGGTTTCGATCTGCTTCGAACAGGAGATCACAGCTATGTTATTGATGTGAATGGTTGGAGCTTTGTCAAGGACAATAGTGATTATTACGATAGATGCGCTTCTATTCTCAAGGACATGTTTATTGCAGAAAAGACTGGCAGAGAGAGCAAAGAAGCTAAAGAGCGCGATAAGATCGCTGACGATCCCGCCATTGATGCTGTTCCTCATCGGCAGAATACGAGTCACAGAGAGAAATTGAAAACGATACTCAAATCCCCAAGTATGGGGAAGCTACAGAGTGCTGTTCATCTACCTCATCATCGCCATGCCCATGGAACCGCCTCGCCAACGAACCCTCCCATGTCATCCCCACCATCAAAGGAAAAGAAGTCTGCTCCGAATCTTCCCAGTCTAGCAGATGATGGCGATGGTTTACCCCCTCCCGTTTTAACCACCAGCAACCAAGGTATTGGCGTGTCTTCGTCCACGCCGGTAACTCCAGCTGCTCAAGATTTTGCACCAATGCCAAATTCAAAGCATACGTGGAAGCTTAAGGGGATTGTCTCTGTCATTCGGCACGCTGACAGGACCCCGAAGCAGAAATTCAAATTCACATTTCATTCTCAACCGTTTGTAGACCTGCTCAAAGGACATACTGACGAAGTCTTGCTGAAAACACCCGAAGCACTCGAAAACGTAGAAAATGCCGTCAAAATGGCCATGCAGAAAAAACTAGAAGACATGGAAAAGCTAAATTTGCTTCGCACAGCTCTGTCTCGGAAGGGAGGCTGGCCTGGCACAAAGGTGCAGATCAAGCCAATGTTTCGCAAGCGCAAACCTGAAGAAGTACCGCAAGATGCAATTCCAATACCCACTTCGCCCACTAGTGGCAATTTGGGTGAGACATCGATCCCTGAGAATGAAGTTGTCCAAGCTGAGAGTCCAAGCGTGGAACATCGGCCTTCTTTGCCTGGGGAGCCAATTGCTCGAACGAACACCCGCAGTGATTCAATTTCAGGCGTCACCTTCTCTCGTTTCTCGGCTGCTGAGTCAGATATGATCTTGGACAAGTTACAATTAGTAATGAAATGGGGAGGAGAGCCTACTCATTCTGCTCGATATCAAGCTCAAGATCTCGGAATGAATATGCGAGACGATATGAAACTGATGAATAGAGAAGTCTTGAACGATGTTCGAATTTTCACGTCATCAGAAAGAAGAGTCAGTACCAGCGCAAATATCTGGGCAGCTTCCTTTCTCGCGCAGAAGGATCTGCCAGATGATTTCATCACCGTTCGGAAAGACCTTCTAGACGATAGCAATGCAGCAAAGGATGTCATGGATAAAGTTAAGAAGAAGCTTAAAGTTCTTCTTCGTGAAGGAGCCCCGGCTCCAGAACAGTTTGCCTGGCCCAAAAACACGCCAGAGCCTGCGGTTGTTCTCAGTCATGTTTGCGACCTTATGAGCTTCCATCGCCGCGTAATGCGTCACAATTTCAGAAAACTCAACGGTAGCGCTGCAGCCTCTTTAGCGGCGCTCAACAGTAACGGCGAGGTCAAAGAAGTTCGCCCTTCCATCAAAGCGATTGCTGAGTCCAATGCAAGCGCTGCAATTCAAAGTCGCTGGTGCACTGGGGAGGATCCAGAGCTCTTTAAGGAGAGGTGGGAGAAACTTTTTACCGAATTTTGCGACAACAAAGTAGATCCGAGTAAGATTTCCGAGCTTTACGATACGATGAAGTTTGACGCTTTGCACAATCGCCAATTTTTGGAATGGGCCTTCGTACCTAGCCAAACATTCTTGGATGAAGTTGCAAAAGAAGAGATGGAGATATCTAAACTAGCAAATGAGGAAGCTATTGCACCACCCAGCCGACACGATACGTTGACGGAAAAGAATGGCAACCCTCAAAGTCTTGCGCAGAAGATTGGTCTTAGAAGGAAATCTCACGCGCTCGAGACAACACCCCCTGCAAGCGTTTCGCCCTCGCCTGAAGAGAGTGGATATTTTAAGCTCTATTCAGGTCCAGGAGATAGTAAACTTAAAGTCGACAAAAGGCTGGATAAACTGCGAGAGCTCTATCGCCTTGCCAAGATCTTGTTTGACTTCATCGGTCCCCAGGAGTATGGTATTTCCGACGAAGAGAAGCTCGAGATCGGTCTGCTCACTTCACTACCTCTTCTGCGCGAGATTGTCCAGGATCTGGAGGAGCTCCAAGCCTCAGGGGATGCCAAGTCTTTTATATACTTTACAAAAGAGTCACACATTTATACTTTGCTGAATTGTATACTTGAAGGCGGCATCTCGACGAAGATCTCGCGACAGGCCATCCCGGAGCTCGATTACCTCTCCCAGATCTCCTTTGAGCTCTACGAAGCTCGCGACGACGAGACAGGGCAGTTCAGCTACAGCATACGTATTAGTCTCAGCCCGGGGTGTCACAGCTATGACCTCTTAGATGTGCATTTGGACAGCAAGCACAACTTGCAATGTGCGCCGAGAAGATCGCTTACCAATCACCAAGATTGGAAGGTTGTCTTGGGAAGTTTAAAGGAGAAATTTGACACGGTGAAACTACCGAAGAGCTTTCTGGCGGTCAACCTGAGTGACAAATATGCGAGAGAGGCGGAAGAGGCGGGCATGACAAAAAAAGAATCTGCCAATGACGCAGATGTTGAATAAATTGATGTCCCTGAGAGCACGAAGCGAGCGGGTAGATCTAGGATTCGGATTCGGCGGTCAAACGAATGAAATATCGTAACTCAAGGATGCTGATCATATCCCACAAACGAGGCTTGTCAGGTTGGTTGGTGAGGGTATTCTGGTTGTCTCTGGATCCAATACTGTCGTGATAGCAGCAAAATTAGTCGTCGAGCGTGGAGTCTTGGCAGTGAAAGACGACATGAATTTGCCCCAGGCTCAGTTCACGGTTACCTAGAGCTCGCCGCCTTAGCACCCGAGTATAGGTAAGAGGTAGACTACGCAGATCCCGCGGGCTACCTAACCTATAGCCCCCTTGGTTAAGCCTAATTCAAATAGATAGATTTAAATATACTTAGCATACACTTAGCATCTCGAAGTATTAAAAGGTAATAGGCATAGCAGCTATTGATATTATATGTAGTATAGCTCTGCGCATCTAAAGCAACAACATGTCCTGTCCAAGAGCCTAAGGCATACATTGGCAGCTCCTACACAATTTCCCTTTGCTTCCCTATCATCACTACAGCCTCTTGTGCCTTCCAGAGCCTCTACAAGTCGACTCTTGTGTCTACAAACGGAAAACCACCACCAGCAGTAGAGCCTAGACTCAGCAGCAACCAACAGTGGGCCTTGACTTTCCTCCCGACAAACTCGCCCAGCTCGCCCGATCAAACGAAACTAGCAACCCAAACATCCATCCCCCTAACTCCCTTCCGACCCCCCGGCACACCCTCCAAGCTAGCCTCACACGCATCCCGCAACGCAAGAACCACCCCCCGTTCCCTCTCATCACCCACGTGCTCCTCCACCTCCCTTTCGAAAGCGGAAGAAAGACAAGCAGCGACCTCCCACTGTCCGTCCAACAACCCCTCCTCCCCACCCTGCACACGGGTCTCACGCTCCAGCTGCCACCCGGCCGCCAGGGCCAGCGCGGTGAGCCGCTTGGGCCCCAGCACCGTGCGGACGTTCGAGGCGCTCGTGGGTTTGCGGCACTCCAGCGCGGCCTGGGCGAGCGCGGCGAGGACGTGGGGCTGGGCGGAGGGGTGGGTCGCGACGAGCGACCACTCGGCGAGGAGGAGACGCGAGCTGTGCTGCTTGAGGGTGCGGAAGGTGGAGAGGATGAGGGAGGGGGAGGAGAAGTACCAGAGGCAGTGGGCGAGCACGGTTGCGTCGAAGGGCTTGCTATCATCGCTGGCGGGCGGCGAAGAAGAGGGGGAGGAGGGGAGGGAGGAGAGGTAGTCCAGGGGGGATTGTTGGACCCAAGTGATCCGCCGACCCAGCGGGCCTTGCGAGATGTGAGCCTGTGCTTGGCCGAGGGTATACGGGGCACCTGCAGGGGGGCATCAGTCCCGCTACTTTCCGCTTCGCCCGCCCGCCAGGACAGGCAGCAGGGTAGAAAGCGAAGGGGACACACCATAGCCCAATTCCGCCGGGTCGACCGCCACCACCCTCCCCTGCTCGCCCACAGCATGGGCAAGGACAGTCGTACAGTCCCCCTGCCCGCATCCTAGTTCCAGCACTTTCGAGCCAGTGGGGATGTTCCAGTGCTGCAGGAGCACCAGGCGGTGAAGGGTTTGGGAGTGCTGGATGCTGAAGTGAGCGGGGTCGTGGAGGGAGAGACGGGCGATAGAGGCGGCGTCGAGCTGGGTGGACATGTTGTGCTCGATAGGTGTTGGGCACAAGACGGCTAAGTGGGTTCTGCGTAGCTAGGTGATGGAGTGAAGTAATCGTGTGTCAATAGATGGTTTTAGCTGCTTTGTTACCCTAATTGACAACGATCTACATCTTCTTTTGTAACAGCGTCAACTTGGAACTTCAAACTATAGCCTTTGTTGTAGCTACTATGGAACAGGCAACCCTGTGCCATACAAGAACCTCAAGGTTGACTGGCTTTGGCATTGGAGGTGGACCGGGGCCCAAGGCGAGGTGAGGCCAAATCGTCGCAAACCAGTCTTGACGATATAGACAGGAGTAGGTGATGGCCACAGGTACTAGAAGCGGCTGGGCTCTCTGTGCGAGAAGAATAGCTTCTTAGTCACCCAGACTATGGGCAGTCGCTATCGAGCGTTTGGTCAACCTTGGTGAGAGTAAGCGAAAGCAAGGCGTTTCGAGCGATTAGCGGCACGGCAAACTCGTAGAAGACGACTGGCAATACCCTCGTCCATGAAATCGTAATTGAAATCTACCTGGCGCCGGACAAAGGCACAGATGATTCCCCATGTGACAGAAGAGTGCTGAAGGCTGAATTGAGCGGTCAGCCAGATCACCCCAAGGGCCAAAAACCACCCAAGTCGTGCGAGCTTAGGGTGGCCATCACCCCAGCGAGCCCGGTCCAGATGCGGGGTGAAGTCAGGACAAATTTCTATCGTCTTGGCAAAGAGAACATAATTGGACCTGAAGAAGAGTAATGATTGATAGACATCCAAATAGAGATTATGCATCCTTAATTGGAGGCTGTTCTTTCTGTAACCTTTCGGGTTTTCGATGCTCTATAACAATCTCGCCAATGCGGTCAATTAATGTTGTTTTCGTCATCGGCTAAAGTAATTTAAGAAGTTATATGCTTGAGCTGATTTTCTAATCACTGCTCGATCCGACGGTCTTCTCCTTAAATGCAGAGCCAGCTGCTTTTACTTCATCGAGGATCCTTGAGCTGCCACTCTCTCCGTTCTTCGCCTCGTCTTCCGCGGCTAACTCCCGTTCCGCCTGCTGATAGTATTTTGCGGTGTCCACACCGTGCTAAGAAGGGATGGTAAGCCACACAAAGGTCCAGCGATTGAGGCAATGAGCAGGTAAATGACATACATATGGATGATTGACCACGTTCGGCCAAACAATGATCGTGCTTAGAAGCGCAGTGTACCGGCTGTTTCTCGCCGCCACACCCTGCATATACGGCGAGAGCGTGGAGTGGCCGTAGAGCGGCTCGCCCTTCTTCACCTTCTCCACCATCTCCCTCATGTCAATCTCCACCTCTCGCGCGTTCTCCGTCCACCCGTAGAACCGTACTAGAATCTCGTATCAGCAACCCTTCAGACATCAAGCTCGTGTACCTAGGTCCCAAGTAAGACAGGAGGCGACTCACGACTGCTATTCCCAAAGACACTCATGAAACCCATAATGAGGCCGGCGGTGATGGCCAGCCGGCCCGGTCCCCACCAGTCGCGCCGCTTGATGTGCGTGGGTTGGAAGTACTCCATGGCGTGGAGGCCGGCGATGGGGAATGCCGCCCAGAAGCCGGCCTCTGCCCAGTCGCGGCCCCGGGCGTACCGGAAGATTCTGGATATGTGTCTGCAGTAGAGGGTGTGAGAATGTGGAACTTGCGGCGGAGGGAGGAAGGGGGAACGAACGGGTCGGAGTCGATGAGCTTGGTGGTTTTTGTTAGCTTGCTCGTGGAGGAGGATGGTGTGAGGCAATACGTACAGGGTAGTCCGTGTCGATTTTTCTGGGCGGGATGATGACCTCTGGTTCCGCCATGATGGGCAGGCGTGAGTCGCAGCTGTCCCTGAGCTGGGCTCGAGGTCAATTGTAATGGAAGGGTGGGATGCTTTGGGAGCTTGGAGCTCCACCGTCCGGGCCTTGGCGCTCTGAGACACGCACAGTAGAGCCACGCAAAACCTCCATATCCCGGTTTGGTAGTGCTATTGCGAGAACCGTTTATGAAGCAAGATCTCTATTATCCATGATATTGCTGGACAAGCTCTCCCCCACATGTGGTAAATGACAATAATACTCGATAGCGCCACCTGATAATCTACGAAGCGCGACGCTAAGAGTGAATACTAGCAATAAGCCTCATAAATTGCTTCTAGAGCTCAAAGCACCTAACGTTGGTCTTTTCCTGACCACAACTTCTAGGGAGGTCGTCCAATACTCACGCGATGAACCATTCTGTGTGGGTTGTCAATCATGAAGGGTTGCTCACTATCCAAAGATATACCGTGATATGCCAGCTTTTAGTGATGAGATTGTCCAGATGGGCTTGGTTTGACCGTTTTGATTGCAGCTTGATTTGCCGGTGGTTTTTTGGGCAAGCTTTGAGTAGGCTTTTTCGTTGGTTGGGGATCGTTCCTCTTAACATGCTCTATCCAGTCAAAATACTTCTTAAAGTTCGCAAAACTAATCTCGAATTCCCCACCACCTTTATCGAAAACCTGGTTACGATCTAAGGTTTCTTGTGTAACCAAGTTCCAGGGATTCCGCAACCTGACTATTCCTCTGTTGCGATCGCCTGACATAATAGAATACGCGTGAGGGTGAGGTAAATGTAGACCAGCTACATCTTTGCTCGTTGTTACTGGCATTTTCGGCGCATCCGAGATAATTGCCCATAAAGCATCATCTTTCGCTGAAGGAATATAATCGTCAAAGACTTGAGCATCATTCCCATAAATTGCCGTGAGAGCGCCTGAAGAGAGTCCGCCGTCAAGTTTGTGATCGGTCAATTTATGAATATCGGGGTCTACTTTCTGCAATTCAGCAAAACCTTCTTCCATGATAGACGGCCATTGTACTTGATTTCCCTTGGTGGTGTCGCTGTCTAGTCCTTGATTCTGTTTCAAGAGTGATTGATGCACTGTGATGACAAATCGTTTAGCTTGGTGATAAAGAGTGACACTGACATCGAAATCGTTCTTAGGCGCCATGGATATCATGCTTTTGATTCGCCACGGATCTGCATGGGCGACGCTGCTCAGTGCTGCATCCAACCAACAATCTCCTCTGCCATGTTGAGCAACATCGCCAGGTATTGGACCTTTTATGGGGTCCCACAGAGTTGGATGCTCTCTACGCTGGAGATCCGCGTGTGGACCAGGCGATGCATAGGCGCAAACAGTATTCAGTACAGTAAGAGCAATGAATGAGGACACAAGGGGCGCCATGTTACATGCCGAAGCTCTGGGGAACGGGTGAGACGAGATAATATTGGGGGGATCGAGTGATGAAGCATTGTAAGCGACTTCTAAGAATTTCCAGTGGCGTCAACATTTACGTAGATTAATGGGTACGGACAAACAATACTTATGATACAAAGAAGACGTGCAGGGAAAGACAAGGAAAGCCTCAAAGAATGCCGGTAATGACGAAAAGCTATCCGCCCGTAAAAGCGGTCAAAATGAAACCAACATCAAGCGTTGCGACGAGATTTAGAGCCGTGAGACTCCACGCGCTCTAAATGATGTGCACGATCAGGAGCAGATTGTAAAGCCATATTCAATTCGTCACTACCTTCTGTGAGTACACTTATCCGCCTATTCTGATCTCGTTGTAGGTCGAATATGAGAGCGGAAGTTGGCGGTAGGCGCTACGATTTTGATCATAGAAAATTATATTAGCAAACAATCGTTTGAAAAACATAAGCTCAGTGCTACTTGTCAACAACTCCATCGCTGCAGGATTTTGATCAGCTTTTCTTGGCCAAGTAAAAGAGACTAATTAGCAACAACGTGCAAAAATTGGTGACAAACGGACTGAGGTGGAAAGGCGGCGGTCGGGGTAAAACGGTTTAGATCTCGGCACGCGGGGTCAAGACGCGTCTCCGAAGGGTGGAACGCGTCAAGCTCCGGCTCTTCGTACTTTCGTACTGACAATGAAAGCAACTTTCTATGCCCTCTCGATCAAAGCAATTTCTTCCGACCTTGCTTAGATGATCCATTGCCTGAAGTGTTGCAATTCAACTTCAACACACAAGTATGACTTCGATCAATGACCCAACACGGGACGCCGTTGATGCTCTGTTTGATGAATCGGATGGCGACCTTTTCGATGGGTTGGATTCAGACTTCGAGACTCGGAGACAGGAGTCAAGAAAGCGTCGTGCGAGCGAGGAAAAAGAGAACAATGACCTTGGTGTTGACGAAGAGATCAAGATCACAAAGAAAAGGAAACCAATTGCCAAATTAGACGACACAAGGTAACACCCTTTCAAATTTCATTTGCCAAATTATACCTGACTCTCCCCAAGACTGCTATCTCAAGCAGGCATTCCCAAGCTCCGTAGCTCGTACAAGTCCAAACTGTCTGGACGATGGAAGGGCAAGGGCCACGAATTCGCAAATGCCGCAAAACTTCTCAACTTTTATCAGTTGTGGCTCGACGCTCTCTACCCTAAGGCGAATTTTGCAGACGGTCTAGCAATGATCGAGAAAGTCGGACATAGCAAGAGGATGCAAATTGAGCGGAAAGCTTGGATTGACGAAGGCAAGCCCAAACCAGACTATATTGGCGATCGGAGCGACGCGGCTGGAGATGGTCAAATCAAGGCTGCAGACCAGAACGATTCAAAGCAGCAAGCCACGCAAGATGAAGATGGGAATGACATGTTCGTCGCGGATGATCGACAGCCCCGGAACGAGGCTCTGGACGTGCCAGATGACAATGATGATTTAGACGCTTTGCTAGCGGCCCAGTCAGAAGTCATTCTGAACAGAGCACCTCAAAGACGCGACTCTGAAGGTGAAGACGACCTAGATGCCCTGCTTGCAGACTACGACAACCGAAACACAGGGAAAATCGTATCTACAGAAGATCGCAAGAAGAACGAGGAGTCTGATCAAGATGATTTAGATGCACTGCTCGCAGAGCATGACAATGGACCAACTCTACAGCCAGACGACCTAGATGCTCTACTTGCAGAGCACGATAAACGGGGGATGGACGCAAGTGCTGCGGAGGGAAAATTAAAGGACACGGATCATGACGATGAAGACGCAATAAATGCTTTTTACGATGACCATATCTAGTAATCAAATCAATCTACTGGCATCCGAAACTCGACAAGACGCGTCCCGTGTACACAGCCACAGCTAATATTATATCGAGTCAAGGCACAACGTTTGGGAAGTGTAAAAGCATGAGGTCCTACATATCACTAAGTAGACATGCGAATGTAGTTCATGAGGCAGTGAAAGAGGAGCAGAGAACACATCATATCAGCGTCAGCGTTGACAATAGATCTTGGTGGCACTGTTGAGCCAGGTTCAAAGTACAGGTCATCAAAAAAGAAAAACAAGATCGTCGACAAAACTCTACAAATTCGACGAGCACCACCGGCACTCAAGGCCGAACGCCTTTTAATCATCATAACTCAAATGGGGTATACCCAAGCCGCCCCTGTACATTACGCCAGGTCTCCCTCCAATTCTGCTCCATCAACGACGGCACATACACAAATCCAGAGCACAGATTAACCATGTCATTAAAAGTTAACCCAGGACGATTCGATACCGTTCTCGCGATGGTGTCCAGGAAGTGCCTCTCCTCGGGTAGATCTCTCGCTCCTGGGATGCCGATTAAGCATGCCCACATCAGCAGATCCTCGACCGCGGGATATGCATGTGAGAGTGCGTCGACGCCAGGTGCCGTCAAGGCTCTGACCAGTGCTGTTGTCGAGGCGCGGCCAAGTCCAGATGCGGGTAATGCCACAACGAAGCTATTCTTGAACAGGTCCAGAATGGTCGTTCTAACAACCTTCTCGAGAGGATGCATCGCCGCCGACTGGGGTCCATCGGATCCATATACCAACCACGGATATTCCAGCAAATCGTATTCAAACTCTGTACATTTCCTCGAGAACAGCTGGTAGTCTGTGGTATCTAGCCCAGAGCCGCCGGCTCGAATGCCTAAGTCGTGCAGGAAGTATATGTTGCGGAGGCTGTCCAGAAGCTTGAGGAGTGTTTGGCTAAGGCCGGGAATCTGGTCGAATTTGGTGGCGAGGCGGTTGAGGACGGAGGACATGGGTGGCAAGATCCGTTCTATGTCCACTGTGGAAAGAGATTCGCGAGGCCAGAAGAGAGGGAGGATTGGGCGGGAGTTGAGGCCCATGGCGGCTTTGATGTCATTGCTGCATGGAAAGTTAGTATAGAATTCGCATGTTTGGAGAGTCTGTACATACAAGACCATGCTCTCAGTGACAAGGTTGGAGGTGCTAAAGAAGGGGTCATGCACGCCTCCTCGTGCTTCGACCATTTTCTTCAACCCACCTAGATGGATACGGGTCTTTTCGAAATTTGCAGTGACGCCCTATCTCTTGATCAGCACGTGCTCATCTGTGTTGCGAGGAAGGCTGATATCAAGGCAAGGCTCTTGTGACACTTACCGTTGCTCCAATCAGGGAAAGGATACTTTGAAAAGCATGACTGGAGAGCCAATCCGGACCGCTCAGCTTCTTGTGCAATTGGCTGACAGCTTGCGTTTCCATGATGTAGTAATCAGGATCGAACAAGCGCCGCTTACAGTCACTTCCTGGACGTGGTGCGAGATCCTCATGTCTTTTGCGCAGAATAGCATTGTGACCGGCAGCGGCAGTCAATGCAGCGTAGAACGTCGACGCGTCGGACCTCAGATCTTGCATCAGCGTTGTTACCAAGAGACGTTGTTGATCTTGGCTCCTTCGACTGTCAATGGGGAATGTCATTGGTAGGAAGACATCGCTGCCTAGAACGACTTAGTGTTTGAGAAACATAAGAGATAGACGGATGATAATAATGTTAGGAACAGTACTTACAATAGCTGACCAAACGCTGTGTTAAGGATGAGTGGCCTATCTGGCCAGGTAACGTGTTGAACGGGTCAATTAAACCTTGACTAGGGGATGTGCTCCTCTTGATCGTGATCTGAGAACGGGTATCTGTCGGCGATGGGCTACTGTGCTCTTCTTTGATGTTGAAAATTGGCACGCTTCCCCGATGCTTGATCGCTCTCGAACCGACATCTACGAATATATCGCCGACCTCTGCTTCGCGGGAAATACTCGATGTAGGCGAGGTTAACGTAGGAGTCAAGAGCTTGAAAGACTCGGGCGAAGCGACGATGGTGTTGGCATCGGATTCATACTTGATCTCAACAGGTCTGTCGGCCGCGGACTCTTGGTCCTTGGCTGCCTTTTCACGCTTACTGCCCCTTCTCTTGCCCTGCTGCTTCTCGCGTAGGCGAACATCTCGCATTACATGGGAGCGGATGGCCCTCCTCGCCTGAGGATCTCGAATTCGTTTGGTGATAAGACTATCATTGTGCTCGATAAAGGTAAATTTCGATGGAGGAGTAGGATCGACTTCGAGATTGGGTGGTGGGGATAAATAGTCTAGATATGCACCACATCTTAGCTTCTGTGCTGTGCCTCAGGGGACAAGCTCGGAGCATCATCTCCCCTGCATCTGGGTGCCAATCTGGCGATAACCACTTCGGTCGTTCATCGAGGGGCACAGCCAGTGAAGTCGTCACATACCTGATTCTGTGTACCCATAATCTGTATCACGACGCTGCCCGCTTCCCGAACCCTCTTCCATGGAACCCTTTGGCGGGTCGTACCTCGCCAGAGCCCGTTACACAGGAATTGGTTGACGCGCGCATAGGGTATGTCCAGGGGAGTGGGAGTGATCAATGCGGCTCGACGATCTGGGTACGCGGCATTTGGGTTTCATGCATTGGCGAATGATGATTGGGTTGAAACGAAGCGTCGCGACGAAGTCAGCTTCTCTCCAGCAGCCTGATTAGTCTTAGGCTTAAGGCTTCGCGACTGGCATCCGCCGTAGCCGCGTCTCAGCAGGGATCCAGAAGGTCTGATGCTTCTCTCTTGGCAAATGGGCGATCTGATGGTTTCAAGGATCTGCAAGCATGGAGCAGGTCACAGGCAGCATGCAGAAACAAGAAGCTGTGAAATGGCGGAGCTTTCTGGATGTTCCAGCGACCAGATTTAGTCAGAGGTCGCTTACAGGAGTTGGCCCGATCATGACTTCTGCGGCCCTATCGCCCGCTGACCGCTGGTTCTGTGCTGCCCCGCCGACGTCAATCACCCAGATCACAGCCAAGCCCCCAGACTGTGATAGCCTGCTCATGTGGATGTATTCCGAATGAAGGTCACGTCAATTTTTGGGAAGGACTGGGGTTCCCTGGTGATCGGTTTGCTGGAAATGCCAAGTGAGCAACCGCTGGGGTTCTTTCTACCCTCAAACCCAGGGCTAAAGGGACATGCAACACTGCACACACAATCCTGTCTAGGCCAATCCTTCACTCATCACTAAAACGCTGGCAGCATAGTAACATGGGCCGGATCTCAGAGTGAACGCTCTGTGCCCTAGAATTAGAGACAGCCATAATCCTCCATAAAAGCGGGTCTGTGGCCCTGTACAAAGTACATCGATGGATCACACAACGCCGGCTCACCCTTCCCAGTCTATTCGCTTTCCATCGCATGCTCAAATGTTGACCACGTACGCCGTCGCTATGCAGGTGAAAAGGACAGAAACCCAACGAGATCAGCAGATCTAAACCGCTCCTCATTCAGGTTCTCCGAGAATCCTTGCAATCAAGACCCAGACAAAAACGGCACCCACCGCAATCCACAGCTTGTGTCGTGACATCCAACCATGGCCAGCATCCCTTGCAACCTGGCCACCGTGCATCAGCCCACCAACTCCGGACGCACTACCCCCAAGCGTCCTTCGCAGAGCAGTGGTCTCTGGAGAGCACTGAGAAGTCGCATCCGGCAGGGGTCGAGGCTTCCCAGTGGTTGGATCGATTTCGTGCTTTTTCATCCAGCCCCAGTTCTCTTGTTCAAGCTCAGGCCACTCCTGGCGAAATTTAGCCCCACCGTCTCCAGCCTTGATATTCCCAAGTCCTCTGACTTTCCCGGGTTTTACAATCGAGCCTCCGCCGGTGGCGTTCCACCATCTTGACCGAGCCGCGTGCCACCTTCTCTCAGTGTCTGAGGCCCCAATACTGCCTGTGGTCATCTCTTCGCTTGTCATGAAAGACATCAATCCAATTAGGATCGTGGAGACTTCCCATGCAGGGTTGAAGGATCGAGGGTGGAAATCGCTGATACTGAGACAAAGGCGGGTTGAAGTTTGAAAGCGGCCACTCGGCGTGTGCATTAATATTGCTGGCGGAGCAAAAGGATATTCCGGTGGAAATTTTAGGGTGCCCCAGTACTGTCCGCCTTCATATGGAGTCTCAGGGGGTCCAGTGAGGATATAATGCCACCTGATTCATTATTAGCGAGTAGACTTTGGTAAAGTCTGATAGGAAACTTGCTCTAGGATGTTGGCTTCGGACGGGTGAGCTATGATATAGGGTGGTGGATTCTTCTGAATTGCAACATACTCGCGGGTCAACTGTGAAAAGAGTAAGTATTGATTCTCAAACATAGCGTGGTTTCGCTGACCCGTTTGTGAGCTGCTTTGGTGGCCATTGGAAGCGATCGCCTCCGAAGAGATTAGAAGAAGTAGGAAGAGAGACAACCTCGCAAGATTAATGAACAATTACTTGGTGGAAATTAGAGAACACAGGTGTAGCAGTCGGCGAACACTCCGCTGCGAGTGTCATTTACCGACTTTGTGGTTATCACCAATGGTAGTTGTCCTCAAGAGTAGTTGTCCTCAAAGGTCTGGGTCGGCCTAAGCTTGTGAAAGACCACAGCGTCTTGGCGCCGGGGACGCGGGCCACTCACTGGACGTAGACTTTTCATGTTGGTACTTTCCTTACTCAACTGTGTACCTTAGCAAAACTTACATACCATTACTACTTGACGCTATCCATGACCACAAAATTCTTGATCTGTTTTGGGTTACTGCTTGAGGTGGTGTGCCATGAAGTTAAGAGGCTTCAATCGTCAATGCGTTGTTCGACCAATATACTCTGTAAAAGAGGCACGTCCACCAAAACGGATAAATCAATGCTTCGTGCTCTTTCGCTTCAACAATTGACCAGAGCAACGACAGTGCCCATTGTGGTTGTTCGTGGGGACCAAGGTTCAGTACGCGGCAGGGGGGCGGGATCTGTCAACAGATCCCACGCTTTGATAAAGAACTCCTGTCTTTAACATTCTCATGCTAAGTCGTACATTTCTTTATTTATCAATATCTAAGATGTCTATTTGTCTTGCTAGGGCCTCTGATAGGGTTGCCGGATTCCAGTATCGTAATGCAAGAGCCTCATAGCCATGGAACAAACAAGGTGGGAATGATGATATTAAATCTTGGATAACGCGATGCTCATGGAAGTTGCTTCGTTAACCATTGTAATATGATAACCTCATTCTGGCTGCAGACAAGATGGATACAACATATTGTTGACGGCCTAGTCGGTGTCTAAACACCCAGCATGCTACCCAGCGATTACAATTCAGATGACATGTTGACGAGTGAAACGAACTTGCAAGTATCTATTCAAGCTGCCATATGCTAGGCAACAAGGCCTCTCTCTTAAGCGCAACTCTGCCAATATCCAGCATGTCCGTGACAAAGACGTACCTGGAAGAGGCGCTTCACATTCCAATTTCTCCAGGCAGGAGAAGCCAGATATTCCGAGAGCCACTTCAATTATTCTCAGCAATACGGCGTTTAGAGAAATACTTCTACACTAGGATACTCGACGAATAAAGAGACTTGGAAGAACCATGATCAAATGGAAAGGAGTTTCTTACCACTAATGAATTTGCACGAAATAGTGATCCTACTTATCCCAGTGTTGCCATAATCACATAGGTCATGTACCGCTTTTCTCCTTATCACCGACCTCTTCGTTGAGGTTCTGCTGCTTTTACTGAGAGATTGCTCATCTTCACGGAATTTGACTGCGTTACCTCTTGACTGAGCGCCTTTTGAATAAACGATCTACCGGGAGCGAGATGCTATATTAAAGCAACCTCGCTCGAAATTCGCTTGTCAGCGTCACACAGCCATCAGGATCCGTTCAAATACAAAGACATCTGAAGATACTTCATCTTGGTGTAGCGATCTTGTAAATATTGCTCAATGCAACATATTCGATCTGAGATGACCTCAATATGTTCGCACCGGGCTCAAAGGTCCATGCTCGACGTGTCGAGAATTGATTAAAGCAGTTGCGAATATTCAGATCTGTCGAAGCACTTCAGAGGCAAATTTCGAAGTGTTTTCTAGGAAAACATTGAAGTTATCCATCGGTTGAAAAATATTAAATAGAAGTGCTTTGCAATGATGAGAGTTACTTCATGTAAACGCTGAGCTGCGGTGCCGGGCAGTACGGTCCACCGTACTGCAAAACATTGAACCACTCTAGTTCGCAAGCCACGATTATTGAAATGTTCGGATTTCCGGAAGAGGAAATTGCCGTGATGACGCCGCCACCACCAGAATTTCTTTTTCTTCGCGGATGTAAGAGAAGGTGGGTTGCAGGCATGAGGGGCTGCATATCGCTCGTGGTAAGCTTCGTTTTCACAGAGTTGGAAGCTTTCTAAGAAATGTGGCTAATTTGAGATCGACAGTCAACTATCCTAAATGAACATGCGTGGAATTCTAGCGTTCAACCGAGGAACTTATCAATTAAGGACAAGCGTATATGAGACAAATCTTTTGGTCCATTTAGAAGCGAGATGAGACAATTGCGGGACTTACATGTTGGTGTCTTGTCGATTATTTCTTGTCTATTGGCCGCGATCACACCTATACCACGGATTTATAACTTTGAGGCAGAGAGCAACGCCAGCCATGCTTCCTCGCCCCAAATCGTTCCCTGATAATCTAAATCTATATTTGATAATCGCGAACCCTGGTTGATAATCACAATCCTTGACTGATCTTATCTATGCAGGGCCACAGTTGCTCATCTAATCTAGCCAGATTGCGATATCTGGGTTGCGGGTAGCATTCACCCCTTCTAGGGCTCTTCCACGATATTTTCTCCAGATACGCTGCTCTCTTCTTTTGACGCGTGGAGAGACCTTGTTGCACTGACACATATTAAACAGAACATGCAATGCTGTCGCGCTAACAGGCTATTTGCCACTTGCTTTAAGAAGATACCGGAAGCTTTTCTTCTTCAGCGTGTTTCGGTGCTTGGCTTCAGTAGCTAAATGAAAGGTGAGCTCACGGACCGTTTTACACGAGTCAATTATGCGACATATCCGGAAGAAATCTTCTCGGGAACCTAGCACCTTCAGCCTCTGGGTACGCAACGTGTACCGCGTTCCCATCTCATTCTCGAGTTCTTTTGGAGAAAGCGGGATCACTAGCGGACGCCATGACACACCCCTGCAGCTGGCTCAAAGATAGGCGGAACATTGATAATGCCAATCTCAGGGCACATCCCTCTGGACTGGCGCGGAACTACTTAATTGAGAAGGAGGGAGGCGCTTGTAGGGCAGACAGTTCGCTTGACACCGCCTCAGGTGGCCATGACCGGGCGGTAGATTGCTGATTATCTTTGATCGCGAGAGGCGCAATATGCTGTGTCACCCTCCTTTTTCTACAAAGTAGTTGGGGGCCAACGACCGACCTCCTGGGCTCAGGATTGGTCTCGAGGGAAGTTTCGTGGTTTCAGTAGTTAAACCCCTGACGGGTTAAAACACCAAGACGGATTGTAAGATCTAGCTTTATTGTAAACGATACTTCAAAGTCTCCATATTTCCATCTCCAAATCACACCTAGGGTGAAGGAAGCAGATGCGGACCGTGCCGAGGCAAGCCGGGAAGCCGTTCGTGTGCGAGATCGACGCTAGGAGGAGAACCAACGCTCTGGGACATCCAATTCTTCCCCGTCTAACTAGTGTGGGGGGAAATGGGTGGGATTGCCAACCTTGCTAAGACATCCTTCTCACCCCTACACACCCTCAAGAATTCGCCACGGCTAGAAAGCCTGCTTCAAGCACTCATTCAGCCTCGTTCTGTCCGGACAGAATAGCCTCGACATGTTTGCTTGACCCGCAGCCCGAGCCTGATCTTCAGCCCCGGTTTGCTCTATTAGCATTTGACCAAGATCATAGCCCGTGAATTAAAAGATAGTATGCTTTTCGTGCGGACACCACTTTTTGGAGGATTCAATGTCTTCATAAGTCATCAGATCTTTCAATCCACATAATGCATCTAGTGAGTCAATTGTGACGAGTCTTCGGGCCACTGTGCAATTCATGTGGAGGCGCGACTTAGGAAGGCATTGCTTCGTTACACGCGAGCGACTTGCCATGATTGGAATTCCCACAATGTCCACCCGAGTTTTCCCTATCAAATCTTACTTTTTCGCATCCGATCAAATCCGCAAGGTGTGCGGCAATGTCTCATGGTGCCTCGCTATCTCATCAGAGGAACGCACTCCGATTGGTGTATTCGATACGATATTGAACTGCCAGTCTTAGAGCCAATGATGACAGTCTCTTGCCTTTTCAGACGCAATGCTTCATTTACAATCAAATCCGAGCTTCAAATTGTTTCAACGAGAGCCTTGACTTGCATACCTCACCAATGAGTTATTCGCTTTGGCAAATCTTTGGATGTCTTGCACAGGTTATAACATGTGGACCTGTACGAGCATGTGCTACTCGGGACGTTTCACGTGCTATGCAGAAGACGCTGGTTAGCAAGTCAATCATCCTTCATATGGCCCCTTGCTCCTGTCGTATGTGGACTCACCACGAATCGCATCGATGCTCTTATCTGTCCAGCCACACGGCCTTGTCAAACAGGCTATAGTGAATTGCGTTTCTGGTAAGAAACTTTTTGGGTAATTCGGTTTCTTATGTCTACGATCTTCACTGACCATGGTAGCAGGCTGCACGCGCCTCTGTTATCTCCGTGAGGCCCCACAGAGCTAGATACCGTTCGATCCCCCAAGCAACAGATACACCAACATCGCCCAAGCATCTGCACCCTTTTGCAACTCAACTATCTACAGGCAAGGCTTGTGACGACTTTGTCCGAGTGCAAGGCTTCTGATAGCTTTGTTTGAGTGCAAGGCTGATGAGGATCGTGCCTGAGTCGAAACCCAACTCTTGAAGCCAGTTCCAAATGGCCTATACGTTCACGAGCCGTCTAGTCTGGCTAACAATACGAGGAGCGTAGTACCGTCCCGAGATCCCTGCAGCTGGTGGCCCATCTCAGCAAGCTCCTGTCGCTCAGAAGCTTGCCGCACGGTAATCTTTCACGGCAACACCCTGTGAAACAACACGCAGTTCTGAAGCCTGGTTTGAACCTCCTCTACACTTTTTAAGAGCAGAAATGTGAGCTTGAGTTATGAAATTGTCAACAGCTCCGCCTTTCTGTTGGAACGCGCGCCTGAATTGCGGCGAGGTTGCTTCTCCTTTAAAGTTTCTTCATGATAGAGACTTCTGAGGATAGGGCATCGATCGCGAAGGATAGCGGAGAAGAGAAAATATAAAGACGAGTTGAAGACCTCCTTGATCAATGCATCAATCCATTCAGACGGATACTTTCACTTGTTCTACCGCCGAGATCTTTTAGTCCACCCTTAGCCTTGAGTCAAAATGAGACTAGCTTACTTTACTTCCATTCTTTCTCTCTCTGCCTATGGCTTTGCCCAGGATAATTGCCCATACAAACCGTACGAGCTTATTGGCAATCAAGAACGGGATGCACTTCGTAAAGCAATGAACAATGACCTGAAGCCGCCCAGCAAGCGAGACGATACATCACTCCGCAACGCCAACTCCGCCAAGTTTTACAAGCGCGCAGATGAAATTCAAATGGTCCAATGGCATGATGTTGATAATACCGCAGATCCATTCTGGAGTAAGTGAAGTCATTTTCTGCAATTAAAGGACTGACAAGCAACCTTTCAGATGGTCCGGTCCATGGTGGCCAACCAAGTAGTGTCGCGGTGGGTCGATCTACCTTCATAGATGGTCTTACTTTTCTGGCCAGATCTTGTGGCATAGGTGCCGTGAATGCTTTCAAGTGTGTGGGTAATTGTGGTTTGTCTCTCAACAATGTGATAAAAGAAAACTCGGCGACCATCCTTGTCGTATCCGGGTAAGTAAATGATGAGTGAATTATGGCTCCAGAGCTCTGCAGCATGATACTTATGATGTTCTCCCAGCATCGCTACCTTGGGCTTTGTCATTGTAGGCACCGTCGTCGCCATCTACAGTTACAAGAAGCCTCCAGCGCCAGCGCCGGCTCCAGGCTCACCGGCCCCCGACACCCCAAGAAAGCTTCTCCGGACCAATTTTCGAGTTGAGATCCCCAAAGACCGAGCACCTCCAGATGTGTTCGGCTTGACTCAATTGAAGCCAGGAGACAAGGTTCCTGAAACTTGGTACGACGCTGCACCCCAGAACGGGAAACGAGGGTCTGAAGAGGCCGATGGCTATGACAGCTATCCAGAGGACCAGGTTAGAAGGTCTCAAGATAATGAAGATCCTCCTCTAGAAGTCAGAGACAACAAAATAATCTACCCCCGCGACGATCCTCACGATGATTTTGGAATGTTCAAGACCAAAGAAGACCTTCAAGGCTTCTTGTACCAGCTCTGGAAGACAGTATTCGTCCCTCGAGCGGATGACAAGCAAGAATACGACCAGACCTATCACCTCTTCGCGCCCCACGACGTAGGTGACTACGATCTTGTCAGGGGTGGCATGGCCACTTTCAGGATCTGGGTCTCCGATGGCTCTGACAACGACAACCTGGTGGCACCCGCATCAGACCCTGTTGTCTGGTCCAACTGGAACATGCCCGGAACTATTCCTGTCATCAAGAAACCGAACGGCCCCGGTACAACTGGGCAAGTGTGCTTCCAGGACTTTCTCCCCGTCGGTGCCCAAGCGGACAATCCAGGCCCCAGCGTTTCGTGGTGGAATGCATTTTCCGATGCATGCAAGAATGCACAGAAAGTGGACGACAAGTCGACGCCGAAAGATTTCTCCTACTCCGGAAAGGGAAATCCTGTCAATGGTAACCAACCCGATCCCGCTAATGGTGCAGGATGGGAAGGCCATTTCTTCGCTGATGGTTGTAATAAACCGGTTCAGTGCTCAGATCTGGTCGGCAAGGGCGGAGATGGAAAGACCGGAGATGCGTTCAATCATGCTAATACGTGTCGAGGGTTGACTCCGGATAAGAAGTACCATGGTGGGGTCTTCTATCACGTTGCCGATGAGGATACCGGGGGCGAGTTGAAGAGAGACGACGGGAATTCGACGAGCAGCGAGGATGGAAAGGTGATGATGAAAAGGAGTGTAGATGATGTGGAAGATTGGGACGAGCTGAAAAGGAATGTCAATCCTGTGAATAACCAGTGCGGCTATTGGGTTATTCATCCGCTTGGGCAGTAGGGTGGAATGGTAAGAGAGCTCGTAGGTATCTGGAGACACCGAATCGCATCGAGCTGGACTCAAAAGCGTGGCAGGCTGGCCCTGCCTGTATACTTGCGACGGGATCCGCGGTTGCTAGACAGTCGTGTACATAGTGTTCGGCTGGCCCGAAGATACGATCCTTTCTGCATTGTGATTGGAGTTCTAGAGAAGTCTATGGCGCTGGGTTTCTAGTGAGGCGTAGGTAGGAATAGATAGCGTGCAATATAGAAACTCGTGCTAGTGAGAGATTGATCCAAATTGTTCATCATATAACATTTTTCTGAAGATGAGAAAGCTGCGTACATTTTCCAAAAGCAAAGCATTTGCCCGAACCGAGGCTATCGACTCTCTACTCCATCCAATACTCAAAATCCCTCACCTAGTCAACGAGAACCCTATCCCCACCATCTCCCTCCCGGAAATGTCAACCCAATACGACGCAATCGGCCCCTCCTTCAACCTCCTCAAATCCCTCCCCATCACCGCCATCGAGACCTCCAACGTCCGCGCCGCCCTCCCCCCGGACCTCTCCACCACCTCCGTCCTCGACCTCGCCTGCGGCACCGGCCGCTACTCCCAGCACCTCCTCCGCTGGGGCGCCCAACGCGTCCTCGGCCTCGACATCTCCGCGGCCATGATCGCCGCCGCACGGCAAGCTTCTGTTGCGGATCCGGATGCAGATGGCGCGAGGCTGGAGTACCGGGTGGTGGACTGCGGGAAGCGGCTCGGGCAGATCGCGCCGGGCGGCGAGCTGTTTGACGTGGTGCTGGGGGCGTGGTTTCTCAATTATGCGGCGAGCAGGGAGGAGATGGGGGTGATGTGGGGGAATGTTGCTGCGAATTTACGGCCGGGGGGGCTGTTTGTTGGGGTTTGTCCCTGGCTGAGCTGTGAAGAGTATGATCGGTTTGGCGTGAGGGTTGAGCGGGTTGAGGAGGTGGAGGGCGGGTGGAAGATGCGTGTGACGGCGCATTTTGGGGCAGCGGGGGTTGGTGATGGGGAGGGGAATGTGGTTTTTGAGAACTATCAGCTCGAGGAGGGGATTTATAGGGAGGCCGCAGAGAAGAGTGGGATGGAGGGGGTGGAATTTCGACGGCCGGGGGTTTATGAGGGGTTTAGGGAGGAGTTTAAGGAGGTCGAGCAGGGGTATTTGGACGGGTGGAAAGAGAGTCCACATTTTAGTATTTGCGTGGCAAGGAAAGGGTGACCATTTAGGGGCGTTATCTTCGAGCTATGGGACAACGAAGCAACGCAGGGCTTTGAATATTGATCCGACCATGCTGTCACTTGTGGAACATTTGTACAATAAAAGCACATATCCTAATTACGGGCATTCGAGAAGTCCATGAACAAAGGATGCAGCATAAATCTCTCGACATCCGTTGATTGGCTAGAGCACACTTTTGCAGTCTACCGCTCAACGAGTGAAGTAAGCACCGGCTGGCTTTACAAGAATCGATCAAAATCGGGATGGACTGTAAGTTATCATGAAAGACTCGCCTCGAGGTATTCTATTCAATTTCCCTTTCTCTTCTCAATTTTGTCCCTTTTCTCAATTTTCATCTTTCTTCTACTTGTTTCTTTTTCCATCTAAACTCTATCCTTCTGCTATTCAGCCTTCCTTCTTATTCTATTCAGTCTCTGCAGATGATAACATGCAGGAAGTTAGCATTTTTAAGCCACTGATTACTCTGAATGAGCCCTCAAGCTGAAAAGTTAGGAGATAGTCAAGACAGAGGTTAACACTGAGGTCATGGAGGCTAGGGCACCGCCCCCGGGCAACACAAGCTGAACTAAGGCAGGCTTTATGGCCACCGCGCCCCTGTTAAATGTAGACCAGAATACAGTAAATGAGAGTACTGAGTTATGCCTATAAGGGATGAGAGTCAGTTGGGGAGAAATGGCTGTATCTATTTTGCTTAGAAATTTCCCTTTCAATTAGTGCATTGGCAGCTTGGCGCCTCTATATTACCACCGAGCTGCTTTTAGTCAGCTTTTGTGCTCATAAAGCCTAAAGTAGGGGTGTAAAGAGTGGCTTCCAACCGTCCTGATTACGGTACCATCTCGAGACTAGACCCCTGAGTGTATCCTAGACAAGATCGCTTGGCTAGTCCTACCTCTAGACCTAAGAAGTCCCCTATTCTTCAGATTTCTTATGTCTTTGAGATCTTAGACGTCCCTCTAAATTCCGAAATAGTCCAAGGGGGCCAAGGTTTTCAGATTTGCGCGTCTCTTCCTTCAATGCATCTGCCTTCTTCTTTCGCGCAGTAGCTTCAGCGATCTCTTTTCTTGTCTTTACGTCCGCGTTTCGTTTCTGATCTCTCTCCCATTGTGGACGAAAATTCTCAACTGCGTCATCAAACCATTCACATAGTAACTCTGGTGGTATTTCGATTTGTGGGTAACTTATCTCATTTACACTGGTCCCTACTTCTCTACAAAACTTTTCCACAACTGATTTGCATACAAAATCTTCCAGTGAGAGGTTAAGGCTAACATTTTGTTTGTGCCGATGATCTAATGGTCGAAAAACCTATTGGACACATTAGAAACGGAAATCTCCAACAATCTATATTGCTTAGGAGAGGTACCTGGTTTTCGACGATGTTCTTTCCAATGATGTTTTTTTGCGTACGTGGATCAACTTCGGCTCGCCATACTGAGAATTTAGCACGTGTTGCGGCTGCGTCGGGGGTCAGGAACGTTAGAGGTTCGGGTGATGAAGCCAATTTCCCTCTCTTCTTCTTCTCCTTGTCAGTAGCCCACTTCCTTTCGGCCTTCTCCTGCCTCATATAAACGTCATGGAGGTCGAAACCGACAACAGTGCGGATTACCCCATTAGTACTCTCAAAATAGTGTTCTGCTTTCTCTTTCATGGGGGACTGGCCTCCGGCCCACTCTACTTCCACTACTAGACCGGGGTATGAACAACCTTTTAATTGAAAAGACATGTCCGGACCCTTCCCATTATACTCTAAATCAGGCGGGCGGATTTTCGCGGCCCCTGTAGGTTTTATACTCCTAGCAATCTTAGCAACCACATTATCATCTCTAAAATGTTTGTGTTCATCGAAAAAAGTCAGGACCTTGTGACTAAATTCATTGGCAAAGGCCTCGTGGACTGTCGAATTCATGCGGATACTGAACTCCTTCTTCGCATGCGAATACTCGAATCTGACTTATTAAGCATACGATTAGGTTCAATTATCGGGGTACATGCTCACCGAAGCCTACTATAGAAATAGTTACGTAATCCTCTGTCGGCTTCCACACGAGTTAGAACGTCCCGATATTCAGAGGGGTAGAGCTTTCTCTTAATCACAGGCTGTGTACCCTGGAATTCTTCGTCGCGAACTTGCTCAATTAAGTTGATAACGCGTTTCACCCGGGCTTCCCGGACCTGAGCCCGATGCTGGCGTAGTGAGGCCAGGGTGTTGAACCGCAGAGAAGAGAAACGCCAAGTTATATGAGGATCTGAGCCAGGTGAGGGAAATTCTTCGAGGTCGCTCTGAACCGAGTCGGCGAAGGACGATTCTCGCGAGGCAGAGCTGGAGGTCACAGACTCGGATGCTTTCGCCTTCACAACGGAAAGCCCTGCAGGAGACTCCGTATTTTGGATACAGTCTTCTGGTAGAAGTCCGAAAGAGATATTTCCTGAAGACTCTGATAGCGTGGGTAGGTCTGAAGAAAATGTCTGGACCTCTGGCTCCGGCCTTGCGGAGAGCCGCTCTGGCGTTTCTGGTGGCGTGGGCAGGTATGTCAAATGTGTGGAGAGCTGAGGTGTGATGGAATCGGCCACGGAAGCACTTGAGTGAGGATTTGGGTCTACAAGATCGTGCCTTTTTGCGTTGCTCTGTCTCAGCCTTGTGGAAGGTGAACTGGACCCTAAGTTGGTCGCGACTGGCTTAGACGTTGTCGCCGCTGGGGAGAACCGTGAGGCCGAATTTGGACTTGGGGATGGTGTCTCTTCAGCATAAAGGAGCTTGGAAGAATGGTGGCTTTCTGAGGGCATTTTCGGTCCCTATGTGAAAATAAACCATCCGAGAAAGACATCTGATGACTCGAGACAGTGGGCGAATATAATATGTCCATTCCCAAGGAAGATTGCATCTTCCCGCAGCAGAGACCTGCAGATGTCCTATCATTTACCAAGCAGGCCACTTGTCATCGGGCGATAACATGCTTCTACCTGTTGATGCACAAGAAACATGGAGTGGTGTGAAGGATAAGGCACATTTTGAGGTGCCTGGTTGGCCGATAAACATCCAAGAGAGGGGTCGAGAGGTCGGATTTTACCGGGTGTCTACCCGATCCTTCTCCTTAATTGACGCTGACAGTGGTCAGCAAGCTTGCTTTATGCCCTCACGGCCTGGTAGTGGGCAGGGCTGATGCGTATGCTGTGCTCCGTGGATTAAAGGGGGCCCTCAAATCATCGCTCATCGAAAATGGGTTGTGCGTGTCTGTTATTTTTGAGGGATGCGATGGGCACTACCCCTCTTGATCTCCTCACAGACCTGAATCGCGACCGTTCTTGGCGGGCAAGGTAGCATAAAGGTAGCGTACAAAACACAGCTGAAGAAATCGCAAATTTACAGTAGGTGTATACTGAAATCCAAGTTGTCCATGAGCGGACGTCATGCCATAACACTTACTTCTCTTTGCTCTAGTCGATCCCTGACTTGGGTCCATCTAAAAAAATGAAGACATTGTTTCTTTAGAGACGACGTAAAATGGGTAAAAAGGTCTAAAACCAATTTTTATGAGGCTATGAGACCGAGTTTTGTTCGTTATACAAGATTTAGCATGTCTGTTCATATAAGAGAAAAGAATGATCTTCCTCTGGACGAAATTGAAACCTTCAAGATTCGCACTCACTTATTTGATCTTCTGCCAGTAGGATATGATTACATTGCGGTACATGCTCAAATCTATTTCCCAATACAAGCCACGCGAGCTTCTCCGGCTTTTGGATCACAGGCTGTTCCTACGACAAAGTCGCTATCCTAATACTTCGTTAAGGCTCTGTTTGAGAAAAGTATATGTATATTCTTTTGTCGTGCTCTCTGAAGGATCACTTATTTTTACTCAAGGCCCTTGGATCGGAATCTTCAATGATCCCTAAGTGTTGTCGCGCTAGTAGTCGAATGCTGCGCCGCCTTGGATAGATGAGGCACACAGGTCTACCAGTCGGTAGGATTAGGACGAAATGATCGATGAAGATCGTTATACGAGGAAGATTCTAGCACTTGGTAGTTGTTAGTGAGGCTGGCTTACTTTTATATTTAATCTGTTGGGGTGACCCAACGGTTAACTAGTGGGTGCATTCTAAATGTAAGCAGACAGCGGCATCACCTTAATGCTCGAAGCGTGGAGAAGAAAATGTAGATTATTGTAGTCTTGGCGCTCTAACCCGAACCACGCCAAAGCTTGACGCCAGTTTTGGAAGCTTCGTTGCCGAGCTTGACACAAGGTGTGCAGACTTCGCTCAGGAGCACTAGAAGCTCCTAATGGCTTCTCCGCTGCCTGGAGAGAATGATGTACGTTCAATTGGTACCGGACTTCTATACGAGGCTAATACAAAGTTAAGATATTCTCCCAGCTCCGGAGCAACCCAAGCGAAGAGGAGGCCGAAGCCCGGCAGAGGGCCAATCTTGAACGAGCCCAAAAAATTCACCTGCAAAGCCAATCTAGGCTTGCAGAGACTGTACGTTTCTCATCATACCTAAAGAAGCTCAAATTCCCTTAACGCGTTATTATCCAAGCATGCTAACACCGATTGTAGATTGACCGAAACTCAACTCTTCCCGTTACAGTCTCTTCCGTACATGTTCTTGGTGCAGAGAACACCAGAGCTGGCTTCTTAAGCCGTATAGTCTCCCCACTTCTAAGCGCAAATCATGACCGACCGTACACCTTGCTCGAGCTAGTTCAACAATCATCACTGTGTACTCGCAAACTTGCCGCGCACGGTATGCTTCAAACTGAACTATGGACGCCTGTGGTTGACCTAATGTTTCAGACATATTCTGGCCGACGATATCTATCGATTTTGGGAAACCTTCAAAAACAGATCCGTCAACGACACCTACTGATATCGATGTCTACTTTGGAGTCAAAGAGAGAGGCAAAATCCAATTGAAGACTGGGATAGAGTCAGGCAATGCCGAAGGCTCGACATACGCTACGGTCTTGCTACGAAACCTGTTTGGAGGAGCAGAAATAGTTAATGCTAATGCGTCATTTGGCACACGAACCAAATCAGCTTATCAAGCTGCCTTTGAAACACCGATACTATCGGATGCTTTGAAAAGGTGGGAGCTAGGAGGGATACAGAGCTCAACACAGAAAGACTGGGCAAGCCATGAAGAAGCCATAAGAGGCGGATGGACCAAATTCAAGTGGAGTACTGCAAACGGACACGTACATGACATCGGGTATAATGGGTACTGGCGCAAGGTCACAGGATTAGCCGCCAATGCGTCAAGAACGATTCGCGATGAGGCAGGTGATAGCGTCAAGAGCAGCATTTCACACACATGGACGAGCGACTCTCGAGACAACCCGTCCCTACCCTCGAACGGCCTTTACCTGAAGACTCTGAGCGAGCTTGCTGGGTGGGGTCCTTTGAAGGGAGACGTCGCATTCTGGAAATCAGAAATCGAAAGCCAGGCTGCTGTACCTATCCCAATTCCCGGAATTAGAGGCGCTAGTGGTGTCAGTCTTACAATGGGCCTGCGTGCAGGCTTACTCTATCCCTTGGCTCTCGGGTTTGGTCCAAATCCTGAAATGTCGCATGTCAACGACCGTTTCCAATTAGGAGGCCCAACAGATGTCAGAGGATTCCGATTATCTGGCCTAGGACCACGCGATGGCGGGGATGCAATTGGTGGAGACGTTTTTGCTGCTGGGAGTGCTAATCTGCTCTGTCCACTTCCTCGACTGGGCGCAGAAAGTCCGCTTCGATTCCAAACATTCATAAATGGAGGGCGATTACTTGGTCTTCCGCGCACAGACAAGGAAGGAGCAATGACTAGCGAAGACGTGAAAAGGGGAATGTATAAAACCGTAGCGGAGCTTGGGAATGGGCTCCCGAGTATGTCAGCCGGCGTAGGGCTTGTCTACGCCCATCCAGTCGCAAGATTCGAGCTGAACTTTTCCCTGCCTCTGGTGGTACGAAAGGGAGAAGAGGGACGGAAAGGGTTACAACTGGGCATAGGAATTAATTTTTTGTAAATATACAATTAGAGAAAAGCGAGCCTAAGCATCAATGCAAGTAGATATAGAGCGCTTTTAGGATAGTGTCTATTGGATTGGTCTAGGGGTGTACACGGCGAGGAAGGTATTTACCAAGAAAAGAAAATGAATTAGATTCAGGAACAGCTTTGGAGACCTCTATACTACTTCGCCACGGAGGTTATTTTCAACTCGTCTTCTAGTCAGGTATAGTAAAACACGCTCCAGCTTATCTACTTTTCTTTTAGTGAACCCTTGCTACAGTGCTCTTTCTCTTTACTTCAATAATAGCACGATCCATCTTGTTCCTAACTCTGGCGATGCTAATTAGCAGACGAAAGGTAAGAAGGCAAGCCGGAAAGTCATGCCCATCATATTTTTACTTGTAACGATCGCTGCTATTTCTCTTTATGTCAAGGGCTCGAGAATATCAATCTTTTCTGTCACAGACATCGAAGCGGACAAAGACATGGACAGCGATGACAATACCTGTTCCGTCCCTTTCCCAGATCTACGTACCAAGTACGGATCTCGCACGACCTTTATCCGGTTTCCCAGTCAAGGGAGCATATAGATCCTCTGCCATGTCGGTATCGTCAAACTTGATTTCATTCATCTTGATCGTTTCACACAAGACGCCTCGCTCAGATAACCCGCCAGAAGAGGACTTATTCTGCTAAAATATGCATGTGAAGGGCGCTCAGTGGTTTGAAAATGAGAAAGAGGCAGAGAAGCGGCCATGGCCGAAGATCTGAAAAGGGAAGATGGTCGGAAGAATAGAGTCATGATTGGTTTGGCCGGAAGAGGGAGGGGTCTGGGTACTGGAAGTTGAGAAGTTTGAAGGTGCAAGGGGATTGGCGGGTGGATTCGGGATGCGAGGAGTTTTGAGGAGAGGTATAAAGTGATTGAGATGCTCGGGGAAAGATTTTATGGGGATCATAAGAACTGTGAGGTATAGCAACTCAGAGATCTACGCATAAAAAGCCATCCAATCTGACAACAATGTGATGAAGAACTACTTAGCTTTGACACTAAGCGATTGCCATCTCATTTACTTACCCAGTAGTGTAGCGCATTTGAGGCCTTTACTCTTACCTAAAGAGTTGTGAGAAGACAATGCTGCCTATTTTACCTTAATAACTAATAAAGTATCCGTGCTGTCCTTGTACCCGTCCCAGCCAATCGGAGAGCAGAACACTCCGCAGCTGTATTCTGAAAGTTTGTGGCCAGCAACACGTTGACTGCGACAAGTACACACTCTAAACAAACTCTGTTCTGGCCTACACAAATAACATTCATCGCTCATTTCGAGCCTAAGTCAGTCTCTCATGTGGTCTAAGGCCGAGTTCTTCCTCTTCACCGCTTAGCATTTACGGTCAAATGTCGTATCCTTACCAACCGCCGTACGGCCAGCAACCTCAGAACCCCGCTCAGAACCTCCAATTTTATCCCTCAAATTACGTTGCTGGGGGCGTTTCTGGTCATACTACCCCTTCACAAGCTGCATATGGATTCTCATCTCCGCCGCCTGGCTCAGGCAGTACGAGCGCTTACCCAAGTTATGGCAGTGGAGCAGGCGGGTTTGGTGCTGCTCCAGGCGTAAGCGGCCGCATGGGAGAACAGGGCGGTTTGCGAACAGGATGGCTTGCAGCGTTCGGGACTGAAGGATATGAATCAGAGCCTCCGTTGCTCGAAGAACTCGGTGTGAATTTTGAACACATCAGGACGAAGGTCTGTGTCCCCGCCTTCCATCCATCTCATACTTTGCTAACTTGCTTCTCGCAATAGACGCTAACAGTACTTAACCCTCTTACCCAACCATCTCCCCATATCATGGACGACAGCGACCTCTACGGCGCTCTCCTCTTCCTTATACTCTACGGCACCTTCCTCGCCCTTAGCGGCAAGTTTTTCTACGGCTATATCTATGGCATCGCCCTGTTCGGATCTCTGGCCCTGCACCTCATCTTCTCCCTCATGACTCCTGAAGACTCAGATTCACCCTCTCACCACCAGAACAATACTTCAAACATGCACGGCCACCCTGTTACCGCGATGGGCGGTGGAGGACATTTCAGCTCAACACTAACGTACAGTAGGAGCGCCAGTGTGCTGGGTTATTGCTTCCTACCGTTGGTGTTCACGGCGCTGTTTGGTGTGCTGTTGCCCATGGACAGTGTCTTGGGGTACGCGCTTACGAGCATGGCCGTCGGGTGGTGCACGTACAGTAGCAGTGGAATGTTTGTCAGCGTGGGTCGAATGAGTGGTATGAGAGGCTTGGTCGCGTACCCATTAGCGTTATTCTACGTTGGGTTTGGGATAATGGGCATCTTTTCAAGTAGAGGCGCAGGCTCTTTGAAGGGCAGGATGGCTTAGAAATTAATTGGCGTTGAAATGATATAATGAAAATCCAGGTTTGTTCATGGTTGGTCGAACACATGTTATGGAAACATTAAACTGAATTCCAATGTGATAGTAAATTCATTACTCGATCTTTAGCAGGGATCATGCGACGCTCACATCTCTCCCTTCTCATAGAATTGAGGGCCTCTTCATGTGCCCTCGAAGATGTGGCTATTACAACCCCCGGTACAGAAAGTTCCTAATCATATGATAAAAGTCGACCACATGCAGTCCCAATCATGACCATCACTTTCGTCCTGGAATCTTGGTCTCGCTTCGTCTACACGGTCACGATGGAAATAGGTAGCAACGGAACAGAGGTAGTAGATCTCTATTCTCTCGAGACAGCGCTGGATGGGGACTTACCTATATCTCGCACATGACAAGAACCGTAGATGAAGATACTCGAGACTCCCACGGAAGAAGACCAGAAGTAGAGCATAAGTCCTTTGAAAGGGTCTCTGTTCGGAGTCGCTACTCAGGTGAAAATTGCTGTATCCAGCGCTCTCCACATAATTGTATTGCGTTCATCTTGTACCTGAGATACTTAGCGAGAGAGCGTTCCCTCTTTGGTTCATCACGGATACCGACACAGTGGAGACCATCTGGCACATAAGTTGTTCTGGCAATTATCAGCAGCCTGACTCTCCTCAGCCCTCGCATTAGATTCCCAGCCTCAACGGTGATGTTGAATTGGCACCTGTTTTTCGAGACCTTTCGACGGTGAAGGCGGGGTAGAGACCCCAGTTGACCTCGCAGCAGAATCCAAGTCCACCCAACCTATAGAGCCGAAGAATTCCTTGTAATCCGCAAAGCTAATCTCGAATACTCCGTACCCAAGGTCAGAGACTCGCTTACGAACACATTGGTTAGCCTTTAAATGCCAGATACGAACCTGACCCATATGTAAAGTAGACAATAATGAGCCAACAATTAATCCCCGAATGAGAAAAATGCCAGGAACGTGGGAGCTTGCGTACCTTTGGATCAAGCTTCTCCTGTGAAACTATGCCCCAGGGATTTCGTATGGTGACCCTTCCTTTTTTGGGATCGCCTGATCTGACTGAATACGCGTGACCCCCAGGTATATCAAGACCCTTCTTGAATTTGATCGTAGTAACTGGATTTCTTGGAGCTGCTACAATGACGTCCCACAGTAAACTATCTGCAGTCCCGGAAGTAGGGTAATCATAGACTATGGCATCGTTACCATAGATTGCCTTCAACGCTTCAACAGGCCAACCCCCACCGAGTTTGATATTCGTATGGACGTCCTTATCTGTTTTCTGCAAGACAGCAAAGGCCTCCTCCATTGCTGAAGGCTGTTGAAACGACGTTTAGAATCACTTACTTTGTATTGTCAGAATTTTAGGTGTGAGAAACTTACCCATTCCACCTGATTCGTTTTAGTAGTGTCGCTGTCCATCTGCTGATGTGCAGCTAGGAGGTCTTGCGGCACGGTGATAGTATATATCGAGCTGTTGCGGTGGAGAGTCACTGTGATAAGGAAATTTTTCTGCGCTGAAATAGACATTATTTTCTTTATACGCCCAGGGTCACTATAGGCTGTACTGCTGAGTGCTGCATCCAGCCAACAATCTCCTCTTGCGTGTTGAGAGACATCTTCGGGCCTTGGGCCATGCTTAGCATCCCACAGCGTGGGGTCTCGCCGGTTCACAGTGATTTTGGGGGATGATCTGCTAGGAAGAATCAAGTAGGATATGACAAATAAAAAGAGAGAAAAGTGGAGTGATAACCGTAACATAGCTCTAGAAGATGACTTCGAACGTTACATTATTGACGTCTGTCAGAATTGTAATGCTCCGACGCGAGGTCAGCCGACAGTTTGATCGACTTCAAAAAGCCATCCGCAGAGAGTGCAGTCAGAACAGGCACTTGTGGCAAGTTCAGAGAACGATCGAAACATCAAAGAAGAAGACAAGGAAACACTTGTAAAATGCCTCAAAGAATATCACAAACAGCAACTCAACAAGGAAGCCTAGAAAATATATGCAACATGCACATTTGGCTATGGCTCCAGAGTCCAAAGGGCCCGTTCTAGCATCCAAGCTTACTCTCCTCGTAGTGAAATCACAACCCGGCACTTTATCCCTTAATCATATCAGAAGTCAGATGGGGAGGTGGCAGTGATCAACACAGTACAGATGTAGAAGAGAAACGCGTTGACGGCTAACAAAAGGGAACAAAAGGTTGGTGCCAAGGCCGCCTACGGGGCGGGCAACCCCTACCGGTGGTGTCCTGGCGTACCCATAGCTTTTGTGTGCCAACTCGCCAAATGAGCCCCAACGCTTCTATCTTTTCCGTCTCATCCCCCTGAAATTGGCGGTTTGGCAATATCCACAACTCTTCGGCTCTCCTTATCTGCGACTTGAGTACTGCAATTCAGCTGATACCGCCCTAGTGATGCTGGCAATGAGAGACAGGACCTTAACACGGCTGCCTCCAAAAATCAGGCAGCTACTCAGTACCAAATACAGCATTGCTTTAATGGAGTCCTACATCGATGGACAGGATGCCGCCGCGTCTCAGCAGTGAGACGTCCTGGAAAAAGTGGTGAGTGTGTAAGAGCTAGCTCTTTACGGTTTCTTTCTTTTGGTGCTTGATAGCTGTAACCTTCTCTTTCACTCTTTGTAGGGACCGTCTCTTAGCTTTCGTGAGTCATGGTCTTTGAGTTGCACTATGAATGTCGACCGTGGTCGAACGAGGCATATCGTACTTACGCCTAGCTCTTTAAGAGCTAGGCAAACATCAATCAAGCTATGAGAATACTCTAATCCAACTCACCCACAATCAACAGCTTCAGGATGTTGGCTCACATAGATGACATTAGAAAAGTATTGTATGATGACATGCTCAAACGGGAGAGAACGCCGATTATCTGGCTCTCCAGAGCATGATCGATAAGCATGGATCGACTATTGACAACCTTGTCTGTCTAGGTATTGGATGTATGTACGATCTCCCAGATCTCTTAGAGAGCAAAGCAGCGGCGCGTGAAAGGACAACAAGGAGGAATTTCAGCATGCAGACAATGTTCATGATCTCGGTGAGCAAGATGCTCCGCCAGAACCACAGTGGGCTGACGATTTCCGCTTACGACCCAGACTACGGAACGGAAGAGATCGATTTTTCAAAATCCCTCGATCCCAAAATCCATGTCCGACAAGACGCGTATCAACTCATTACGCCCGACACTTTCGTCTTCGCCCCATTCCTCCCCTTTCCGCCGCTCCTCCAAGCAATCGCACGTCGACCGTGTATCCTGGTCGGCACCGACCTTGGTACAATTACCGGTCTGCGTCACGGATTGAAGAAATTGCTGCAAGCTCAGCTCCAATTAATAGCCGAGGCGGTAGACAGAAAGAAGACGATCAAACGAGCCTCTCCGAAGACTGATCCTAACGGCGATAATGCTGAATATGACGACCCACAATCCTACGCAGAAGCCATTCAACGCTACAAAGACGAAGATTACAAGTGGACCAGACAAAAATATTGGGCTCAACGCCGGCGCCGCGAACTTAAACGCAAACCCCTCAACATCGACGATCTTGAAAATGAGATCGATCATCGAATAAAGCTGAATCTACAAAACCTCGACCTCGATGTTCTCGCCGAGAAACATCTCCTGGACCGCCAAAACGACGCCCAAAAGGCCCTCGCCTGCCTCCACGCCCCGCTCGACGAATTCATCTCCGCGAACAACGGCCTCGGCCCCATACCCTTAATCGACGAGCCCCGCTGCACCGACGGCCTAAAGGGCCTGCTGATCTACTGCCGAAACGACAGAGCCGGCGAGCCAACACACACCAAGCACGCGCAGAGTGAAAGCACAAATCAGGACGGCAAGCTCCACAACGGCGACTCTGAAGACCTCCAGTATCTCCTGAACGAGCCGCTCTATCTGTACGGCGTGCCGGAGAAGGGGTAAAAGAAGCCTGTGCGCCCACGGCCTTCGGCGAGGCTGTGGGTGCAGATGTGCGAGGCGGAGCTAAGCAGGATGGCGTAATTGTGTCGAAATCATGTACGGAGGGTGAGTGGGAAGTTTTGGGGATGAATGGCTCGGCGTGAAGATTGCTCGAGCGCTGTTCGGAGCGAAAAGGAGCTTGCTTTGTGAGCTTTGTAAGTGATTTTTTCCTTGGAATGGTGTACTTACATTTTCATTAAATCTGTTAGAGTTACCCATTAGCACGTTGTGTATTCTATGCTGCATTTTCTGCATATAGACCGAGGGCAGGATTTTCACATCCAAGTAACACGGATGGGCCGGGCGCAAGTTGGACAGAAGGTGCATATGCAAGAATTCAATTGAATCAGCTACAACCTATCCGAAGTCCTCGCCTACTACCCCTTAAAAAGTCGCCTTCGCGAGATTACTATCAAAATTCCCATCCTTAAACGGCACATTCGCGCTCCCAAAGTCCGTATCCGTCAGCGCCGTCCTCGCGGCCTCCGTCAGACTCTCCCACGCGACCAGCGGCTGCAGGCCGCCGACGGTGCTCGTGGTGCCGCACTGGTGGTCGATGGGGAAGACGCTGAAGTAGGAGATGAGCGGGGACGTGCCGGAAAGGGGGGGCGAGGTGGTGCAGTCCCAGCCGCCGTGGGCGGAGGGGCAGACGGCGAGGATATTGGTGGGGGTTGTGGCGGTGGGGGAGGTGAGGTAGACGACTGTGCCTTCCCAGTCGTGGCGGTGGCCTAGGGGTTTGGGGGTTAGGGGGTGGGGGTGGTGAGTGGGGAGGGGAGGGGGGCGGAGGTGATGGTGTGGAGATTGTAGGGAAGGGGGAAGTAGGGGATAGGGGGTTTGGTTGCGAGCTAGAGGAGGGGAGAGGAGGAGGGATTTGAGTGACTCACCAAGGCCGTCCGCGGGCTCGTCTTTGGGCATGTACCTGCGAAATAGTGTAAGAGCAGATACTTCAAGACGTGGAAAGGTCATGTAGACATACCAGGCGTACATCAACGCATACCGCCCATTGTACGTTCCACCACGAACGTAGATCTGCCCCGTGCTACTCGAGCAGCCTCCATTCGTCGCTCCGGTAGGGTTCAAGCCAGCGCTATAAGAAAGAGTCAGCTGCGTGGTTCCTGCTGCCCATACAAGCTTATTTCCAAGGATCGCACCCTGTGTTCCCAGCCGCGTCAACCGCCGGGAATGGCACGCATCCGTTCACCACCTGCAAGTGCGGCTGGTACGCTTTGTACACATTCCCAGTTGTCCCACTTGGAACGGTCGTAGGAAAACCAACGACCTGGTCGTGCGGGATTGATGCTCGTGGCTGGAGGGGGCTCGAAGAGACGCCACAACAAGCTAGGAGAGCTACGGAGAGCTTGACGAAAGAGGAAAATGAGGAGACGGGCATCTTGAATGGTAGAGATTTCCTGGCTGCTGATGGGGTTGTTGCAGTGAGAAAGGTTTAAGAAATGTTAGTTGTTTATATAGAGGTTCCTGGACCATAGTCCTCATGGATTTGGTGTATGCTCCCCAGTTGACTAGCATGCTTAAGATCTTTGACATGGGTTTTAGCAAACATGGCATTCACTTGCATCCCAATCGGAAGATCTTTCCCTAGCACGTTGTAGCTTCCGCTCGATGCCCTAGTGCTGCAGTCTTGGAAAGCAGGAGTTCGTCCAGGGCTTAGAGGCTCCATCCTTCGTGTAGCCGAGTTCTGGGAAGCTCCCCTGTCCCAGAACGTGCGTAATTGGCGGCCGTTGAATCGCATGAACCTGCGTCAACCGAATTCAAGGAACGCCTCTGCGGGGACGGAGACCAGGCTGGATGGGGAAGGAGAGAGTGTGGGGTGCGGAGGGCGATGCAGTCCCGCCAATCCGACTATTTTGGGACCTCCAAAACGTCAAGTAGAATTGAACACTGTGATTAATAACGAGCTATGTCTGAATCGGCAGTTTGTGTTAAAGAATGCGTCTTCTCGAAGAATCACTGCACCAATCGATCTGAGCCAACTTAATTCCCCTTCAATCCAGTTTCTTCCCCTCATCACTGCTCTCTCCGTTCGTCCCGCCCCGCGCGCTGGCGTGACTTGGCTGCCCGCTCAACACATCTAGCCCCCTCGCTGTAGCCTCTTCGTCCTCCGGGGTGTGGTGTTCCCAGTCGCCGTACAGAAGACTCTTCCGCCCATCTCCGTAGAAAGCGTATGGTTCCTCGCCGTGAGCGGCCGCGTCGCCAAGGATAAGATCTTCTTCGGACATTCGGAGATCGATACGACAGACGTATTTGATAAAGACGCAGATGAGAGAGGTCATGAAAATATTCAGGCCGATGATGAAGAGTGCACCGACGATCTGAAGCCAAACTTGGCGTCCCTGAAGTGGCATGGTTAGCCTATCGAGATTGCCGACGGCATACTGATCATGCTGTAGTACTCACATTGCCTTCAATCGCGCCTCCTCCATTCGTGACTGCAAAGGCCGCACATCCTTCTTTGGTTGCGAGTATGCCTGCATAGATGTCAACATCAAGCCCAAGGTTATCTCTTTTGATACCCACCGGTCATAAAGCCTCCGAGAAAGCCTGCGACGGCATGCGTGTGGAACACGCCAAGTGTGTCGTCCACATGCTGGAAGAACGACACCTTCTTTCCAACAATCATCATGGAAACCCACGGAATGCTGCCACTTAGAAAGCCCATGACAATTGCGCCCCAACCTGCGATGAACCCTGCGGCAGGAGTGATCGCAACAAGCCCCGTGATCATACCCTGCACAGCGCCGACAATTGAAGGTTTCTTGAAAAATATGACATCAAGCACTGTCCAGGTAAGAAGGGACATCGCTGTGCAGATGTTTGTATTGAGGACGGCTGCACCGGCATCTGGACTTGCAGCGTACGGATCACCGCCGTTGAATCCGGCCCAACCAACCCAGAGAATTCCTGCTCCGACCATCATGAGAAGCACATTGTTTGGAGTGAAATCCGCTCGGTCTTTCTGAAGCCTTGGCCCAACCCAGTATGCGGCGACAAAGCCCGCGGTTCCGGATGATAAATGGATGACGTATCCGCCAGAATAATCGAGTACACCTCTTTGGAAGAGAAAACCGCCACCCCAGATGGAGAAAGCGCCAACGGTGTAGGAGAAGGTGAGCCACAGCGGACAGAAAAGCATCCAGGCAAAAAAGTTCATGCGCCCGAGGAGCGCGCCAGCCTGTGACAGTTAGATTGGAGCATTGCTAGTGAAGGAGGTGCGAACCAAGATAACTTCAGTAATGGCGGCGAATACAAATTGAAAGTACACCTATGAGACAGTTAGCACAGCCGCACATTCAGAAAGGTCTACATACCATCGTAGACATTGGGTAAAAAGGCGTTAAGTTTGCAGCGGGTAGATTGGCCTGCTTGAGCTCATCGTGCATCGAGATGATGGGGCCTGGTGTGCCGAGGAGAGGGAAAGATCCCCATTGGGAACTTTTGACGGTCAGTCTTCTATTCATTTAGTTGTCGGTATTCCTTGTCGCACCCGAATCCCATTTTATATGCCCAGACCACCTGTGTTTCTCTCAATCAGTCTTCCATAGTTCTTCGCGCCGCGCGTGTCATATTTCAGATCCTTACCCAGCAGATGAGAACGGCAGCAAAGGCGTAAAAAGCCATAAAGGCGCTGTTGATCGCCCATTTCTTCTTAACTATACCCGCGTAAAGCACCACGAGACCAGGGACGGATTGCAAGGCGACAAGCGACGCGGCAGTGAGCTGCCACGCATTATCGCCTTTGACGAGCCAGGACGGGTTCGTTGGATCTTCCTCAGCCATGGTGCTTCTGAGTGAGGATTGAGGCTATTCAGCAGCGAGGAACGGCAAAGAGTATGCAAGGACTACTATTAACCGGAGATTTCGAAGTTGGAGGATAAACAAGGGACTGCAGAGAGGGGCTGACTGCAGCAGGGGTGGGAAGCTGCGAGGGGAGGTGATACAAGTTCGACGGGAACCGAAGGATGCATACCTTATAACAGGCTACCCTGGGACAAACATCCCGCTCCGTGAATCATTTCGAGCCGTCAACATCTCGACCGCCCCATGGTCTTTGGGAGCCTGGTCGCTCCTTATCACGGCGGGAGGGCCGCATGGCTGAAAGCCGCCTCGCTTCCCGAAGCGACTGTGTGGTGAGTGGTGAGGCAGAGAGTCAAGGCGCGGTGTCGCGTTCCTGATACGGCATGTAGGGGGTGGGTGAAGGAGAAGCTTGGGAACCAATGAGCCCCCGGCGATATATCAGGCACGTGTCGGAGCTTGCCGATCCAGGTCAAGACCCGCCAAGATCGTCAAGCTTTACCCAGAGCTCAAGCTTTGGTGGGGCGGCTGCGCTCGGTGAACGGCCCAACGGCCCAATCACCGCGCCCACACTTATCAGGTCAGGCTGACGAGTCAAAGATAGTAAAATCGTATAATTAATCCGGCTCCACGAGGCAGGAACGTCTCAGGTCGTGTCTTCTTCCTACGATGCGATGACGGTCGCACTAACATCCTAAGATCGTGACAACACTGTCCACCCCAAAGTGGTCCACACAAAACCCCTTTTACGCAAACTCGAAATTCAGGATCGCCGCCGACGAGTATGGAAGCTCCACCGTCACCTGCCCAGCCTCGTTCACACCTAGCGATTCTCCTCGCGTCACATTTGATAGCAGGACCGGGTTTCCATCGTCCAGCTCCCAATTATACGAATATCCATCAAACGTGATGCCAGTGATCGCGTCGCTACCGTTCGCCACAAGACGTTGCACGCCAATACTCTGAACCCCGTCAGGCACCTGAAACGTGTAGTTTTGAGATGGCCGTGGGGGTGGCGTGTCCGAGGTCGTGTAGTTGTACTCGATCATGTTGATCACGGCTACCCGCGCCAAGGTGTCATCGACGTAAGCAGTGTAAACGGCGTCGTATTCACTGGGCATGGGAATATTTGAAATGGACACGTTCGTCGTTGTAAGATTTCTCAGCATGGATGCTACAAAGACGGAGCCGTAAAATGGGGCTTTGGTACCCTTCGTGGTCGTTGCCGTGTCGACAGGATTCCAGGCTTGGTAGCGGTACGAGGTGCCTTGGTGCATATGTACTCGCTTCACGTTATTCGCAGCGCAGTACAGGTTGAAGTCGATACCCCAGAGTGCGGCTCCAAATGCATTGCTCAAGCCCGGTGCGCCTTCATTGTACAGGGAATTAGTCTCACCCAAGATGAAGGGTAGGCCATACGGCCGCAGAATATTGGAGACGTTCAGAAACTTGTTCGCGCTCGTCACAGTAGAAGTGTGATTCATAAGCGTGCCCTGGAGGGTAACGCCAGGCTGCGTAGCTCCTCCAATGTAGCTTGAGAAAGTTAGTACCAATTTGAAAATATCTGAAGCGACTCACTTATGTATAGAAATCTGGCCAATATCCTGATCGGCATCAATACCCGCTCTCCAGGCAGTCACGGGGTTTAAGCTGTTGCTGACACCTGCAAAAGATAGCCCAAAGAACTCATAGCTGTTAACTAAATCGGGACAGGCGTCCGCCAATACAGGTTTCATAGCACGCGTCTTATTCAGCCATTCTGCAACATATGCTGCTTCTGTCCAGTTGGACGGGCGGACCAGTCCTTGTGCAGAAGTCCTGAACAGGTCTGGTTCGTTTCCAAGTTCCCAGTAGGCGAGCTTGCCTCCTTCAAGAGCTTTGCAAGCTAACGGCACAGTAGATATCAAGCTGTCAAAACCAACCGAGCCATTCTTGCCAAGGTTGAAACCATGGATATATTTGACTCCTGGCCATGTAGAATATGAGTCGAAATACGAGCTGCCGATGTACAGTATCGTCGGGTAGTCCGCCGACTTGCTCGTATACGTGCCATTTGTCGCCGATTGAAGATTCGGGTCGTACAGCGCATAGTCCCTGGTTTAGTCAGTAGCAGCTTCGTGTTTCATGAGAAATCCCACTGTGTGTTCCCTCCAACCCGAATGACCGGCTTGCTGCCAGTCAAATTCCCAATGCTGCTGAGGAGATTATAGCTGAGGGTATTGGGACTTTGAGGATTGCCAGCAAAATCTGGAAAGAATGCAAACTCGATAGAATACGAGACGAAAGCTTCTGGTACGGGCTCGCTCGCGTTGACCGGTGTCTTGCTTAAGCTCACCGTCGAATTCTGTCCAAGGCAAATAAAGGGCCAGAGAGCACATAAAAGAAATAAAACAAGCGACATTTTGAACCACAGCGATAGTGTCTACTTACACCTCATATGGGTGGTGCCCAAGCGGCGAGCTGGTAGATAGAAATACTTCTCCATAGCATCATTGGCAGAAGAGGAAAACCGGAAGACAGTCGGCTATTGCAGATCATCTAGGAACAGGTCGACTCCTGACAGGTTCGACTAGGATGGGTTATTGGTAGGATTAAGGTTATTGGTGGAAGCTAGATCCCAGCTTGGTCTCGGAAAGAGGCAGCTCGATGTTTTCTGAGGGGTTGCGGGGAACGTGACGTCTCTTGAGGACATCGATGCATCTTCCCCCGAAGCTGCGAAAGTCTGAAGGTGATACACTCCTTGGCAGCAGAATGATATATTTTGGTGGGGTACAAACAACATTGCGAAGTTTGAAAATGTCCAGCGTCAAAGGGGTCTGGTGAATTTAACCTTGATGATCACAACAACAAGGGCCATCAATTTGCTTTTCCGGTCCAGCGGGGAAGGTGTGGCGAGAAGCTCGTCTGCATCAACGTCAAAGTTCGGGGGACAGGTCGAAAGAACCAGAAGGTCATGGTATTCTTGCTTGAATGAGTTATGCCGGGTGGCATTCAAGCAAACGATCGAAAACCTTCACTGACATGTCAAAGCAACCAAAAGCACAAAGCTCTGGGCCGGTGGATCTCCGGAGCACAAATGCCCAGTTCAATAAATGTTCAGTGCTTCTAAATGATTGATGATATCTTGTAGGTTAAAACACACTGAGAGAAATAAAAGCCACCGCTGGATGATCCCGCCTATTTCCTAACAATTGCATAAAGTTTTGACCCAAAAATGACCGAAAGAGGACCTTGCGCAAGGTCTGACACAAGCTTGAGCAACTGATCCAACTTCAGAGTCCAAATCTTTCCATTAAACAACCCTGAAATATCGCCCTGCAAAGCCATGGTGCGCGCCCTTGTTTTGGTCATACAGTACGAATATAAATCTGCATTTTCCCAATTTGGCATTAGGAATGTTGGTCTATTGTAACTCTCTCTCGGCATGTGAGACATTAGACAAGAGATTGGGAAACACGAGGATCTTAAAGTGGAATTCTGTTTGACGTGCTCAACCTATGCCAGAGCGGGGAAACCCTACCCAAGAACCTTCGCCACAACATCACCACGTTTAGCTCTCTCCATCACAACAACTTCGTGCGTCTCAATTGACAGTCTGAAAATTCATTCCGGAAACTTCTCCGCCAACCACGCCTTCAATACCCTCTCCAGCTCCTCCGGCTTTTCCATCATAACCCAATGGCCCGAATCGATCACTTTGACCGTCAAATCCGACAACAGCCCCTCACTCTTGGGTCTCTCAATGACCGCGGGTGGACTGATCGTATCCTTCTCACATCCGACATACAACACAGGAAGTTTCAGCACATATCTCTCCCCCGGTATGTCCTTCTCCGCAATCTCCCAGTGAAGATTCTCCGCCGCCGCCCGGTACCAGCAGAGCGGCCCCGCCATGCCATCCCTACGGACCCGCTCTACAAACTCATCCCGCATCGCTGGCGTGGCGTATAACTTGGTCGTTTCGCGCCTATTGACTTCTAGCCACCGGCGAAGACCATTCTCGATGGCGAGAACATCTCCCAGTCCATCGATGTCGCGCCCGTGAAGACAATCAAACAGGGAGTCCGCGTGCTGCTCAAGCATACCAGGCCCGTCTGGGGCAATGAGCAGGTCCCAGTACGCAAGTAGTGGCTTGCCGAGGTTTTTGATGAAGAATGCTTTGAGAGCAGGGAAGTCGAAAGGTGCCGGTGGAGAGTAGGCGATGCTTGTGCTAACTACGCCAATGACGCGGTCAGGATAGTAGAGTGGCAGGCGGTACGCAGGGAGGGTGCCCCAGTCGTGGCCGATCGTGATCACTTGGGGGACGCACTCAATGTCAAGAATGTGAACCAGGTCTGAGCAGATGCCGGCGCTATTATAGGTGGACGGGGAGGTTGGCTTGGAGGTGCCACCGTAGCCAAGGAGATCGGGAGCAATAATGTTGTAACCGTTAGAAGCGAAGGCACGAGATAAGGGGAGCCAAATTTGTGCGCTATCGGGCCAACCGTGGAGGAAGAGGACGGTGGCTTTGGCTGATGATGCAGAAATATGAGCGTAGTAAGTGTAGGTTAAGTTTCGCGGGGTGAGTGTGGATCTTTTGATTAGTTCTTCCATGACCAGACAACCAGAAAGTAAGAGAGAGAAAAATATGAAGTCTGATAAGTTGTAGGAAGACAGATGAAATGAGGATCGTCGCGATTCTTGGTGGATGGTCGGAGACTTTGAAGCTCACATGGAAACTTTTTTGAATCCTTCCGGTCGTTCAGCAATCTCGATATAACACCTCTTTCTGTATAGTAGACTCAAATATAGGAAAGTCATAAGCGTCTTACAACTAAAAGATTCGTACTAGACCCTCAGGTGGAGGAATTCACCTGTCCATATGAAGTCGGAGCCAGACTGGTCTGCGCTTCCAGGTGAGCGCTGCTGATGAGCTTGAGTACAACCTCTCTTTATATTAGGCAAGGCTAGACACCACCGTCAATGGTTCGCAATTATCAAGTGCATCTGTTCTCTGCACTGGAAAGCGTTGCACAAAAGCTGCTGGAGTTGAGGTGCGACATTCTCCTGATAAAGTGAACAAGCTGTGGCGGAACCTTCCGCGACGCGTCGCCCGCGTACAAACTGAGGGAAGGAGTCGCGGCGCTGAATGACGTTTTGGCCAAAACAAGCCCTAGGTTGTGCGTAAACCCCATTGCGACCGACCTCCACTCGCAAATTTGCAGAGAGATAGATGCAAATACTGACCGGAAACAATGGATCAGCATGGAGTTGGGTCGATTTCCAACCTAGATGTCCGGCACAAGTCGAAGCCGCCCGACTCTTCGAACAAAGGGGCGGACCTATCAGAATCACTTAGGCGTATGTCCTTAGGAACTGCGACTACCACTCCGTTGCCGCCTTCGTCGCCTGCTGGATCGCCTGAGAAGACTCCAAAAACTTTTCGAAATGCGGCCTTTCCCGCCGATCATCGTCCTTCCACACCTTCGCGAAAGCCCTCAACATCTAGTCCTCTGAATCCTGAACGACGATCTTCAACTCCTCTACTTCACACGAAACGCTCTACCTCATCGCTACACAAAGTGGAGCCTCCTTTAAGGCGCCTCTCTTCTCACCGATATCCTTCACCTACTACGAGTATAAGTCCCGGGCTACCTAAATCCGAAGACAATGGCCAGGCTGAAAGCAGGCCTGCCATAACAGCTTCCTCGATCGCTCAGGATCATTTTCAGAAAGAGCTCGAACTTCACAGCTCGGGAAATCTGCCATCTGAGACAGTCGTCGTTCTCCACGATTCATGCTACGGCCACCGATATTCGCGGCCGCGGACTAGTAAAGCTCAGCTCAACACCATCGTAGAAAGACCAGAACGTATTCATGCAAGCATTCTCGGCCTCTCCACTGCCTATGTACGGCTCGGAGAGCGTCATTCTGATGGGAGGTGTCCGCTACGGCCGGAAATGGATCTCAGAGAGATGCCACAACCACCGTTCCAGATACGAAAGACCAGCCGGACAATGCCTCTTTGCTCTCCTGCTGTCATTCAAGTTCATGGCCAGAAGTGGATGGAAGAACTCAAGATCATGTGTGAATCCGCAGAAGGGAAACTGGCCATGAACGGGAAGGAGCTGGTCCGCCCTCTAGGTTATGGAAGACAAGAAGATGGATCGCCGAGCCCTCAACTACACGAAGGAGATCTGTATTTATGCAAGGATTCCCTTGATGCTCTTGAAGGCTGCCTTGGAGGTGTCTGTGAGGGGATTGATACGGTCTTCGGGCCCGGTGCAACCAAGCGAGCCTTCGTCTGTATTCGGCCTCCGGGACATCATTGCTCCTCAAGCTATCCTTCAGGATTTTGTTGGCTGAACAACGTTCATGTTGGAATAGCTTACGCTGCAATGACTCATGGTCTAAGTCATGCTGCTATTATTGATTTCGATCTTCACCATGGCGACGGCTCGCAAGCCATTACATGGGATCACAATAAACGAGCCAATTCTATGCCAAAGAACACTCCCCACTATAAACGGGTGCCTATTGCGTATTACAGCATTCACGACATAAATTCATACCCATGCGAGATGGGAGACGAAGAGAAAGTAAAGAATGCCAGTCTATGCATTGAGAATGCTCATGGCCAATCTGTATGGAACGTCCACCTCGAAGCCTGGAAGAACCACACCGAGTTCTGGCACCTCTACCGGAACCAATATCTTATTCTACTCGAAAAGGCTCGGAAATTTCTTCGTGCCCACACGGCAAAGTTCACAGGTTCTTTAAATGGGTCAGGGCCTAAGGCAGCTATCTTCATTTCAGCAGGCTTTGATGCAAGTGAATGGGAAGGGCAAGGCATGCAGAGACATAAAGTTAACGTTCCCACCGATTTTTACGCCAAGTTTACGTCCGACATTATGTCTTTAGCCGAAGAAGACGGACTCGGTGTTGACGGTCGAATTGTTAGCGTCCTCGAAGGAGGATACAGTGATAGAGCTCTTACAAGTGGTATCCTTAGCCATGTCTGTGGTATGGCCCCGAAATTCGGACCTATAGAGCAAAATGGCATGTCGCGGGTGCCAGGTCTCGCTGCTGATCTTAAAAAGGCTAATGAATTCCATCAAACTGCTGAAGTACAACCCTCGATTAATGGTTCCAGCTGTTCTTCACTAATCCCTTACGATGCGACCTGGTGGGAGTTACAGAATCTCGAAGCTCTTGAAAGAATGGTGCGTCCGCCTCCACATCCAGTACCAGTGAAGAAACCGAAAGACAAAGCTCCTGGAAATTATTCATCGCCTACTCAGTCGTCTACGGCAAAAATGGTTGACCCGTCAATGGCTCGAAGATACTCAAGTCTCTCAGCTGTGGAAGTATCCCGTTTATCGGGCGAACTTGAAGCTCCCCAGCCTTTGCCAGACGTTGATTGGGCTACCGCATCATTTGAGCTTTCTCGGCTCCTCATACCTTCAAATCGGCAGACTCTTAGTTGTAGACATGAAGAATTGAACGCAGAAATAAACAAAACTCGTCGAGACCGGCAATCCGCTATCGGCATATCTTCAAAAGAACAACCCGCTGAAGGACGAATGCAGCTACGGGAACGGAAAACTCGGCCTCCGACGGTGGAGGAGGAGCCCAGCCGCGCTGTTTCGAGAGCTGATAGACGGCGGACAATCGCAGCTGCCAGCGATTTACCTAGTGCTACCATGCACAATGATAGCGCTCCAAGTGAAATAGATGCACCCATGGCACGCCCTGCCAGCAGAAGACTCAGCGCCGCCTCAAGTGTTCTTTCAAGCTTCAGCAGTATGACACTTGAGGACCGCCCAGGATATGAGAGGGAATTATCAACTCGTTCAGTCACTACTGCGCGGAGCTCACGAGCACCCTCAGTTATGAGCGAAAGGGCTCCAAAAGCGCCTCTCGTGAAGAAGACCCGCATACCCAATAGCGCGAAAACTCCCGGCTCTCGCACTGGGAGGACAAGCCCCAAAAAACCAACAGCTAGCTCAGCACAAGTGAAGGTACTTCCAGGCTCACAAAGACCCAAGAGTAACAATGATAGCACAGTTGGAAATGGCCGGATTAACTCTAGCGAGACTCTAGCTTCTTCAGCTGGGGCTGCGAAACCTAGCGAGGTTGACGAGCTCTCCTCCGGTGTGAAGAAAATCAAGTTAAAGGTTCCGACTCCCGAGGAAAATGCTGCCAGAGAGAAGAAAGTGAAGGAGGAAAAGCAGGTCAAGGAGAGGAAGGGCAGGGTCCCCAGAAAGGCTGCTCCTACGTCAAAAGATGCAGCACGAATTGAGCCTATAAAGATGGAAAAGGATCAGGTTTCGAACCCTGCCTCCCTTAATCCAACGGCATCTGAAATGACGTCGTCTACGACAACGTTGAAGGATGACGCTGAAAGCAGAAGAGTTGGTGTTGGACAGGGAGGGTTTATACAACCTGTAAAGACAGTGAAAGCCGAGCAAGCTCCCGATCAATCCGTACCCAATGACTTCGTGCCGCAAGGTACTGATGTCCTCACAGCTCAGGCCCCAAGCCAAGAAGCAATGACTGTTCCGGCATCCATTCTACCCGTCGAAAGGACACCTCAGAAGTCTTCTATGCGATCTTCGTCTCCTCCAGCTGCCTCCAGCACCGTGCCGGATCCTGGGTACAATGTCGTTATGCCACCAACCGCCCCACCTTTGTCAGCCGTGAATCCTACTCGCAATGAGGCCGCAGTGGATGCGAAACATGGACTTTCCAATTATCCTTCTCCACCTGGTTCGGGCAAGAAAACCCGTGCAGATCTTCCACTATTCACATCTACTTCACCGATACCATTTGCCAAGCCCTCAAATACTGGACATAGTCATTGGATTCAAAACAACAGCCAACTCACCGATGAGAACAAATCACTTACTACGGACGAGGATCGTCCGGCTACAGCTCAAATCAAAAGACAGCAAGACGAATCAAGTGAGTCCTCAAACGGATACCGGCAGTATCTCGAAAATTCCGCCCCTACCATATGGGATGTGCCAGAGACCCCAAAACAACGTTGATATGCAATTGAGCTCCAGGTTCACTAGTGGCCTATCAATTTTCCTTTGGTTTGACTGAGACGGAAAGTATGTTTTGTTAGGCGTTCTTGAAATTATGATACCCCTGATTGCAATTCTATTGCCGACATGTTTGGGTCTGCTATTCTAAGAAAGATTGTATACCCCTCACAGTGATCATTTACTTGTTTTGATAGAGTATCTAATGAAGCGGGTCAATTGAATGTCTCGATAACCGATCAAGCAAATTTCATCTCCTGCTAGCTCGCTCTGACCGACCTCAAGCTTGCTGACAATGCAGGACTGTGCACTTGTATGCAGGGTTTTCGGCCCTGGTATCGGAGCTCTGGATTTCTTGGCAGATGTCGAATTTCAACCGGTGTGGGGATCGTGCAGTAACGCCTTTTTCTTTAGCCAATCAATCATTCACCTTCCTCTTTCTTTGGGCCGACGGACCGTGACTTGCATCTTGACAACGAATAAACACGTCTGCCGACGATTAGCCACATATTGTTAAATAAACGGCCGTTGTACCCTCGTCTACCGCCTGCCAATTTTAGGTCCTGCATAGTTCCGAGGTCTTGATGATCCTTGCTGGAGCCCCTTGGGACACGTGCTGCAGGCAAATTTCGCGAACCCTAGTCACCAGCTCTTACGCGGGGTCGCCATCTCGCTGGGTCCTTGCCATTATTCTTTAATTTATTGTTATTATATGCTGTGGTGGTCCTTGTCACTTATGACGATTGTGCCTGTCTAGGCGGCGGTTCGTCATATCAAAACAACATCTTCAAAAAAGATGAGCGCAACTCGTCTACGAGATTGCAAAATTGACCTTCAAAGCATTTGCACAACCCGTCAACACATTTGTGGCTTATGCAGGCCGACACACCATTGAACTCTGCACCCCTATCTGACTGCTTAGCTCAATTTCAGGACGCCCAGGTTCTAGCAGTCTTGACGCCACGAGCCCAATCATCAATCTAGACTGCCCGTATTCCTGAAGGAATGGCGATACGCACGGCTCGCTGCTGTCTTGTTCTCAGGGGAAAGCATCATGGGACCAGCAATGTCTCCGAGTCTTTCTCGCTGAAGGCACGACAAGTCAGGAAGGTAGGATATGCTCTCAGGAGTAGTTCAAGAATAGCATCTTGTTCATCATGATAACTGTATACCGCGGGTAACGGAATTGGAGTATAAAATCGTAGCGAGTGTCCTGAAGGTCTCCTTGTTTCTTTGAAGCATGTCTCATTCTGCCAATCCTTCTATTATTTAATTTTGAACTTTCGTTGAGACCACAGTAGTAATGTATGCCCTTTTCTTCTTGTCACTATGTTGGCCATTGTCTGTCTCCGCGGCTGGAGTCGGTCAATGGGGTCCGACTATCAACTTTCCCCTTGTTCCTGCGGCGGCAGCTATTCTTCCAGACACTGGAGAGCTCCTCGTATGGTCTGCGTACTCTAGAAACAATTACGGTGCTGGAGTATCAGGCTTGACACAGACAGCTATTTACAATCCATCTGGTGGTGCAGTGACCCAATATACGGTCTCTAACACGGGACATGATATGTTTTGTCCTGGAATCAGTATCGACTTTAACGGCAGAGTTGTCGTGACTGGTGGTGATACTGCAAACAAAACCAGTGTTCACAACACGGCTACCAGCGATGGCTGGATCGCAGGCGGTGCGATGAATATCCCTCGTGGCTATCAATCTTCCACGACCGTATCCGATGGACGTATCTTCACAATCGGTGGCTCCTGGAGTGGTGGCTACGGCGGAAAGAACGGCGAGATCTGGAGCCCGTCGACGAACTCTTGGTCTCTCCTTTCTGGATGTCCCGTCGCGCCAATACTGACCGCCGACGCTCAGGGGATCTTTCGCCAGGACAACCACGCCTGGCTCTTTGCTTGGAAAAACGGCTACGTCCTCCAAGCCGGTCCCAGCAAAGCCATGAACTGGTACACCACCTCCGGATCCGGCTCGCAAAAATCCGCCGGCACCCGAGCCAGCGACCCGGACTCCATGAACGGCAACGCCGTCCTCTACGACGCCGTCGCGGGCAAGATCGCCACCTTCGGCGGCAGCCCCTCCTACCAGTACAGCTACGCCACCAAGAACGTCCACCTGATCACCCTCCCCGCCACCGCGGGCTCCAGCCCGACCGTGGCAACCCTCCCCTCCATGTCCTACGCCCGCGCCTTCGCCAACGCCGTCGTCCTCCCCAACGGCAACGTCTTCGTCGTCGGCGGGCAAACTTATGCCATCCCCTTCTCCGACGGCAACTCCTCCCTCACCCCGGAGATGTGGAACCCGACCAGCCAGACTTTTACGCAGATGGCCCAGATCCCGACGCCGAGGAACTACCACAGCGTCGCGCTGCTCATGCCCGACGCGACGGTCTTCAACGGCGGCGGCGGCCTGTGTGGCACCTGCGCCACTAACCACCAGGACGGCCAGATCTACTCGCCGCCCTACCTCTTCGGCGCGGACGGGACCACCCGCGCCACACGCCCGGTCATATCGTCCATCTCCGCCGCAACGGTGGCGGTGGGCGGCAAGATCACGGCGACGGTGACGGGCAATGTGTCGAGCTTCGCGCTGATTCGCATCGGGAGCAATACGCACACGGTGAATACGGACCAGCGGCGGGTGCCGTTGACGCCGACGCGGGCGAATGGGAGTTATACGGTCACCCTGCCGAGTGATGCGGGCGTGGTGTTGCCGGGGTATTGGTATTTGTTTGCGGTGGATCCGAATGGGGTGCCGAGTGTGGCGAAGACGGTTAAGGTTACACTTTGAAGAAGGTTGGGGGGGAGTGGAAGGAGTGTTGATGGAGGGCGGTGGGACCTGTTTGTGGGGATTGTTGGATGTACAGTCGATGGTGTTCAGTTGACGATGTACAGTTGATGATGTCAAGTTGATGATGTACACTTGATGATGTACACTTGATGAACCCGAGTTGGAATATATGTGATATCTGAAGTGTGAATTAGCAAATAAATGCATATTCTTAACAAAATGCGCATGCTACCTCCTTTACTTTCATCAGTGACGTAAATAGGGCAGAGGTCAACAGTAGGAGGCACTGTTGTGGACAGAGCACTAATACGCCCATCGATAGTCTATCTATGTAACTCCTAGCTAACTACACCGGGTGGCAGAAACAAAGGGGTATTGAAGACCAGACCAAGGGACTCCAGACCCGACCAGATTCTACCTTACCTTTCCATCTTTTCCTTCATTCCATACCGACTTCACCCCAGAAACAGGCTTCCAAAATTACCTCCTCCAAAACCTCACCTTCTCCCCAACCCTACTCGACAAATCGCTCAACCTCTCCCCAAACATCAACCCACTCCTACTCCCACTCCCGCCGCTCCCCCCCGTCCCCTCACTCCTTCCCTCACTCGCACTCCCCCCTCCCCCACCCGCGCCCGCACCTGCGCCCCTCTCCCAGAACCTCATCTTCACCCTCCCCTCCGCCACCGCCCTTACAACATTCATCACCCCAAACGCGCTGCTCCCCAGCGCCCGAAACAGCGCCACCGCCGCCACCGACCAGAGGATAAACGTCAGATAGAAATTGTCCGAGACGTGCGTGTTCGTGTACGCCTCGCTCACCGCCATGGCCAGCACCGCGTTGGCCACCAGCCAGCAGCTCACCATGTACGTACGCACCGCGCGGTAATAGTCCTCCTGGCGCTGGCTCTCGGATAGTGGTGGTGTTGGCACTTCGAGGCGGTCGCGCAGGTTGCGCAGCGCCTCGTCGTACCCGGAGTCGATGTCGAGCTGTTCGCTGGGCATCTCGATCTCGACGATGCCGTTACCGGCTTTCGAGGTGGTGGCGGCGCCGAGGTCGGTGTGGATGACATTGTCCCCCTTCGTGCCCCAGGTGACGTCGTGCGTGTTGCAGAAGGCGTAGACCTGCAGGGTGCAGATGTAGGAGGGGAGGAGGGCAAAGTACTGCGCCGAGGAGGTGAACATGTGCCAGGGGTCGAGGTAGAGGAAGGACATCAGGAAGTACAGGCCGACCGTGCTGACGGTGCTCACGATCAGGTTCGTGAAGATGTTGTTTCCGAGTTTGAATTTGTCCGAGTTGTCGCCCGCGTGCGTCTTGAGCTGGATCACGACAATGTAGATGCAGCTGAAGGCTGTGTATGCCATGATAACGCTGTAGGCGATCAGAGTGCTCATGAACATCTTCTTGGCGCCTTGCGGGCGGTTGCCCATCGAGAGGATGAATTGCAGGCAGATCAGCAGGACACAGATGTATCGCATGACGACGAATATGTATTTACCTAGGTTGTGGGGGAACGGGTCGAGGCGTGGATCGGCAAGAGAGCCCGCAATAAAGTAGAAGGTTAGGTAGAAGTTAGCTAAGGAGAAATAAGTGAACCCAAGGGAGACAAATTGGTACAGAAATTCGATATGTAAGAGAACCTTGCGGGTGATGGTGTGGTCTGTGGACCAGATTTGACGGAAGTGGATGAGGGAATAGACAGCAGCAAAGAAGGCGCCATTAAGCCAACGGCGGCGCTGTGAAATAAATTCGGGAACCGCATCTGAAAAAACGAGTTAGCACTCCCTAGCATCATTCCTGTGCGCCGAGAATATGCCTACCTGGGACATCAGTCTCTCCTACAGCGCTCTTCACGAATTTCAACACCCATTGTTCTCCTCTTTTTGCGACCAACTCCCAACACAGAATGCGATCCTCCGCTAAGTACATGTTCGCAGTGAACACGTCAGCCTCGGCCCCTTGAAGTGTTTCACCCTTGAAATACTGGCTCAACGGTCCATGGCCAGTGGGATCGTTTTGCAAGGCGTAATATCGATACGCCGACAACGCGCCGGGGAGCACCGTGATGTATCCGAATACACTCTCCAACGGCTTGTCTAGGATATTACTCATCTTGTACTCGAAATTCTGACTTGCCACGAGCGGATTCAAGAGTCCAAGGAACGATTTTCCTTTTCCAGCTTTAATCTCTCCTGCAGCACCTGCAACGCTTGAATCTTGGTCAAAGGCTTTCCACAGATGGTATAAAGCCCTTGAATCTGGCTTCGTACCAACATCTAGCAGAATGCAGACATTTGGGCTAAGTGCCCGGCCGAAGGCATTGAAAAACCAACGATGGCTGTTCAGTTTTTTCTGATTTTTTTCTTTCAAGCAAAAGATCATTTGACAAGGAACGATTCCCTTTTCGGCCCCCTTGAATTTCAAGTCGGCGTCGAGAGATACTTGGGTGGTATATTCGTACACATGGGCTGTTACTTCCTTCTGATTGACGATGTTTTTGGCGATGCCATCTTGATATACTCCCATGGCCGCGAGGGCATTTAGCGTTCGCGGATGTACTTTTTTCCTCCCATCGGATATGATGCATACAACAATCTTCTGCCAGCCATCCTTTCCCCATGTCCGACTTTTTGTGCGGCTGCAGAAGTGTGCGATGTTGCGCATAATCCCATGCATAGTCCTGGTAAAATCAATCTCGTTCTCATTGTACATAGTAACGCAGATGAAGAGTTCGGTGTCGCGCATCGTAGACCCAATGTTCTGTCGAAGCTTGTACCCTCTGAGTACAAAGTCATCTGGGTCGCAGGTCACAGCTGTGTATCGCATATGCGTAAATTCACGTTCGTCTCGGCGGGGAAGAAATGAGTGGAGGATTGTTGGAATTTTGCATTCGAGGATGAGCTCGCCGTTGATGAGCCGCACTTCTTTCTTGGTCATCTGCGCATTTCGAATTCCTCGGCGGTCATGACGGCCTGTTGGCGCCGGGCCATAGTGAATTGCGCCTTTCTCATCCTTGTCTTCCTCAGGACCATACTCGTCCGTGAAAGTCGACTCGGATCGGTATGAGTCATAAGATTTGAGGGATGCTCGCGGATTGGTTGATGATGGAGCTGGTGCAAAGGGGTCATCGGGATTGTCGGGAATTGGTATTGTCGCATCATCTGCGTCTGTGTCAAAAGTTGAGCGAGGTGCTGTAGCGCCACCGGAAAACAAAGGAGCTGGAGGAAGAGGTCGACGCGGGCTACCGCTGTATCTAGAGGATGGTGTGCCAGGGCGGGGGCTGCCGTTCAAGTCAGGCGGCTCGTATGCTACGTTGGAAGCTGGCGGACGCGTCCAGTCAGTGTTTCCACCTCTTGTCGGAGTACTTGGAGGAATGGGAGAGCCGCGGTCAGGGGACATATTTCGAGAAACGCCGGCTGGAGGAGGGATGACTGGAGCTTGACCAAGACTAGATGAAGGTCTCGAATTCTGAATGGATGCATTCGAAGCCCGCGAACGGTGATCAGGTGAGAATCTTGGGGACCTGTCATATAGGAAACCATTAGCGGGGCTGTTCTTTTTAGCCTTGAGTTTCGCGTTTGCGATCCTTGTGTAGGAAGGGGTTCCCAGTTCATTCACAGCATCATTCAGCAGACTAGACAAGGGTGAAATGCTGGTCACTCTGCGCCTTGAGCCCCTCGGGAAATGTTCTCCTCTGTGTTCCAAATTCGCTGGCTGAGACGACGCGACAGGCTTGCATCTGGGGGAAGAAGAAAATCCCGGGCCCTGTAAAGAAATGGGTTTAACAACAGAAGGTCTGACATACGGTCTGAAATCTCCATCGCCTCCTTGCGGCAGCAACCTCAATGATGAGGCGTTATTTTGCGGGTTGCTGAAAACGGGCGGCTCTTCTTCTGTTTGAGTCTCAAAGTACGCGGGAGGACCATCGCCATATCCTCCTGAGCCCCGTGAAGGTGTATGCGGGCCGTTCATGGTCGCGCAGAGTCGATTGGAATGCGCGCGGTGCAGAGCAGAACGAATTGAAAGTTGCGCCGAATTAGTTGAACATGCCGAAGATCGTGGACAGGTCAATAAAGTCGCGTGCGGAATTCTCTGGCCACCAAAGCTCCTTAATGACTTCTAAAAGCACATCCGAAAACGCAGACTCCAAATCATAGGTAATTATCAAGACAATCATCAGCCTGCAATCCGTCGTGGCGCTTGACAGCTCCACTGTTCTGCATGTGGTCATCGCCCAGAAAGGCATAGTGTAAACTTCGGAGCCCCGAGCCGCGTTGTCACGACAACCACACCTTTTCCTCCGCGGGTCAAAGGCGTTAACTAGTAGTACTTTGGAGGCAGGACATCGAGTTTCTGGACATTGACATTAAATTACGTCGAAATCCCTCTCGGCCGTTCTGATGCTTACAGGCACAGTGACCCTTATACCTTCCATTTTCTCTTGTGATACAACCTATCGCTGCGCTCTATTGGCAATTATTTACCTAAGAATCAGATCATTCGTGTCCTTCCCCATCACTGCTTGCTGCTGCCGCCCAAACCTGCGGCCTGGAGCAAGATATCGAGCACCTGGGTGAAATTGGCTTCATGAAGGTTTTGCAATGACTGCATGGCCACTGGCACGAGCTTGAACAGGCCGTTGGCACCACCAAATTCCTCGAAGCCGGGCATGAGCAAGGGACATAGGTCGTCGTCGGACCCGGCAGACGGCTGGAAATTGGGGGTGGTGGCATTGCCGACGCCGAGCTCGACGATACGGCCCGTGGGTTGTTCAGAATACGTGGGCCAGGCAAAAGGCGCGGCGGCGAGCCCATTGCTCGGATCCCTGGCGAAAGCGGCCCAGGCGGCGCGCATCAGCTTGCCCGTGGCATATTCGGCCGGGGTGTCTGGGATGCCGAGTATGGGCGCCAGTCCAAAAAGTGGGCGTAATTCTGCGCCGTGGTAGGCTCCCAGGGACGGGTCGATTGTCAGCTGGGTATTGGGGTAGCCTCCGTAGTACATGTAGCGCCACACCTCTTGAGAGCCCAACGCAGCAAATTCGGAGGCGGCGACGTGGGTTGGACAGGTGAAGATGACTAGAGTAAAGAAATCCCAGAACACTGTAGGAAGGCCCAAGCCGGACAGTGCATACTGTAGCTGAAAATACCGGCCCTCCTGAGCGTTGCTGCCCAGTAGGCGCGGTACCTGCGCGAAGCGGCGCTGGGCGGTCAGCGTCGAATAGTTGGCAAATACTGTTTTGCCGTCCGCAGTGGGCCCAAACGCGCCTAGAGTCGACTGCAAGGGCACTTGACTGCTGGCGGCTAGGATCTGCGCAGCGGGTTGGGAGCGCACGCAGGCGACGCTCTGTGCCAGCAACGCTGCAGAAGTGCTGCTGCTGTTGCCGCACCCCAAGAGACCGACCATGTACTGCCAGGCGAAGGTGTTGTTGGCCGGCACCGCCCCAAAACTGTCCACCGTGCCGGATTGGGCAATCAGACCGTGCGCGATGGGATCGTGAGCGTACGCGTACCCGTATGCGTTGATAGATATCGAGCCGGCTGATTGCCCGAACAACGTGATGCGCGCTGGGTCTCCGCCAAAGCCAGCTACGTTGTCGCGTGCCCACTCGATGGCAAGCCGCTGGTCCAGCTGGCCCGCGTTAGCTGCCACGCCGGACACCTCGGGCTGCAGACCAGGGAAGCCAAAGACATTGACACGATAGCTATAGATACCAAGTCAGCATGTGGTGGTGGATGCCTCTCGCGGGAAAGGAGAGAGTTCTACTTAGCAGAAATGACGACCACGTCTTCTTCGTCTGCGATAATGTCACCTGTCGTAAAAGGACTGTCGGTATAGCCGCCCTGAAAACCTAGAAATTGTCAGACCGGCCAAGCTAGACCAGACTAGCTGCTTACCGCCACCGTATATGTAAAATAGCACCGCCTTAGCCTTCTCGCCCGTCTGAGGCTTCGTCCATACATTCAGCGTCAGGCAGTCCTCGCCAAGCAGAAGCCCATTCTCGCTGTTAATATTTGTGAACTGCTCCGCTGTCGGTGCCAAGTGATAACCCTCAGCTGTTAGAATACTGAAATTAACCGGCGCTGTATGCGTGAGGCATGTTGTTCCGAAGCTGCTGGCGTTGAAATACGCATTACTGCGGTACGGCTCCGGCGCTGCGAATCGCAGATCGTTGACCGGTGGCTTAGCAAATGGAATGCCTAAATACTCGGATACCTGAGTCCGGTTCACTGCTGCATGGCCTTGGACGATACCACTGGTCGTGTGGACCTCCTTCCCGATGGTAAAAGGTGTATGAGCCGGTGACGAGGTGACGACAGAAACCAACGAGGCAAAACCCACTGCCCGCAAGATCTTCATGATGGACGGGAATGAGGACGACTTTGACTTTAACTCAAAGGCAACGACAGCTATGAAAGGACGTAACGAGCCGCAATATCTGCTAGATGTGATTCAACATTGTCGATATTCTAGCTGAAGAAGAGAAAAAGAAGAAAACATTTATACTTTGTAGAAAAAGGGGCATCAGATCTTGTGAACGCGTTGGCCACCGGGCATTACCTAGGTAGACGGTGATTATGCACACGATTTACCAGTTGTTACCGGAGCATATCAACCAGGCGGCGGACATGATCTCTGTCCCCCTTTGCTAACAGCGAGGCTTTCGTCGCAGCGGTGCGAGCCGTTCGTGGAGCCCAAGGTGTATGAAGCACCTGGGGAGCAGGGTTTGCTCGTGCCCTGATTAGCTGCCTCGGATCCTTCTCGGTTAACCTTCTTTTTGGGGAAAGATTAGTTGCGCAACTGTCTCCATGTTTATAATGTTTGATCGCTCAGAAGTACAGAATATGCCTCGTGTCACGCGGAGCCGAGCTCTACCATGCCATGCCGGGGACAATTTTCGCCATGTCTCTGAAATCTCAGGATCCGAACCATATGTGGTACTTACACAACACGAGCACGCCACTGAGGACGGCCACAACTATGCCGCACACGGGATAAGAGGATAAATCTCTCCTGAAGGTTTTAAGTAAAATTTTCTACTCTTGCTTGCATTTCTCTCTCTGATGCGTAAGCTTGCTTATAAATGTTGAGCTACGCATGTATGCTGTGGTAGCTGCGCCCTGGAACTTGATCCGAACTGCGGTTATCCCGGATGCGGGACGCAGTGGAAGGTACCTGCTCATTTAAAGTCGAGGAACAATTTAGACAGCCCGAATGCTTGCAGAAGGACACCATTCGTTCGTGACAATCGCTGGGTAAGGTACTACCGCCGACGCACCAAGACGGGATCAAGGGAACCAATTTAGCACGGACATGTCGAAATAAGCTCATCTAGAGCCCTGCCTTAAAGAGTGATCAACATCTATGCGTCCGTTATACGAATGACGAGATGCCTAAAGGACTTCAGAAGAGATGTTTTTGTGACCTGCGCAACTCAATCTCGGAAATAAAAAATCACGTGTGACCTGCGCCGGAATCATGCGCGACCTGCGTCTGCCAGCGGAATTTGCTGTTTCGACCTCCCTCATCACAACTGTGTCCAACTGCTTATCCAGACATAACCGCGGTAATGTCCACGGGATAATCCTCCAGAATTTTGGGATAAGTCGTCTCCATGTCGTGAATTTCCTTGGGGTGATTGGTTGAGCTACGTCTGTCCCTCCAACCATCTCGATGATTTATGGCCCACTCACGAGTCGTCACGTTTTGATAAGGATCGCAATCACTGTAGTATATCAAACCATGCCCAAACTTTTTTAGCTGATGTACCCCATGTGGCGTAGCCGTTGAACTTTCAGCATCGCTCATGTTCGGCCACGAGGTTTCCTCGTCATTCTGGCCAAAGGCCGAAGTCATCGGATAGTGCTAAAGGAAGGTGCGGTGAGGCTCTTCGACTAAGTGCATCCTGTTCTGCAAAGTGGCTGCTGTCACACGAGGTATCGCTATGTGACCTGGCGGAAGGTGTTGTACAGTTGAGTATTAGGGATTCAAAGGTAGTCTGCCTTACGCCGTTTAGAGACGACATTGTCAGAACTAAAGGGAGACCAGAATCGGACATTTAGGTACCTATTCCAATTTGTAGACAAAAATCTGTGATTGTCTAGATAGAGATGTCGGCTTTGATGAGGATAGATAGCCATAATTATACCTCGAAATATATTGAGAGACTCCTGACAATAAAACAAAGGTCATTTTATAGGGCATGATAAATGCGAAAAGCCTGCTCATAGCGATAATCACGTTTTCAAGGAATATAGTCTTCGCCTTTGTTCAATTCTTCATAAGCCCTCGCCAGCTTATGTTCGTGAACACTTCGAGCCTTGCCAGGCGACACATTAGAGGGCAGACAATCATATGTCTGGTGGATGATATACGTGGTGTAACTCGAATTTCATACAGTAGTCGGTGTTCCTCATCTTTACTTCCACTAGACAGCGCATCTTTCGGGAGCATTGAGAGGAACTAGCTTTGAATTTGCGGAGCGACCAAGGAACGTAGATCTGCCGGCAGCTTCGTTTGTTTCAACACCGAACCCTTCATCAAGTGTCCATGAGTGCCATTGATTCTCGACATCGAATCCAGAATGATGACTTAATGGCTAGTAAATTGCGCATTACCAAGAGACAATGAAGACAGAGGTATAAATCATTGGAAAGGTAAGCTACGCTACAGTATGTCACTGCTGTCGGTAGACACAAAGCTTTCATCGTGAGAGTTTATAAAAGTCTAAAGGGAGGGATGAGCCGGCTCTTCTTTGTGACGGGTGCTTGACTAGACCGAGCGGAGAAGAAGAGATATGGCAATGACAGCCTTACTCATCATAGAGCGTTTAGCCTGGTCTTGGGGCAGCAGAGTTGAAGCTCCTTTGCACAAGGATTTCTGAAGTGACTGAAATGGACTGCCGAACGAGTTCGATGAATTGAAGTCAGGGTGAAGGGTTGTCAGAGAACATGGCGTGGTGATTTAGTTCTGCAGGCGGATTATCGCGCGCATCCGCAATGAGAATGAGTACTCGGTAACTACGCAATCGGTAACTGGGCAGGTGGCCTGTCCTATCATTGATTCTACAATAAATTCTGGAGACATTAGTGGCAAGATACGTAGGAGCACTTCAGAGCTGCTTGTAGCCACATATGTATGTGAATCGGGGTACCTGCTCAACGTTGCAAGGGGTGAGATTAGCCTGGTTAGTTCGGACCGCTGACTTTAAGGTATAGAAGTATATCTACCGGCAAAGGGCAAAATTTGGTCAGATTTTACAAATTCCATGATTGGTTACAAGGTGGAGATATTTGCGAGTGAAGCTCATTTTCCGGTTCACTACAGGGCAGTAACAAGACACGTAAGAAGCGACGAGAGATAGTTGAATTCGAGATCTCATGCCAAAGTTGCCTGGCAATATGATCTGTAAATTTAAAAGATCTGGGCCTATGACGAAAACAAAAAGCACTATATGCAGAGAAGTTGAATGCATTACTCCGTAAAGCGCTTCGACACAGTCGTAAGCCGCCTTGATACCCAGAAAAACGGTCCCAAATTTCCACGTTAACCCTGAAAAAGAGACTCAAAGATCCTTCAAAAGCTAGCCAAGCAGGTAAAAATAATTTTGGGGTTCAAAATGTTGCAGCCGAATCGAAGATTCAACCATTTTCGAATATGAAGAACGGGTGCTGCCAAAGAAGGTGTAGAAATGACGCGTTTGATACTCGAAAGTACGCTGAGGCTTCAGACCAGACTCTTTAAGTAGATGCATGCTTCGACGATTGTGCTCGAGCCCCGCAGGGTATTCGGAGATCTTTAAACAGAAGACCTAGCGACTATTTCAGACAGGGAAGGCAGCCACGATAGAGCATTTTCGAAGACGAGACAGTGAGCGGCAATGTGTCGAGCCCTAGGGAGTCGTATATCAAGTAGTCTGACGACTAAATATATAAAAGGCGGAGCAAATTAGCCGTAAAACCGTGAAGAGATTTGTTGAAATATTACTTGAAGCATAGGTTCAAGCTAATGAGGTACAGGAACTATGTAAAGGATATGCCTCTAATGTCGGATTAAAAAGGGATGTAGTTGACGATACGATCAACCACAAGCCTCATTGTGATGGCATGTAATGGTAAGGATTTGTGAAACCTCTGTGCTGTTGGTCAGGTTGGCTGTACTGTGAACTGTTTGACGGTTCCTGACTGGGCTGGACCTGGGTAGCATTTTGAGAGAGTGGTGAAGGCTCGTGCTTTACCTGACCCTGAAGTTCAGGGGAACGATGTATGCTACTGCTGTACGACGGGCCGGCCCCTGTAGGACTTATGATGCTAGAAGAGCTCGCGGTAGGCGTTGCCGATGCGCTGTGTTGGTTATAGGCGCTACTAAATGTTGGAGTGCTGTATGAAGCACTTAACTGAGGAAAGTTGTACTCAGGTGGAGGCGCAAGCGGAGCAGTTTGCATTGTGTAAGAGGGCGTACGCGGCTGGGGTGTGGAAAGAGTCGGTACGTTTGCCCTACTGCGATTAACATCAGATCGTAGCTGCAGCCCAGGAGGTATCGGCGCCGGAGCTCCACCAGGACGAGTTCGAGAAAGGGCACTCTGTTGGAAAGATCCAAGGAGGTTCGCTAGATGGATCTGTCAGTATTTTCCACGCTATCAGGGAACTCGAAAGGCGCACACATACAATTATGTCCCAGGCCGTAAGGATGGGACGGCGTCGGTGCCCGTGGATGCGCAGTTTGGGGTTCGTCTGGAAGCCGCCCACCATGAGAAGCTGCGGAGACAGGCCCAGCATTTGAATCTCCACCATTCCATGAGTTCCCGGTATATGACATGCTGGAACGCAAGGGCGATTGAAGAGACTCGGCACGAGCTCGTCCAACACGTTCGTGCAGTTGGAGCCTGGGAATTTGAGGATGCTGGTAAGCGGAGGAAAAGCTGCTTGAGCGCATGTTGAATAGATTTGGTGCTCGGGGACTAGTGTGCTGTGAGGTTGTATGACCAAAGTGATTTCTGTCACTCGCTGTCGATATAGGTGACACATTATCGGACGCCGGAGGCGTGTAGAAGTTGCCGTACATCGAGCTCATACTCATCGGAGATGTCACACTTTCGTCTTCACTTGGTCTTCGTAGTCCATTCAAGAGCATAGGTCGTGCAAATTGCGAATCAGAGTACGAAGGCACGTAGCTAATTGGTGATGCCATAGGTGTTCCACCCATCGGCTGAGATCCCCTGGGAGAGTGAAGTGTTTGTGTCATGTCAAAATCGTCTGGTAACGCTCTTGACTTGAGCATCCTCTCGCGATCGTCAAAGTTCAACCTCTTCAGTTTCGCACGTCTACATAGTCCTGGTCAGAATGCGTCGAAGGAAGGAGATAGGCAGCTCTTACCTGTTCTGGAACCAAACTTGAACTTGGCGTGGACTAAGGCCTGGGATCTCGCGCGACAATCTTTCCCGATGCGCAGCATCAGGATGAGCTTGTCGGGCAAATTCGTTCATCAAGTATCGCGTTTGTGTATGAGTAAGCCTTGAGGGCATTGTTAGTCTCGCTTCCTTGCTAGGAATATTTCAAGACTCACCGAAAGCGTTTCATCTTCCTCTTTTCGGCCCTACGTTCTGCAGCTGTTTTTGGTGCGTCTTCTCCTTCGGCATTCTCATCAACTTCCTCCATGTCCACCACCTGGGCGTCATCATCTTCATTTTCGGCCCCGCCGTCCCTATTCTCGGGTGAAGTAGGTGTCAATTGTAGATTGGGACTTGTCGGCACCGAGCGCGTTTGCAAAGTAAGCCCAGAACCTGTTCCTTTCTCTTCTATCGAGGTGTGCCGTTCCAAACTCAGATCACCACTGTCGCTGAATTGACCCTTTTCCACAACCTGTTCCTGGGGACCAGCCCTGAAAGAGGGACCAAACGTTGTCGTCAGCGCATGGGGAAAGCTCTTGTGGGATCTCAGTAATGGAGGTCGGCTGTCCAAGGGCGGTAGAGGCCTTCCAGCATCTTCCTTGATAGGCGGGAACGTCGAAAATGCTGGTAAAAGCTCCACAGGTTGAGCAGGTTTATTCTGAGGATCTTGCCATGTGGCTCGGCTAGGACTCGCCGTAAAAGTCGACATACGAGGAGATGACGGAGGCGAAAGTAACGGCGATTTTCCGGCAGGTTCGACAGCGTTCATTTTGTGACTGGAGGCAGCTTCACAGCATCATCTCGACTCTTGAACGTTGATGTACGAGCCGTTAATCACCCTGAGCTGTGATCCTGGAGCTTGAGCTTCCCTTGCTTTCCGCACGGATCCGTAGATCGCTGTCAAGCTTTCAAGCTTGAATAGCAGGTTTGGAGTCCGTCAGCGATGAAGCTTGAAGGTCGACAGATGCTACTCGGACGACTCTTCGAGAACTCAGAGGCTCTAACAGCAGCTGTCAACTCTAGAAGTTCTGCCAGGAACGCGGGCTAGATGTGAATTGTCGTTGGGAGTGCTCAGGACAACAAGCTTTCCTGCAGATTGCCCAAAAGCTAATCACCGGGATATCTTCGTTGAAATGACCAGCGCTGACTTAGTCCAGCGATCATGAAATGAAAACAAATGAGTTTGGCGGGCAAGCGTGCGAAGGGCCCAACACTTCCACAAGCCCTGCGAAGATTGACAATATAAGGAAATTGGTTCGTAATCGTCTAGATGAAACTTAGACGAGTGATAATAATAATCACACGCTTTTGGCTAATGACATCGAGAACTGGACAGAGCTTCCATCAGGCTTTAGCTGACCAAACAATAGGCGTCCAGAACCATCCTAGAAGCCAGAATAAGTACTGACGCCCTTCCACGTCGCCCTGCACCCGGAGGGAAGAGGCATCAGGGAGATGGGTTGGGATAACGGTCAGTAATTCCGAGGATGGGGCAGCCACAACGGGTGAGGGGCCTTGAGCTGTCGACATTCAGCAGCTAAGATCGGGCAACTCTGTAGGAGATTGCCAGGTGAGAGCGGCACCGGGGTCTCTCTGACATGAGTAGACCCGCGAGGCATGGGCAAGGAACCCCACACCCGGAGAATTTAAGAGCGACGTTATTGGCATGGACATTAATTTGCCGCCATCAGAGCTCAAGCTTTCACCAGGGACCGCAATGATGTGGCTGGTGGGCTTCTTCCCAAGTTTCTCGAAGGAAAAGGACCTCTTGCTCCCTCTCTCTCTCTCAACGTCCGGGCAGCGCCAGCGGCCGAAAGTACATTTTCCCCAGCTTCAAGAGAGTGCATTGCCAGCTCTGCCCCGATTGCAGTAGTGTAGGGGTGGTTTCGAGTGGTTTGCGTCGTTGGCACCCACGGCCCCATTTTAGCCGAAGCCAAGAGGTGTCGAGATATTCCACCACAGTCTGCGAGCGTCGCCGGGGAGAAGCAGATGGTACATCCGGAGAGGCTGGAAAGTGTTTCTGAGAGCGCCAGCTACGTGGACATTGTGTGCGAAGGAGGATCGTGGCCCACCACATCCCGTCAGGGCGAGTTTGAAGGCCTACGATGCAGCGACAACCACACAGAGCGGACCAGTCATCGATCTGGCTGTCCCAGGGATCAGGGACAAGGCTGGCATTGCGGGGTCCTCTTTTGTGAGAGCTTGCCGTTGTCTCGAATTGGGCGTGTGGAAGATTCAACGGCAGTGGTGCCTTGCTGAGGGCCAACAGCCAAGCCGCCAGGTTCAAGGATATTCTGGCTCGGACTAGGCCTACAAGGTGATCGCAGGCCTCGCTGATAGGAGCATCCATGCATGTCACGACCAGTTGCCAATCGCTCACTTCAACATGCCTAATTAGTCCAAACCGAGTTCCTCCCCTCGCAAAGCTCTGGATATCTCAATTCTAGCTTGCGGAGAGGCCAATTTCGGTTATGTAGAGGGAGCGATGCTGTCACCGGCCTCGGAGATTTAACCGCCCGCTGCTGAGGGCAGCCAGGAGAGATCGAACCTAATCGCTGACAGCTGTCTGACTAGAGTCAGAAATGAGATTATAACATTGTAGGAATGACCAGCAGATGGGGGCCATTATTGCCCGTAGAGGACAATTGGGCGGACTGTGTTCGTCAAATGAGGAATCTCGTCCATCAAAGCACGGATCAGCAATATCCCCGTAGATCAAGCACAGCGGGATCTAGAGAAGTCGACATCGTCGACGAGTTTTCCAATCAACTTCAATGCAGCCGAGTCCTCCGATCTGCCAGAACGCCCCAAACGGAACGATCCGCAATCTTCGACAATGCGCTGTACCTGGACCTCTCGGTCCATGACTGTCGGATGTTCCAGGGACGCCACGTTAAGCTGCTGCATTTCCTGACAGCAACCTTGATACTGTCTGCATCCCAAGTGCAAAAATCGCGACGAGTGGCCAATCTGGGGAGAGGTGGGATCTGCATGTCGACCCTGTCCATAAGATTTGAGTACGCAGGGGAAGGCCGGCGGAGGGCCAATGGCGAAGCTGAGACACTGGCGGCAATGATCGACCGCAGGGTTGGTGATGGAGCACGAGGAACTGTTCTCCAGCACAGGCGCCCCCCAACAAAGATATTTGATCTCACCCACCAATCCCAAGATCTTCCTGATCAGAACAGACGCGGCATCTCATCTCATCGCAGCTCCTCGCGAGGAGTTGCCGTGCTTTTCGTGGTGCTTGAGCAATGACGCCCCCAAATCAGTGCCAGGATCATGTCATTAAGTTTTACGCCAAAGGACAGCGGTAGAGCAGCACGCCTCCGATGGTCGTCTTCGGATGCGTAAGCTTGCTCGGTCACGATCCGAGGACACGTTTTTGAGGCTCACGAGCTTGCGCGTAGTAGAACCCTCTGATGGGACTTCGATCGAGGCCAACCTCTAGGCTGACTCGCTCATGGGTGGAGATACTCGCCCACGAGAGTGAAATTAGAGGAGCGGATGGACTTGGCAGGCCGTTTCTTCATCTACTGCCGGAATTGGCGTCTACAAAACTCAGGACCTGCTCTCCACTGGAGATGACGTGATGAGCAATGTCAAACTTGTTGCAACTGACGAGGCCGTGGGACCGGCTCCTGGGGACACATGACGCACGGGCTCATACGACGGACAATGTCAGAGCATCTACCAAGAGGCATTTACCACAACTTCTATTCGACAACATCTCTTGCCGTGTCAGATTTTACGCAGGGGTACTCGAAGACCCTGATATAAGCCTTGATATAGGTCGTCTACCCTCTGCTATTCCCAAAAACACGCTCGCCAAAGCTTCGGAATCCTCCTCGCTCACGGTCAAAGACGACACCGAGCCCGCATTGCCACAGAGACAACCAATGATGACTTGCTTGGGGATCGATCACAGCTGGATCAGCTTAACCTTGCCCCCCGCATGGTACTCTATGTCTCTCAACCAAGAAGCCTGATTTTATCCCAGTTTGTTCGGATTTGAAATCGATCTGCAGCTCTTTGACAAAAATGGTTGTCGGTTCGAGGTCTACACGGGCAGGCTGCAGCCTCGGTAGGGTACCTGGTTGCGGTGCTAACAAGCCACAGGCGTATAGTTTCAGATGTGTTTGTAGGCTGTCATTATGCAGCCAGAGCCTACTGTATTCCTGCTTGGGTTGCCTATACCGGTAAGATCTGCTCATCCCCATGGTTGGGCTGGAACAATAGGTGAATTCCATTGTCCAGTCTGGTAAGAGCAAGCCCTGGGACGTGAGGTTTCATGTGACCTCTATTGCCGCTGAAGTAGATTCGGCCTGCACCTGCTCCTGCTGCAGTTTGTCTAATTCACCAAGTTCGACCACAGAGGGTGTGGCATTCTCCTCGGAAAGAGCCTTTAGATTACGACCGTTGTCAATCTTTTCACACAACCGAAAACGATTTCTCGATGCCCTCAGGGCTCTCCATAATTTGCTGTCTTTGGCTTCCTTTGCTACCCGTATTTCTTCCTCTGTTCCCATCTCCGCATCGAGTTCGTCCATTTCAATACCTTTCAAAAACGATTCTGTCGTCGGCGTTTTGTATCGTTCCGGATCCTTAAGACTGTCTAGACTAGTATCCTTCGATAGAAAATGCATGTTCATAATACTGTTTGGTGCAGACAAAGTCTCGTTGGTGCATCTCTTCTTTAGATTCTGCTGAGTTTCAAGGTATTGCTCTGCGGTAATAGACGGGCGTTGTATTGGCGGGCAATTTTCTGCCTTCCAGCGGGCCCAGTTCTTGTCTCTGCTAAGTACAGTGTCCACCATGCGATAATAGAACTTGCCCTCGTTTCCAACGCCTTGTTGAAGATACTCCACGATGTTACTTTTCATTTTAGTGGCCCACGAGGCGTCCTCTTCAGACAAAGTGTATTGGGGGTACAGGACAGATTTGTTCGTCAACCCGGTAAACTTCATCTTCGCAGATGGAGTCAGCGACAGGAGGAAGTCCAGAAGTATCAGGGCTTGGACGAGTATGTGACGTCTGAAAGCGAGATCGTGGATCTCGAGTTCGAAAAGGTCTCTATTTGTGAGGTATTTTGGATGGAATGTTCCGGTGGATTCGGAATCGATATCGGAAGGCTTGCGTTTGACACCACGCCTTGCGTCGTCTGAATGTTTTCCGCTTGTCGTCACGTTTGCTTTGACTTGTTGGAAGCTGGAAAGCGTCGTCTCAAGCCCAGATTTGAACTTGGTCATTGGCTCAGGGGAAAAGAGTTCTGTCGGTGCCGACAAGTAGGCTTGCAGACCCCAAAAAATCGGATACAAAGCATCAAGGTCAAGTGGCAGAGAACCGTCAGGCGGTTTGATGTTGTTTGAGGATACGTCTGCAGTCTTGTCGATGTCTTCCTTGCCTTCTTCGTCTGCAGGTCTCACAGGCCTGGTCACCCCGTCTACCGCGGTAATGGCGATGGATGAGCTTTCTTGGCCATTATTGATGTTCGAACTGTTCCCCTCCGTCGCGAGTGTCTCTGATGATGCATCAAAGGACGTAACATTTTCAACGTGGAACTCTCCCCTTAGATTGACTGAACTTTTGTCTCCAAGCGGAAAGCTCTGGAAAAGGAAAATGAAGACTCGGCCACAAAAAACCGTATCCTCTGCACGAGAGAGTCGTCTCAGTAGCTCGTTGCATGCCCGGAGGATTACTAGATTTTTAGAGTTGAAGTTTCTAGCAATGATTCTCTCGCGCCGAGATTCGAGGTAGTCGAAGACCTTACGGCAGCCATCGATTGTCTGACTATCCAACAATTCTTCCGCTAGCCAACAGAGCAGCGCAGGCTCACACAATCCATGATCCCCGAAAGCTTGTACGACATCGAGCAGGTTCCACGTCCGCACGAAGTTTGGGTCATTGATTAGGTTCGTAGCCACCGCTTTGTAGAATTCTTGCCGAAAAAATGTTTCCAAGCCAGCGTAGCTAGCCTGGGGGACAGGCTTCTGGTCCCATATTGCTCTTTTGGCTTGTTTGAATCGTTCTCCAAGGTCCGCCTCTGTTATTGCAGGGTCGACATCAGTGCCATGTTTGACCTCGTCAGCGTATTGCAAGAGACTGCTGAGTTCTTTTTCGTAATTCTGCACCGAAATCGCGCTGAGATTCGACATTGTAGAAGGCGAGGTTGGTTCTGGAAATGCCCTCTGATCACGGGCCTAAGGTAGGGTTCATCTCGCACCTAAGCCATCAGCAGGCAGGTAGCGGTGCTGCGGATCGGGAGAATTCAAGAGTCTTGCAGATGCAGAGCTGGTGAGGTGAATAGGGTCGGCCTTGGGATCGATCAGGCCAGCCCGTGTAGCGACGTGAGGCTCTAGGGCGGAAAATGAAAGGAGGAGGATGACGAAGAGCCGTCTGCGGCTGTGGAGATCTTGGTTGCGGCGCCCCCAAGCCGCGGGGCCGAAGCGTCCTCGTCCGTTAGCGAGCATTACGATCTGACAAAAGAGGATAGATTCTCTGGACTAGAAATGCGCATAATGACGAAGACTGCCGGTGCTCTTCAAACCTGTTAAGCTATCAAATTATTAGCCCTACCATCCATATTGTTGACGACGAGCTGCTTGACGTTGTCATGGAATCGCCTCAGATCGCTCCTTTGAGAACGAACATTTCCTTTAGACCTGTGGACATCGCAGAACCAATGGCGACGGTAAACTGGCGACGTCTTTGCTTATGCTGCCGCGCCAAAAAGGCATACTGGCTGTATTCTCGCAAAGGAGGCAGTAAGCGCTCTTATTACTAGATACAGCCGTAATAACGAGCTTAGTTAGTACACCACTAACAATGTTCTAAGCAATAAGATATATCTACGCCATGTTGATTCCGATTTTGGCTGGTAGTGCTGTAACGGCCACGTCTGAAATCTTGTTAACTAAGCAGCATTAAACAGCAAAAATGCCGTCCCCTTTACGCCAGAGGTTCCCTTTACGTGAGAGGTTTCCTTTCCGTGAGAGGTTTCCTTTCCGTGAGAGGTTTCCTTTCCGTGAGAGGTTTCCTTTCCGCGAGAGGTTGAACGCATCGCGCTTGAAGAGTTTGAAGAGCTTGAAACCGCGACATGACGAAAGAGTAGGTCTACTGGTAAGCTTCACAACGGCGTAATCACTACAGCGGATCGAGAATCGTGAAGCGCTCCAGCTCATGCTGGTCGCTCACTTCAGGCCTTCTATATTCTCCCAGCTTTGATAAGGACCTCCACTATCTTATTCATCGTCGAAACAGTCAAAATTAGTAAAAGATTAACGACCAATCTACCCAAGAATCGAGGCTTAGTAAACAACAACATCAACGCCAATTAAAACAAGATGAAGGCCTTCGCCATGCTTGCAAGATAAAACAAGTTTAGGGAAAGGCAACCAAGGCAACATCAACTACGATATTGTGCTGTTCAATTGTGGACTATAACGTCGAATTGTGATCAACGTTGATCAAAGCAGAGGTAAAAAGATCCATATCTTAGAGATTTACCGTACTTTATGCCTATAATGATCTTACTTCGTCTCTACCACACTAATAAAGGACACTGAAGACGGTGTTCCATTTACCATGTTCCCATTCATTCTTTAAAGGCCTTACATCGCCAATTTATTTTATGTGTCTAACCACTTTATGGAATCGCATTTGGAATCCTGACTGATAGATAAATCTGCTGCCTGAACCATGAAATATTGCTGAGAAGCGTCAATGTCGACGATACTCCTAAAAGCGTCTATGTCTGACGTGATAATGGGCATGATGGAGAGTGCCACGCGTGGCCTTCCATTGTTCTGCACACGCAGCTCATATCGCGCATGTCCTTGCCAGGCGACTGCACTGTTAGCCTTCATGTCTATGATAGCGCCGATCGCGGCCTGCTCTGCGGCCATCATGGCGAACGAGCGAACATCACCAAGGTCGCTGTAGGGCTCGATGATGATTTTCATTTCGTTGCCGTACAAGGTCACTTTGCCACTGACTTGGATTGTTTCGTTGTGATTGTCCTTGTTGTTTTTACATTCGAAGCTGATAGCGTTCTGGACCCTTTCCTTCGTCTCTTGGGGGACTAGCTGTCCCCATCCCCAGGAATAGAATTGGAAAGATTTCATTCTCCCGTACTTGACAAACTGCGGTTCAGGATCGTCGTCGCGGGCGTCGATACCATTATTCAATGGAAGAATATCAGCAGCATTCTGGGGGAGTGCTGTTGCTATGTTGGAGCAGGCTAGGATTTGGTTATTAGCGTCCAAGACACACATGAGAAGCGTGTAACGAGGGTGCAAAAAATAATGTACCTAATATACTTGAAAGAAAAGCTACTCGAGCTTTCATACTACTAATCAGAAAAAGATTGATGAGAAAATAAGTCGCAAAATTATACAATGGACGTGGCGAAACATTCTTTTCATTGATAAGTCTGAATTTGCTCGAACCATGAGTCTAGAAAGACTGTTGCAAGGCGCCAATTCTAGTTACAGCTGGAGCATCAAACCGGGGCTTGACATTGTCGTGTTGCATAGAAGTGGATAACATTGACGGAACAAAGTGCTTAGCCACCCAGCCACCGAGCCACCCTCACGAGGTGGCCATACTAATATAGCTTGTACCCCTTAGGAGATAGCTAGAGAATCAAGCATCCAGTTCCTCTCTTTAAGAGGTATTTTGCAGAATCGAACATTCTGCATTTCAAAGCCCGCCGAAAAGCCCACCAATACCGTACGTTTAGATGCAGCGAATCGCTGATTGTGTATTACAAAGTGTTGGTAAACTCTTTCGGCTTCTTCTTTTGGGATATTCGTCGTACTTCTATCCTGAGGCAGCGCATTCTCCGAAATCCGGTCTGCGGCCCCGCACCCAGGGCTCGAGATTGAAAGTGGCTCCTAATTAGCAGGGGGACAGACAAGGCTGGCTAGCAGAAGTTGTGGCCAAAACACCAAAATGCGGGCACTACTTCTGCTATGCAGCTACCTAGCCGTGCTAGCCTCGAGAAGTCATGGTATCCCTCATCGCTATCACTTTGCCAGGCCGCTTTGGCACGACAACTCATACTCAGCCTTGCCCGCCTTCGCCTCTCTTTGTAAGTGGCTACTATGATGGGATCGGCAGGTTGGCGGCTCGTAATACACAATAGCAGGAAATGGAAGAGTTGCATTTGTACTAAACGCATACCGAGGTTCCAAAACAGAGGAAAGTATCCTTAGGTGGGCACATTGAAAACCAGTTTCTTGTCCGTTTATCATCGGTTCCACGCATCCACTATTAATAATTGAAACCATTGTTGAGGAAATCCTACTAACATCTTCCTCCCAAAAATGAAGCCATTGAATGTGTTGACTGGGCTTTGCTTTTGTGAGTGAAGCTTGTATCTGCTTATGTCACAATTCCCCTTCTCTGCCATCCGTCCCTTCTTTCGAAGTGCAACACCTAGCTGATCTCTATAGTCAGCGCAACAAGCTTCTCGCTAGACTCCGACGTAGAAATCCCATCCTTTGAAGAAAGACGCAGCTCTAGCATCGCTCTCGAATCGCGCAACCTAGCGAACATAAATTTCGCCTTTCAAGCCTGGGGTGAGATACTACCACAAGAAATGATAGAAAACATTAGAGCAATCATAAACCGTATTTGTCAGGTTTCAATACAGCCCGAGGATGTTTGGCAGCTCGCTCTAGAGGCCATCCAACACCGTCCGCCAATGATCTGGGGCGAGACGGCCGATGGGGAGGACCTGATGACGCAGGTCGTGATTCAGCCGCTCAGGGCTACGGCGACCATTGGCCACCAGTGGCTCACCAGCGTGGCCGTCCTGGCCGGAATCGAAGACCCACAGCCCGACCTTGATACACGATGGCGTGGCGAGGCGGGCTACACGTTAACGGTGAGAGACGGCGATAACGATGTGATCCGATTCCGGCTCGAGACGCGGCGAATGGGGGGCTATTTTTTCCAAGGTTTGCAAGGGCTTTTAATCGAACCGGATTATGGTAGATTCGACCGTGTCGGTACCATATACCTTCTCGACCGACGGATGGTCGCGAGCGGAGGGACACTTGCCTGCATAAGACACATGGTGCTAGGGCAATAGGATACCAAACCACAGGAGTAGGCTAGCCTGATGGAATATATACTAGAGACGTCCGGCCGTTAGATATTGGCATAGAAACTTATCACGATATGAAGTCGCATTCATAGTGGTTAGCAATCTGAAGGTCCTAACGCTAGAAGTGAAAGCAGTAGAGAGTTTTGGAAGCCTTAAGACTCATTTTGCCAAGTGAGAAATAACTGTACGGTGGGAGTTTTCTCGATCCGTCGAAATCTCCTCGAATTTTCCTAGCTAGACGAAGTGTGATTCTTTATGATCAATTTGATACTTCAAGTCTATGTTGAGATGGAGTTTTTAACGATTAGCGGCTATTTGCAATGCCTCACCAGTTTGCGGCGAGGTAGCCTTCCTCTTGGCCATAACGATCTGAAGGGCATCTAGAACTCGGCCATGGTCCTTATAGCGGAACAAAGCATCAAGAGCCAGTTCTTCATGGCGTACTCGTAAATTCGACGTTATTCTTAAAGCCAGACGCTGAGAATGTAAAAAGAGGAAGAGAGACCTGTCAGTGATAAGTAGGGTTTGAGCATGATTTTGAGGATCTTGCATTCATTTTCCAAGGCTAGATCAGTATCGGTTGAATACGTTAGCTACCTTAAGTACCTAATGAAATTAAGAAGAGGATACATCCGAGTATGCGTAAGATCGGAGTTTTATACCAGCAACGCTTTACCTACTGTAATGAAGCAACGCTAGGCCTATCGTAGAGCCTGTTTTTGCGGAGAAAATTCGTCCTCTGCGCGTCGCGTGCCTGTGCACCCAAGTGAGCTCGAGCGCAACGCATAGTCGGCTTTCAACAGCCGGGCATGGGCCTTCAACTTCGTCCACGCTCTTCTGCGACTCCTACAATGGAGTTTGAAGATGCGCAGGGGAATAACTACTGGCCTGAACTTGCTCAACGACTATGGTTGCGAGATGGGCCGGTGCCGACACCCAAACCAGAAAGTTTAAAAAACGAAATCTGGGATCCACTAGACAAGTCTCTGTCAAGATCTCGGGATCTGGTGACCCTTGAAAGCCTACAAATTTTGGAAAGGTCGTTTCATTTTCAATACCTTCTCATACAACCTGCTGACCGCCGAGCAGGTTTCTCTGGCCAACGTTCTCCGACGATGCATCGAACCATCATATCCTGCTGCTAGCGGCTGTCGTTGACGTTAAGAAGCGTGCTCATCTACCTGTTTGGAACCATTTTATCGATCGCCCCTTAGACTTCTCATGCCTGTTTCGTCGGATACTTTCGTTGAACCTAGACACCACCTTGCCAACGTCTTCGAGAGTGCTCTTACTCTCCTTTGTAATTGGTGCTTTTCAATCACTCGAGACGGGCTTGATCAGGAAAGAGTGTGCTCCGCTTGTTTCGATTGCTATATGGCACAACCTACACAGCGACCACGTGAGGGACAAGCTGTTGGAGAAAGGCCCATCCGTGAAAAAAGCATGGCGAGCTACAACAAAGAGATATGAAGCAGCACCGGAAGAGAACAAGGCTCGTCTTCGCTTCGAGCGAGAATGGCTTTTCTCCATGCTCTTGGACTTTCTGAGCCGTCTGGACAATACACAGTTGCCGCGATCAGAGAATGTGGTGTATTGTGAAAGGTTTGTGGAGTTTCTGGTAGATTTAGAAAGTCAACTACCGACAAGACGATATGTGAATACGCTCCTCTTGGATCTAAACGTTATACCTCTCATTCGACGGTCCGTTCTATTTGACCAAGACAGAAATGCACTGTTTAGAGACCTTACCATGCTACTCCGTCATTTCCTCGACTTCTCTTCTAACGATTTTCTCGGTCAAAGTTCATCAAGCATTAGCAAGTACGAAGCTCATTGCGAAGATCTTGCTGAGCTCCAGAGGACTGCGATGAAGCAATTTCCAGAAAGGCTGAAGCTGCTTGCGCTTTCTAATTTTGGTACCCTCGAACAAAGACCTGACTTAGAATCACATTTCTCGAACTTATCAGATACGGAACTGACAGAGCTTTGCGCAAGCCTTGGAGTGAGAATAGATTATCCTCAGTATGCCAAAATCTCAAATGAGCGACAACTCATGGTGGAAAGTTTGGTGTCAAGATACGAACGGCGGATGTCTCTTGAAGACACAGTAAATAGTCTCTCTTGCCTACCCACAGAAATATCGCTCTATGATCCTGTGCATCTACGAAATGAGGTTTATGATGGTTCAAGCCCACTAGCCATCCCGAAGCTCAACCTGCAGTACTTAAGTTTGAGCGACTTCCTTTGGAGGGCATTTCTTTTGCATCGATCTGAAGCGTTTTTTGAGATTCGCAAGGATTTGGAGAGTGTTGTCCGACGTATGCGCCCTCGAGTCGGTCGTGACGGTAATCCCGTGGCTTTTGAAGGCTTCTCTCGGATGGCTTTACCAATATCGAAGCCTGCCATTATTGACGTGGCTCCAGCGAAAGTCGGCTCAAACGCTCCTGCCTACGTGCGCGCAGAGGTCATTGCGGATGTCAGCCGGATCGGGGATGGGATAAGAGCAGAATGGGACTCACTTCGCGTTGATGATGCTCTGTTCCTACTTTCGGTCAACGTTGGCAGGCGTGATAGGCCTTTAAATAATGGCTATGGCTCCCGAGAAAGTGAAAACTGGCAAGTCGCACGCGTGCGTACAGCTGAAGTTGTTCAAGTTCTCGATGAGAATGGGAGAGCTCTACGAAGCGCAGAAAATGCTCAAACGAATGGATTCATATCGCGCGCCAATCAACGCCGCATACTGCTCAATATTGACTCCCAAGCTTACCAACGCGACACTGAGAACTCAGCTGAGAACAAGCATGACATTTACTCTACTATAAATGTAATAGTGCGTCGGAAAGGCAGAGAAAACAATTTCAAACCAGTGCTTCATACGATTCAAGATCTCACCTTATCACGGATAGGGTTGCCAAGTTGGTTCCAGGAGGTATTCCTCGGCTATGGTGACCCGGCGAGCGCATCTTTTACTCATCTGTCGAAAAAAGTGAAGTCGGTCGATTTTCGAGATACGTTCCTAGATTGGCAGCATTTAGTCGAGAGCTTTCCAGGACGAATTCTGGACCCGCCAGGCGAGGAGAAAGGAAGCTTCGGTCCCCCATATGTACTCCAGCCATTCAATGAGCCACCGGCAGAGACGACCATGAATCCAGCCCTAAAGCGGCGAAGAGATCAAGTCGAACCTGCCCAGCCATTGCCTGTGCCAATTAAAGTCTCTACGTATACTCTTCCAAATACTGGACCATATCCCATGGACGCGCCGAAAATGAACAAGATAAGATTCACTTCGTCCCAAGTGTCTGCTATACAATCTGGGACTCAACCCGGGCTCTCTGTTATCGTAGGCCCTCCAGGCACCGGAAAGACCGATGTGGCTACTCAGATAATCAACCTACTTTACCACAACTACTCTTCCGAGCGCATTCTGCTTCTCGCGCATAGTAACCAGGCGCTAAATCAGCTCTTTCAGAAGATTATTGCGCTGGATATTGATCCGCGCCATCTACTTCGTCTTGGACATGGTGAGGAAGACCTTGATCCGCATTCCACTCAGGGTAATAATTACAGCAAAGCTGGGCGTGTGGAGTCTTATCTTGAGAATCGGGACCTCTTCCTTGCCGAAGTTGATCGACTCGCCCATTCAATTGGAGCAGAAGGTGCTCATGGAAATTCATGCGAGACAGCATCTTACTTCTTCTCAGTCTACATTGCTCCAAGGTGGAGTAGATATTGGGATTTTGTTCATTCTGACGCCGCTTCTGGTGAATCCATAGTTTCTACCTTTCCGTTCCACGCTTTCTTCTCGACTGCTCCTGTACAACCCTTGTTTCCCTCAAGTGCCTCAGATGCAGAGCTGATTTCTGTTGCGTCCGGTTGCGAACATCATATCAATACTATCTTCCGCGAGTTGGAGTTGATCCGACCTTTCGAACTTCTTCGCCGTCCCATGGATCGTGCAGACCATCTTCTCGCAAATTCTGCGAGAATTGTGGCAATGACAAGCACTTACGCAGCGATGAATCGCTCAAACATTGCGAAGTTGGGATTCCACTACTCATCTCTTGTGATGGAAGAAGCCGCTCAAATCACGGAAATTGAATCCTTCATCCCCTGCATCTTGCAAAACATCGACCCCAAAACCGGCGAATCTACACTAAAGCGCATCGTTCTTGTCGGTGACCATCTTCAAAATAGCCCAGTGATACAAAATATTGCCTTTGACGCTTACGCAAACCTTGGCCAATCCCTTTTTCTGCGGCTGGTCCGTCTCGGCGTACCAACCATCACCCTTGACGCTCAAGGCCGCTGTCGTCCTTCGCTCGCTGAGCTCTTTAAATGGCGCTATGCATCTACAACTCCTCTGACCAATCTGCCTGTAACACACAATAGGCTCGAGTTTCTCTCCGCTAACGCAGGCTTTGCTCATGACTTCCAATTCATCGATGTACCTGACTACCAAAATCAAGGCGAACGGGAACCCACCCCGCATTTTATACAGAACCTGGGCGAAGCGGAGTATGCAGTCGCGCTATACATGTACATGCGGCTCATTGGATACCCTGCGCGCTCCATTTCCATCCTCGCCACTTATGCTGGCCAACGCGACCTTATCCGCGATGTTCTCACACACCGCTGCAAGGGAAATCGGCTGTTCGGTCTCCCTAGAACCGTCAGCACTGTCGACAAATACCAGGGAGAGCAGAACGACTACATAATCCTCTCACTTGTCCGCACGCGAACCGTGGGATACCTTCGTGATCCCCGAAGGTTGACCGTCGCGCTGTCGCGAGCAAGGCTTGGCCTGTATATTCTCGGCCGAATCGAGCTTTGGCGCACATGTCCGGAGTTTGCACCGGCGATGGAGGTGTTTGAGAAGAGGCCGCCACAGTTGGAGACGGTCACTGGGGAAATGTTTCCCACGCAGCGGCCGCTAGAGGACCAGGTGGAAGAGAGCAGAAAGGCGAAAATAGAGGGAGTGGAACACCTTGGGCAGTATGTTTTTGAAATGACTCAAGCGAAAGTGAAGGCTTTAGGCGGAGAAGCAGTCGTAGAGCAAGAGCCGGTGGAGGAGGCAGATGTGTATGCCGGGGAAGAAGAAGTGGTAGGGCCAGAAGATGCTGGCGATGAGGACGATCCCCTGCATCAGCATATTGGAGGGCATTTCGTGTAGATTTTTCCAGTCTTCAATATGATACCCAGAATAAATGAACATTATAATGCTAACAGCCGAAACTCCCTAGTCATTATCATAACCCTAACCCTCCTTCAACCTAACCCTAAGATTCGCACCTACGCCGCGTACCACGCCCTCACTCAGCCCGTACCACTCCCCTCCTCAACCCCAACACCATCCCCTCCCTTCCCACCGTCACGCGGCATCCTCTTCTCCCCTTCGTCAACCATCCCCTCGCACCCAGCCAGTTCCCCGGCCTTCTTCTCCACGCTCCCTAGGATCCCGCTCTGCGCCGGCTCGTGCGACTCGGACTGAGCCTTGGCGTCGCGCATCGCTTGCACGGCTTCCGACTTGGTCTGCTCGCCGGATTCGTAGCCGAGGGTGGAGGAGACGGCGCCTTGGGCGTACTGTGGGGGAGAGAGGGGTTAGCGGGGGGTTGAGGATGGTTGGGAGGAGGGGTGAAAGGTGGGAAGAGTAGAGGCGGACCTTGACGTGGGAGGATAGGAGGGAGGGTGGGTCGGTGGAGTTGTCGGACATGTTGGGCTGGTGTGATGCGATCGGGGGACTTTGTGAGCGTCTTTCAAGGGTGTGATGATGGACGTAGTTTCACTATGTAAGTACTGTGTTAGAGCACCGTTTGTTAAACTATTTGGAGCGGAAGCGTTTTACAGAGTTTCGATACCTGAAGATGAAAGAATGATGTCATGGAGATAGCGGGGAGTCGCAGGAAATAGGAGGCCCCTATTTTGTGGGTTTGAGATTCTCCAGATAGCACTCGTTTGAAGTAATCGAGCCTTGATTTAGCGCGTTTGCTCTATTATTGGGAAAAGGATACTGTTCCTTCTCTCAGAAAGTGCGAAGCACAGTAACGAGCAAACACCGGCCTCTAGGATACTTAAATTTCCTCTCCTTATTCTCTAGTGCCTCTTTCTGTCATATCTAATGAATTTTGTCGATGACAGGGCAACTTAAGTAATGGCCAGTGGGAAAGACTTTGAAAAGAGTTTGGAAGTTACATGTTTAAAATCTGCTACTGGACAATCCGGTTGCTCAAATTCTTGGTAGGGTTAATACTGTCCTCTTTCCGCGTGAATAGCCGCGGTCACCCAACGTTTTGACTTCGGATGTCCGATTTTTGAGCTAGATATGTGCGTACAGATATATGAAAATAGGAAAATATTTTGGGCCCACATGAATAAATATTGGGCCCCCAGGCGGTGTCGTCAAACTTTTATGAACCATTCCATCCGCGTTAGAGGCAAGTCCTTCGCTCAGATTGTCTCAGCAAGGCTGTACTCTTCATTATCTATTCGCAGCTGCTGATCACAACGAAATGGCTGCTAACCTTCTCACCATCCCCTTCGAGATCCGACAAATCATCCTAGAAAATCTGCTGATACAATATCCACGCTTTTCTGGCCCTGAGACCCAGTCCACTTTCACCGATCGTGCGATTAGAGTTCAGCACAATGATTGCAATTGCAAGTCAAGATACGCAAAATGCGATGAAACTTGTTCTCGCACGACAAAGCCATGGCTTCTGACGCACAAGAAACCTTTAAACGGTTCGCTTCTTCTGGTTGACCGCCAACTTCACCAAGAAGGAGCTGATGTACTTTATGGTCGAAATGTATTTGGTCTAGAGGGATTTTTCAGGTGGACTACGCCTGAAACACCCTTGCACAGGTGCATCGGTGCTCATAATTGCTCGAAAATTCGCCATATTGATCTGGAGAGTAGCCAAGTAACCTCGAGTCTACGCAAGGCGGGGCGCGAGTATACGAAAATCGAGAACTCGAAGCTCAACTTTCAAGACCAAAACACCAGCAACCATCTGACATTGCATATGGTACCAGATAGCAGCGATTTTCTTTGCGGACATTTACCATCCTTTCCAAATTTGAGATCGATCAACATCATCCCAGAACTTTTCTCCAGCCCAAATTTCTCACCTGTTGCAGAAATTTGCAAGTCGTTGGACGCAGAGAACGGTGAGTTCTTTTGGAAAAAGTCTAAAAATGGGAAAGGACAGTTTTGGCTGCTAGAGAAGACTTCTGATCGACTAGAAAAGGAGACCCTGGGACTTGCGGTTACACAGAACCTCATATTTCTGAGAGCGGTAAAGATTCTGTCCTCAAAGGGCTCTTTGCCAAAAGCCTACAAATGGCCGCAATACAGACCTTCCCATCTTAATTACGGATTCATACATAATCCAACTCTGTTGACCAAAGACTCTGTTTCAGGCCCGGAGCGACATATACTAAAACCCTTCGACATTGCTAGGGTTCAGAGAACAAGCGATGAGGAAAGTCAAAAGGCTCCTTCATGAGACCTGCTCTGTTCATTAAGTCGAGTCTCAAAATCAGCAAACAACATTCGTTCAATTATAATCTTCTCTCGGCAATCTAGCGCTTCCGTTTTGAAGCAGCGGCTACAACTGCCATGGCCACAGTAAATCGAGATCGATGAGATACTATCCAAGACGAACGAATCAACTAATTAGTCACCATTATCTGTCAAAGAGTTGCTTATATTGAGTCATAACTGTACCAAGTTCTCGATCTCCCTGTTCATGAAGACGTACAGGATTTTTTGCTAGTTTGCTTAGTCTAGCAGGTTGTGTTTAGGGTAAGGAGCGTGACTGGACCACGAACAGCCGGACAATGCTAGACTGAAGCAAAGATAGCATAGATGACGGCCCAGAGGTTAAGCATCACATATGATAATCAGAGCATACAAGAGATGAATGCGACTCGTCGGAGCAAAGATCGTTGAGGTGTGCGTGTCCCGTGTCTACATTGGTCGAGGTACCTCCATTGGTTGCTTTGTGCTTCGGTTCTTGTCCTTTCTTGCACCAAGCACAACGGATGTCGGCGAAGAACGCGTTGGTCATCAGCGGCCGTCAATTCTTAATAGTCTGGATATGTTGAAAACGTCCACTTCGCTCACTTCTATTTGAGTTGATTGCACGTCAGAACTTGAAATGTGGTGACGTCACGGTCACCTTGTTCGTTCGACTTTATTTCAAAAAAGGGCGAACGCAACAACATGGGTAGCGATCTTCCAGAAATAAAGTATTCAATATAAGCTTTATAAATATGAAGCTATGACTGAGCCAATGGAAATCGAGTAGCATGTCAAACGCTACAGTTGCACAGAATGGCGCAACCTCGCCAGCAAAGATGCATTTCGTTATCGTACGTCCAGCACGTCTTTTTCAGCATGGATGCTGATAACTCTTCCTGTCTAGGTCGGTGGCTCCCTCGGTGGTCTTGCCGCAGGATTGGCCTTGAGAAGTCTCGGCCATGATACGACCATTCTTGAGCGGAACCCCACACCGCTCCTCGACAATCAAGGAGCAGGAATTGTGGCGGGAGGCGATACACTGGAGTTCTTCAAGCGGTACAACCGTTGCGATAGGCCGATAGCTGTGAGCTCCAAGCAGAGGAAGTACCTGGATAAGTCTGGAAATGTTATTCACAAGATCGACATGGTTCAGAACATGACTTCCGTGCGTAGCTCGTCAGGACTCAGTTCGAACACTACCGCTGACAGTACAGCAACAGTGGGACCTGGCTTACTATCTCATGCGTGCAAATTATGATGGGGTGGAGTCAGAGTACTGTCAGGTCCCAGCACCGGACCGTTCTCATGGAAAGGCAATCCATCTCCACGACCACAGCGTCACCGACTTCGTCCCCGAAGATGACAAGGTTCGCGTCTACTACAAATCGTCCAACGGCTCGACCGGCAGCATACAAGCGGACATCCTCATTGGCGCCGATGGTCCCTCAAGCCTAGTCCGCTCTAAGCTTTGTCCCAACGTATCAAGGAAATACGCCGGCTACTGCGCTCTCCGCGGCACCGTGCCCGATATTGAAGCCTCTCCCAAAGCGCTCGAGGCATTCAAAGAACGCTTCACATTCTACCATGGCCCAGGCATCCAAATCCTCGCGTATCTTATACCGGGCAAAAACGGCACCGTCGAGCCCGGACAACGCCTAATCAACTTCGTGTACTACACCAACTTCCCCGAAGGCTCCCCAGAGCTCGAAGAGATCATGACAGACAAAAACGGCGCGAGACACCCGATCACCATGCCTCCCGGCCTCACCGACCCCAAGGCATGGGAAAAGCAGATGAAGTTGGCACGGCAGAACTTGCCCCCGCAGTTCGCTGAGATTGTCTGTGCGACCAAGCAGCCCTTCGTGCAGGCTGTTACGGACGTCATCTCTCCTCAGCATACTTTCCATGACGATAAGGTTGTGTTGATTGGGGATGCGCTTGCAGGGTTCCGGCCGCACACGGTGGCGAGCACGTCGCAGGCGGCGTTTGATGCGATGGTGTATGCGGACTATGTTGCTGGGAAGATTAGCAGAGAGGATTGGAGGAGGGAGACGATGGGGTTTGCGAGGTTTGTGCAGGATAGAGGTGTGCAGATGGGGAAAAGGAGCCAGTTTGAGTTCGAGAAGTTAGGTACAGACGAAATGATCAAGGACCGGGATAGGGCAAGTGTCCCAAGAAAAGATGAAGTCTACCCGGAATGGGCTGTGAGGTTGGATTGACAGGATCAGGTAATGCTTTAAACGAAGGAGATGATGCATCTTGCGTCGATATGACTTCTACGTTAGATGCAACTTGACAATATTTTAATACTAAAGCATGGATATTTGGAGGTCACCCTTGAACGTGGCTAGTATCGAAACTATTCATGCATGTGGGTTGCGATTGCGCTATAGCCACAAAATCTTCAAGTATTATGGAGTAGCTGAGACTTTTTGTGCAATTATGGCTCGACTTTGTGGAAACCGCCGTTAGAGGTCAACAGGGCCGAAGGGCCATGTTCGGCAGATGCGGAGATCGACTTTGGCAACACTCTAGCCTCTTAAAAGCAGCTTTAGGTAAACGTTCGTTTAGGGCCAGGAAGTGAACGCTAAACGTCGCGACCGGCTAGGGCTCTTTACTTCGTTAAGTGGGCCATGGCGGTGTTCGGGCGGAAACTCAACCATCTGCACTGCCCGTTTCGCGTTCTCAGATCTCCAAACGCGAACCAACCTTAGAAGGATGTTGCGCTACCTCTTGTAACAACAATTAATCAACGCGATCAAAGAACAACTTCTCTCCCGATGTACGGAGAACCCGAAAATCCACAAAAGTATCTCCAGAGCATCTGCTGTCCAGTCTTTTCTGGCACAAAGATTCGCTTTCTCAGCTCAGCTTTGCTAACAGAGTTGGTACGACGGCCGCCATGGTGTCTGCGCACCATATTTTACGTGCTGACTAGCAGCAAAAATGGACTCCAGCAATCATGTGGACTATTATTGAAATCTTTTATGCCCGCTTGTTGATGAGGTCTCAACTTATTCAGCCCTGTCAAGAACTGTCCAATTTCCTCCATTGATGTAAAATTGAGCTCTCTCAAAACGGTCACTTTATCTTGCAACCGCTTGAAATTTTCGTTGTGTTAGATAGCGGCATGAAAATCTCATTATTCATCTATACATGTTTCTTCTTTGTGCTCTGTGGACTTCCCATATCGAGTGGCCGGATCACGGTCGCCTCTAATTGCAATGACAGGGAGGCCGCAAAGCTGCAAACTGACATGAGCGAGGTCCGATGGATATTTCAAAGTTTGTTCCTGTGGCCTCTTTTCAACAGGGTACTGACATTGCCCCAGCCGCCGCCAACGAGCTGAGCGCAAGAAATCCTACGGCAGTCCAGATATTTCTTGTCTTCTTTGCTATGAGCCAGCTACCGACCATTATTGGTAATAGCATATTGCCTCGGTATTTAGAATGGTCTTGCTGAATGAGTTCCAGAAACATTCCTCAGAGTAGTGCGCATAATAGACGGTCTGCCAATACAATCATCGATGGGCCCCATAGTCAAGGACGTCAAGCTGGTTTGTGGGACAGACAATATGGAGTTGAGCAAGGATAGAAAATGGTGGAAAGACACGGATTGGCAGGTCCCTGACACTGACGGGCCGCGCTACAAATCTCATTCGATGCACATCATGCGTCGCGATCCCGGAGAGACTAAGAATGATATTGCTAAACAGAGTGAACAGCATGTCTCAGGTCTGGAATCAAGACCTCAACGCGGCGAACGGTGGTTCTAACTGATCGTATACAGGGCAAGGAAGGCAACAATACCAATCTCGTATCTATCTCTATCCTCAGTACTGGAGGAAGAATAGCCTGGAACGCCAAGAAGGCCGTACACTATTCGAAATCAACCACCAGGGACTCTCACCAAGACCCTTCGGTAACTTCATAACCCATACGGTGCCGAGATCATATGATCTCGCGCATGATAAGTACCATGAACATACTGCAAGAGCTATTTTCTGATTTGTACAACAGTTTGTCCATGCCGCCGGCGGTGGTAAGTGCATTGACGAACCTGGGAAGAGAGGATACTAAAATCATAGTGAAACCATTGCCAGACGACGAAGCTAGGGACAAAGTCGACGGTGGCCCTAGAGAATATTATATTTTTGGACAGTCGTACATACGCGGTGAGGTTGTTTGAGCTGCACATATGATCTTTCTCACAAAATTCCACGTCACAGATCTTGCTTATGGCTTTGTAGACTGTCGAGCGCTTAACGAAGCTGGAGATAGTGTCTTGAACAACGCTGACTCCTATATTCAAGTCGCTTTCGGTAAGTTGAGACTGTTACCGTGAAGAAGTCTTGTTGCTAATAGATTCCTCTAGCTATTGCGCTAAAAATCAGGGTGGATGGCAGAGGTGTCGCTCACAATGAGGTTCTTCCTTGGCAGCTCTCAGCACTTGAGCGATCAACATTACAGGCCCCTTCTGACTGGAAATTTCTCTGGGCGAAAGAGGTTCATCGTAAGGCATATCCGCGAATGTACGGCCTCAAAAGCGACGCTCGCCGGTATCCACACTTCTACGAGTTAACCAAGAATGATAAGCGTGTGCTCGAAATGTACGAGCATGTCCTCCCAAAGCCGGGGAAGAGAGACGTTCCCCAGGACGGCAATCCGCTCTCCACGCCGCCAATCGCACAACCTGATTCTCCTCTTTGTCCAACTTCAACTGGCACTGCCGTTGGACCGTCAACACAGACGAGTAACCCTGTTCCATTAGAAAGCTTCAAAGGATGCGGAAATCAGCTGTCGACTGATGCGGATTGCCCCAGATCGCATGAATCCAGACCGGAGGACATTGTCGTGGCTGGCAATGCTCCTACGTGTGACTTGATGAATACCATCAACGAAGTGATGCAAACCACCTTTGAAGGTGACTTCAGCAAGATCATCCAAGGCTCCCCAGCTCATGATCCAAATGGCGTACCGGCGCCTGTGGAAGATGAAGGTAGCGATGACCTTGAAAGCGCGCAATCAGCCATCTTAGCCTCAAGTACAGTTACACTTGCGATGTATAGTGGCTCAAGGGATTATACTCATCCTCATCCTAGCTCCATTTTATCGAAGCTGGAGAGCCCAACAAACATCGCATTGTCGACGTTGGCCCCAACAGAGCTCTCGTCGACACCGACTTTGGGAACCACCGCCGTTTGCGACGACGCGTGAAACATTTTGTCAGTGCCTTTATCTTCCTGAATGGAACAGTCAGCGCTAGACCTTCCCACTCCGAGTGCCCGAACCTACGAAAGAAAAGACGACTCCCGCAAATGGAGCGGTCTTTTGGTTCTCAAAGGGAAACGCAACACATTAAACAACCCGTAAGAATGGAAAGAAGTGGAGGTTCCGGCACTACAAAGGCACTGATCAGCATGAGGTGGACACTAGGCGTCGGCTACCCATTCAATGGAAAAACGACGAGGCGAAGAGGTTGCGAAAATTGCAGAATGAGACCGGAGGTAGTGATCTCTGTGAAAAATCAAGGGCCTATGGCAAGGCCAAATCATGGTCGGTGATACCAAAGCAATGAGACTTGAGAATAGTGCACTACAGCACAGCTTTCCTAGAAAGGGAGTCGCACAGTGCTCGTGTGCGGCGTGGACCGGTGCGAGGATCTTCACCGAGAACCTGCGCTTATTCATGGACCTTGACGGCTAATTGTAGTGTGTATCTATTCTGGACCTGTTCAGGTAGTAAGGGAGGCGAGGGAGGGAGGTAAAGGGACTCGCGGAGTCGATTCAGAATGCAAAGATACATCGTATTGTTGTTCATTTTTCATTGATGGGAGTGATTTAGAGCGCTTATGGTTGAGCCTGGTCATGGAAGCGAGGACGTCCGCTGCCTAGGTATCTCAACGCGTGCAGATTTCGGTGAGAGTGAGGATATCGAAGCGCTTAGAATCCGTGCTTAGCCATGTATCTTGGCGCATAGATGTACGTATAATTATTCTGGGTTGATTCAGGTGATGGTATGGGCGAAAAGGTCTATGGGAAGGGAAGTGCCTAGAAAAAGGAGGGGCAGATCTATGGGGAGAAAGGGAAAGGTCTATCGGGAGGAAGATTTTTTCAAACCCTCTATGTTAACACCACCAGTGACGCCACCGTACCAAATCCTTGTTATTGTTCGGTACTAATAGTAGCGAGACCAGATACCTAATATTCGTGCTGTACCACGGAGAAGTCGCCTGAAACGGCGCCGCAAAATTGTAGGCACTGATGCCGCCATTTCAGAATCTTTGTTTTAGAGTCGTACTGATGGGAGTGAAGACGTCCATTGTATATCCAAGCTGGAATATAGCGAGGCAGCACGGGTTAGCGCCGCACGACTGTACTCACGGTCGTGGACGCAAAAGTTCCTCCTCTCGCTCGCGAAATTTCCTTCTCATTGCTGGAATGTCGATCTCGTTCCAACCATCGACATCCCCGCACGGCATGTATCCCTTGCAAATCAATAGATATTTCATCGGGTCCTTTCTGATCCCGTAAGCCTTCACAGCTTCTAGGTTATGGGTCGGCGCAATCCAATCAACGATGGAGAGTGTTGCCATCGCCAATAGATCACGTCCTGGTCGATTCAGGTCTACAAGTGCGCGTGATTCCAGTTGATGCGAAGTACTCTCCACGCTTGAGCCTATTTCCTTTCTCTTCCGAGAGACTGGTGGCATGAAATACCAATTTGCAGGATATTTGTTAATCCATACGTGCTCGGGTGAATAGGCAAGGACTGTCCGCAGGTTGGGCAGCGAATAGATCCAATTTTGAAGGCTGAGTCTGTGTTCCAATTTGCGACCGTTCCCTCGAGGAGAGGAGACGCTTTTGAAGTGGAATGTAAGACCTGCATAGGTAAATTCGTTAAAGATACGCGGGACTTCAAGGTCTATATGCTGTATTGCATTCCAATTGAGACCGGCTGGGATTTCTTCAAGGCGAGTCTTCCAAGAGGTGCGATATTTTGCTTCAACGTCATCTATGAGTGACTGTATACTGAATGCATTGGTTCCGTAGAGGATATACTTTCCTTCTTGATAGAGCAAGCTGCAGACTCGTAGCACCTGGATGCTGCTTGTCAGGCGGTTTACTCGTGCAAGTCCGGGGGAATAGCCGTATTTCTGTAAGTCTCTGTAGCTACATAGCCGAAATGAGTCCGGCGTATATCGTGTCCTGTAATCTCCGCGAAGTATTGAATCTATCAAAAGCTGGCGTGGATATTTTACGAGAAGTTCCCTCAAGATCATGGTTCGAACTTCTTGCGGCAATATCAGGAGCGAGGGTTTAAATTCCATTTTCTACAGCCGAAGAGAGGCAGTGGGAAGAGGCTGAGAAGAGGTGCTTGGGTAATGGGAGACTTGAGAAACGATATCGGAAGGGTTTTCGAGAAGATCTCCTTAGTTGTTGCGTGTGCACACTTAGAGAAGCATACAGCCGAGAACCAGTGTTCAAGAAGATGAGGAGAGCCTATGTAGAATTTCCAAAAATAGTGAAGTTCGGATCGAGAGTGATGACGGAGGATCGAATATGGTCAGAAGGTAGACTTGGCGAAGAAGGTTTGGAGAAGAAGATTTGGAGAGCCAAGCCAGAAGTCAGAGGTGTGGAGGCGACAATAGCCTTCGAGCGCAAGCCAGGATCTTATGAGACATGTGCACAGGATCACATAAGGAGACATTCAAATGGAGAAATTGCAAGCTGGTCCTATCTTGCCAAGCAAAGTTGCCATTGAAATTTTGAATTAAATAATTACATTCTTGACTGTGGTACTTACATTTGTGCCAAGGCGGCACTAACTTAGAAATCTCGCAAGTTAACACGATAGCAAGATCAAATAGGGAATGAAGGTTTGGATTGATGATCATACAAGTTGAGCAGCAAAAAGCTAGTATCTTAAGCAATCGGAACCACAATCACAACCGACGCTCTTGTCGAACCTGTCCGGAAGGACCAACGCCGTGTCTCATCGTCTCGGATCTATTCATATGTCACTAAGCTCGACAAATCAATCGCAACGGCTACATGACCAATGATGTTCTTCGTTGATCAGCACTCCTAAGCATCCCTCTTCCCCAGCCCTCCACCCCCAAGCTCAAACACCCTCGCCGCCTTCAACACCATCCCCTCATCCCACCTCTTCCCAATAATCTGCAACCCAACCGGTAATCTCTCCTTCTTCCCCTCCCCTTCTCCAGCTACATCCGCCCACCCGCACGGCACGCTCAGCGCCGGATGGCCAGTCACATTAAACGGACAAGTCTGCGCCGTCACCCCAACCGCCAGCCGCAGCTTCTCCATCAATGTGCTCCCGCCCTCCCCTTCCCGCCGCATATCCGGATGTCGCGGCGCTACGTCCCCGACCGTAGGTGTGACCAGCACGTCCACCTCCTCGAGTGCCCGGTCGTACGCGGCGCGCAGCTCGAACACGTGTCTGTGCGCTTTGGCCTGGGTGCTGCGCGGGAAGGCCTCGGTCAGGTAGGTCTCGGACAAGCAAAGATTGATGACCGCCGGGTTGTGGTGAGTGAGCAGGTCGTACATTTCTTGGTCGGAGGGCCAGCGGAGGTTGAGGTGGTGAGGATGGTACGTGAGAATGGAGGGAGTTTCGCCGCCGATGGCGTGGGATGCCATGCGGGGCCGCGTGGCAGCAGTCCAGATGGAGGGGCCGAGGGCGTGGTGGGGGATGGAGAGCTGGGTTACGGTTGTGCCCGGGTGGCCGGCTGGGAAGTGGGTGGTGGCGGCATGGCGGATGAGGGTGGCAACTTGAGGAGTGGTGGAGGAGGTGGAAGGGGAGAGGGATTCAGTGATTAATCCGATCTTGAGGGGGCCGGTAGAACTGGGAGATGAGGTAAAGGCGGCAAGGTCGGATGCATAGTCTTTGATACCAGGGCGGAGAGGGGATTCGGGCGTCATGCGCGCGTCGAGGCCGTCGTAGCCGGCGAGGACGGTGAGCATGGTAGCAATGTCGTCGAGATTTCGGGCCATGGGACCACAATGGTCGATCATTGGGTGAAGCCCTGCAATACCTGTGTACGGGATAAGACCGTGTGTGGGCTTCAGGCCGTATATGCCGGTATATGCGGCAGGCATGCGTATGCTTCCTGCTTGGTCACCGCCCATTGCTATCGCGACATCGTCGCCGGCATCCTCAAGACCTGGTACTCCGGCATCGCGTGCAGCTTTCAGGGCGAGCAGCGCCGCAGAACCACTGCTACTCCCTCCCGTGTTGTATCCCCGCAGCCATGGATTGTGGACAGGGCCGGATGCTGAGGTGTAGGATAGCGGAGTCAGTGAGTAATTCTCGCATGTCGAGGTTCCGACGATCGTGGCGCCAGCTTCGAGAATTCGTCGAATCACGGTTGCGTCGATCTGAGGGACAGGGTAATGGCCATCTTTGGAAACGAACTGAGGAAATGTCCCGCAGGTATGAGGGACCCCAGCGACAGATATGTTGTCTTTGATAGCGATCTGGCGGCCGCTCAGTAGGTTTGAGGATGGTTTTTCAGCTGTGAGATCCGTTCGATGGCTCCATCCGTTCAGACTGTTTTTGTCTGCCTTCTTGTACTTCCTTTCTCCGCCTAACGTTGGAACCGGGTCAAGCCGGGGGTCAATGTAGTCTGTCAAGTCATCAACGAGCCTGGTGGTAGCGTCTGCTGACTGGAGCACCAAAAGAAAGGCTTCCTCTTCGGCTTTTGAGGTAATTTTAATGTTGTTCTGGGCTGCTACATTACGCAGAATCTCGAGAGTGACGGTTGACCTTGAATATCAGTGCCAAATTTAATTAATGCAGATGTTGGCCTACTTCGCTCCATCCGCCAACGCTACGATTGACATAATGGCTCGTGGAAGTCACAGCACAGTCACTCGTGACAATTGCTCTCTCATGAGAAGGGACACCATGTACGTATTACAGTAATTACCAATTACTAAATAGACGATAATATTGACGTAGATCTTCACCTAGCGCGCTTCTCCGTTTTATCGAATGACGCTAGATAGAGAAGTACGCCCTACACCAGGAGCCTTTAGAAAGGATGACTGGAAGTATGCTCAAATTGGGGAGTCACAGTAGATCCACCAAGTCTTGTTGGGTTACCGACAGATCACCTATTTGGAGCTCAAGATAGTCGATCATTCGAGATGAATAATGTGGCCATTATTCAGCTCGATGTGTTCGAAGACCGAATCGCTCAAAAACCCACTACGTGACGTCAACCGATCTTTCTGTCGCCCGCTGTGTTCCATCACTGGCCGTTGGGTTGGTAATACCTTAAGCTCCGCTTATGGTAGTCTCACAGTAGTTATATCTTAACTTTCTTTCTCCCTTCTTTTCTTTCCTACAGTAAACTCCAAGTTTTCTTGCCAGGCAAAGTCATTGATCCAGGATGAGCTCAGGAAAAAACGTTTTCATTATCGGGCCCGGCTTTATTGGCTGGGAAGTCCTCGATTTGCTAGTAGCGGAAGGATATAAGGTATCGGCATTGGTTCGCAGAAAGGAGCACGCAGCGGCTTTAGAGAAGGACTCCAAGGCTACTACGGTCTTGGGGACGCTCGATGATACAGCATTGATCACCGAGCATAGTATAAAGAATGACATAGTCTTCCATACGGCAACGGCGGATCATCTTCCCTCCGCGGAAGCTGTTCTCGACGGTGTCTCGGCGCGTGCGGCAAAGGGACAGTCTACAATTTACATCCACACTAGTGGCACCAGCGTACTGGACGATGGATCTCATAGTGCTTTCAAGGGAGATAAGATATACTACGACAACAATCGTGAGCAGATTGATTCTGTTCCTGACGACGCGCCGCATCGCCCTGTCGACCTCGCCATTGTTAATGCGCAGAAGAAAATCGGCGACGCCGCGAAGATCGCCGTAATGATTCCACCGGAGATTTACGGCTTCAATCCCAAACATAAGCGCTTGACCATTCAATTTCCCACGATCGCTCGCTTTGCTCTCAAACATGGATGGGTTGGTCATGTTGGAAAGGGTCTCGGCGTGGAGTCTCAGATCCACGTAATGGATCTTGCACGGGCCTACATTGTTCTCTTGCACTATATGGAAAGCTCCAGTCCCAAGGTAGTTCTTGATAACCCGTACTTCTTCTGTGAGAACGGCAAGGAGTTTTCCTGGCTAGAGGTAGCGACGGAGACAGGAAAGGCACTCTTTGAGGCTGGCAAGATCAAGGACCCAAAGCCGAGGACTTTCCCCGAAGATGCATATGAGGATCTCTTCGGACCAATGACCCCGGCCGTGATCGGTCTCAACTCGCGAAGCCGAGCTATGAGGCTGCGAGAACTAGGATGGGAGCCTAGAGAAAAAGGTATTTGGGAGTCGTGGCGAGATGATGAGCTCCCGGAGCTTCTAAAGGAAGAGCATTTGGACTTCAAAGGGTACCGACAGAATGTCGTGGGGAGATAAGGCTTGGACATGCTGGATTTAGGTGATGTTCAGGTCATCCAGATCATCACGAGTAAATGTTTTTGAACGATCTTTGTTTGATAAATTTATTTAGCTTAGGTCAGGCCTTGGCATTTTGGCTTACTTAGGTACCTATTTGACCACCACTTTCCCCACACCCCATGGAATTTTCTAACTTCGATTCATGTTCAATGGAAAGTTAACTTCACAGGTTTCTTATGATGCGTAGAAAGTTCTGCCACTAGTCTCGATGTGGCTTATTGGTAGCGGTCCTATACGCTAGTGTCCAGCAGCAACCGGCTCGACATGTGGGAGGTTCAGCTTACAAGGCATCGTAATTGCGGGATCAAAGATGCATGCCCATCTTAGCAGGGTGCAAGCAGGCCTCTCAACGGAACTTACTCACCTGGATACTCGTCGGAAACAAGCACATTTGGTACTACATTGTTTGCATTGGAAGCAGGGCAGATTCCTAACTATCAGGCGGCGACTTGGCGACCCGGATGTGCCTGCAGGAAACAGGCACTCTCGTGGCACTGTACGTACATTTACTCTTGGCATCCTCTCCACCGTGAGCATGTTCGCCCGTCTTGTTCTGCCCGGAATCTATCTTCCGTGACCGCCATTGCACGCTAGGTGGGGCTTCGGCGTCATGGGCAGACGACTGCCGACACCTTCTCCGCAGCTTCCCCAGATTTCCATAAATAGGAAGACAGCCACTGATCTGTATAAACAACCAACAACCATTCTTTGTGATCAGCCTCTCGGTTCCCACCAAAATGGAGGACTCGAAGCAGACTGATCATGACCTCCTGGGCGAAAAGGTCGCCGTTACCCATGATGAGGCTATCCACTTCGGCAAGCTCACCGAGGACGAGCTCATCATTGAGAAAAAGCTTCGACGGAAGATTGACATTTTGATCATGCCGCTGGTCATCCTCGTCTATCTCATGAACTACATCGATCGGTACCTTGAGTACAGGCCTTCTGGAACAAAGCAGCAAGCTTATCTTCAATAGAAATAATTACGCGGCAGCCCGTCTCCAAGGTCTTGAAAAAGATCTAGGGCTCACTGGAGAGGAGTACCAGACCGGCCTCTCTATCCTATTTGTTGGCTATATCCTGTATGTTTTGAGCCTTGCCTGGTTAAGATCAATTTTTCGTATCCGAGCAATAGTCCCAGCAAATCGAAGATGGGAAAGCAGCTGACTATAAATCTCATTTAGTCTGCAGGTCCCTTCCAATCTTGTTCTCAATTATATCGGAAGGCCATCATTGTACATTGGCTTCTTCACCGTTGCTTGGGGCCTCGTTTCCGCTCTCACAAGTCAAGTCAAAGGCTTTGGTAGCATCGTTGCTTGCCGATTCATCCTGGGACTTGTTGGTATGGAATTTTACGTTTTTGAAGGGGCCGGATAATAACGCAATCGCAGAGGCACCTTTCTTCGCCGGCGTCTTATTCTACCTTTCTAAATGGTACACTAGAGAAGAGCTTGCTCTCCGCATGAGTGTCTTCTATTCTGGCTCTCTTGTCAGCGGCGCCTTTGGGAATCTGATCGCAGCTGTGAGTCCCCTCTAGACTCGGTCTCCGAGCCATCTTATTGTATTGTCAGATATGCACGTCTTTTCGGAATGAGAATCTCATTCTTTTCTTCTCAGGGCATTCTCTCTGGTCTTGCTGGCGACCGCGGCCTCTCGGCTTGGCAGTGGCTCTACATCATCGAAGGTACCATAACCATCTTTATCGGCCTGATAATATGTGTCGTACTACCTGACTTCCCTGACACCTGGCGCGCTCTATCACCGGAAATGAAACATGTTGCCAACCGCCGCCTCGCGATCGAAGCTGCCGAAGCCGACGTTGACGAACCTGGAGGCATGTCCCAAATCCGTGGCCTGAAGCTCGCAATGATGGATCCAAAGACATACATCCTCGCCGTCGCGTACATGTCCATCACCGGCGCGGCGGGCTTCCAGAACTTCTTCCCCACTCTCACCGCAACTCTAGGATTCAACCACATTGTCTCGCTCCTACTCGTCGCCCCGCCCTACGTCTTCATGGTCTTCTACTCCATGGCGCACAACTGGTACTCTGACAGGCTGCACAACCGCTTCTGGTTCTTCGTCTACCCCATCCCCATCACCATCGTCGGCTGGATCATCTTCATGACCACCGAATCTTTCGGCCCCCGATACTTCTCCCTGTTCCTGATGAACTTCGTCTTCGCCATCAACGGCACCTGCTACGGCTGGATCGCCAATGCCATCCCCCGTCCGCCTGCCAAGCGCGCCGCCAGCTACGCCTTCATCAACGCCGTGGGGAACAGCGCCAGCATCTGGACGCCATTTACGTACCGCGACGGCGATGGCCCACACTACGTGCTGGCGCTGTGTATCTGCACCGGACTGCAGGTGCTGGCGTTTTTCATGGCGCTGACGCTGAAGGTCATACTCACGCGGCAGAATCGGGATTTGGATCGGTTGGAGGATGAGGATGTGCAGCTGACGGAGAGAGAGGTGGGGAAACTGCAGAAGGCGGCGGAGTTTGAGGGGATTGATATTGCTACTGCACGGCGGCTGCAGAAGAGCTATCGGTATATGACTTGATTTGAAGTCGAGGGATCGGACGGGACTTGAGAGGTTAGAAGGGCTGGGGGTGACTTGGTAGCATTGCATTTGAGCCTTTTGGATGTGCGACATTAATTTTGTAGTCCACCAGGAAAGATGGTCCAACCTGATTCGCTCCATTTCCTTCTACTTGACACGGCACTCCCCTACCTCTAACACGTGCCATAAAGATGCAAGTAGGTTGGCTGCCATCAACTTGAGAAGTGAGATGGCGAAACATGTTGAAGCGACGCGAATAATAAGAGCTTGGGATACTAATGGGCGTTGGAGTTGAAGTGATTGTCTCCGACCAGGTGCTATCGCCTCATTGCAATGCCTTCGAAATTTCTCTTGCTACCTTGATTCAGCTACTTCGATTTTGAAATGACCGCAATTGTCATGATGGCCAGGCGCTATTGACTTTTTGCAATATTTGTGAAAGGCATCCGATAGAATATTGATTTATTGGAAGCTCGACTCTTGTGCCAAGACTCAATGCCGAGGTATGACGGAATTGCATTTAGAAAAATATAAGCTCGCAGTGTTTTCGAATCCTATCAGTCGCTAACCAGCCACACAGCCTGTTCCTGATCTAACTTCCCGATGGCATCTATCACAGGCAGATGGGCTTCTTCAGGAACGGTCTTCGCTCCGACAAGAAGGAAAGTGCCAATTGCATATCTTTGGTCCCACCGCCGATATCTTTCGACAACTCCCCGCCAAATGGCCCTGCTGGAGGTCAAGAAACTAGGCGTCGTAGGCGCTGGACAGATGGTAAAATGGTACCCGAATCTGATTTTCCGTTGGTCTAATAAGAATTTAGGGTCTAGGAATAGCCCTTGTCGCAGCGCAAAGGGCCGAAGTCGACGTCCACCTAATTGACAGTTCACAAGCCTCATTAGACAAAGGTCTCGCCTTCGCTGGTAGGTCTCACTCCCAATAAGAGACATCACGACAAAATTTAACAATCTCCAGATAAGCTCCTCTCCAAAGATGTCTCCAAATCCAAAATCACCCAATCCCTCGCCGACGTAACAAAATCTCGCCTCTACCCCTCCACCTCCCTCGACGACCTCTCCACCGTCGACTTCGTAATCGAAGCCGTCCCCGAGATCCTCTCCCTCAAGACCTCAATCTTCTCCTCCCTCGCCCGCATCTGCCCACCCCACACCATCCTCGCCACAAACACCAGCTCCATCTCCATCACCAAGCTCGCCGCCGCCACCACCACCTCCCCAACGGACCTCTCCACCTCCTCCCGCGTCATCGCCACCCACTTCATGAACCCCGTCCCCGTCCAGCCGGGCGTCGAGATCATCTCCGGCCTCCAAACCTCCCCCGCCACCCTCGAGTCCGCCCTCGCCTTCGTCAAGCGCATGGGCAAGCTCCCCTCCGTCAGTGCTGACAGCCCGGGCTTCCTCGCCAACCGCATCCTCATGCCCTACATCAACGAGGCCGTCATCTGCCTCGAGACCGGCGTCGGCGATAAGGAGTCCATCGACGGCATCATGAAGAACGGCACCGGCGTGCCGATGGGTCCGCTGGCGCTGGCGGATTTTATCGGCTTGGATACGTGTCTGGCGATTATGGAGGTGCTGCATTCCGAGATTGGGGATAGCAAGTATAGGCCGAGCGGGCTGTTGAGGAGGATGGTGGATGCGGGGTGGCTGGGGAAGAAGAGTGGGAAGGGGTTTTATGATTACTGAGAGGAGAGTTGTTTGCCGTGCTTTCTGGTTGGTTTCCAAGAGAAATATCGGGGTAATCGCGACCTAAACGTATGTGCATGGAGAAAATGAGTTATTGGTCTTAGCATTTTGCATTGGTTGGGCTTTTGGAATTTAGTACCACCATTCGGTGTCCTAAAGCGATAGAGCACAAAATGAATTGTCGACCGTACCCTTCTTTCATCGTTTCTCAGTCGTCCGCCGTGGTAAAGAGGGCCTTGAACAAGAAACAGGGATTCCAACCATCCAAGGAAACCCTCTACCGGAAGTCACCAGCGTCCGGCTCCTAGTCCGCCACGAGCACTTATTTCCTGTCTAAGAAAATACTCTGTACGTCGTCTTCTCAGATATCGTGCTCAATAGCCCAGCGAACACAGAAGTCGACGAGCATTAGGCGAGGCAATGATTCACTCTGCGAACATACTACGAAACCTTTCTGCCCTTTGCCGTCGGCAACACAAACTTATGCGCATGATCATATATGAAATTGCCCATAACACATTGCAGACAGGGCTACTTAAACGGCACTTTACAAGTATTCTGAAAACGAGTAATCCATAACGATGAGAACTTTTAGAAACGCCAGAACTGCTCGGCGGCTGCTCGGATGTAAAACAGAACGAGTGAATTGGGAGAAAAGCATTGTTCCAGCTCTTCCCATGGCACTTGATCCTCCCGCGACACGTACTGAATCTCTGGTGACTACGTCTATTCTTCAGTTTTCCGCATAGGAGGCCCCATTCACGGTGAATATCACATTGAGCGTCAAGTCCTTGGGGCTCGCTGGGATCTATCAGGTATCCATCTTAGGCTCGTTCGGACTGCACGATTCTTTCGGAGCCTCTCCCCCAGGATTTTCGGTGCGATAAATCCACTCGTGAAGAGGAAGCATTCGGACTGTAACATTGTCAAGACCATGTGTTGAGCGAAGGTGTTGAGCTAGCTTGTCTTTGCGCAAAAAGGACCGCTTCTCTTGAGGTCGCTCAGCACATTTGAACCATTTTGAATAATCCGTACCTGGCGGCCGTGCAGGCCGTGCAAGAGCCGGAGAGCGCTTGACATCTGAAAGACAGAAGGAATGAATTGAAATGTCTTTCAGCTGTTCTTCGAGAGTAGACGTCATAAGTTCAGGTTCTATATGATGTGCGACTGCGGTGTGGTCGTGCTCTCGTCTCAAATGAGCGTAAAAACTCCATGCATGGGGAAACTCTTTGCGTGGCCAGGCTTGGTCGCAGGGACGGAAGGAGCATTGAAAAGTTCGACCATCAGTAGGATAGGAGATAGCGCAAGCGTCCTCATGAACACATAGAAAGATGTCGGAGACAAAGCTTTCAGAGCAGCCCTGCTCTTGGCAGTCATACGATCCTAGATGCGATCTCAAATATTCACTAGACACATTTCAGCTTCATCAATTGGAAAACTGGGATGACTTTACTTGTAAGTGCTTCTCACATCGGTTGGCGTGTGCCCACACACTGCCTCCTGAGGACAATGAAACAGTCCACTGTCATGAGAAGGATTCGTACGTAACGAGTCTCTTTGTAGCGAGGATTTTCCCGTAGCCAACTCGATACAAGACTGCATATCAGAAGTCGTGGCGCCTCCAATTGTTTGTATTGGCGGCCCCCCGGCGAGTGATTGAGTATTGCAGGATTCTTGATACCCAGCCTCGAAGCAATAACCAGTCGAGTGGAGAGGCGTGGGAGCGAGCAAATCCACCTCATGAAGCCTGCAAACCCAACGCTTTGTCCCAAGATGGCTGCTGTTTTCGTGTCGGCGGAGATCATACGAGGTTTTGAAAGTACTGTAGCAAAAGGAGCAGACGTGAGGACGTCTATTGCGATCACTTGAAGGGCCGCTTGGACATCCAGTTGATGGCTGGCGGGGACCGGCGAAATTTGGGGAGTATGGACCATGTCTTCGCCGCCCTTGACGCGAACCAAATGAGGCAGCGCTGCCTATTGAGGAACCAGAGCTGACTCGGTGATAGGGAAGAGGGTGAGCCTCCTGGGATAAGGCGCTCAGGTTATCACTCTGATCAGGAGTTGGGTCAAGCGTTGGTTCAAGCGACCCTACTTCACAGTTTATGAGCGTAGACGTTCCATTCGATGCTGGGTAGCAGAGTTCATGGGACGTACAATTATTAGCCGGTTGGCTACCCGTGCTAACAACCAGATGCGCCGGGTCTTCTGAAACCCAGCTTGGATCCCAGCCAGCAAGTGCATCTGCGATGTCGTTCGAGTTCGCTACCTCTTCATCTTCAGACGAGGATAGGTACCGTTCCAACGGTGTTTGTCCTTGACCGCGCGAAGTGTCACTTGGTGTATATCCACTGGTTTGTGCTGCCGACTTTGGATTACGCTTTCGTGCATTTGAAAACCACATTCCGACCTGGCTTATCGTCAAGTTCGTTTGATGTGCAAGCTTTGTTTTTTCAGCAGAGGTTGGGTATGGATTGTGTTCATTCTGATGTAACCACGTTTTGAGAACTTGTCTCTGCTGTAAACTGAATTGTGATTTCTTCCGTTTATTTTGAGGTCGCTGTGGTTGAGGTGAGGGTTCTGGAGACTGGAGTCTGTGGGATTGGGGAACACCATTAGACTCCAGGTTCAGAGTAATCGGATCATCGTCAAGGTCGTGAGCGACTGCGTCCTCGTCAAAATGATAAGGCAAATCCGGGGGAGATCCTGCTAGGTAATGCAGATCCTGAAAGTCTACAGATCCGGTCCACTCGTTGAGCAATGGATCCCAGGACTGGTTCATGGCGGGTATTTGTCCGAGTGATCTGGCGCTGCTCCAGAGGCTGAGTTGAAGCAACCGCTAGGTCTACCATCATAAAGAGCCGGTGGTAACATGATGGGAGAGGATTAGATCTTGTGTGTCGTGTTGTGCATACAGCCTCGTTGCTCGAAGTTGACCTTGAGGGCGGATGGCCATGATCATCGCTCAAACGTCACAGTTTGCAGGGAGCCAAACCATTTCCGGATTAGTTAGTCACCCTGCTCCCTCATGGTCATCACCCACCGTCCTTCGACCACCAACAGCCTCACCTACAACGAAAGTGCCACAATGCTACACCTGAAAATCCTACCCCAACCTGAACAAGACAATCTAGGCTACCATAAATTAGCCACAGTCGAGTACGTTTCAACGACACCTTCAGACCGTTTACCGAATGCAAAAGTCCTGAAAGGCTTGTGGCCCCGGACGGCTTTTGCAGGATGATAAAAATGTTCTTTCTAAAATGTATATTGTAAACTCTTCTACTGTCTAATGAACAAAGATTCCTTTAGGCTCATAAAACCCACTAAACATCGGCCCAATCGTATCGCTGTTCGTTCATCTCCTTTTCATGGAATCATCCGACAGTTCCCCCGCTAGACATTGTGCATCTCTCTTTATCCTGTCGTCTCTCTTCTAGACTGACCAGTCTCGCTTTAAGATTTCTGGAAGTCATATGTGGCACTGGATTAGTTCGCTCCTGGTCTCGTAGCCACTCCGCCATCCAACGGTGACTGTGAACACTTGACTCGGGCGAAGGCGAATATGACTTTTGCGTATTCGCTCCGCCACATCAGCATTTAATTCTCATAGAGGCAAAAAGGGTACTTACTTGTTGCTGAGAGCTTAAGCTTCTCCGTCTTTGTATGCAGAGCGGCAGACATCTTTGGCTGACCTTGCTCAACGAGGATTGGATTGGTGTAACTGCGTTTTCCGTCTTAGATCGCTAGAGCGCGACCTAATATACGCTTCGAATTTGACTATATGGGCGTAAATCGCTGTGTGTGTGAAGCGTCGAGACCATGATTTTTAGGGCGAGTCACCCCTTTTTGTCGACTTGCATTAGCCATGGGTAAGAATGTTAAGACCTCGAGCTGACGGTCTCGACTTTGACAATGGGAACGTTGACCCCGATAATTCAAGCTACGAAAGTTTCAATGCAACAAAGCCTTCCATAGTTAGTTCAAGGCATCTCATTTCACTTAGATCTTTCTCAGTGGGTATGTTAGCCTTTTCCAAACGTGTAAAATTTTCGTCGTGCCCGCATTATTTTTGATTAGCCGAGGCTGAAAATGACAACGAAACGAGTACCTGCCGGCTGGGGGCTCAAAGTTTGAGAGCCCGTACAACAATAAATATTTCGTTATAGTCATATTGGTGTAATTCACATACTGAACATGACTGATCCATCTATCAACGTACCATCCAAGGCTTGGTATCAGGATTCATATCTAATCGTTAGCACTGGCCATCGTTCAGTTCCTCTCATACGGAGCTTTCATGAAGACATGCAGTGATAAGAGTCTGCTTGGGTCGCCAGGGGACCAAGTGCTATGGAAAGAGTCCAAGTTATACTTCCCCTATTTCGGATGCTATATTATATATTCTACTAACGACCAAGCAAGGTTTAACGTTCTTCTATTCTATACTAAATCAGGACTAGTAGACAGAGATAGCTTCTCATCTGAGACATATCTGCGGGGAAAAGCTCTTGAGGTCTAGAGATTAGAAAGCGTGGATCTAGTTCCCAAGGTGCTTGGGTACTTGTGATCAAAAACCGCAAGTTTGCGTTGCCGTCTCCCGTATTCTAAGACAACGCACGTCATTTTTTACCTGAAAAGGAAAACGTACTACCTTGCAGCCCCCCTTGAGAATAAACGTGGTTGAAAGGCGTACGGAAGCATTGTTGACCTGTTTCCATATGCAGCAGGCCGTAAGTGCCTACTTGACAACATGCACGGTTTGGGGGCATCGAATTCCTCATTCTCTCACGCGCATATTCATCTGCACCATAGGGAGGCCATGAAATGTTTCAGTCTTCCCCGGCCGCAACAAGCATTTCAGTCCCTCGGTTGCCTTTTCTCCACAAGCTGATCAAGATGCCAAGACGGAAGCAACGTTGATTAACATCTCGTCCTTGTGACCTGTGTGACTTTTTCCACACTTTTACACTGGTCCTCCCTCGCAGCCGTTGAGAAACGTCCGGACACTGGCATGTACAGGCCGGAAGGCAAGTACGTGCTGAGAATGCAAGAGGTACAGATACGAGGGTCTGCGGCTTTGATGTCCTTCACGTAAAAGTCAAGACATGAGAAGGCTAAGAAATATCTCACTATTTGGATCTCTGCGTATAAAAGGATACATGGCGCAATTTCGTTTTGTCTGTCTTCCAAAACTCAACATCTGCTTTTCATTTTAACATTGGGCCGCTGGTACGTTCGCCTTTGATCACTGAGTCTGAATACCCATCCGCTAAGATGAACTTCTTCAACACCCTCCTACTTACCCTTTCCACCCTCGCCGTTGCCCTCGCCCAATACAATCAACCCTCCGCCCCCTTCCACCTCGTCCTCATCTCCACAAATTCCACCCTCAACGGTGCCGCCCTCGCCTCCTGCCACACCGGCGCGGCCATCGAATCCCTCTGCGTCGCGGGCGCCGTCGGCATCAACTCAGACCAATACACCTTCAACACTTCCGAGGCCCCCGTCGAACCCCCTCCCCCCGGCGGCGAACCGGGCTACCTGGTCTACGTCCTCCAAGGCGGCAACTTCAACGCCTCCGAGCCTCTCTCGCTGTACATCAACCCGGCCAGCAACGTCGCGCTCCCGCTCTTCTACCCGGATGCCATGTGGACCACGTTCCCTGTTGCCTTCGATGATAATGATTTGATGAACATTCAGAGCTACGCCGATGATACGACCTCGCCTCTGACGACGGGGACGAAGCCGTACTATCGCTGGTATGTGTGTGGCACTTATTTCCTTGGGTATCAGTACACAGCTCTGGCGTGGGTGTTGGGGAACGCGGAGCCGGAAAATCCGACGTGTCAGAAGGTGGAGGTTAAGAGGGTCTTTGTCTAGAGTATGACCTTCTTGGACTACTAGAAGTCTTGGACGTCAAAGGAAGACGTATTCCATTTAAAGATGGAATGAGTAACGAGGTCAGGCTTTCATGCACATGTTGTGAGGGAACGCTTTTCAGCATTTGATGTCTCTTATATCTGGTAGCACGCAAAGCATATAGGCTGCGATGCCTCATCTAATCATAATGCCATCTTCTCATTACCTTACGCACAACCCTGCGATATTACATCTCCGTCGGGTCTAAGAGGAACACTAAAAATTTAGTCAAGGCCTTGTCATGTGAGACTTGGGCATGCGTGCAAAATAACGCAGAGCCGGGAAATTTGGGCTGTCAGGAAATGAATGAGAAGGGGATATCTGCGTCGACGGCGCGGACACGGGCGATTTGTGAAACCGCTGCGGTTAAACATTTCATCTGGGCGGGAGAAGGAATTGGGCTACGTGTCAATTTAGAGACGGAGAAGCTTTGCCGACGATTGTGAATGAGTCGTAGCAGAGCGGTTTGTTACATTCTGTGCGAAACTCAAATACGTCAAACCAATGCGCAAGCAAAATCTATCCATCTCTGCGCAGACAAAATTGACGAGGTAAGCAGATTTCTTTACAATGAGAGCTACCTATCGGATTGGTGATGGAAGTTAGGACCTTTATGTTAGATAGAAGCGTTCTGGTTTCAAGCATTGAGATTATTTCTTAAGATCTGCACGAAACGCCGCGTAGACTACCGTACAAAATTTCAATCGTTCTAAAGAAACCGAAGAAGCGACACAGATTCTGCCTAAGAAATCACTTTTCCTTTTAGACGCATATGGAAAAGTTTCCCCTAGCTACTTTCAACGTGTCTAAACTCTACACCTGCAAATGCGCCACCGTTGTATTCGCCTAAATTGACCCACAAATCCTATCTAGGTAGATAATGCTACGATTGCTATGCCTCAAACCGTTCCTTTCCCTACGGCTCTCAAAACAACCGTCGCCCTGATCGCTCAATTCTCTGCGTCCCTGTCACATCCATTAGACGATGTTCGAAAGTCCGAATCTTCATTAAACGCTCCCTCGTCCCCTCCGCCACTCCCACTTCTCTCCGCTGCTGCCACAAGCCTCAAGGCTCAAGTCACAAAGCTTTCATTACTGGCAATCACAGCTCCATTCACCCCGTCAGCGGTTGCTACAATTCTCTCCGCGCTCAATGACTCGGTGCTCCCTTCTCTCGTCACAGCATCACTGCTCCTTACACCAGATGAGTTTACGGTGGCTTACCATAAGGAGGTTTTAAGGCTTGTAAATACCATTTTGAGTGACCTAAATAGCCTGGTTAAAGAAGTTAGGGGATGTAGTGAAGAGGTCGAGACAAGCAATGAAATTACAGACAACAGGAAGAATTTTATCACGGAGTCTACAGGCAAGGTATGGGAGGGATGCGATGAGTTGGTGGAGCTTGCTGGAGGTGGCGTTGCAGGATTTGTCGCGAAGAAAGCCGGTGAATTCTTGGAGCTGGTCAAGGATGCGGTGAAGGAGTTGGAAGAGTGGGAACCGGAGGTGGATGATGAGATTGATGATCTATTCGGAGAATCTGAGGATTCAGATGAACAGTGCGGTGCTAACGTGAACAAGGAGGATGAAGAGGCAGAATTGCTGGCCCACAAAGAGATCACGCTGAAAGTGCTACGAAGAATACCTATGTGCATGCATGTGATCTTGAAATATCGATTACAAAAGAGCATACAGGACGAGTCTCGCAGTAGGCAAGCTCAGCTTTTGGATGAAATATTGAGCAAGTACAGAGGTATATCGGACGCCGTCGACGAAGCTGTGGGAACATTGCAGGAAGGTGATACAGATGCTTGCAGGGCGCACACAATTTCGTCACAAAGAGCGACACTGCACCTGGTTGAGCGGGTAATATCTACCAGGAATACAGAGGGGAAGGTTGTTGAGGATGAGTTGACAAAGGAAGATCGATATGTATTGAAGGCAAGGGATTGGATCCAAGCCGTTGGAGAAACAGGAGCTGTCCACAACACTCATAGGGACACATGCAACATAGATAAAGGACTGTGACCGTTCATCTATCTGATCGAATTTCTGTGTTGGGGCCATATGTTCCTCCAAGCGTGAAAAGTCCTTGGAATGGCCCCCTGACAGCCCCTGAAACACTACGTCATAAGGATTCAAAGGTTGGACGAATGACGATCCATCTCCTGACCAGTGGAGAGCTGCATGCGCATTTGATGCAGGCTGCAAGGTATCAACAGCGACATTATCGTAGATGAGACTGACGCTGGAAGAGAAGCAAACGTTGAAGAAACGTCCAATATATAAGTTCGTGCTGTACTCTTAAAATAATCGTCAACTCTCCGGTTCGCGGAGGCTTGGCTGACATAAGGACGCGCATCCGCCAGTCGCCGGCAAGACGCCCGCCGAGCCCATGAAACCCAAAGACTGTCATACGTAAACACGAGTTTCTCTCCCTGGGGTGTGAGCTTCCAGCTCGACATCATTACTTCTACATCATCCACAAGCGCTTGAATCCATCTGTGCATGCTAGAATTTGCTGCCATGCAGATGGCGCTTTACCACGCTGCTCTCCCCCATCGGTAGCACACGACCACGACGCTGTGAAACTCCTGCCAGCTTTCCTCATGTCGGACCAACCCTTGAACGAGAAGTCCGTCACGGATGCTTCGGGTCAGGGTGAATATGAAAATTACGAGCTACAGACCAACGGCCACACACGGTCACCTACGAAAGAGTCGAATCCAAGCTCCTCAGCTACCTCAAACGAACCCCCAACTGCGGAGCCCGTACCTGCTCAAATCCCTCGCAACCAAGCTACACCACACGCCCCGTTCCGCATAGCCAGCGATGAGAGCACATCTCGTGTTGGCGGGAGAAGAACATCAGAATGGGTTCGAGTGCCTGCGCCTCCACCGCTGCCATACTCGCTCTATGAACACAAATTGACAATTTCAATATTCTGGTTCTTGATCCTGGCAGAATCGTGCTTTATACCTATATCATTCTACTACGGGCTATGGTTCGGAACAAATCTACGGCATGGAGCGCGTGAGTTTCCCTCACGCAACTTCTCATCTTCTACATTGGATTCGCACTAACCTCGTGGATCTTGAACAGTATTCGCAATAATAACCTCCGTCTTCGGCTTCGTCACCGGCTACGAATACTGCATCCGCGGCTGGAAGCTCCTCAAGAAATCCCCCGAGTACCGCCCCCGCGGCTCCCCGCGCTGGGGCCTCGACACGGTGCAATGGTCCCTCTCCCTCCCCTACTTCTGCATGACCGTCATCCTCATCGCGGGCTCTATCCCCACCGAGCCGCTCGTCCGCGTCCTCGCCATCCCGCTACCGATCGGCTTCATCCTGCTCGGCGTCTGGCTCTACGCCAGCGCCGTCATGTACCAGTTCAAGCTCAAGACCCCGATCCGACTCAGCAGCACGCCGAAGGGCGTCGTGGCTCCGCCGCTGGTGTACCACATCATCGAGGACGTGGTCGCGGTCGACGGCGGCGGGAAAGTGCGCTACCGCGACGCGCTGCACGACCGCTTCGAGGCGAGCCCGCGCTTCCGGCGCCTGCTGTGGCATCTGACCATGTTCTGGGGCCTGCCGACCGCGGTCATCGGCGCGGTGCTGCTCGCGCTCATTTTTACGGTCAAGAAGGAGGTCGCGTACGGGCTGGGCTGGGGCGTGCCGACGGTGTGGACGGCGATCTGGACGGTGATCACGATCGTGTGGGTAAGGGCGGAGTTAAGGCTCGAGCATGAGAAGTGGGGGGCGGAGGGTGGGGGGATGAGGTTTGGCCGGAGCCTGAGTCTGCCGGTTAGTGGGTGGCATTTGCCGGAGGGGGAGAGGCCGAGGGGATTTGTGGGCAGGATTAAGAGGTTGGGGAATCCGAGGAATCCGAGTGTGAGTTGATGGGCTTGCGGGGGGTTGGGGTGGGATTTATTTTTGTGTATATGATACCCAGTGTCATTGGAAACGTTGTACTGTACACAGACCACAAGTGTCGAGTTTGAAGAGGTGGTGTGGCGGGTTTGTAATTAGGCTGTTGGAGTCCGTTCGCGGCTTTGGGAATATAAAGATACCACATATTTCTATTCTATACCGAAACTCGTCCTCAAAATATCCTACCCAACACGCTCACCTCCCATATCCCCCTCCCCCTCCCCACCCCCATTCTCTCCTCGCAACAACCTCTCCAAACCAACCCCCAAATCCTCCCCCTCCCCCTCCCCCTCCTCCACCCCAACCAGCCTCAGCACCACCCTCGCATTCTCCCTCTCATACCTCCCCTCCCCTTCCCCCTCACCCCCTACTATCTCGCTTACCTTCCCCCTAAACCCCCCATCCTCCCTTATCACCCTCAAAAACGCCCCCCTCCCCCGCCCCGTCTGCACAAGCACCCCCACCGCCATCAAGCACTCCAGCCGCGCGCCCGCGTGCGGATGGTGCGCTATCACGTAGATCAACGGCTGCAGCAGCGACACGAATTCTGCGGCCGAGGATGAGACTGGGGGGAATAAAGCGTTGAGGATGGGGATGTAGGAGGATGGGGAGTGTTTTTTCAGGGTGCGGCACAGTTCTGCGATGGTGCGGGCGATTTCGGCTTTGAGGGTGGGGTTGTCTGTTGTGGTGGAGAGGGTGAGGGCTGTTGAGAGGGGGGTGGGGGTTTCTTGGGGTGGGGGTGGGAGGTGCCATTCCCCGTCATCGGAGGAGGAGGAGGAGGGTTTGGTGAGGCCGGAGAATTGGAGGACGAGCGGGACCGAGTCTGTCATGACGGTTCGCGCGGCGCGGAGGGCGTCGAGCTGGTCGTCGGGCCAGGTGCGGGTCTGCCAGAGCGCGGCGAGGGAGGGGAGGATGGCGCAGGCGGCGAGGGCGGGTTTGGCGGTTGGGGAGGCTGAGCGGGAGATTGAGCTGAGGAGTTGGAGTTCGGCGCGGAGGGATTGGGAGGGGGGCGCGCGGCGGATGCGGGTTTGCAGGGCTTTGTGGAGGTCGTGGGAGATCATGAGGGTGGTGTTTGGCGCGTTTGTGAAGGCGCAGAGGATGAGGCAGCTGCAGACTATCTGTGGGTTGTCTGTTGAGGTGAGGAGATGGGTCTGGTAGCGGTGCCATATTTCTTGGCTTTCCAGGATCTCTTGGGGGAGCTTGCGGGCATTGGAGTATAAGGCTTCGATGAGGGTGTTGTGGACTTGTCTGCAGTGCGTGGCGGTGGCTTTGGTTTCGTCGTCGAACTCTTGAAGGTTTCCTGACGGTGAGGTTCTGTCTACATACCAGAATGATTTTACCACGACTTTGACGAATTCGTCAAGCAAAGAAATATTCCACTGTGTCATATCGAGGGTTTTGAGGGCGGCTAGACAGCAGTCTGCAATGGCGCAGAATTGGTCTGGTTCCCATTGCGTCGACGTTGTAGCTTGACATAGCTCGGTAAATTCTTCTGGGTTGGTCGTTCCACGGTGGCAGATCATTGCAAGTAGATCACAGAGACTTTCTTGGTTTTCGGAGCTGGCTGCTAGCTCTGACTGAAACGATCGAGTAGGACCGAGCAGTTTGACCAGCCCGTTGTTGCTTCTCAGCTGGTCCTGGGCAGGGTCTGTCAGGAGTGTTAGCATATTTTATGATGCTTCTAGGCGTGGTATCAGCAACGCTCCTAGAGGGATCTTGTGTACGCAAAAGTAGAAGACAAATGCCTCACCATAGTCAACACAGATATTGTATAAGGCATTGAGGCAAAGACCCCAAAAAGTAACGTTTTGAGAGATTATGTTGGCCAACTTTTCCAGAGCACCGGCAGCTACCAGCACAGTTCTATTGTCGTTGCATCTCCTATCTTCCTCTGCCATTTGTAAGCAGAACAACGACAAATAGGTAAATTGCCAAGTCAGCTGCCCAAGTCATACCTTCGTCAATGCAGCTATTAGCCATCAACCGGACGGCCTGGACTATCACACCGGATATCTGCCGTTGACGATTATCCAGGCCGACATCAAGAGCCTGACAGCACGCCAGCAGAATTTCCCGATGATACATGCGTTTTCGCCATGTTTCTGTCTTCTATCAATCAACGCTTTGACCGGCGCGAGAGGATAGATTAAAGGCAGCATACCACTGCGGCTGGCGTCCACTAGCTCGCTGAACAGTCTTTCAACCTCATATGGTTCAACAACGAGCAGGCGCTGGAGGGTAAGGCCAAGCACTTGGAGTTTCTGAGGTGCCGGCACAGGTCCCTCTCCGTTGAGATTTTCCATCTCATATGAGAAATTGTGCCTCGAGGTTTGTTTAGCAGAAGGAATTAAAGACAGGTCAGAGAAAGGCTCCGGCCGGCATACCTTCCAACCGTTAGGGAGAACTACGTCTTAGTCCGCGTGTAGGTCGATCGTTTTGTAATTCATTTGATTACATTCTGAAATACATCTTGTCATAATCTTGGAAATCGATGTCATTAAACTAGGGTATCATCATAACGCTGAGTAATCAATCAATACTCAAATATCCCGCATCCTTACAGAGCTTCCCTCCATACCAGTACGCAATTATCTGTACACTGTCGTCAAAGGCACAATAATTATCAGCAAAAGTCCCACGACCCCGGAGATGCATAGTGCTTTCCTCCCTCGACTCCAACTCTTCCATCGGTCCCACGTCATCCCATTCGCCATCCACCACACCCTGAAATCCTCGCTCCGACTCAGCGGTAGTACTCCGTGATCCAACATGTCCATCTGAATAACTCCACCGTTCAGCCTCCTCCTTACTCTTCTTCTCAACTCCGCATCCCCGAGGACTTCCGTCGCCTCCTCTCCCATATCTTTTCTCATGGCTTTTGCGAAATCCAGCGCTGCACGATGGGTACCCATGTCTCGGCCGGCACGGACAAACCGAGAGCTCATGTGAGCATCCAACCACAGGATATACTGGCCGAAGCACCAGACGGTCTGGATAACGCAGAAGGTGAAAAGGAGAAGGAAGGAGAAACCCCACTTGTATGTAGTTTCTTGGTTGCAGACGCCCGCCTCTTGTAAGTATGTATAGTTGTATTCCTGGTTGTTGTAGCTGTAAATGGCCCTGCCGATATCTTCCATTTCGGAGTAGAAAGGGTAGTCACGATCGCTCCGATTATTAAACGGTTCAGGGTACCCGTTCGGGAGATAGTGGACTCGAATGTCTAAGGTTGGAGGTTTCAGCTCGATGATGTTCCCGCTCATGTTGAAGACGCTTGAATTCTGCTCCGCATTGACGCCGTAATTTTGTGTGTACACATTGACGTGCCATACCATCTCGCATTTCTTTGGCAATGGCTCAGAATCCCCGCTCGAGTCATAAGCCCACGAGGGAGAGAAAGAGGCACAGTTGTCGTCTGAATAATAAGTTTCTTCGTCCATATCATCGAGTGATACCGCCAGGACGTTGAATGGTTCCGTCAAGTTCAACCGATGAGCATCCATGATCGTGTAGTCGACAAGTTTGAATTTTTCAACTGGGGTCCTGATTCTTTTTATTAGTTATCAAGCATATGTAACCATCAATGGAGAGTTTAGCACCAACAGAGGCCCACGAAGGAGTGGGACTCTGCCGCATGGGAAGATTCCAGAGAGCTAGAGGGACATAATCAAAGTAGCCAGAGGTGTGCTGTAAAGGTAAATAGAAAGAGACCTACAAGCTACCGCTATAATCCTGCACATAAGCGATAAGATTCGAGCTGTATCCTGTCATGGCGCTAGTGAATGTCGGAAAGGCTGCGATCCAGATGCTGCTAATAATGATCCAGAACAGCGACGTTTTACCTCGCCACCCGAGATTCGTCCAGAAGTCACGGATGAGTTTGGTGATAGTGGAAGCTGTCGCAGTCTGAAAGGAAAGCGCCTCAAAAGTGCCGTAAGAGACCGGTCTTTCCTCCATAGTTCGAAGAAGGGCCTTCGAATAGATAATGTAGGAGATTATTGCTAAGACTGCTTGTCCGCCTCGACCAATGACCACGTCCCAAACTACGTCGATAAATTTTGCTGTCGAGAAGGAGAGACGTCCAAAACCAAGGGTTATCTGAAAGAATCCGCGCCGATCCCACTGAGAATAATCGCTGGCATAAGGTGGCATGAAGTCTCCAGCAGGAGAGCATCCTCCGGAAGTAGAAGACCTAACGGATGTCAGTATGGTACGGTCACCAAGAACATATTCTGCTTCTCCATAAAAACAATACGTACGAATAAGGACCTGAGCTTAAGTTCCTAAGACCAAGGTCTGGAATGTACATAGTAAGAACTAGAAATCCGGCTATGATAGACCACAGTGACGCGTGAATGCCAACATTGCTGGATATCACCCTCCAGTTGGCATGGCGTACGGACTGGTTAGTCCTCTTGACGAATGGAAGAACATCATGATACCGGTCCTGGAAAAACCAGGCGGCCTTCCGGCTCGAATATTTTATATCTTCGGTTGAAGAGGGATAGCTAGATTTGATCGACGAGAATTTGAGACTAGATCTTGAGAACTTTTTTCCCAGAACCGGTTGATTGTCTTGATCTTCAATGTCGAGACCCGTGTAGCCAGTCATGGCGACGCCGCCGATCAACGCCTAAATCACTAAATTAGGACGGGAGCATACGACAAAGCCGTAGTATGAGTTGCGGCTCTGACGACACACGACGCGAAACGGGACTTCTGGGGCTCGAGATTAGAGTTGAACGCATTGAGTACAAATTTAGACTGGAGATCTCAAGGCGGCAAGATTAACTAGAAGTCGAGCAAAGAGAGACCCAACAGAATGAGATCGAATACTTCCATAATGACAAATGCTTCTTTGCCAACCGTCCGCAAGAAAGATGAAAGCGGTCGTGGCGAGCGTCAGCTTATTATGGGACGCCGCGGAACTTGAACTGTTGGTATTCATGGGTTAGCGGACTTTTGAGAGAGCGTCGGGGAGATCTCCATGTTGCCTAGACTGAAAACGTTCTTTTTGACTCTAAGCCACGGTTTTGAGCAAGGATCACTCAACAACGCCGCATGGGGGACAAATTAAACGTCACATATTTTGGGGGCGGAAAAACGGTCTACACAGCGAGGAGCCATGACCGACGGGTAGCGTCGTGGAATCAATCCGTGAAATCAGACTGTTGGTCCGAAGGTTGTCAGTGACTACTGTAAACCTTTGCGGCAACTGTTTGGTGGGATGATCTCGTTCGTGATGGTAGCTCGGTGGTGAGTTTTAGGAGAGTCGGAGGTGCCCACTAAACACCGGCTGCGGATTTAAGCTTGGTGCAACGCCTGTGATAAGCTTATCTAAAGTCTCTGTGGCGGCCCCTAAACTAACCCCCGAAGTGACTCACTTGAGGCTCTCCAAACCATCGCTCACCACAGAAACTCGGAAAGCAGATCTCAGCCCTGCGCATATGGGAGCAGGAGCGACCATCAACAGGATCGCTGTCCCGCAGGATATGGAGTTCCTCATTATCGCCATTGGTATTCCTTCATCATCCATTGCCGGGTTCAGGATCCTCAATCATCGAGCCCCCTGATGTTGTCACCCATTGGCGAGAAAGCTTGCGCATGAAATGTGCGCGGGAGTGCATGAAGGCTTAGCTCCTGAAGTCCGTGACGTAACCGAAAGCGAGAGCGATGTCAAACTCGTAGGATCGATTAGATTCCTAGCGAACCTTGGCACGACGATCAAAGACCAACCATGAGCCAGGGGTCATAGCGAGCGATGCTGGAACACCACGAAAGCATACGATCAAAAGGGAATTTAACAAAGTCTAGAGAATTTCAAAAGGACGCAACGCGAACGAAAATTCTTGTAAGTTCAAGATATTGCCTTCGAAAGGATGGTGGATTACCATAGAGCGTTCAAAGTTACTACACTGGAGCATCCAACCAGAACGAGGACGTTTGAATACCTAGTGGGACGATCAGGGAGGAAGTAAAAGGTTGTTTTCAGCGGTCTCTGAGAGAAAGAGATGGCTCCTGGTTGATCTCGCTCAAGATGTTGGCTTGATATTTGAGCGTGGAGACGAGGTAAGCTTCGCCCTGAAGATAATCTGGTAGACCATTGGTAGATGACATGAATGGAATATGAAACATATGGATGCTGCAAACAGACTTTGGCAATGGTATCGAGAAGGCGCTGGATGTTATAAAATTCAATCCAGATACGACATGTCCCGTACGTCGTCAACGATCTGTTCTCGAGTGTCATTCCCCTCCCTCCCTCATGTGTTGCTCTCGTAGCCGTTTCTCAGTCTTCATAAACTCACGTATTCCCACTGGTATACTCTCAAATAGATCCTTTCCCTCCGCCAGGCTATCGATCAAGTTGTCTTCATCTTCGTCTCCTATTCCCCAATTTGTTTCTGAACCTCCACCATCGTCATCCATGCTCGTCGCTGCTTCAGCAACCTCCTGCCTGGCGGAGACACGCTGCTTGGGTGGCACCTGGCCCACGCCTTTTCTCGACGCGTCAGCTCCTGCCTTTTGTTGCGCACGCGGTGATGTCGAACTTTGCTGGGCAGTTTTGATCCGTCCCGCCCACTCCTCTATCGAGTCACGGTAATCATCCCAGACACAATGCATGCACCCAGACATGCAACAATTGTCGGGCTCTACCGGTCGTGGTGGTATTGGCACTCCATTTATAGTGCGCCATGTGGAAGCTTCAGTGGCAGGAGCGGGCACATACCGCCGAGATCCGGTGCCAAACAAGATCTTGGCACGATCTGTAGAAGATGAAGGAGGAGGTTGTGACGTTGACGGAGGAGAAGTTCGTGTACTAGGAGACGAGGATGGCGTCAGGAGATCGGCATAATAGCCAGTAAGGGGGACGGCTTGGGTTTGTGACAGCTCTGTCGGGGAGTGGGAGGAGCTCGAGGCGTGTAAGCGACGGGGACGAGGGCATCGATGAGGATGAAGAATATCAAGGCCGGCCGCTGAATGATGCTGACCAGAGTCTTGGATGCTTAGGATCCGAGACTGACATCTGCGGCAGAAATTTCGTGGGTGGTGCAGAGGGCGCAAACCGTTGCCGAGAACGTTCGTAACATAAGAACCAAAGTGTCCGGCACTCCGGCGACTAGGAAACATGGGGCCCTACCGCGACGTGTAAAGGATCAACATTATAGTGAAATGAGGTGGTCTGAGAAAATAACAGCAACTGAATTATTAATACTTCTATCACGCTGAAATTATAGTTCAGGATGTGAAGCTGTGCAGAGGGCCAACATAGCTCTGGGGATGATACGTCATTTGAATTCTTGGTGGCTAACGGCGAGGAAAATCTGCCACGCCGTCAGGTGAGGAGTAGGTAGCGTCCGTCGCCGCTCTTCATCTACTATGGAAGGCTCAGGCCTGTAACATTTTAGTGGCCTCTACTGTCCCATCGAGCATTACATTCCTTAAATATACACATTTAACAAGCAACATTACAGAAGACCCACCAAAAATTTAACGGCTGTCACGTAGTATCGCTTCAACCGACCCTCAACTTTCCTCCGCCCTTCACCTCGTCACCTCTTTATAAGTAGCTTTCGTGAGGGGGAAAGATGATGGGACATGGTATATGCATTATAACGCTCGTTCAAAGCTCCTGGCAGCTGCGATTCAGGACAGAGAGGCAAATAACGGCACGAATGTTTTGATGGGCTCGCTCACCCATGCTCTTCATGGCTAGTTTATTCTGCTGTCTTACAGTACCTGCAGCGTTTGTGCATAGCCAACCAGTAGGATAGGATTACGCACCTGAGCGCATGATAAGGGCCGTCTACCGTAAGGATGTTGAATCCCCGCTGCGGATCCTCAGCCACGGTTAGGCTGGGTAGGTAGGGCGGAGCGGAACACTGTGAGGTAGGGTTATCTGGACACCTCTCCACCGTTCGCCTTTCCTCCGCATCTTCCCCCTTATCTAGAGCTTATTACGTATGTCACTCATCATCGCCAAGTCTGGACGAGCTCACAAATCAAGCCATCCTAAGCCGATGGATAGAGTAGCCCAAGATCCGACGTTGGCGTTCAGCGGTAGCCGAAGTGGGATGGAATGCTAAGTCTGCCGTGGACTAATCTACAGCCATCACAAATCGCGCCCTATTTACCCGGTAGATCCCTGGTCTAGATCCCACCCACGACGCAATATTTTCTGTGACGACTCTTGTCCTTACTGTTAGGCGATCTCCTGCCCTCCCGCGTCCCCGCAGTCATTAATAACCGTAGTGCCACACGGCAGTCAAGCTTAAATTTGGATTTAGAAGCTGCAGATCGGGCGGGTAAGGGCTGGTAACTGGTAGCTGGTAGATATGACGAGCTCAGGGCAGGGTAGGCATTGGTAGGATCTCTTTGAAAGCCCTTTCTTCTCTTCCTCTCTCTTCTGTCTTGCTGTTGATCTCCCTCAAAGGCGTTGACTGAAGCTCGGTGAGGAGCCATTGGCAAAGTCAACCGCAGCGATGAAGTTTTCGAAAGCACTCGAAACCTGGCTGGTGAGTGCCTTTTGCTTTGGAAGTACATGGGCTGCTACGTCACGACCAAAGACTTGCCCTCCTCTGAATAGGACCACCTTCACCATCGATGAGTACCAGTTGTATCCGGAGAATGCCAAATGGGACACCAAACGCTGTCTGGTTTACTTTGGGTAAGACTACCGCACTTCACGTCCCCTGTCTATTGGCCCCTTGGCCCAGCGGGAGAATAAGTTATTAACTCGTACATCCCCCAAAAGTGTCCTCTTCAACGCTTCCGTCGCAATTTTTAACCCCTACGAGAACAAAGTCCTCGAAATTCTCAAATTCCCAGGCATATCCGGCGATCCCGCCTTACACATCGGGGTCGCATCCCCCGCGCCGGACGGACGTCACCTCACCGTCCTTGTTGATGCCGCTGCAGCATTCAACACGGGCGGGCAGGACGTTTCGGGGGACAACATCGTCATCTCGTATGATCTGGACGCACAGGCGGAAGTTTGGCGGCGAAACCTGACCGCGTTTACGAAGGGCAAGTATGGCGGATTTCAAGACGTAGAGCACGACAAGAGGGGAAATATCTATGTCGTTGGATCGTATCCGGGGACGATTTTGCGGTTGAATAAGGATGGTAAGGACCTCGTTGGATGGTATCTTCCCCCTCCGGAGGTTCTCACCAATACTACCGTTCTCGGCTTTGCGGGTCTGGCGGCCCTCAGGAAGGAAGAGGTGCTCCTCACAAACAACAACGCTGACGGAGAGATCTACCGCTTCGACCTCTCCGCCCCACGAGGGACACCTATCCTCGTCCCAACCGTTCCGGACGCTCAAGTCCAAGGCAGCGACGCAATCTACCTCCCGCCGAAATACGGCGGCACCGTGCTCCTCGTCGCAATCGACGCCGTGGGCGTAAGAGTGATTCAAAGCACGACGGGCCGGAGCTGGACGGCTGGGAAGACTTTGGGTACGATACCGAATGATCCTGCGCTTGCGGCGCAGGGTGGATTTGTGACTGCGACGGTGCAGGAGGGTAGCGATAAGATTTTCATTCCAGAGGAATTCTTCTTAGATCCCATTGTTAACGGGACGAATGCGGGGAATAGGAGCTTATTTCCTCAAGTAGATATAACGGCGCAGGTTGAGGCGTTGCTTGGATGAGTGTGTTGCCGTTCATCCTTCCTTTAACATCCTCTGAAAATTACTGGACGGGAAAGGCCAATCAACTTGCCGTCCTTCTCAAACCTGATAGAGATTTCAATTTTGCTGATACCGACGACGTTTCCGATTGAACGTTCCCAAGAACACGAGTAAAAGGTACCAAGAAAAGACTTGAATGATAGCCGCCAAGATAACGTAGAGGTACTCAAAGTCTCTGATGTAAGGCGGTGGATGCTTGATTCTCTAAGATAGGTGAGATTTAAGTGAGCAGCGTGTGGAGAGAATCTTCAGGCTCCTGGAGCGAATCCTTCCGGGAATGCGGCGATTCTAACCAAGCCGCAGAGTTATCAAGTGCGTATTAGGGGTTTCACATAGATATCGCATCCCTCGCAGATTATGCGCAGAGAGGCTAGACGGCGATTTGTCGTGGAACGTTCACGGTGACTTGACCAGTATAAAATAGCTGGCTTGCGTCCAATCACGCGAGTACCAGCAAGGGAGTTTCCACTGGCTCTGGCTGCTGGCAAATAATTATTGATATATGTCAAGACTGAGTTGCATGCTGATCCTACCCCTGACTATGGGCAGGATCACTAAGCAGCGACGTCATTTGTTGTCTGATCTTAACGGTATCGTGGGCGATAAGGCCCATAGAAGCTGACACTGTCACGCGTATGGTAAAGCTTAAAAGGGCAAAAAGAAGGGGGCGATTGCTGCGTACGCTGGTGGAATTGCAAAGGAGGAAAAGCGGCACTAGAGTGCGTTGCTAGTCGCGGAGATGACTTCGTTAAGGCTGTGAAGTGTAATTCTACCCTTACTATGATATGATCTGGAGCCTTCTAATGTCTCACAGGATTGGTTAGGGACTTTGTTACTTCAATTTAGCAGCTAATTCCTTCGGTCAAGAAGACGGCTGGGGAAGATGAAAAGCCTCTGCTGTCGCCACAATCTTGTTTACGTCTCGTTTGTCCTCCGGAGCCAACCCGTCACACCACACTCCTCCTGCCTCTCTGGCAACAGCCCTACTTGGCTTTGCCAAAGTGTGTCCCAAGAAACCCCAGGATATAACCGGCAATCTCTTCGAGGTTGGTCTCCAGCGCAAAATGCCCAGCGTCGATTGGATGTACCTCTGCGTCCGGTAAGTCGCGCTTAAATGCTTCTGCACCAGGGTAAAGGAAACTACGGCCTTATTAGCTTCTTTTTACGCCTTACGATTATTCTCATCATGAATAGCTAGACAGCGTACTGAAAAAAAGGCTTAAAATTAACGATACTCACATTGGATCATTTTTACCCCAGACAGCCAGTAAAGGCACCTGACTCTTCCGAAAGTATTCCTGCCACTGAGGATACAGTGGCGGATTCGTCCGGTAGTCATACAGAAGATCAAGCTGATAGTCATCGTTCCCAGGACGATTGTTCATCAGTGACCAGTCCAACCACCATGTAACTGGATCCAGCTTGGAGGGATCCTTGGCACCCGTGGTGTACTGGCTTTTAGTAGTCTCGAGAGACACAAATGCGCGGACACCGTCGCGGTCACTGACATGAACGTATTAGGATATATGGAAGTTAGAAACGAACGCAGAAGAGTCTTGCTTACGCTTGACTACCCGAAGCCCAGTATTTCCTCAAAGGATCCCAGAATGAGCCCAAGCCTTCCGTATACGCGTTGCCGTTTTGACTAATAATCGCCGTCACAGCCTCGGGTCGTTTTACAGCTATTCTCATGCCGACCGGTGCGCCGTAATCGAATATATACATTGCAAACTTGTCAATTTTCAAAGCATCGATGAAGCCTTCAATGACTTCCGCCATGTTTGCGAACGTGTGAGGGTACGTCTCAGGGGTTTCGGTAAAGCCAAAGCCCGGGTAGTCTGGTGCAATGACATGGTACGAAGCGGCGAGCAGAGGAATAAGATTGCGAAACTGATGAGAAGAGCTGGGAAAGCCCATCAACAAAAGAAGGACGGGAGCGGTAGGAGAGCCCGCCGATCGATAGAAGACGGTGTAGTTGCCGACGGTGGCGTGCTCGATGGCAGGGACGACAGACATCCTTAGTGCTTTAGCAACTTTAAAAAAATCAGAGACTGGGAAGTCGGCAATTTTAGTCCTTTTGATTCAATGCTAGAATGGTGATTGTGATTCACCTGGCCGGGAGTTCGTAGAGGTTTGCTTCTTATATCTTTTTCTAGCCTTGGTCGCGGAGAAGATCACCTTCGAAAATCACGCGGGAAGCATCAAGTCAGCGTATCATGCAATGATGACAGATATAAGCGTTGATGCTGGTAAATTGACAGCACTGCAAGTGGCAGGTGGTTGTGGTGCGTGGCGCATAGATTTTAAATTCTTTGCACACATATCAGGAGCATTTTGCGATGGATTGGTAGGATACATCATGTATATAGCAGGGCGGAAAGCACGGTGTCGTTATTGGATGTTCATTGTGGTACATGATGCTGGCGGGAGGGGAATGTCTTCGACAAGGCGTAAGAACTTTGGAGATTCAGATGCTCAGGCAGGCCACGGCAAAGGGATTAGCTTATGAAGATGCACTAAAACGGAAGAACTAAGCTCGCGTAGCTAAGGTAAGTGCTCAAGAAAGCTGACAGAGAAAGGGTGAGCGGGGTTTTCCAAGCCACAGCCGTAAGTTCAACAAGACTCCGGTCAAGCCAAGGCACTACAAATGCTTAGAAGGGAGAAAATCCGAGGCCGTCAATTAAGGTATTGGCGGCAAAAAAGGTCAGGTATTTCGCTTTGGAAACGCAAAGCACTGCGTTGGCTGCAACCAGAACTCTTATTAAATTCCGGTACGAGTTGATGTTCACCCAATTTGTGGCAGCTGGCCCAGGTAGCTACCAACATGAGAAGCTTTAGCTCAGCAAAATAGAAAGCTGGAAAAGACCTTGAGAAGTTCTAGGGCAACGTGAAGAAACAGATTTGGAAACGGTGATTGATGGGGTTTCCTGTCGCCCTGCCGTTGACATGACGAGAGTGGGCATTCCGAAGCATGCTAGCGTTGGGGAGAGGGGAAGAGGGGCCGCCCTGTCGGTGAAAATCTCTCCCCAGCGTAACGGTGCTAAGTATTTCTCCGAAGATCATCCGCATTGGCGGCGTTACCCAAAGTGGAAGTACGATGCAGACGCGGAGACGCGTTCCTTGGGGTGCAGGTCCATCCATCCCCATTTGTCCAATTCATAACATATCAATATTAATTCATGCGAGTGATTGTATTCCTAGCTCTTTTTGAGCACTACTGAGGATGCTCTCATCCCCCTCCAAAAGGCGTAAAGTCTCGCACGTAGCTGCCCAGCCAGTCTCTTCTGACGCGACAAATGAGTCCTCAGTTTTTGGCAGCATCCAAACACAAAAGCCAGCCGTGGACGACACCGGGCAAGACAATCCGACCTTGGAGACGCAGAGATCGCAACGACGTGCTTCTTTCCAATCACCAACCAAAGCTTCCCTAGCCCGCTTCAATCCCGCCTTAATACCCGCCTCAACACAGAAGAAAACTCTACGACCTCCAACAAGGGCAACGCCTGCTCCCACCGACCCATCTGGACGAACAACTCGTTCAGCCGGTCGCGAGGATGGGAGGAACCGTCTCAGCCTGGTCCAGCAAGTGCTTGGGAGAAGACGGACGAGTGGTTTACCGTCAACCACACCTGATACAGAACGCGCGCCGGCGACTCTTGCAGCTACACAAGAGGTCGGGGATGAGAATCAACTAGGGCAATCCCCAAAAGTGCACAAAGAGTCATTCTCGTCTGCGATTGCGAGGGCTTTCGATGCAATTCCTGCAACCCAGACCGTTACATGCGAGCCACTTAGACCCCGACAACCAAGTGGATTATTATCAACAACGAGCAATTCACACGATGTAGCTTTGAAGAGTGACAATACACAGTCCCAAAATCTACGGTCTCCTCATGGCGGAACTAGCAGTCAGCGGCCTCATTCTCAAACGGGCCGTATGGATGACCATGATGAAGAGGAACTTTTTAACTTTATTACAAGTGGAAGCCGTGGTCGCTCGCCAGGAGAAGAGCCAGAGCTACCTCCAACGCCGATGCAGCTTGGCATTTCGTCCGCGTTAAACCGTCCACGGGGCCTGGATAGCTTGAGTAGCAGCGGTCGCAGGCGAAGATTTCGAAATGCGCCTAGCAACAAGACGAGCCCAACGAAGCAGCAAACACAGAACGTGGAAGTCACAATCAGCAGTCCGTTGAAAGAAAAATCTCAAGCAGCCTTGCAAAAGAGCAACAAGCATCCTAGAAGCCGTGAAGAGCGGACAGAAGAGCTTCATGAGGACACCTCACACCTTCAGCAACCTCACAGTAATTTAGACCGGCGGCGACGTGTCACTTCACCTCTCGATACTCAAGCATCAGGCCTTCCAAAACACGACCATGAACCTGCTTCTGAGTATTACGAAGCGCAAAATGAAGAAAATCACGAACCAAATTCTGTTGAGCAGCGAAAACTCCTCTCATCCCTTCAATCTCAGCTAAGACAGCTGCAGTCGGAATTATCGCAATTGGAAGCTTTGGCAGTGGAGTCCGAACAAACTGAAGACGTCACGGAAAGCGCCATGGACCCTCTTGACCCAGGTTTGTATTCAATCTTGATCACGGAGAATACATCTTGTGATCCTCAATTTGATGAAAACTCTACGTTGCCGCTGAAAGGGCTTGAACAGGAGATTCAGGAAAGTCTTCGGTCGAGCATTGATACTGGTCCGGATCCTCTGCCTTTCTTAACACTATTCACACCCGGAAACCTGCGACTAAAGACAAAAACGAAATGCGTCTTCAAGGCGTTCAGAAAACCTACGGAGTCTGTGATTTTACCAAGTAATGCGACTACTGAAGCACACGGTCGAATCCGGCTAGTGTATAGTCTCGAGCTCAATGCACCGGCTCCATTTCCTACAGACATTTTCGCGTGCAAGCTTGAAATTTTGGTTGATCCAGAAGACCGCGCAGTAGTTTCCATCAAGGTCCTGCAGCTAGGTCATGGTACGCCTCAACCAAAGATCCAAGGTAGGAAACGAAAGCGCGGCTTGGATAAATCATCGGATCAATCACTACTGAATTCATCACTTGGACAATGGGTTGCTCGACGCCTGAGACCAGGGAACCTCCACGAGCGAGATATTGGCGGCCTTGTATGGGGCATTGGGCAGTGGTGGAATGCGAATGTGGAGAGAGCAAGATGTTTTGCGTCGCTTGTACGACATTTTGCTACCGACGACGCGTCCCAGATAGTGTCAGAACGATCCAAGGAGCCTGATCTTGACTGGCAGGACCTGTTACCTTACCTTCATCGTGACGGGTTCACCTTTGACATCGATGGGACCGATCCGACGTCTCCATCCAAACATGATACTATACACCTACACTTGAGCTACGTACTCAATTTAGATTGGATTAGCGAAATTCAGCCTTGGATTCATATTTCAACGAGTGGAAGCGATCTGAAGACGGAAGCAGGAATTCTGGACGTTTTCACGATGCTGATACAGAGGAAGAAGATCGCTAACAATGGCTTGCTTACGCCCGGTCAGGAAACTTGGAGAAAGGCGACAGATGCGGTCTTAGGGATCAGGGATTTGTTGACTGGGCGGCAAAGCGGACGACCAGTTCTGTGATGAGGCACGGCTCGCAATGACCATGATGAGATTATTGTATGAGCAGGAGAAACTTGGGTATGATGTTGAATATGCTGACTGGATAGTGGTGTGTGTTTCCTGTTCAAGAGAAATGAGCAATATGCTTTCAGCTGACAATGTCATTGTAATTGCAAATAATGCTTCTGAACCATGCCAATGCATTGACATATGGTCATTGTCTCGGCATTTTGCAAGTGGCATTATTGACAGTCCTTTTGTGATCCAGAAGGGTAATGGTGGAACAAAGACGTGGTCACCACCGGACAAGTCATGTTACAAAGATGGCCGATGGCCAAGTCTCTACAAAGTTGTAATACCCTATTATTGCTAGCACTACGCCGTGGCTCTAGCGTGTTCTGTCGATGGTGGCTCTTGGTAGAGCTCTCATCGAGGACCTATAAAAGCCTTGTAAGCAGTTTCGTCCCATTTCCATCTTCCATCACTGTTCGTCGGACGAAATCAACGCCAGCATGCGTCTACACGCTTTGTGGCAAGCAGTCTTCTGCTTCATCTGCATTCATTCAATTAGCTGCCTCCCTGGCGGCATTCGCATTAGGCGTCAGCTGGCACCCTCTTCTGGCATCGATTTTACTGTCTCTGCCCCAGCCCCGACACAGGGCACTGCCTACGGAACGCACCACACTAGAACAAACCATACACAAACAAGCAGTAATGCCTCTGACACCCCGGAAACGGGAAGGGGACATCCTAGACAACAACCATCGCTACCTGTCACCTTGACCCATCATCCCTCTCCTGGTCCCACCCCTGTTGATGGCCCGATTCCACTGCCCGCATTTCCGCTGGGTGAGCCCGTTATCATATATCCTGCCCCAGACATTCCAATGTCTGATCTAGTCCGTACGACCACAGTCTTCATGGACTTGTCCAGCAAACCCTCTGACACCCCGGCAACGGGAAGGGGATGTACTAAACTTCCGTGTTCAGAGATTTCTACGGGTGACAGTGAACCTCGCCCTACAACATAGTCATCATCTGGCCAAAGATCCACCGTAACCACCGTCACCTCAATCACGTCAACCAGCAGTGGTCACAGTAGTCGTAGCGCATAGGACCAACGGAAATTAGAAATTGAGTTTTAATGTTTCGATTGGCCGCCATGAGAGTCCCCTTTGTAATGCAAAATGATTTCTCTAATTGATGAAAATATTCTTAAAATTTATTCGTTCATGGTGTATTTATTCGCTGTCTTTTTGTGTAGAGTCATTTCTAAGACCCCGCGGGGAAGTAACTTACCCCGCTACATCCCACTTGGGGCGTGGAGAAAACGTGGGGTAAGGGACGCGGCTTGGCGGCGTGAGAACAGCGAAGCTGTGTCGGCCGCTACGTAGACACACACCTTCAGCCGCAACTTCACAACACTATCACCACAAAGTTATAGCAACAATAGAACAGAACAGCCTTCAAGATGAGTGCGATTGCAGAGGGCAATGCCAACAACCAGCCCATCCAGGTTCTCTTTACCCTTCACGCGGGCGTTGACACCCTAGATTTCTGTGGCCCGCTCGAAATCCTGACTGAAGCCTCGAACGAGAAGAATGCCTGTACGTTTCTCTCTCCGTGGCCTTCCAAATATTCAATTGACCCAGTCCACAGCACAGAAGGCTTTCCAATGCCATTTCGCGGCTGCCAAACCCGCCGTAGTCACCTCCCAAGGCGCTACCTTCAAAGCAGACATGGATTTCGAAGATGCTGAAGACCGTCTCGACGAATTTGACATTCTCGTCGTTCCCGGTGGCAGTCACCTCTCTGTTCTCGCAGAAAATTCCGAACCTCTCGGGCTGATCAAAGCCTTCACGGAGCTCCAGAAAAAAGATCCGAGCAAGGAGCGTACTCTCTTTTCTGTGTCCACGGGATCACTCTTCCTTGCCCACCTTGGGGTCCTGCAAGGCCTAGCTGCGACTACTCACCCCGATTACTATACAAAAATGGAGAATTTGTGCAAAGAGGCCGCTGCTCGGGATGCGCTGCAGCGCACAGACGTCATGGAGGAGAGGTATGTGGTGAACAATGCAAGATTTGACCTTGGGGAAAACCTAGACGAAAATCCGTTCATCCTTGATAGGAAACCTGACGCGAGAAGGAAGTCAGTTGCCAGGAAGGGCAGTGATGCATGGAAGTTGTCAAGAAGGAGGGAATCATTGGTCAGACGAGGAACTCTACCCCTCGGTGGTCTGAGGGTCATCACCAGCGGTGGCATCACTGCAGGAATGGATGCAGCGTTGTACTTGGTTGCGGCACTCGTTTCCTACGAGACGGCGCTTGAGGTGGCCCGGGTTTTGCAATATACTTGGAGCAAAGGCGTCACGGTTGAGGGTATTGATGTCTAAATGCAGTCAGTGGAAGACTGCGTCAAAAGTGTCCCCTCAGCTAGAGTGAGAAATGTTCAATCAAGGGTCAAGGTAGGATATTTGGCTACGTGAGCAACGAAAAACTAAATGAAAACGAACTCCAATAAAGAGTTCTTGAACGATTATGCTGAATTCATCGCTTTCACATTAGCAGAATTTTTATTTTTAAGTAGACATGAGTTCAATAAGTTCCCAGTAGAGATAGGCACCGCTATCACGCGAGGACGCGCCTCGCGTTTCCATGGTGAATAGCGCTAGGCCCCAACCGGCGATATTATAGAGCAAATCTACGGGATCAATTGAAGCTTTCACCGTCGCCAGACGGCATGGAACCGACCATACGATGGCATCGTTGCTTTCCCTTCGCTTTGATTTTCGCATCGTTGTTTGATATTGCCTTTCTGAACCCCACCTTGACCATGTTGCAGTATGGATAAGGAACCGCTTGGTATAAGGCAGGGATCACGGTCCGGAACAGGCATTCCCCGTCCATCAAGGCTCCCGGCATCGCGGGCGAGTATCAATGCGCTGCATGCCGATCGAGACGCACCTGTAATTGGCATCAATTCAACTCGTGCCCTAAAGCCGACTGCGTCCTCTCAGGCAAGGCAAATCTCTCCAGGAAAAAGCTTCGCCAACGGTACAACGACACACCAAACTCGAGATGCTTTAGGCAGTCAATCCACAAGTACTAATCTGTTACTCGAAGAGTCCCAATCCCCAGCTGTCGCGCTCCAAGGTTCTATCCTCGAGAATTCAAGTAACCTCTCAGACCCTCTTGAAAGTAATACAGTAGGAGGGGATGAAGTAGATACACGCTCGAGGTCAGACATTCCTATCAAGCGAAGACCGCGCCCATCGCTCTCGGATCGAACCATCCAAACACTTTCTCAGATATCTTACTCGCCTTCCCCCGCCAAACGAAGATCTGGATTTTTCACGACTGACAGTCCCGTGCGCAATGTTCCGAGGCCGGCATCTGCTATGAGCACTTTCCGAAGCACTATCGGACCTGAGAGACTTTCATCACCTTCCAAAAAGGCGGCAATCCCGCCTCTTCCATCTATACCCAAAGCCCACCAAAGTTCCCAAAAGGAAAGTACCTTGGATAAACATCAAGTCAGAAGCGTGCCTCGACCTCCGGTATCAACGACATCTTCTGCAAAGCCTAAAAGTGCCACTGTTCGATCTCCCAGCAAAATCTCTTCCTCGAACACCTTAAGAGCCAGACCAGCCGAAGCTACTAGTGGTCCACGCTATCCGGCACGGAAAATAGGCAGTAAGACAATCTCGACAAGCCCTACCCGAAAGACGCCATCTCTTGCCTCAGCTTTTCAGCCGCCAAGTCAGGACGAGATGGACAAAGCTACTTCTAATATTGGAAGACTTAAACTGAGCAGTGGCAGAACAGCTAGCCGAGGCCGTGACGTCTCCAACCAGTCTACATCTACTGCAGGCTCGACCATACCATCTAGATCGAATGCATCTTCAAGAGCTTCGATTCGGTCACCTAAATCGCCAGCTACCGATGTCGAGCAATCCGACATCAAATCTTCTCCAGGTTCTAAATCTTCCAGCACTTTGAGGGCGACTATTGCGAAAGCAAAAGCTGAGGCAGCTAAGAAGAAGCGGACCAGTGATCAGCCACAGAAAGCCCTTGGAGGTGATCTAGGTTTCGAGGATGTTTCAGACCCATTCAACCAAACCCCCAAGAAAGGCGCGAGCAAAGGTCTATTGCGCAAGCGCATCGAGGCCGGCAGAACCACTGGAATTCTCAACATTGCGGCCATGGATATTCTAGAGATCCCAGACGAAGTAGTAAACATGTATGAATTTGATCCAGACGCAGTGGGGAGCAGCTGGGCTGAGAGTGTCGACCTCGTGAAGTTCATCGGCGCCGACAATAAGTTAGAGTACCTTCGCGAGGATGTTTTCCCCGAGGTTGATGTCAGTGCCGCCAGTGAAGACCACAATCTTCAATTTCGGGGTTTGGAGGTCCTCGACATACGTGGCAATATTCTCAAGTCACTGCCGCCTGGAGTAGCTAGGCTTGATAGATTAGCCGTGTTGAACCTCTCTCATAACCAGCTTGGCATGTCTTGTCTCGAAGTCATTTGCGGTCTCGAGAATCTTCGGGAGCTGAATCTATCAAACAATCAACTCAGCGGCCCTTTGGCCAGCAGTATTGGAGTGTTATCCGGCCTACGCTCTCTCGACTTACGCGGCAATGAGATCACGGAACTGGAAAACCTTGAATCTCTTAGGGAACTCAAGCTGCTAAACGTTTCAACCAACAAGCTCAAGCACCTTCCCTTCGAAAGCCTCGCTGGCCTTCCTCTCATCGAGCTCACGGCGTCGAAAAATTCCCTCTCCGACTCCCTCATCCCTTCAAACATCTCCTCCCTTCCGACCCTCCAAACCCTCGACGTCTCCATGAACGCTCTCACCTCGATCTCAGACCTCGAATCATTCTCATTCCTCGCCCTCCGCACCCTCGATGTCTCAGGGAACCGCATCACACATCTACCCAATATTTCAACCTGGACAAAACTCCAATCCCTAAACGTAGCCCAGAACTCCCTCCCGAGTATCCCACAGGGATTCACAAGCCTTGAAAACGTCAGTAATGCCAACTTCTCCTCAAACGACATCACACGGCTGGATGAGAAGATGGCGACAATGAAGAATCTGAAGAACGTCAACGTCCAGGGGAACCCGCTGAGGGACCGCAAGTTCTTCACGCTGGGGTGGGAGGGGATCAAGAAGGAGTTGCTGAAGAGGCTTGAGATGGGGATCGAGAGTGAGACGCAAAATGCGAGCGTTAACCTGAGAGGCGGGGCTGGGGAGGCAGCTGGAAACAAGGGCGATGAGGGAGTGGAGGTGTCAACGGCACCGCGAGCGACTACACCGCCGACGAGGACGAGGAGGCCGGAACCGCAGATGCCGGCTTGGCTGTATGGGGATTGAGATGTTCTTCTTGACTTGGCGGAAGACGGAGGGGTGGGATCTGCTGGGGTGGGATACGGCAGCTTTTGCGGGACAACGACGCTGTTTCCCGGCTTCACATATGCAGGTGGAATGCGAGTTCAGGTTTGGGTAGGGTTTTCGGTCCTGTATATCAATAAAAGAGGCGCAGAAAAGACAAATCCAGCTGCTGTCTGGGAACGGAAGGGAAGTCGAGAAATGGCGCCATGTTCTCCGCGCTCTGTTCTCCGCGCTCTGGTTCGTACGAAAAGTGTGCTAGGTCTGGGTCGCAGCCACACCTCGTCTCTAACTAGCTTCGACGACGAGATGTTTGGATGGGAACCCATACACATGATTATGACATTGTGGCTGAGCTCGTCATTGCTCCCATAAGAAGATGATTGCGATGACAAGTTTGTAAGTTCGATAGGCTGATGCACGGATGTACATACATACATAGTCACATTCAGCCGTTCAAGTCATCCACACGTCTCGTTTTCACACGTCTAATCCAAGGACACTACTTCCTCATCATCTCCAGCGACCCAAGCCAAAATGCCATCTCGTGACCATCTCCCTCAAAAGACCACCGCATATCATCATTCCCATAGACATCGTATATCTTCCTCGCCACAGATCCTTCAAACCACCACCTACCTACCTCTTCGCCCTCGTCCTCCCCGCGCCGCCCCACCCCGCCAGCTCACCCAACTCGTCATCCTTCAACCTCCGCTCCTTCTTTTCCACCTTCTCTCTCGCCCCCTTCCCCGTCTTCCTCTCAACCATAACCTCCCTCAACCTTTTCGACTCCTCCGGTTCTTCCCACAGCAACTGCGTCTGCGGCGGCAACTCGTCTTCGTCCAGTCCATTGGTGAACTGGGTCTCGGAGTCGGCGTAACGTGCCGAAAGGACGGACGAGAGGGAGAACGGAGCGGCGGCTGTCGTGGTGGCGGGAACGTCTGCATCATCTCTGGCGATGATCTGGGTAGCTATGCCTGCCACAGATCGCGGCTCCGCCCGGCCGGTCAAGCCCCTAGGTAGGGTTTCGATCGAACTCCAGCCACTTCTCATTGCCATGCCGTGGCGGCTGGTAGGTCGAGAGGTGGCGTAGGCGGCAGATTCGCTTTCTGGTTCGGCAGAGCCGATGACGCTCCCGACGCCGTCGGTGTTGAGGCTGTCGATCGAAGAAGCACGCGTGAGCGGCGTTCGTCCAGTTGTTTGTTCATTGGTGTTGTTTGCAGAGTTTGTCTTTGGCCCGGTGGAGGATGAAGAATGATTTGATAGATTCGATAAAGCGCGGCCGAGCAGGCGGGGCTTTCTTTTCTTTGGAGTTTTGGACGGTGAGGAGGATGGGGATGTGGATTCGTTGGCTGTGGGCTTCGAAGCGGGCTTGCGCCGTAGGAGCTCATGGATAGCCGAATTTATGGAGGAAATAGTGTTGTTGTTTGATCGAGATGGCATATGGTTGAAGGTGTCCTGGCTGCTGGCTCCGCCGTCGTAGCGGGAGGGCACCTTCGATCTGTTTGGACTTTGAGGCTTTTCTCCTATCTTAGACTTGGATTTAGGTGGCGAGTTCGGGGAGATCTCCTGGAGAGGTTGGACGCTAGGTGAGCGCGGCAGAGATAGGCTTGTCGACGGTCGGAGGGTGTCGGAGCCTTGGGAGTTGACGTTGTCGGACTCTTTTTTAGGATTTCTTCGTAATCTGTCTGCTCCACGAGATTGGTGTTCTTTTCTTTTCGGAGACGAAGAGGTTGGTTCGGTTTTCTTCATATTTAAGGGTTTATTTGGCGAGGTCAGAGGTGCGGCCGGGTCAGATAGTTTTGAAACATTTTTGACAGGAGATGAGACTGTTTCTTTTTTCAGGTGCGCGCGAGTTCTGTGATCTTCTTCCAGAAAATCGGTTCCTGGTTTATGTTTTGGTTTTATGTCATGGATTGCTCTGCTTTCCGGTAGATGGCTTTCATTTACTGCAGATTTTCGTGTGAGATGGCTCTTCTCGGTATTACTGGCACTTTGATTGCGTACATCGTTTTGCCTCTGCTGCTTAGCATTTTGAGCCTTCGCTTTTATAGCTGCGGGAGTTTTCACCAGATATGGCAAAAAATCCTCTTTTTTGCCAGAACGGATACAGCTCCATAACCAATCAGCTGTTACAATTGGAATTTTGTGGTGGTACGCATGCAAAAACTTTTCTTCCTTAGGCATGTGGAAGTTGGCTACCAGCACAGAAACTCGGGTCGTCAGAAATTCGTCATAGGTGGCACCTGCGCTGATTAGCAAAGGATTTCACCGATATTACACTTTCTCACCTAGAACGGTCACGAGTTTTTGTATATGTCTGGTCTCCCAAAGTCCAAAACCAGTTGCATTGATGACTAGATTGTGAAAACCTGTGTCTCATTAGCCAGACACTTCTGGCATTCCCATGCTGGGCCACGTTACCTTCGACGGGTACTTTGCCCGGGTGCTGTGCAGGTATGTAGTGTGATGGGTCCACAAACATCTTTGTCTGCATGCATTGCTCTACCCAAAGGTCCGTCACCGTCTGAACAGGGTGCTTAAGTGCGCTAGAGTTGGGAACTTCTTCCACTTTAATAGTATGTGGAACGAGAATATACCGCTTGGTTGTCGATGCAACGTGGGAGTCAAGCGCAGAAACTTCATCCACAACTTGTCCAGCATTCTCAATGATAACTCGACGGAGTATTGATGTCTGATATTCAAGTCAGCCTTCGACCGTCTCAGCCGTATGAATGGAAAATGTACCTCTTTTTTACCAAAGCCACAGATATAGATTACACAGGAACTCATATACCCTGGCTTTGAAAGATTTTCCCGCGCTTCAGACTCTGTTGGAACGGGCGCTTCCGATCTAGTTTCGAGTGCAGCGCTGTCATTGTCTGATGTATTTGTAACAAACGACTTTGACTGCTCGACTTGAAGGCGTACATTCGACATCGATCTTGAAGGTCTTAACTGCGATCGTTCTGTGAGGTCTACCTGAGCGTCGCCTCCAACAATCTCGTCCCACATGCTATCGCTCTGGCTGTTCAGCTTCGCACTGTGGGTTCTTCGGAGTTTCCGGGGTCCATCATCTGGCCCCGCAGATTCTCGTGGCCGTTTTGCGAGTAGGGTTTGTCCCTTGCCTCCACGATTCCAAGCTCCGTTCCCTTGCTCGTCCAATGGCGTCGTCGGATGGTAGAGAGACTCTTCAAGGCTCATTCCACGATCCAAACTATCCTTCAGCCATTTCAACGATACTATCACAATCCCCCATTGCTGCGCATAAGTATATTTCTTTCCTTCTGGAGTTGCAGCGATCAGATGGGTAACACCAGTCCGGGTAAGATCGCCGCGGTAAAGGCCACCATTTTGTTCAATAGTGTCTTGTAGTTGAGCGCGGAGGGTCACTTGGGCAGATGTCAGTCTACTGAGTAGAAAAACCAATGGAAGCCCCACAGTCATGGAAACCGGTTATGCAAAGCGCCAATCCTTCAAAAGGCTTCCATCGATGTACTTCTTCCAGCGCTCCTAGGTCAATTTCATCCACAGAGATCCAGGCCTCTCGGACAGCGAGCAACCATTCTGGCCTGACTGTCTTAATATCTTCCCGCTCTCGTGCAACGTATTTGTACTTCGGAGTTTTCGTCTCTCCGATGATTAAGTGGGTGACGTCGGAAGTCAAACTAAGCTGGTGCTCGGCTCCCATTTCAAGGCCGATGGCGGCAAGCTCAGACTGCACGATTATTAGCGATTTAGCCGTCAGCTGACTGCTGAACATACCCGTTGCTCCACAGCAATTGAGGTGCAGCAAAACACGACGCCAGAGAGCGGTTTCTCCTTGTCTGCATTCTATCAGTACCGGATCTGAAATTGAATTTTTGGGCTTTACCCAGTTTCGTGCTGTCCGCCATGATGCTGAGCGGTCGCACCGTAGCTCGAGAGACATTTCCCCTTGCATTGTCTTTGGGGTTATGGATGGCCGTGTGGTGGGTGAAACCCCCGGTTATCTTGAAATGGCCCGTGCGCACTGAGAGACGCGGTCACGCGTGATGCGCGCATTCACCGTGAGGAGTCTCCAAGATAGGCAGGTTAGCCGGTAGCTGACCTGCCACGCCGTTTTCGCTCCGACCAGCCACCTGCTTGAACACAATCGACTATCCATGGACGTCTCTGGTCTCCCGGACAACTTTGCGCAAACCTCATTTGCGTGTCGCAAATATTGAGTATCATATTTGGAAGACGTTCACACGCCATCCAGCGACTCGTTGCGCTTTGAAACACTGCCTTTATCGATAGTCCTTACAGTGGTCACAGACCACCCCTCCTTGCCCACTCCGCACAACTGCCAGCCTCCAAGTCACCGTTTGGAACGCTCGCTTTGGCCTTGTCTCAGTCTCGAGTCACCCCTAACCATGGCAAATGAGGCCGAATCGCAAAATATGCAGGAGTCGATAATTCGAGAGACTCAAGTACCTTCCACTCCTCCCCCAGCTGCACCCAACGACCAATCTCCCAAGGCTGCAGACGTTGACAGTATTGCAAAATCCACTTCCGACGACGACAGAGTCGTCGCATCCCCACTGCTACGATCACAATCGAATAACATGACTCCTCCGCCGTCATCTCAGATCCCTTCGCTCCGTTCGCCCAGAACAAGATCCACCGCCGGCCAAAATCGCGGATTGCCGAATTCTCCCCCGCCAACTATCAAGATCGGCCAAGCTGACAGCCTTCCAACGGACGATCACATCAATGGCCTCGACGATAATGAAAGCAAACAGGTCGCGAAGGATCTTCGCGCCGCGCTTGCCGAAGAGCGCATGAAAAGTGCGCATCTGCAACTCCAACATAATCTCCTGTCCATGGAAACGAGAGAATCAGCACAGAAGGCTGAGATCGAGCAACAGATGATGCAACGAGAGGTTGAGGTCCTACAAGCTGCGCACATTCGCCAGAAGGCCATAGCGGCTTCTCAGCGCAACATCTCATCTGCACCGCTTGCTCAGAATGAAGCGCTCACAGCACGGATTGAGATACTGGAACAAGAACTTGATACTACCAACAAAAAGCTTCGACGTGCCATCAGAGCTATTGAGGAGCGCGAAGACCTTCTGCAGGATGCTAACGAGGAGATTGCTCGTCTTAAAAAGCGAATCCGGGACAACAGAGAGCACTTCAATCGGATGAGAATGCAGAGTCCTATTCAATTCTCTCCACGTACCGACTTCATGACGCCGCAGCGTAAGGCACCTCCTCAGTTCCCAACCAGTGCTAGGTCGCAGGGAGGCAATTCAGATGCATTCGCGTACCTTCTTGCTGCCGATCAAGTCCTGAGTCAGGAGCCAGCTAGCGTTCCATCCACGCCGACAAAGACATCATCTTCCAAGAACCGCTATGGTCATTTGCGCGGCGCCCAATCACTGTCTTCTATTCCAACAACGCCGCAATCTCGACCGGTCACTGCCGACCGAAACTTTCTAACCCCTCAAAACAGGGCTCCAATCGACCCACGGATTGCTTATTCAGCTCCTGCTTCCCAGATGGCCAAGGAATCAATGGAACGCAGCCGTCATGATAGGGACAGTACGATCTCTGTGTCTGATGACGAAGAAGCTATCACCGACGAAGAGGTTTTACCGTCCTCAGCTAGTGATCTTGCCACAAGTATGCTGAGGCGCAACCCCGGAAGCCAAGAAGAACGAATAACATCCAGTCAAACCGAAAAATCGAGCAACCTACTTCAGAGCAAACTTTTTGGGAATATCAAAAAGCCTGGTAGTGATCGACCTGAACTGGATAAGAAGCGTATGATTAGCGCGGGTAATGATCATGTCTCTAGGAAGAAGGCGAAAATCAGTGAAGGCGTTGGTTTAGGTATTGGTTCCTGGGGAAAAGCAAGGACATGAGGATATTTATTTTCAAGACTTTCTTGTTGGATCGGAATGCTACAACCTTGCTGATACTGGATTTCCAAGACATGAAGTTTGGCGTTGCAGGCTACATAGAATCACATTAGAGGTATAAAGGTCGTACCATGTTGCAAGACTCTGCTGTAGCAATTTGAATCCCCTGCCAGCACGTAAGTTCGTTACGCAGCTCATGAGATTGTACAAAAATATCCTCTTAACCAACACAAAACTTCTCGATCCATGCCCTCAAAGCTTGAGACACTAGTAAACAGTAGATCCTTTGTATTTTTGCCCACGAATCTACGTAGATTGTACCGAATCATACTGCTGCAACAGAGGCGTGGAACACCGGAGAGCATGAAACAAATGGGGACCAACGAAGGGCAAGGCTGAAGTCGTGTCTAGTTCTGGAAATTAGGGCTGAGATAGGGCTTTAGCCTTGTCTCCACCACCCGCACCCATCTCCGAAATTTGATATTGCCGAAGAATTGAGTAACGACGACCCCTTTCACCGTCATCTTCGCAAAGCTTGATCGCCATCTGACACAATGGTAAGAGATACCAATGCTTAGTTGTTCGATAAAGAGCATACCTATCTGCCCGCATCTCTTCTCTAGTTGAAAGACGCTAATTCGCAACTTGTGCGTAGGCTATCAAGCACAACCAGACTATCCCGAACAACCGTAAGCGATTGCATTTTCCACTAGGTTCGCTGACTTCAAACCAACTGACTTTGTATCTCAGATTTCCACAAAGACTGGCAGCGTCGGGTTCGCGTACACTTTGACCAGGTATCCTTGGACCAGCAACTTGTACCTATCGGAAATGTCTCTAACACACCGATTTTAGCCGGGCCGTAAGAGTCGCCGTCGACAAGCCCGTCTTGCCAAAGTTTCGAAAGTTGCACCTCGACCAGTCGATCGTCTCCGACCTGTTGTCCGATGTCCCACAATCAAATACAACCGACGTGTTAGAGCAGGCCGAGGATTCACGTTAATGGAATTGAAGGTACACTAATAGCCATGGACATAATCTGCTAGCGGTGTCTTGATATTTATCTAATTGCCTCTCACACAGGAAGCTGGCATTCCCCGCGCTCTTGCACCTACAATTGGCATCTCCGTAGACCATCGCCGGAAGAATCTCAGCACCGAATCTCTCTCCGCTAACGTCGAACGCCTCAAGTCCTACAAAGCACGCTTGATCCTCTTCCCCCGGAAATCTGGGCAACATAAGAGTCTGGACAGCAGCAAAGAGGAGGTTTCGGCCGTCAAGAAAGGTGAAGCTAAGCTGGCTGGTACCGTTCAAGGAGTCCTGCCTGTCAAGAACGTACATCCAGAGGAGGCGGTCACAGAAGTTTCAAGAAGCAAGATGCCGAAGGGCGACGAGGATGCGTATAAGAAGTTGCGTCTGGCGAGAAGCGATGCGAGATTGATAGGCGTCCGGGAGAAGAGAGCGAAGGCAAAGGCCGAGGAGGCGGAGTCAAAGAAGAAATAGAGGAGCCTGACTTGAGAGGAAAACTTTACGCTTGGGAAGGATGTCAAGGACAGCTTTTCCAAAACTTGTCGGTCTGCAGAAGACCAACATTTGCGAACAATGGATGTCGTATTGGAGCTCCAGTTTCACAGCAATGACAATCGTCTGCGAATTGATTATGTCGTCCATCTTGTTGTTTCATTAACAATAAATCGTTTCGCAATCTTTCAATCGCCACAAAATAGCCAACCTTCCATCCTGAAGTTCTCGGATCAGCTGTTTGTCCGCTGTTCAGATACTAATTCAGGATCGAAATTCGGCAAAGCCATGTTCATCTCGTCAAACTGGTTCTCAGCCTCTCAAAGCCCGGAGTATTGTACAGTACACCTTAGCGTGCAGGACATCCCCCCCCCTTCGGAAGCACGCATTAGACATGTTTATTTCTTATATCATCCTATATCTGTAGCACTACCTCTACCCCATGCCATATATCACATCCGTGCACGAGTTCTAGCCTCCGCGTAGCGCAAAGGAAAAGCCTGTAACCAAGTTTCTCTCATTATGACCAACGCTCCTAAGCATGCATGCTAAATCATACGCCCAAAAGTCCCCGACCGGCATTCATTCCCAGTATAGAGCTAATATATATATGCGTATACCCCAAGCTCGCTAGACAAGCCAAACCTAACCCCGTACCTTCGCAGGCTCATTCTCCTACGGCGAATCGTTCATGGTCCCGCTTCGTGTCTTCGACGATGCGCTCCGCCTGCTCGCCCTGCGCCGCCTCAGTCCCGTCGAGCAGGTTGTTGATCTTCGTCTTGGCGAAGTTGCGGGCAGGGATTTTGTTTGACTGGTGTGGCGGGGGTGGTGGTGTTAGTTTCAGTTTCAGGTTCGTATTCGTGAGGGGATTGCATTTCATGTCGTTGGGGTGGGGGGGGGGATGATCAAGGGTTGGCTTACGAAAAGAATGTCCAGCTCCGCATACGTTCTGCCCTTCGTCTCCGCTGGAAGATATTAGCTAGAGATAGATCATTGTGATTAGGTTACGTACGCAGCCGGAAATACAAATACGTATTCATCAACAGGTTGATCCCCGCCCAGAAGAAGCAAGCTTTAGGACCCCAATTCCAAGCGGAGGAGTTGAATTGGCGGTAGGAGATGATGTTCACAAACGCAAGGTTGATGATGTTGTAGGCATTTCTGGCCAAGACGATAGACTTTGCGCGGAGGCGGGTGGAGGGGATCTCAGAGACGATGGTGTAGACTACCGGACCGACCGAGAAGTCTGCCGTCGCGGAGAGAAGAAGGACCATGGTGCCTGCTGTCCAGGAGGTAGCTGTTGTGGGATGTGAGGGGATTCCCATTCCGCCCGCAACGCTGCGTACAAGGTCAGTTGGATGAGATGATAAAGAAGGAAGCGGCAAGTACGTACAGAAGCAGCACGAACATCACACACATGCCATAGCACATGAGCTTCTTGCGCCCGACCTTGTTGAGGACGAACCACGATGCAATCGTGCCAGCGGCACCAATGGCTGTTTGGCCCCACGACAGGCTGTATGCGTCGTCTGTTCCAATGCCAGCTTTCACGTAGAAATAAGATGTCAGTCCGCCGACGACGGTTCCGGAAAGGGTTTGAGCGATCCATGTCATACAGACGATTTCGGTGCGTCGGCCGTCCGTGCCTTTGAAGCAGTCCCAATATGAGGTTCCAGCAGCAGCTTGCTTTTCCATTTCATTTGTATAGATCATGACTGCGACTGTTATGTTATCGCTCTTAATGAATTATTTTGGTTGAGACTTACGAGCCATAGTACGGTCGGTATCACGTTCATCAGATCCGACCTTCCTGGCTAGTCTCTCCAAAGATTTGCGAGCTCGGTCATGATGACCCTTTCGCATACACCACCATGGTGACTCTGGCGCGAGGGCAGTGCCTACCATAATCGGTATGGGCCATATCCACTGTAGGGCAAACGGTATCCTGTAGCTTCAAGGGGTTAGTGGTGGCTCTATTCATGTTATGAAAGACTCACGCCCAATTATCTTCTCGATCAACAAGTGCCCGAAGGACCCCAGCAGAAATGAACTGCCCAAAGATCCAGCAAAGGTTGACGTAGGCGGTCAAATAGTGGCGAAGAGGTACCGGACAGACTTCTGCTGCATAAGCTGTTGTCATCGTCTACGGAATTAGCATTACCTATAGCCATTTACCGGAGGACCTACCTGGAATACACCCCAGCTAATCCCTTGGAATATTTGTCCAACAAGGAAAATGGTAAGAGTTTGAGCATAGAAAGGGATAAAGATGAATCCGATGAGAGCGAACAATGCAGCATTAAGAGTCCATCGGTATCCCACTCGCTCGGACATGAATCCGGCAATCTGTCGGCGTCAGATTTCACTAGCAACGTACTTGCAGTCAGCTTAAGCCTTACCTGAAGACCAATAACCTCCCCGCAATTAGTTGCAGCACCGATGCCATTCTGCCATGAAGGCGGAATATTCAACGTCCCATCAGGGGCCTTAATCCCAAACACCTTAAGAAAGGACGGGTAGGCATTGACTATTCCTTAGCATTTCCGGGTATAGAGTAAATCTGATTTGATGACTTACACGAGCCGCATACGGCGGTATCGTAGCCTTCCATTATGAGTGCAGATGACAAAATGATGCTCCAACCAATTGCTTTAGGATAGACCCGGAAAGCGGTGAGCAACTTCATATCTCTTTCTCGCTCATTCGCCTCGTTTGCCTCGTGAACAAGCGTCTAACACATCATCAGAGTAGCCATTCCCAAAGGACTTTGACAGAGTTTTACCATGAAGTCATCGACGTTTGCTGCGATGCCATTGGCGACTGCGTCATTGATCTGAGCAGACTCATGGAGGTCTCTTGGATGAGATCCATAGCCAGGTTCGGATTTTTCTATGTGCCTGGGATCGCCACCTTTCTTGTTATCTGTGTCATTTTGAGGATCCATATTGCTCGCTCAGATAGGTATGTAGGCAGCGGGTATAGCCAGGTAAGTTGGTTCCTTCGTGGGTGGAAAGTTCTGGCTTTCGTAGCGGCCACCGCTGGAGTGAGGAAACTTCGACATATCCTGCCTTCGAAATGCACTTTACTCTAAGTCCCGGCGAGAATGAGTGGTGGGCAAGGTTGCGCCGATGCAGTCAAGGGAGGTGCGGGGTTTTCCTAAGTCGGTATGCGGAGGTGTAAATCCTGGATAGTTGCGATGTCACGTGGTTTGGCTCTCAGAGGGGCTCCCCAAAAGTCTCTACACTTAAGAACGCTGATCCATCTAGACGCTACACACCATAACACCAGGCTGTGCTCAAATCTGCAAGCAGATCCTTAAAGATCTGTGATTGTATTGGCATAATGAAAGTGTGAGATTAGGGAAGATGCTTTGGACAAAAGCGGTGTGTCAGATAATGCAATTGACAACTTAGTAATCCTGTTGTGTGTCGCTATGATTTAGATAAAGATTAAGAAACGTGCAGGAAACTGGTCAAAACAGCGTGGAAACGCCAGACACCTTTGAAATGAATCATGATTCCGCAAGAAGCCTGTTGCGTTAAAGGAATGATCTCTCCATTGATTGACTTAGTCTGAGGAGCGTTTAAAGAGAGTGGAAACATTGCGAAAGTAGCAAAAAGACAGTAAAGATGAAGGAACACCAGGCAATTCCGACAAAAGGACATACTAGAAACTCTAGGGTTGACTGAAAGGCTCTCAGGATCGGAGGCTTCGCTCCTGTCTCTGACTGGCGTTTCGTACTAAAATCAAGTGATGGACTTCTGTAGAACATTTATTGAGTCCCAGACAGAGAGCCTGAGCTTGCCTTCTTGTTGGAAGAACCTTTCTGCTTCGATGAGCCTTTCTCGGCCGAGGTCTTCTTCTGGTCCGTAAGATCATTGTTATCGTTCTTGTTGTCGCCATCATCACCGCCTCCATTTTTAGGAGAAACGCCGTCAAGGTCACCGCTGTCAGCAGGTTGGTCATCATTTAGACTACCCTCATCGTAATCGTTGCTTGGCGTATCATCATCATCATGGTAATCTTCATCGGCACCTTTTCCCTTAGCGGCGTTCTTGCCGACTGATTTTTTGCCATCTGACGGTTTTCCTTCGTTTCCGGCTATGCCGTCGTCGTCTAAACGGTCGTCATTGTTGAGCGAGTTATCCGTATTGGAGGGCTCATTGTCGTTGAAAGCTTCATCATCGAAAGAGCCACTCTCATCGGAGGAGCTTGCATGGTCAGGACTATTCTTGCTAGGGGAAACCTTATTGTGGTTAGAACTAGTCTTGCGGTTATCACTGGATTTTTCGGAGTCAAATTTGGTCCCATCGTCCGACAATCCGTCACCAATGCCGAAATTGTCATTTCCTGAATTTTTGAATCCGTTTGAGTCACCAGAGCCTGATGACTTCTTATTAGCGATCACCTTGGATTTTTTGGGAAGCGCCGTTACCGAAGTCTGAATTCCCAGAATTACCTGAGTTATCTCCTGGTTCTAAAATACCCCGGTCATCATTCTCACTGCCACTGTCACCGCTTGAATGGCCTCCTAGAAGCGACTTTGCCAGGTCTCCGAGCCTTGACCTACTTTTACCGGATGGTCGGGCCTTGTGGGTATCCGTGGTTGCGACTGGCCCTTTGCCAAATGGGACAGGGAGAGGCTCGAGCATATCAACATCCGGCGGAATATTGACTGAGCCAGGGGAAGCCGCGGGAAGCGGAGAAGATGTGTCGCTTGGATCATCCCCTCCGCCTGTGACGACGTCTTTGAATTGATCGAACTTATCTCCCCAACTAGAACCCTTGGTGGCGGGCTTAGTGGATCCTTTTGGCCTGTATTGGGCATTAGCACTGATCCGCACTGAACTAGCTTGATTATCACACTGACATCTTGAATCTAGGTAGACCCTCACATTCATTGACCAGCAGGACGACAAGAAGGAAAACAAGGGATCTTTTCGGATACATCATGGCCAACTAATTGGGATCGAACAGTTCAACAAAAGGGTGATAAGACAGTGATAATATATACCAACGGATTAGCCGACGCTATAAGATGTGCCGGAAATGTAGCTAGGCTGCTCGTAGTACACAGTGGGATTGAATTGAATCACAAGGCTACTGAGCACCTGAGTTTGATAAAGAGCAGGAAATGTCGGAGTGGAGGAAAGGCTAAAATAGTCAGTACACCTGGTACTGAAGGGATTATTCTGGTGATAGCCTCAGTCGATAGGAGTCATTTCGAGCCGATTATATACCTTGTGCTTGGAGCATGATCAGTATCAAGAGCCGGGGCATGATGCCTAACATTGGAAGCCTACCTGAAGCCATGTTGGCCACTATCACGGGGGCGTTAGCAATACTACAAATTTCAAAGATAACTTAGCAACAAGGAGGTTGTTTGCACCTGCTGTAGCAACTTCTCGAGGAAGAAAGCTTAGTAACATGATTTCAGGCTTTGTTAGCATGCTTGAGTTAGACGGTTATCAGTAGTAGATCGCCATCCTGGTGAGGTAGGGTCTGGCAACATGACGTTTCCAACACCCTGTGGTTGCAAGTACTTCATTCTCTCGTTGTGTTTAACTCTTAGTATCTTTTGTTTGTCTCTAGTCTCGGCCTTGAATGTGGTAGTCCTTTCCGTGAACTGTTTGTTGTGTTGAAAGTGAATGGAGGAGCAGCTCGGACATGTAGCCCTGTTGGAGGTCGATAGTGGCACTTTGAAAAGGTGCATACGTTCATGCTTCCTAACAAATTAGGAATGAAGCCTGTTGCAGTGTCAATGTGCTTAAAGAAGCAGAATTGAGCGAACGATTCATAGCCCATCTCCAAACCCGGCGACACAGGTCAAGAATTGAATCTACAACTTCTCAATACATTTCCAAGGTTTGAGTTATCTGCCCGAGAATGGTAAAGTTAGAGGAGTCTGAATAAGGGGCTAGCCAATTTGAGGCAAAGTACAAAGGTAGCGTCATGAAGCTCCACTGGCGGATCTGGTCTCTGTAAATATTGTTCCAGGGCTTATGTTGAAGAAGGCCATAAAATGCGCATGACATATCCAACGATATTAACTTTCAACATGAAGGCACAGCAGTAAGGCGTTATTAAAAGTTGGGCCGACGACATGGAGGAAAGTGTGCCAGACAGAGCCTCTTGACTCTTTCAAGGGGAGCTCTGAAAGTGTGAGGATGATTGTTCAAGCGAGCCAATCATTTTTCGTGTTCGAGATCTAGCTTTCCCCGAGCTTTGGCCATTTCAAGCACATTGTACCAAGATGGATGGAACGCTGACAACCGATGCTGGTTGGGCCGTAAGGTGAACTGGGGCCAGCAGCCACGGAACGATTTCTGAAAGCAGACGAAACTATGACTCTCAAACTTCACATTCGTGAGAAAACTCTGTGTTATGAAGGCTCAAGACCCTCTTATAACTGTTTACATCTTGTTTATAGTTATCAGAAATCTAGGTTGGTTTAGGAGGAAAGGGGGAAGAGATTTGCTGCGTCAGGGAAAGGTCCAGCCGGCTACGGTAGCCGTAGCGGCAAAAAGCGCACAATACTGGTCAAGTTTGTTTGCCCCAACTCCGGCTCAGCATTACTCCTCAAGCTTCATAGCATAGGCGTCCCAATTAAGCTGGAGAGACCTCAGACAAATTTTCTAATTTTACATAAGTGCTGGCTGAAACGTTCGGAAATCCCTTCTTCGTCAAAAGCGACAGTTGGTCCTTTACCAAACTCTCCCCTCACCTCTACAACGAACAACCATGACCCGAGCCACACGCACGATTACCCTTTTCGTGGCTCTTGCCACGGTCAGCCCTTCCTCTTCTATTGATCTCATTTTCCCTTGACTAAAGCAGCTTTATAGATATATGCCGTACTTCTCCTCCCACTCCTCTCGCCTGATCCGTCCCAACCTCCTTCACCGATTGCATCAGCCGTATCTTCAGTTGTTCCTCTGAAAGTCCAGATCGAGATCATTCCCGTACTACCATTCTGGGCAGTTGTATCAATCGGCGCATACTTGCTTGGACGACTAGGCGTAGGGGTCCTCAGGTTTAAGAGCGTGGATGCCGCGTACAAGGAGTTGATGGGGCAGCTAGACGATAGTCGCGCCGAGTTGAAGAGCATGGGCGTGGGCACGGATTAGGTTTCCGAAAGGCAAACGAGGAGTATTGCGAATAAGGGCTTCAAAACTGCTCAAGTGCTAAGTTTGCAAGGCTACCAAGATTTCTAGTCACACCTACCAAAGCATTGCCTGTTCGTGTTGAAACCGAAACCTTCGAAGCAAGATCAAGCTTCACATTTGCATTCTGTCTATTGGAACACTATTTCCAAGCGAGGAGGTCTAACATTCTCTAATGTATCGTCTTTTCGCTGGCCAAACGATCATGCTCGTCAATGTCTGTCGCCTCCCACGGATAGCAGATCCAAACGTCTCCGACCGTTCTCGCCGCTAGATAATCTCCACCGTCCTTTGCCATCCCTTCCGGCAGGTGCCCCTTTTTTTCCTTATCCTTGTTATGCAAAACGAAGATACACAGTCTCGTCTTCTCTTCTTCTCTCCCTAGCTCCTTCTGTGCGTTCGCGATATCCTTCTGCAACTCGCGGACCGCATACTCGAGCGTTGTGCGAGTATCGTCGACTTCATCGACTATAAGAATGTTCTTCCCGATCAGGCTCGACATGTGTAAGGAAGAGAGATCGAGCCACTGTGTTCGGGTGACTTGGGTACCGGGAGTTTCTTCAGGGCCGGTTGAGGTGAGCTTTTCGTAAAGAGATAGACCGATTGCTTGAATGGGAATATTAGGGGAGCCCGGGCGTTTAAGGAAGGACCTGTGTGGATAACATGGTCAGCAAACAACACCATAATAGGGCAGATTTTGAATGAAGCATCACACTAACCTGAGAATTCGTGCAGGAACGTATCCGCCGCCACCGATCGCAATCATGAGGTTCGGTTGAAAGTCATTAAGAATTCGGTCCGCCGAGGCTTGACATAGCTTGTGGACCTAGACATTCGTCAGTGTCGGTGTCGCAACCAGGCTGGACACACTATGCTCGCTATTTTTCGAGCGAGAACAATTCAGCAAAGAATGATGACGAGGGTACCTACCTGGTTGTATGTGACATACACTTTCTCCACCATCTTTGCTCTACAGATGTCGATTGCCTCAAATTCTCGAGTTGGAGGTACTAGGGTTCTGCGACAAGCTCCGGAGTACTTGGTACCGGCTTGAATATGCGAAAGGCTTCTTGTACGTTCAGCAAATGTATTAATATTCCAACAAAGGCCAACAAGGTGACCGCCAAAAGTCACGACTCACATGTCGAGGTAGCTAGGCAGTGAAAGCACGTGCGGGGGACAATGCTGCTAGTCGTAGCTTTTTTTGTTCGCCCCGCCAGCGCTCGCCATACCTTCCAAAACCAGCCCGATCAAGGGAAAAGGATAGGCAACAGCTACAAAGTCCCTGTCCCCTTTCCCCTTGTTACTGGCACTTACGAAAACATTGTGAGCTCCTTTATTGAGACTATCAAGGCAATTTTCACTACCGTATAATTCGAAAGGCGCAGACTTGACCGATATATTGTGAGATGACATGGAGAATATATTAAGTAGATTATGGATCTTCCTGCGAGCTTCTGACTCAACGTCTAAAATTTCAAAGTAGCCTTATTTCCTCGAACCCCTATAATTCACCCTCAGGAGCTTTCACGGTCTTCAAGGGTCTTTCGTAATCAAGTATTACAAAAAGCAACCCGCTATGATGACTGTCACCGAAATTACTGGTGAAGTAGCTTGCTATCTCTGAAGAAACCACTGCAAAGAGGTTGTGCGAATGCTTCGTACAGTCGATATTGTCTCCCTTAAACGCCAGCTCCAGTTCTTTTCACATACGGACCCCAATTTCCGGTTCTTGTTACTTGCAGCTCCATTAGTTCCATGAGATCCCCTTGCACCGGTCATAGCGAATTTTAATACAAGAATCATCTCCACATGCCCGGACAAAACAAGCAAAGGTTTCTAACCATTTGTCTGCGGAATTGCATGCAGGTGTTCGGGAGCTGCCCATCTGGCAACTGTACGTGGACAGGTTGCAATCCCGTTTCTCGACTGTTGGGAACGTGGCAGCATTGTTGAGGCTGAGGAGGGTAAGGGAGGTGGTGACGAGGAGGGTAAGTTGCATTTTCGATAATTTCGATATTCAAGAGTTGGTCTGGGGACGGGGAGGGTTAGTTTTGAATGCAAGCAGTCTTCGATGTTTCAAGGCAGGAGAGTTCGGAGCCAACGCAGGCTTGTTCGATTTGGAGAAGAAGAAACGATATGATGGGAAACAGGGGCCACCGAGATCAAGAAGGATATAATGGTCTATATGACCGCTTGCTATTTGGTCCCGCCAACCACTGCATCATGATCTCTCAATTGTCGAGAGGACTGCTCTCAGGGATGCGGATCCATCTGGTGGTATCCAGGCAGCCCATTTGTGCTTAAGATTAGACCGCAACGTGACCCCAGGTGGTTTGTACTCTTTACCCGGGGCTAAAACCGGGCGTCAAGCACGACAGCATGATCACTTATTTCGACATCAAGAAGACATGCCCAACAAAGCCTCCATTGTTGGGTCAGAAAATGCTAACGCCGGATCATGAGGCTGCTTGGCTGTCAGACCTGAAGTTCTACGGGCGCTTGAGGATGTAAGCATCTACATCATTCCGCCGAACAGGCGATCAGACTACGGGAGCTTGAGGTTCTTTTGAACGTTAGCAAGCTTAAAGTTGCCAAAAAGGAACAGATTCCATCAGCCAGAACAAAATTTCGATACCTCTTTAGCCAAGATCCTTTCGCTTGAGAAGCGAGCTCCATTGCGCTCATTGCCACGGGTTGGACAGATTTGTGAGTTGATCTAGCCCGTTGAGAGGACAAGCCTTGAGGCACGCCGACTGTGTATAAGCTGCCTCGTGCAATTATACGAGCCCTCTTTATTCCAGTCGACTTCTGTTTGGTCTTTCGTAGTCACTGATGACCTTGGGGTACGGAAAGTAAGATGCATTATTGCATGATGCTAGCAGACAATACGGAAAGGAGATATATGATGTGGGACGTGAATCGAAAAATGCCAGCAAAGCTAGTCAAGCGGCTTAGAAGTTCCATACGATTGACTTATCGGTTCTTGTGCTGTAGCATTTGACTTTTCGGCTATTCCGTTCTCGGCGTCCCAGGGGCGAACGCAAAGGAGAACGGTGGCTAGGGTAGAACGATCATATTCGACCATTGAAGAAGATCTTGGATCTACCCTTTCAGCCTTTCCGCAACCATTTCGTGGCGCGCCCTTATGCGCGCCAGATACGCTAAGTGAATACCCGCGCAACCAGTCACTAAGTGAGCCGGCGATCTGATCGATCTGTGTCACCTACAAACCTTTTCCGCACCTCATCTCCTGCATCCCTCCTCTTTTTTTCCACTCGCCTACATAATCCTTCGTTGATCCTAAGGTGCAAACGGGTAGGTCCCTCCATGTCGTCTGTTTCACCTTTTTATACTCACGAGTCCGCGATTAGGGACTATGAACGTCATATTGAACTTGTCAGCGGGTCGGTACAAGGGGACCGGAGCGAAAACCATGCATATTAAACCGAAGCATACATCTTGCTAATACAATGGACTTGTGACACGTCACCGCCACTATGCAAACATTATACATTTCGTACATCAGCATATCTCGTGTGGCCACTGAGATATCCAAATAGAAGCCAAAACTTCAAACCTATGACAAACTGAGATCGCACTCATGCATAGGTAGATCAAGACTAATCTTTCATACAAATCAATCCAAAAATGCACTAGGAACCTCCGGACCCCAAACAGCCAAGCTCTCATCCGCAGCCGCAAGATACCCCACCGGCGTCTCCTGGTTCACTAAATCTCCATCGGCATAGTGCTCAATCATAAAATCGCTCGTATCCCACCAGTAGTCAAAGATCTGACTCCCAAGAATATGCCGCCCCACCCCCCACACGGGCTTGTACCCTTTCTTCTGGAGCCATTGATGGCCGAGGAACTGCGTATCGGTGTCGTGGATCTCGAACGATGCGTGATGCACGTGGGGATAGGGTATGGACGAATCCGGAGCGAGGGTGCTGAGAAACATGCTGTGGTGGTCGACGTGAGAGGCGCCGCGGTCGATGTGGCCGAACATGGCGACCATTTTGCGCGTGCCAGGGTCGGGCTCGTCGACGTAGAGCATGTCGCTGGGGATGATGTTGAAGTTCTTGGTGTACCATTGGAGGGCTGCGTCAAAGTCTTTCACACAGAGGCCAAAGTGGCCGAGCTATGCTGTACGTTAGATCTGTGCGTGAAGAGTCTGGTCGAGGAGACGCACCTTGTGGATGGCGGCGGGCCCAGGTTCAAAACGCTGGAACTTTCGCAATCGAGGCTTATCAGACTCGTCGTTGACAAGAAGTTTCTCTGGACGCCCGAGGGGCTCGGCTGGGGTCTGACCGTGGATGAAATTAACGGGAAAGCCTTCAGGATCTTTGATCCTGATGATGGAGCCGCCTCCAGGTGCAGAATCCATCTTCTCAATGTGCTTGCTCACGACTGTTGCACCTGGCAGCTTAGAAACTCTGCAAAAGCATGAGTCCTTCGAAGCTGGAAAAATGTCCCTCGATCAGGGCGGAGGGGTATAGATACTGACTTTTCAAGGTCCTCATAGCTTTCTACTTCAAACGCGCCTCCGAGATACTCTCTCGGACCCTTGCGTATATAGTAGACATAGTGATCGGGACCGTAGCCTCGAAGCCAGCATTCAGCGTCCGTCCTTCGCACGATTTGAAGCCCAAAATCTGTTTCAGGTGAGCATGCGTCTACGAAGGTCAAAGAAGCCACTACCGCACCCTGCAGAAATGTGCATATTCGATCAATGTCTTCGTGCTGGTATCTCATGTGACTTAGCTTCACGATCTTGACCTGGTTGGTCTTGTCAACGCCCATTGCATGCCGCCATTGGTCTTGAGACTGGCTCTCCGGACCTAACGCAATAGTATCTGGCACGGAAGAGCCACGATTTGGCGTTGGACCTCCTTCTCCCGTTGTAGATTGATTCTGCAGAGGGTTAGATTGTGAGATAAATACGATTGGAGAATTATATCATACGTCAGCCTGGATTGTAAAAGACGTGAGGTCACGCCGCATAGTAGAGAGACCGCTCATGTCGGGAGCTTGGTCTGCAACAGCCAATTTCAGGGATTCGAATGCACAACTTCAGCCTCGATCTTTGGTAAGATTCAAGTGTTGAAGTCCGACGAACGTGTGCTTTGAGACTTTTGTAAGCCATTGCTAATTTGCCTGAGCACTGTTCATCCGGTAGGATCTCTTAGCCGGCACTCGAGGCCGGGTGACAGAAGTTGTGGCACCTAGACTTCTGGTCATCTTTCTCTTTCTCCGCATCGGCACTTGGGATCTGCGGCAGGGATTCGACACCTGGGACGAGGACCACCAAACGCGTAGGACGAACAACGTCGCGAGAATTTTGGAAAAAGCAAACAAGTTCTAGTACTAAATATGGACTCCTGAGCCAGACGGTGATTCACGACGACCTTAAGAGATCTTCTCGCCTTCCGACTTGCGCCGAATCGCTCCGAGACCATGAACGAAGAATTTCCTCCCTGAGATCCGTACAGTGACACTTCAATGCCCGAGCAGAAGACATTGTCATTCACGGTTCCACAATCACAACTTTGCTTCAATTCAATAAATCGATACCAGCAGAGACGTCAAAGCGAATTTTTACCATTTTCCCTTGAGAAAAGATGGTCTTCCTCCAAGCCATACCAGTGAAGCGATCGCGGAAAGACCTGCAAGACAGGCAAGTGCGGCGTTCATATCGCCGTAACTAAAATGTTGTCGAAGCGCTCCAGCTAAAGATGAACCCAGCATCATACCGGAATTGAATGCCATAAGATTGATGCCAAATAAGGAGGCGAATGGTCCATTCTCTCCAAACAGCACCGGATTTCTCCTATGGTACTCTTTCACGACCTTGCTTGTCTCCACAAAACTCGGCGTGCCCACCACAGCCAGTCCCAGACCTGAGAGGCCAAGCAGTGTGCAATAAAGACCGATATGGATTTGGCGTGGCTCTGATTGAACAAAACGAAAGAAAAATAATATCGGCGTCAAGAAAGAGAAGCCAACGACGGCCACCGGCTTAGAGCCATAGCGGTCGACAGCCCAACCGCCAATGGGGACTGCGGCAAGCCTCAGTGCTCCTAGAGGTATGAAAAGCAATCCTGCTTGTAGCGCTGTGAAGTTGAAGAGACGGCTAGCTTCAAGTGGGATCGTGGCGTCAAACCCTCCCAGTATGGCGGACTGTGTGGCAGAGAGGGCGACTGCGGCTATTAGCGAAGAGTGACGGAAGCATAGAAGGATCGGTGCGCTTCGCAAGATTCGCGATGTTGGTTTCTCCAAGAGATATTCCATTGAGTCTCCATCACTGTCAAGCATAGGTCGTGTCGCTGAGAATGATTCATCGTCCAACTCTTCGCGCTCTTCTGATCCTGAGGATCTATTGCTCTGGAGCTTAGCCTCTATATCTGCTCCTGCTCTGACGCCTTTCGACTTGTCCTCCATTGGGTGCTCATACTTAAGAGCGATCTTTTTCTCGACCAGGACTAGTCGCATCAGTAAATCCAAGAGAAGCAGCCCACCGGCGATAGCTGCAATGCCATAGAGACCACCAGTATCATACACAATACCACCAAGCGGGGGAGACAGAAGCGCCCCGACATTCACGAAGCCTAAAACCTATCCGCCAATAAGCAAATGTGAGACCACTATCGGCTCAGGAGCCAGAAGCTAGATTGAATCATACCATCCCAAGTGTCTTCCCCATGTTTTCCACGCCCACGGTGTCATAGCATATAGCAAAGCCGACGCTCCAGATAAGCGCCGAACTGAGTCCTTGGAAACACCTTGCAATAATTAAGGTGATAACTGAATGACTGGTAAAGAAAATGACCGTTGACTAGATGGTTAGCGCGATAGCTGATGAAGTGGATGATTGTTTGAGGCTCACAGCTATTAACACGATTAGACCAACGAGATACGGCGTCCTCCTCTGCTCCGATCGGTCTGCTATCGCTCCAACTACCGGAGAAAAAACAGCAGACGAGCCCGCATACGTAGCAAAAATAACAGATGAGAATTTTTGCAAGTTTTCTTGGCTGACTCCAGCTCGGTCCTCGAGTACGAACGGCAAAACTGGTACCACCACTCCATACAGGAATGTTTCACTAAAGAGACCAATGATGACTGTTGAGACGATGAAGAGGGTATGTGAGCGCCAGGAGAGGCCCCGTGGTCGATAATTAACAGTGGTGTCTCCTCTTGGATCCATTTTCTGGTCCTGGCTACAAGCTATGTACGATGTGAAAGAGAGAAAGAGAGATTAAAAAGGATGGAATGCGAAAGCCATGGCTCTTATCTACTGACTCAGAGTTTCAAAGCACGTGCAATCTGACGCCGCCACTGCAAACGGAATTTGATTGGATCGCCTTTGCGTCCTCAGAACCTCAAGTCCCCATTCTAGTAGTCCCTCTTATAATTTTCTCTGAAGAGAAACCTACGGGCTGTGAAAAAGAGCGACTAGATTGGACAAAACTACAGAACACATAGGCGCCACAAAGCTTCCAACTTGACATTTCCTACCGGCGACTTCAGAGTTTGCTTATGCAGGCAGAACAGGAAACCTTCAACATCCCTCCTCCAGTCAAGTATCGAAGCAGCAGCGGTTTGAACCACATTGCTACTCGTGGACTAGTTCTTGATAACCCCCCAAGACGCGTCCTCAGGATTGACAGCTCGTTTCTTGGTGTTGGCCCAAGATGCGTCCTCTGGACTGAGAGCTCGCGCCTTGGTGTTCGCCCAAGACGCATCCTCCGGGCTCAGATCCCGTTCCTTGGTGTTAGCCCAAGATGCCTCCTCTGGCTTCAGCTCTCGCGCCTTGATGACTCCCCAAGACGCGTCTTCAGGAGTGACCTCTCGTTTGGTGTTAGCCCAAGATGCGTCTTCTGGGCTCAAGCTTCGCGCCTTGGTGTTGGCCCAAGATGCGTCCTCTGGGCTCAAGCTTCGCGCCTTGGTGTTGGCCCAAGATGCGTCCTCTGGGCTCAGACTTCGTGCCTTGGTGTTAGCCCAAGAGGCATCTTCCGGGCTCAGACTTCGAGCCTTGGTGTTAGCCCAAGAGGCCTCTTCTGGGCTTAGATCACGGGCTTAAACTGTTTAGCATTCGACATCTCAAATCCTGTGAAGCAAATCTATTCAACGTACAGTTAAGTGGAAGGGCATAAGCTGATGCAGCCAAGGCGGCAAGTAGAACAACTTTGTTGGATAACTGCATGTTGTGATGGAGCAGAGACGAGCTAGGACGGACAATGTTTGATAGTGTTTCGTCTTTGGAGAAGATGCACTCAACTTGTACTCACTGAAGGCTGGCGAAAGACTTGCCGTGGCTCCTTTTCAACGGCCGCCAAGGAGCTACACCCTCGAGCGACACTGGAGAGGATCTGCGGTTGGTGATCTACGTTGGATATGCCGCCCTCTGACTTTCCGCATGCATTCTAATCTACCTAAGAGGGCATATACGAGAGATGAAACCTCTGTATTGAGTTTGAGTTCCCGCTCCCGTTTCCCACGTAATATTTACGATACTTGTCGTTACCGTTCAAAATGTTTCACCGGTGTAATACAGGTAACGTAAGTATTTAATGCAGTAGGGGTTCATCCGCCTTCCCCCACAAAAGTACATGAGCCTCTTCACACCGCAGGATTCATGCATGAAAACCTTTCACCACATGAGGCATTAGTCTAGATGTTGTTTTGACTTTCTTGATACGAAGCCCTATGATTTCGACAGGGTAGTGCGGCAGCCGATATCCGAGCCCAAGAGGGGTAAACCGGTTGAATCCTTCTAGTTCGGACCCGTGCCACTGGCGCTGCAGATGCTGCAGGTGTTGCAGACGCACGGGAATAAGCTTCGTTGTGATTATTAAGTTAGACCAGGGGCGTCGCGATCCACTGTCATCTTTGGATAAGCTAGCAGCTTCTCGGCAGGCCATGTTTATGTTGACTACACCTCGACCTTTCTATGACACGTCGACTGCGTACTTCAAAGCTGAAACGACGATCTGCGTGCTTTGTGGTTGGCTCTATGCCATATACATTGATTGCACTAACATCTTTCTACCACGAGGCATGATCCTGGTACCATGGAACACGGAGAGACTGCCTAAACCGTAAACGGGGTGGACTTCTAGATTTGACCGCCATTGAGGCAATTGGTGAACGCCACCATGTCAGAATTTAGCGAATAATCTACTGCAGCGTCATGTTCTTCATTTTTATGTCCGATCGGAGCGCATACATAGTGAAAGAGAGAGCCAAATCATAGTGGAACAGAATTCTAGACCGTTCTCAATCAATAGATCGCTACCTTACGACATTAGATCAATCCACTGTCGCTTGAAATAGCCGAACAGCTCACCGCTTTCATCGAAGTTTTTTCATCGATCATAACGGTGCTTCATTGAGCCGTCTTACGGGGCGGGTCTCTATAGGCTCGTGATCAACAAGAAAGACCAACAATTCTTCCCAATACATCAGAGGCAAGTGCGGCAAGACGGTAGGCGATGCTATCGCCGCTTTAAGATTTCTCGATGAAACTAGCCCTCTTGTGTATGGACCGAGTCTACCGTGAAACTTTTACCTAAAGCAAATCGATGAAGGAAGACAGAGTCATTCGCGGTCCCCCACGATCTGTAAGTCAGGCTTCTTAACAATTGAATTTCATTAAGACATGATTGTACAAGTCAATCATGAAGAATCAATGGAAACACCCGTTAAAGTTCGATTATGCTCCGGTACACCAGAAAGACGGTCAAGTCGAGCTCGAGGTATGGTCCCAAGTTTCACATCGTCGAGGCAGGCATATTGACAACGCCATTATGGTAGGATCCAGAGCTGCAAAGACACAAGACCCTAAGCAAGATTAGCATAGTATTGTACATCAGCTTGTCATTCAATATCTTGTTTTCTCTACTTCTCACATTCAACTTTCTCAATCCCCGACAATCCTCTCCGAATGAAATCTTAAAAGGAACTAGCACATTTTGTGAGTGTTGATGTATGAAGGAAGGCTAGGTCTAATGCTAAGACTCCTTGATATAGCTCCATTATTTGAAGAGATCAGCTTCAGTTTTCACGATGATATGATTGATATACCCGTCTTCAACAACCCACGCACCATCTACCGAGATCCTCCGTCCCCGGAGGTAGATGCAGCATGGGAACGAGTTGCAGAAATGGGAATCTTTACGATTTCTGGAGAACAAGTGAAGCGCCTTGGCAAAGATCCCGAAACTGCTGCTCGAGCACCTCCTGAATGGGGTCGCGGAGACGACGCTTATTTGGCACGCCTCCAGGGCCAGCATAACCTGCACTGTCTTAATACGATTAGGAAGTTCAGCTTCTTTTCGTATTACTACGGAGACGAGGCTTTTGGTGCCAACAAGAGCACGCTTGACATGCCGCTCTTTGAGAGATCACACCACACGCACTGTCTGTATACGGTCCTCCTGGCGCTGATGTGCCAGCCGAACATGAACATGTTTACGGATATGTGGGTGGAGGAAGGCCATAGGCCATGGGCAGACTATGCAGTGAATCGCAAATGCGTTAATCATGATGCAATCCTGGACTGGCAGAGGGAGAACGCTTGGATTGATGTGGAAATGTTAGACTCTATGCGGCCACCCCCTGGTACGAAGTTTGCCCCTGTACCAGAGGAACTGGCGGTCGGCGACCAAGAACATTATGTGGAAGGCTGCGATGGACGCTGCGGGTAGAAATATAGAAACTTTTAGACAGCGATTCCTTCCAATTGTTTAAACCGTACATTCTAATTAAAATTAGAAACTTCTATTAATTGCGTATGAACTGTCAGAAGTGCACCAATTGATGAGTAAGCCTGTACAAGAACTTGGAATATAAATTCTGATCGTATGACGTTCGAAGAAGAAACTTCCTTTCTTTCAACAACTTTCCTCCTAATCATCAGGTCGCAATCCGTCTCCTTCCTTACCCTAGCTCGAAACATTCACCACCTCGCAATGGAGCACAGAAAGTACAAGTACAGATCCTTTATCGAGCGCAGTCTAGGTAAGACAAAAACACAATAAATTGCAAAAAAGTGCTCAACTAGCCCTTTCTGACCCCCTAACCTAGCTGCCCTCAGCGCCTCCGACATCGACACCTTCCTCAACCCCGCCCACTACACCCGCACCTTCACCAAGCACCTCCTCCCCGACTCCATGGACGTGCCCCCCGAATCCCTCTCTGAATGGCGCGCCGACCTCACGACCGGCTTCGTCGGCCAGAACTACGCGTCCAGCGAGGCGCGCATCCTGCACTACTGGGAGGATGTGGGCGAGCGGAGCGCGTTGGTGTGGTGTGGCGAGAAGGGGGAGTTGGTGGATGGGGAGGTGTATAAGATGGAGTATGTGATGATGTATGAGTTTGATGGGGAGGGGAGGGTGGAGAGGATTGTGGAGATGACGGATTCGGCGTTGCAGAAGGGGATTTATGAGAGGTGGATGGCGAGGGTTGGGGGGGAGGACGGGGCGGAAGGGAAATATTGAAGGGGGCTCTTGATAGACCAAAGTTCTAGAGTTTAGAAGAAGAGTCGAATTTGCAACCGTTAAGTCTGGTGATTTCTTGCAAGTGCATGGCGTGATTGTATGATGTCACGTGACTGCCCATATATAAATCATAGGTTTCGTTATCTAAACTCTCTCTGTAAGGTGTGAAGATCTTAAAATGGAGAATTCCAGTGGTCGCCATATCCTGCTCATGACTCATCCCCGTTCCGCGTCGAACTTGCTCGTCCGCATACTAAATCTTGAAAACCAGCCCAGCGTCCTCTCCCGAGAAAGTGGGGGGTACTTCTTTCTACCCACCGTCTTGCTGAGCAACACCCTTGGAAATCGTGGACTTCCAATCTCAAAATGGCAAAACTTTCAACGTCTAGAAATGCAAGACTCCTACCAAACCTGCTTCGACGATCTCGAGCGTCACCTCTCTGCCGCGGAAACGCAGGGAAAAGTGGCCTTCGTCAAGGAACACGCAGAGTTCATGATCGAGCCTACCGCGCAGACCCGATTTATCTACGGGACTGAAGCTGTAGACGAACTGCCGTGGTCTGTCAGTCTGCCGCCAGCACTCGGTACAGATCCGACTCACTCATCTCTGAACGAGACGGTCCTACCAGACGCGTTCCTCCGACTCTGGCGGCCCGTGTTTCTCATCCGGCATCCGCTGCTGGTCTTCCCGTCGCATCTGCGTGCGATCAGGGATACGGACGGCGTCGCCGCGACGCAGGATGAGAATGAGATGAAGGCAATCATGACGCTGCACTGGTCGCGGAGACTTTATGACTTTTATGCTGGTGAAGGGCGGGATCCGATCGTGCTTGAGGCGGACGATGTCATGACGGAGCCGCGGCTGGTTAGGTATTTCTGCGAACTGGTGGGTTTGGATCCGCAAATTTGTCGGTTTCGGTGGGAGCCTAAGAATGGTGACACGGGTGAAGATCCGTTAATACGCAGATTTCAGTCTACGATATCCGAATCATCGGGGATCGTGGGTGGGAAGACGGCACACGGGTTAGATATGGTGGTGGAGTTTGAGAAGTGGAAGCTGGAGTTTGGTGAAGAAGAGGCTGTGAGGCTTCAGCAGTGGGTGAAGGGAGCGATGGCAGACTACGAGTTTCTCAGTGGTAGAAAATTGAAAGCTGGTGGGCTCTGATGCCCCGAGACGGATGCCACAGATACGTGTCTAGGTCAAATACATATACACGAGGCGAGAAAATGCTGTAGTATTTCTAGTCTTCTATTGAAATGTGCGACAAATTCCTCGGCGGATTGTGATGCTTAGCCACCCATTCCCTTACAGCATTGGGATCTTTGCATCGTCTATGTGGTACCCCATAACCTTCAACCATGACTCGGCTACCATCATCCTCTGTCACAGCCCACTCAGCGGACAAGTCTGCGCTACACTGTATTCCCTGAGCGAGGTATCCAAGACAATGATGTGGGTGATTGTTCTCGAGCTGGTCTTCAACTAGCTGCTTCTTTGTCTCATCTGATGCCCCGTCGCGAATAGCATTGACCAGGTTCCAGTAGAATTTTCTCATGACCGCCTACAGGAGTCAAAACGTGAAATTTGTCCAATATCTGAAAGAACTTACCACGCAATGTAGCTGATGATACATAGAAAGGAGAAAACCATCGTCTCCTGTTGGAGTCGTGATTCCTGGTTGTAGACCGTAGTCTTCGTAATTTGGAATTTTGACAAATCCCTTACCAGCTGTTCATTGTCAGCTTGTTGAGCAAGTTGGGGATTCTGATCACCTACGTGGCGTTAGAGCATCCCAAAATGGCTGGTTTTTCTCATTTGGAGGTTCGAAAAGCTCTTTGATTTCTTCAAAGGTTACTGTCGCTTCTGGTACTGTACAATTATCAACAAGCGAACATCGAGGCCAAATAGACATACTCACTTCGTGGTGCAAAGTCTTTATGTGATGATAATGTCGATGGAGGTGAGCCTTGTAATGTCCATGTCCCTATGGATCCAATTACGACACCCACGAGAAGGATGAATAAAACCCATATTTTATTTATGCCATGTCGAGGTCGTTGTCTAATATGAGGGCATTCCAAATTTCCTTTCTCCAGAAAACCGTCATCTGAGGATGGATCTTCATTGTTGATAAGATCTGTTTGTTCCTCAGCAAAACGGTTATCGTTGGATCCGACAAAAGCAGCTCTATCGAGACTTCCAGGCCGCCGACCAAGTGGGCTCTTCAACCCCATGAACATATTGGCAGAGCAAAAGTTTTCTCTCCGTTGCAAATCTTGCACGTCGTATGGCTTGAGTTCGATGGCAAAAGGCTTCACTCTGGGGAGTGAATCCCCGGAATTGAGCCTCCCACTGTCTTCGAATTGTCGATGTCCTTACCGGCCTGCCCCATCAATCGCTCAACAAAAGCGGCGTGAGATAGCCAAGTTTTTGCACGTCATAATGATTCATCGCTGCTAGATTCTGCAAAGATTAACTATGTTCAGCTCCGAGATTAGGTCTCGATGTAATGCCCAGTAAGCGACATGTTCAGTCCCATCATTTTTTGGTCTCCACACAAACTGCAACGAAGGAAATTTCGCATACTTCAAAGGGGAAGAATGATGAGACACGGTACGAGGAGATCGGGACAACAGACATCCCGTCGGAGGCAAATCGCGGTTGATGGCCATATCGGGAAACTTTCAACGGCAATGATATCTTTTTTATGCAGGTCTAACGTAAGGGGTCGGAGTCTATTTCGGAATGAGGACGTTGAATCCCCATAATTCCAAATGTCCATATTCCAGAACAGGAAATTGGGCTTTTCACCACTAGCGTGCACGCCCTATATCGAGCGGGAACGGTCTGAACGCTTGGTCTGGTACTAGCGGTAAAGAAACGGGCCGCTCCTAATGGGGAACATTACAGCGCTATAAAATACCCGCTAAGGTTGCGGCTGAAGTAAGCTCCCGCTCGCCAAGCTCAGCAGCTAAGCCTGAGGGAGGTTTCTGTATGACCATAATCGGCAGAAGCCAGTCAGCCCTTAAGACCGAAAGGATCGCGCCGGCTCCGAGCATCTCCGCCCCCAGTCCTTGATGCAGTTTAAGTTAACGACTCGATTCAACCAACGCGGTGATCATTTCGACGCAGCCTACCAGTCATTCACAAAACCTCAACGGGTGGGGGAACACGAGTCATCAATCCTTTGCAAAGGTACAGGACTCCATAGCGGCAATCTGCAAGGTCGGCAGCGCACTGAACTAGTCGAAAATGAAGTCGTGTTCGGTCAACAACACTAGACTTTTGCCCGAGGGCGGAGAAGGATATGACCAGTCTCGATATTGACATTCTATCCCGACAGCACATAACTTGGCATCATTGTGCCAGCATTTACGGCTTTGTGGCGCAAAATGATGCTGCTTGACGTATGTGCGGAAGCTTTTCCGGGCACGCATTTCTCAGCATCGGAGAGAGTTTATTGGGTGAATAGATCGTGCCGTATCTAGCTAGCATCTTACTGTTAAGGATAGAGCAAATATCCAACCTAGTGAAAGACAGAGGCAAGAGCCCAAGATCTCACTGCTGTAGAACTACCGATACCACGGATTCCCTTCCTCGGCAGTGCGAGCACAGTTGCGGCATTTGTGGTCCTTGGTACACGTGAACAGACAAGCGTTCAACAGGTACTGCCAGTGCTGCCACCTGGTTTGAGAGATCGCCAATACGCAAAAGAATCCAACGACTACCACGCCGAACTTTGGTTGTCCATCTCATAGCACCAAAGCCTTGAACGATCGTTATCAAGAATCACATAATCTTCTCTTGTCATTACGCAATTGATTCGAACACGATGCCTGGTCAAATTATTCAAACTCAGAGTGACTATGAACAACCCGCAAATATACCTGTTATAGACTTCGCTTTACTCCAAGGCGGCCTTAAAGAGCGAGCTGTTGCACTGAAACAGCTTGATGAAGCTTTCCAATCTCAAGGCTTCATCTATTTGGCAAACCACAGCATCCCGCAAAAGACTGTCGACGAAGCGTTCGAATGGGTTCGTAATTGTACCAATACCATTTCGAGCCAAAGGTTAATCTTTAACAGTCCAAACGGTTCTTCAAACTACCACATCACCTCAAGCAGCTCATCGCGCACCCTCCAAGCGGAGAGCTCGAGGCTCACCGTGGCTTCGCCGAGGTCGGCCTTGCGCTTGTCAGCCAACTCGTCTGGGACCGCGATGAAGTTGCCGAGCTTCGCAAGACCTCTCCAGAGATGAAGGAGACGCTTGAATGGGGCAATCCAGCGGATACGACCTCACCAAACCGTTGGTTACCCGAGGATATCCTGCCAGGCTTCCGTAGCTTCATGGAGTCGTGGTGGGACGCATGCGTAAATCTAGAGCATGCGTTGCTCCGCAGCTTGGCTGAAGCCCTGCAGCTTGCAGATGTCGATCATCTGGCCAAGAACCAGACCAAGGACACCTGCCACATGAGCATGGCGTACTATCCTTCCATGCCGGTCTCGCCGTTGAAGAATCGAGAGCTACGTCGGCTGAACGCGCACACGGATTTCGGACAGCTGACACTGCTGTTCCAGGACATGGTCGGCGGACTTGAGGTCCATGACGGCAAGGTGTTCCGCCCAGTGATACCGAAGCCCGGGACTGTCGTCATCAATGTCGGAGACATGCTGGAGCGGCAGTCAAACGGGCGCTGGAAGAGCGCTTTGCATCAAGTGGCAGCTCCAAGGGAAGCAATGTGTGCGTTCGACAGCAATGATTACGGGGAGGATACGGAAAAGGTTGTGGATCGGTATTCGATCATTTTCTTTGGCACACCGGATCCGGACTCAATTGTAGATACACTGCCAGGCTGCGAAAAGGGCAAATGGAAACAAAATATGGTGGGGGAATGGAACGTGAAGATAACAGCAGCAGAGTGGGTTCAGAAACGACTTGCGGCGGAGTACTAGGAACTAGGTCTGTAGACAACAATGCTTTAGCTGCAGACGCAGTGATCGCGAAGGTTCACTGTCTTTAAGATTGGCCAAGAAATGCCCAGTAGCTTTGTAAATGCAATATAAAATCAACAGAATCATGGAATGTTATATCTAATATTTTTGAAGTATTCTTTTGTCTAAATTTCATATGAGCGATGAACAAAGCGTGAAGCAGCAAAACTCATTGTCCAAACTCGGCAAACCACCTGCCAAGGTTTCCCGCGCACTCGGTGCCATAAAGGGTGCGCACAATATCAAAAGGCTCTAGGTTGGGGAGGCAAGTCTCGGATCCAGATGGGCCATAGCGGGCAGCGGTATCTGGTGCTAAGGCAAGCTTATCTGGAGCTGGGTCATCCAAATAAAGATTCGATCCGGCTTCATTAGTGTTAATGAAGGCTCGTCGAGACATGTAGACTTCGATAAGCGTAGGGTAGCTAGGACCATCCGGCATGCTTCGAATCTTTTTCAGTGTCTTTTGCGAACGCGAATAGATGCGACGCTCTGCTCCGTCGTCGACGCTGATAAGCAGCACTTTTGGTGTCCGGCTTTCGGATCCCAGAGATGATGCGTCTGACTCAAAGGAAATATCCGACGATGAGCTTTCAATGTCAAAAGACGTTGACAATTCCGGAGCATTCTCTGCTAGGGCAGGTCTCACGACCTGAAAAACGTAGAAAAGATAGCCAAGTGCCCTAAAATCTCGCGGCCGCTCTTTCGGAGGGATCAGGTCGTAAAAAAGGCGCCATACGCCATCCGGTTGATCGTAGAGCTTTTGCAAGACTTGATCTAGACACGGGCGTTGTCCCTTCTGCAAGGCTTCATGGATTGAAGAAGCAACAACGTTGTGTCGAGGAGTGACTTTCACATCCAACTCCTGATGAAGTGCCACGCCTCGTTTGCCAAGCTCGTGCATAACTGCTGCCTGAAACACCGAGCCAACCTGATCGCATCGAAACTCAATAGCCTTCATCCATTGTACCGCCACCTCTGTTGAGCAAAGCTCATCGCGAAGCTTGTCATCTATGGATTGATAATAGTGAAAGCTTGGAACGTCCAGCGATATGCAAAGATCCAGCTTACGAGTTGAAGTCGGTGATAGCGCCTTCCTTCTTAGGACGATCAGTGAAGCTATGTCCGCAATAGTAGTGGATGAGCGGGCAATGTATTCCATCTCGTACAGCGTAGGTTTGGCGCGCTGAAGGAGACCAATATCTGGGCCATTAAGTTCACTGAGACTTTGTTGGAGCAGTCTTGCGGAGAACAAGCAAACCCCAGACACAACATGCACGCTGTCGAAGTCGGAGGCTTTTCCCTTTGGAAATAGAGATACATCGGCTTTCAAAGAAGGGCAGGAGAAGTGCAACAATTGTTTCGAACGGAGTCGTTGCGAGCATTTTTGATTCTGTTCGAATTCGAATTCAAGCTTTTGGTACGAGCTCGTCCCTTCTAGCTCTTTTGCGTGACCTTCACAAGGTGGACCACCCACAAGACTTGCCTTATGGACATGCAAGGTGGGGGCTCTTGAATTGTTGCCGTTAACAGCCTGGTGTTGTGAAATGACCGCGGTAGAAGCACCTGCAAGAAGTTGCACTACCCGGTCGGTAACCTTCTGTCCTTTGGAAAGTGCTCTAATAAATTTTTCGCCAATTCCTGGCGTTTGTTCGTATGTCCCGCGAGCTTCTTGGTTGAGCAAGACGCCGTAGAAGCCCTTAATATTCTGAAACGGGCTGTCATTGGGACTGCTCTTGAAATCGATGTTGGAGAAAGATATCCCACGTCCGTTTGGGTCTTTGTTTTTCAGATCAGCCACAAGAATCTCCAAATCCATGTCAATTGCTAACGCAGTACTGGATGAGATAGATGAATGTCGAAACCGAGTACTTGTCAACCCTTTCACCTACTCCTGATGACATTCCAATATCATGCATGTGATACATTAGGAGATGAACCCATCTGGCTGGGTTTTTTGGACGCAACCAACGCGAAGTCATTTTATCACGTGAACTTTCAACTACCTATCCAGTCATTTGAGACATTTGGGTTGATCAGAGAAGCGGCTCGGATTTGCTTCAGGACCCTGGTGGTCCATTGTAACGTAGTCACTGCAGCGGCCCCTCGCTGCCTAGGGTCGGTCGGTCAGCCCCAACTCTGGTGGCGATTCTAGACTTCGGAGGAAAGTTTGAAAAGCATGTCCGCAAGTGGATTCATTTGCAGTCTGCACATGCGTGATCTGATTGGGGAAGACGTCCATGGCCATAGTCTTCCTCCATTCGACGCTTCCGCCAAATTTGGCAAGTGCTCTCCTTGCCGTCATTACGACTGAACTAGCTGTTCGGCGAGTGATATCAGCTAAAGACCGAATCCTATGTAAGAGGGTTCTTGTGGATGATCAGCGGGAAAGGCAGAGCCCAAGGTGCTCGGCTCCGTTTCGAAAAATTTTGCTGACGGGTCAGTCACGTGCGCGGGATCCTCAAACCTACTAAGTGCGTGACTTTGAGCTAGTTCTTGTTCGGTATAGCTAACACGGCCTCCTCCGAATCCTTGCAATGGGGAGGCGACCCTTGGAACCCTATACCCACATGTCGTCTAGCCAAGCGTAATGTACTCCTCAACCCGAACTTACTGTGCGCCAACTTCAAAAAGTTATGACATTGACTTATGATCCCTGAAGACGGACGGCGATAGAGTGCTGATCCACTTCAGTAGTATTGACTAAGCGGGATAGATGATGTCCTTCTCCGCTGACCACCATGTCTTCACCGCAACGCAATGATGTTTCTTTGGTCAAGCTGCCTTGACAAGTGCAGAGTTTACCCACAAGGTACGAACGCACGAGTACTGGGCGGAGAGCTACCAGCAGAAGAGTCCCTAGTACCGCAAAACTCCCCCAATGTTGTGTAATTTAGCTTGCGTTCCACTTTCCACCAAAGGGCCAGTTGAAGCTCTGTGTCTCCTTTCTTGGTCTCATGTTGCTTTTTGACGCTCATATCCAGGTCACCAATGTCTCCCATCGAAGTTTCATCTTTGCAAATAATACTGTTGATTCTTCTGTCATTACTAGTCTACTATGCTGTTGTTGCCGTCTATAGGATATTTTTTCACCCGCTGAGCCGCTTTCCTGGGCCTTCACTAGCAGCAGCATCCATATTTTACCGAGCGTATTATCAAGTTTGGAGAGACGGTGACCATGTTGCTCAATTTACTAGACTTCACGATGTACATGGTAATTGTGTCGTGTCTTATAAGTTGTCTAACAAGAAACTGACTCAAGAGAAAGGGCCCGTGATTCGGATTGCACCAAACACTGTCAGTACCTTCCCCTAGTATCGTACGATCTACTCTCATGGATCTTGCAGCTACACTTCCGCAATCCAAGAGCTTTCAATGACATCTTTAAATTCTCGTCGAAGTTCACCAAAGATGGCGACTTCTACGACCACCTTGGCCAGTCCGAAGCCCTCTTCGGAATGGTAGACGAAGAGGAACATAAGAAACGCTTCAGGCTTGTTGCGGATCTATTCTCCAAAAAGTTTTCTCAAGATTTTGAGCCTCTCATACATAGCAATGTTTGTGACTATCACCTTGTTCTCCTTCACAATGTTACTAATCACTTCTGAGAGACTAACAGGCGAATCGATTATGCTATCTGCTAGCCATCAATGCAAGAAATGGACCGACAAACATTGCTCGAGGTCTTCGAGCTGTCGCGTTAGATATCGTACAGGAATTCGTATTTGATTTTGTTCCTCCGCATTTACGTGGTCTTCGAGACGAGAGATTTGACACTTTGTTTGTTGACACGACTTTTGATGTTATGGACTGGACAGCATGGTGCTTTCGCAATTTCCCTTTCACGTTGAATCTTTCAAACTATACTCCGCAGTGGCTGCGGCGACACATCCTGCCAGGAGAGGCGGCTAATATCGAGTCGTTTACCGTGAGTCTATTCTTCTCGGCGATTTGTATTCTTGCGGACGGCCACCAAAGATGTCCTAAATTGCTAACAAGACTTTGGAATTTACAGACAATCCTTGACTTGGTCAACAGCAACGTCGCCTCTGGTCCCAGCTGGAAACGCGATAGTCTTCTCGGTCGCATGGCCAACAAAGTCACACTCACATCGCTGACTTCAGAATGTATGGGAACTATGTTTGGAGGAGTGATCAATTTAGCGAATATGCTACCGTACGGCGTATTTATGGCATGTGATGTCGCTGGAATGCAGGAGCAGCTCTTCCGAGAATTGCGTTCGGTATGGCCGAGACTCGAAAGTCCCACTCCACCGTATGAGGTATTGAAGGAACTACCACTTCTTGTAGGGCTCTCGAGATCATAGTGATTGTAAAATCGTACTGACTCCAGCGCAGAACGGTATTGTCAACGAGACTCTGAGACATATGCACGGCATTATTACCGGGCCTCCTCGAGTAGTACCTTCTCCAGGAGCGGAAATTGATGGCCATTTCATCCCCGCAAAGGTAATGACTCCCAGTCGTCTCGTTGAACGGTCAAGAGCATGAGCTGATATTTACCAGACGGTGGTCAGTACATCCTCACTGTACAGCCATATGAATCCGGAGGTGTTTCCCGAGCCTGAAGACTTCAAGCCCGAACGCTGGCTACATCCAACACCAGAGATGGAGCGGTCATTGGTGCCATTCTCAAAGGGCCGACGAATGTGTCCTGGCAAAGAGTAAGTGGTCCGGTGTACCTGAGCGCCCGGCATTCATCAACTGCTTTACTGACCCCGCCGAAATCCAGAATCTCTTTGATGGAACTCTACATCGTCTTCGCCGCTCTCTTCAGACGATTCGAAATCACAATCTACAACACTACGTACGTATTGACTATCCATCTGCTGTCTGTCCTCGCTGATAAGGCTGGTATCCCAGACGTGAGGACTTTGACTGGAAAGTCTACATCTCCCTCCACTTCAAGGGGCGACCATTCCACGCCCATCTTCGCCAACGTACCGAATAGGATAGAGCTCCATAGACATAAAATAATGAGTAAGCGGCGTCATCGCGTCTGCAGTTACCAGTCCCTGAGAGGCAAGTCCCAGCAGTGTCCAACGTCACACACGCCCTTAATTTCCCACAATCGGAGTCCGGGGTAATACTCCAGGGCACGCCCTTCCCAGTATAGAAATCGGTGCTGGCATTTTAGCCAATCCAATACGCTCTCCGCCGACCCATTCGTCGACCACATGGCCCTTACGCAAGAAGCTTCTCCTAGCCCGTCGTGTTCGCCTCGGCTGTGATTCGTCCGTGCGCTTTTTTACGTGAAGCGGAACTCGACCGTTGCACAAGATGAAATAAGCAGAAGAGCAATTCCCCGCTTTCCGCGTGCCCTGCAGGACAGTGAGCAAGATCTCACCAGGGGATAGGGATCGTCGGCGGCGCTTATCTCAGCGGTAACGCACGGTGGCGTTTTTTGCGGTTACGATGTGTGACGGGGGCCGATACGCGCCGTGTATGGGCGATACGCGCTAGTAAAGGGCGGGTATTGCCGGCGGAACGCGAGGCTAGCCGGAAGGGGGGTTTGCGCTAAGTACTGTATGATTATGATGATCTATATGAGATGAGGTCGAGGCGCTAGTATGCGATGCAGGCTGGAAATGTCGCCGAGCGAGGTTTTGCGTCCTATTCGGTGGTTCGGTTTCAAAGGGATATGAGGTGGCTTGGGAGGATGGTGGATATGATGACTGCCTTGGTAGACTGGCGAGTAGTCGATATTGTTCATGCTAAGACTGTTCTTGCCGACTTTTTGGTGCTACAAACGGCTTGTTCATCTGCAAATGAGCTAGGAATCCAAGCGAGGGAATTGCGAATTGCCACCGCCTTCGCCGTTCAATACTCCCAGCGGTAAAGGGAGGTAAGCGCCCATCGGCAGTTGAGAGTGGATAATGAAAAGGGTCGAGATGAGTTCTGATATCTGCCTCGGCTCTAGCAGAAGCGAAACGTTGAAGCCTCGGCCTGGAGATACGAGCAAGAAACAGAGATTTGCAATCACTGCGAGAAGTCTGGTTGGAAAGAGTCTGGTAGTTTGCCCCCGCCTGAAGTCCCTTCCAACATTGTTTTCCGCAGATCAGACACGATGCGACTTGATTGTCCTATGTTGGTCCTTTTCTTGGGCTTTTGGCAGCTGTCGACGCTTGCCCAAACTTACGTTGTCAAAGACGCACATCCAGCACCCACGACATGGAGGAAATTGAGATCTCCGCCGCCAGATCTCGTTCTTCCTTTGACAATAAGCCTCAGTCCCACAAAAGGTCATTCAAAGGGGATAGAAAAGACTTTGTTTGAAGGTAATTCACCCCTAACTTTCCTACTATAGCTTGTCTACCATTTTTGGGACTAAGCACTTGAATGTTTTGAAGGAGTCTTTGAATATGAGCAATGCACACTCTTAGAAGCATTTTCTGACGAAGTTGATTCCCAGTCTCGGATCCCGACTCACCTCGATACGGTCAACATGCTGGCAAGGCAGACATACAGAGCCTGATACAGCCAGCACCTGATGTATTGCAAGCCGTGCAGAATTGGCTTCTAGAGCACATTGAGCCCGAGAAGCTGAGATATGGAACTGCTCAATCCTCCATAAAAGTTGATTTGCCTTTGAATGCTGTAGAGTCCATTCTTCAAACAAAGTATTTCATCTTCGAAAATGATGATGGACATCAAATTGTGCGAACAGAGCAGTATTCGTTGCCTTCGCATTTGCATAGATACGTTTCGGTCGTAACACCTACAAACCAATTTCTTCGATCGAAAACTCCAGCCATATTTGGGGGTTTACGGCAATCAAGACCTGTAATTGCACGGTCTGTAAATAGTTTGCGAATGCGTGCTCGCGATGCTGTGGGGAGCCAGTGTAACTTCACTTCAGTTACGTCAGGTTGCGTGAGGACATTGTATGGGACAGCAGACTATCAAGCGAAAGTTCCTGAGAAAAACGGTGTTGGCTTTGCCAACTTCTTAGGCGAAGTTGCCATCAGGTCAGATGTTGGGCAATTTCTGAATACGCAACGCCCGGACATAGACGCTAAAGGACCACTGTTCGACGAGGTGTCTATTGCCGCGGGGCCAATCAACAAGACAATTGCGGATCTTGATGTGGACGACTCGCTCGACGGTCGGGAAGCAAATCTCGACGCTGAGAACATTCTTGGTGAGCCTTCGTGTATGTATTGTAACTTATCCTCGCTGACCGTCAAAGGCATCGTCTGGCCGACTCGGTTGACTGCATACTCAACAGGAGGTATTACCCAACTGTTATTCCTTGCATTATTTCTCTGACAAGAGAAAGGTCTCAATCCCGAGTTCACTCCAGATAATTATAGCACGACGAACTCGGACGAACCCTTCTTGACGTGGCTGGATTATCTCCTCGATGAAGAAGATATCCCACAGATCATCTCAATATCGTACACCGACAGTGAACAGACCGTATCTCAGTCGTATGCTACGCATGTTTGTGACCGCTTTGCCGCGCTTGGAGCTCGGGGCGTGACATTCCTGGCTGCCAGCGGAGACCACGGAGTTGGTCCCACAGGATACTGCTATTCGAACGACGGTCTCGGATCGAGAAGGTTCCTCCCAGGATTCCCAGCCGGCTGCCCGTACGTCACGAGCGTTGGGGCCACAGCGAACTATCCCGAGGTGGCGGCATACATTCCTAGCTCGAGGATACCGTTCACGTCCGGGGCAGGCTTCAGCAACTACTTTGGCCAACCAGACTGGCAGACATTAATTGTCGATGGATACTTGGCGAACATTAATGGCACGAACGATGGGCTGTTCAATCGCTCGGGTCGAGCCTACCCAGACATTGCGGCTCTAGGCCAGACCTATGCGACCATTTACAACGGGAGCTTGATTCGCGGAACCGGAACCAGCGCTTCGACGCCGACAGCTGCAGGAGTATTAACATTAGTGAATGATGCTTTGATCAATGCTGGAAGGAGTCCTCTAGGATTTCTAAATCCTTGGTTGTATAAGTATGGCTACCGGGCTTTCACCGACGTGACCGAGGGGAGTAGTGCTGGCTGCAATAGTAGTGGGTTTCCTGCTGCGCCAGGATGGGATGCGGTGACTGGGTTTGGCACACCATATCTGCCGAAAATATTAGATATATTAGGTCTACCTACCTAGGCAATATTACATTCCCTTTCGCTACGAATGAGACTGCGGGAGCATCAGCGGCAATCTAGTGAAACAGTGCGAATTGTTTAGGACTTGCACAGGTGAGAATCGCTGTCTTTTAGGCCTCATGAGCCAATTTCGACATCAATCCACACTGCCTTGACAGTCTCCGTGTAAAAGAGGCCCATGTCATTCTCCTTCCGGAACGACACATCTTTAGGCTTTGCAATAACTCTCGTCTCACCTACTCCAAGTTCTTTGCCCTTCAAATCTTCATCGTCTGCCCTCCAGCCACCCTTAAAATGACTCGTAGACCTAGTGGGATCGTATTCTTCCTGAAGAGTTCCAACTTTCTTTCGCAGCCACGATGACCGTCCAGGTGATTCAGTACCCGCAGCTGGCATAGATTGTGTGGCGGTGATATTCAAGGTGGTCTGCGATGGGTCTTTTACAGTGCCTTCTAACGAAGAGATACGATCCTTTATCGAAGCTTCCAAGCCCCTAAGGACTGGTATTTGCAAACAAAAGCGCGATTGGTAGTCCTCATCTTTCAATCGGATGACGTGAGTAAGGGTCGTTGACGAAGGTACGCCGACAATATTTTCCTCTGAGACGAGGTTTTGGTCATGATCAGAGGGAATCAATACTAAAGTCAGTTTGAAAATACCGTCCAAGAGTTGTGTGACCAAGAAAGGCTCAATGTATTGGCGACAGATCTCTTGCACGCGACGATTTCGTGCGGCGTCGACTGCGGTCTGAAGTCTTGATGTGTGGTGCTGTTGTTGGGCTACGCAGGCTGTAGAGGCGATCGCTTCTTCGTAGGATGGTGCTTGTTCTTCAGGCCACTTGCTATTCAATTTCGACATAGTTGAAAGGAATGAACAGTTGGAGATGTTCTGAGCGATAATCTCTGTCGTGTAAGAGGTCGTGAACTATACAATGTAGTTGCTATGGCCAACGTGAGTCGTGAATATGGCGCCTGCATACACAAACAAGGTGACGTAAAAAATATGTTGGCTTTTCCTCATCCCGCTTCAGGCTGGGAATTTGGCACCCCGTGACTATCAAAGACTGGTTGATGAATAAGGGCGCAGAGCTGATCAACAAGTCCGACTTGGCGGATAGACGGGAAAGTAGTCGTGGATTGGTCGAAACAATCAGAAAGATTTTGGAGCCAAGGAAAAAGGTGGCTATGGCGACCGTGAAGGGAATGGCCGAAGGGCCAAGGGAAATTGTGTAGGGTTACCTTGCATTTGGTTGAGGCATTTTGCTTTTAAGGTGGCGGCTCATCTTGAGTTTCTTCTTTAAAGCTTCACTAGTCACGAGGCTGAAAGGCAAGGCATAACTTGGTGGTTGGCTGTCGCAGGGTGCCGTGGAAACGAGGTCCGTAGCCTCAGGAATCTCCGCTAAGAAATGCTGGGGCCGATGGGGGGGCTAAGCCAGGTATCGTCTAGCTCGGCGAGGCTGGCAAATCCTCTTACAAGGCTGAATTGGTGCCTTTTTCCGTCTTCTAAGAGCCGCACTTACGTAGTATGTGTTTTGTGTGCATGCCCAAGCCGCAATCATACATTTTAAGGCAATGCGCATTATCAACAGCTATCTTCTTGAAGGACTAGTGGCTTCTGGTACCACCTATCACGTAGCCGCCCGACCACGTCTCGTGTTCCATTAAGATAGGACAGATTCACACCGCTCTACCGAGATGTGAGGGGTGATGCTCTTCTACCTGTTAGTCACGAGGCGTCTCAGCCTCACTTGCCAAGGCTGTTGGGCCGGTGTCGAGCGATATGTGGTTCAACCAGTCTTGCGACATGCAAGGGCCGTCTACGGCCTTGAGGATGTCTCTCTTGCGGCTAGAATTGTGGCTGTACCTGCCTGCCATCCCGTTCCCAAGGTCAAATCTGGAATAGTGCAGATAAACTGCGTCCACGCGGCTGTGTGGCCGCTATATATTTATTTACTACCGCTATCTTTCTGTCCTTTGAATTAATACTACTCTTTATCTTACTTTCATTAGGTCACGAGTTATCATACAGACGACGAACTCCATACCGCCCGGATCATCATGACGGGCATATTCTGGTTTAGTATCGCCGAACCCCATGAGTATTTACTCATCACTGGTGCCGGCATTGAAGATGTGCGCATCGCAAAGAAAGCACTCATTAAACCTTGGCAGAAATGCGCACGCATATCCATCGCTCCCTTCGACTTCTCGCTCAATCTGCAAGCGATGACGATCGAGAAGCTCCAGTTTGCGTTGCCGGCTGTCTTCACTATTGGTCCTGATAATGAAATGGAAGCACTAAAAAAATATGCCCTCTTACTCTCAGGCAACCCCGAAGGAAACTCCCATCAACGGGATACCATTATGCCGGCCAAGCGCAACCATGTTCAAGATATAGTGAAGGGCATCATTGAAGGCGAGACACGCGTCATTGTCTCTGGGATGACGATGGAAGAGATCTTCAAGGAGCGGCAAATATTCAAGCAAAAGGTCATTGACAATGTCCAGAACGAGCTCAACCAGTTTGGACTGCGGATCTACAATGCCAACGTCAAGGAGCTCCAAGACACTCCGGGATCTGAGTACTTCGCCTTTTTGTCGCGTAAAGCCCATGAAGGTGCTTCAAATCAAGCCAGAATCGATGTCTCTGAAGCTAGGATGCGAGGCGAGATCGGCGAGGCTGAGAAACGCGGACGGACAAAGCAGGAAATATCCAAGATCGATGCCGAGACGGCTGTTCTAGAGACCAAGCGCAAGAGTGAGAAAGCCTCCGCGGACGCCGAGCTGACCAATCGCCAGACAGAGCTTGACATGCACATCAAGCTTGCACAGATCAAAGCACGACGCCAGGCTGAGGCAAAGGACGCCGAGTTGCAGAAAGACGTTGAGACTAAGAAGGCGGAAACTGAGCTTGAGCGGTTGAGGGCTACAGATGTGACCAAGTCCAAGATTGCGAAGGAAACAGCAGAACAGAAAGCCGATGCGGCGTATTACTCAGAGACAAGAGCTGCAGACGCGAATCAATACTCGCAGAAACAAGAAGCAGAAGCCGTCTACCAACGCCAACTGAAAGAAGCCGACGCAGCCTTCTATACCAAGAAGAAGGAAGCGGAGGGTATCGCAGCAGTAGCAGAATCGTATCGTGGACTGGCAGATGTATTGGGCGGCCCGCAAGGCTTGCTGCAATATCTCATGCTGCAGGATAATACCTATGAGAAGCTCGCCTTGGCCAACGCCAAAGCTGTCAACGGTCTCCAGCCCAAGATCACCGTCTGGAATACGGGAGCGGAAGCCGGTGGCGATTCAAGTGCGCCGATTCGGAATCTGTTCCAAAGCCTGCCGCCACTTTTGAGCACGATCAATGACCAGACGGGGATCAAGCCCCCAGGCTGGCTTGCTAACATGTCGGATGACAAAGCGTTTGCCTCGAAGCCGCGACAGACAAAGGAAACAGGCATCAACGGCGCTCATTAGTGAGGGGACGGATTGGCAAGGCTGATGCCGAGGCGTTTTGGACTGACAACTGTTTCCAGGTTAGCACTTTTGAGTCGATGCTTTCAATTATACCCTGGTGCAATATTGACAATAGATTGTGATGTAGTAGTCCAGAGAATCTTCGGAAGCTTCTCTTAGCATGTTTCTAGAAATACCATTCTCTTCCAACAACATTGAGAGCCGCGTAGATCCCCCTGGTGAGAACGTGTAAACACGTTCAACTTCCTTTTAGATTCTCTAATTAGACTTCGAAGCCACTCGCTTTTTTCCTTTAAAAGTGAAATTGTTCTCTCAAATGTCGTTACTGCACTCCAGTCAACCAGCCCTGTGACCTGAAGATCGTCGTTCATAGGTGCATTACAAGAAAGCTAGGTCCCATTACAAGTCAGGATCTAATCAGTCGTCAAAATCCTCATGATTCTAACTGCTTATCAGCTTGTGGCCCCTCTTGCTGAGATTTACTTCTTGGTAAAGGTCTTTGCGTGTTAAGACTACATACATTGACAGACAATGCGGGAAAAGTGCACAGTTTAAGAGCAGCGTGAGAAACCATCACCAAATGCGCATTCACTCCTGCCAGCCCGGTCGAAACCTTCGCGTCTTTTGTCCAAGCGAAACAGCCTGTTCCTTTGCCTCCCCCTCCCAACCCTGCCTATCGACCTACCTAGCCTCCCTTCGCTCAGCTACCTCTCTTTTGTTATCCACACTATCGAGTAGCTACCTCTGAGGATACATTTTGCATCAGTCAGTCGCCTAATAATAGAGGGCAAGAAAGAATTGAAAAGCGATATCGCGATATGTAATCCGCCGGACGCAGTGTTACCCACGATAATGCCTTTTTGGTTGTAATTGCCATTGGCTCATGGAGCTTCCTCTGCCCCTAAGTCCTTCACCGTCAAGCGCCACAGCCCGTTTAGTGGAATGGGCAAGCATTTGCGAACCCGGCATATCAAAGCCGAGCGCCCTCCATAATCTCACTGACAATTCTTGACTTCGAAGGAGCATGCAGAGTATGTGTAAGATCGGCTAAGTCATCAGCCGAAGGATTCTACATCAAGTCGCCTCTTAGCATCGAAAGTGGTTTTCGATGAGCCGTGACTTTGGCTGAAAATAGCCCTATAAGCTTCGTTGATCGATGATCTAGCCTGATGTCACATAAAAGTTTCCAGTTTGAGGAATGAGATTTGTAATTGCTAGATTGGAAATTTGCGGAGATATACTACTCCGAATCATGCTATGTACCTGAGTCCCATCATCGCCTACTGTCAATCGCTTTAGGACAATTGCCAATTCTACGATCACGTCCGTTGTTCCCGTGCCGAAGATATATACTGTGAACGAGAATAATTCACTTCGTGATCTCACTTTGCAAAGCAACAATACAAAGTATGGCGAAACATTTCCAGCGGCCAGTTCGTATTGTGAGATTTCCGTCACGCATCTATATAGGAGCATATTGACAAGCATTACAGGCCATCGTGGGCTCTAGTGGGTTCATTGGACAGTACCACTTACAGCATGTCCTCCAAGAGAAAGATTCTGGTAAGCTGAACGAGAAATCTCTAGACCAAAGGCCACTGACTCTTCTTGGTAGAGCTTGCCGCACTCGTGTAAGATCGGCATACAGTGATATTAGCAAAGTACTGACCTTGTGAGTGATACTGCTTCCTCAGTGGCAACAATTGCGAGACAGTTTGGCGTACCGCATTTCAAAAACATTGATGAATTCTTGAAGGCCTACAAGTCAGGCGACCTGGCAGTTGATGGAGTCATACTGGCTACGCCTACCCAAACCCACGTTGCCATGGCTCAATCTTTTGTGGACAGCGGCCTCTCACTCCTCATCGAAAAGCCTCTATCTACGACGAGTAGAGATGGAAAGAGCCTGTTAGCATTGTCAAAGCAGGACACCAGGGGCATGTATATGGTTGGACACCATCGACGGCACAGTGCATACGTTAAAGCTATTAAGCACGTTCTAGACAAGAAGAAGCTGGGGGACATCGTTGCCGTTAATGGAGGTGAGTTCCAGCACTCAGATCATTGCGCTATATTTCTAATCGCAATAACAGTTTGGGCAGCGCGCAAGAACGATGCTTATTACGATGTCCCGTGGCATACGCAGATCGGGGCTGGTGGGGTGGTATGGAAGTTCTGGCACGGCGGAACCCTGCTCTGATGCTGACATTGGACTAGATTCTGACAAATGCTATTCACGACTTTGACATGCTACAATACTGGTTAGGTGATATTGCAGAGGTTTTTGCGATGGAAGGGCGGAAGGAACGGCCGCACGCTGTTGACTCAACTACTCAACTCATTTTCAAATTCTCCTCCGGTGTAGTTGGGTCATTTTTGCTGACCGAGTAAGGCGAAACTTACACCCTTAGGATGTATAAGGCATGTACTAACTATCTTGTAGCATAAGTGCCTCTCCTGTGTCATGGGAAGCTGGAACTGGGGATAATCCTGCTTTTTCTTCTACCGGTCAAGACTTTCTCACCATTTTTGGAACGAAAGGTTCTATTAGTGTACCTTCACTGTAAGTCAGCGGCGCGTTTCTTTTGTTCATCATAATCAGACTTACGTTTCAAGGATTCGTTATCACTATGACGACAGACCAGACAACGAGAAGAATTGGAATTTTCCACTTCAGAAGGATCTAAGCGCAAATGATACGGTGGATGGCATTCCCGCTTTTACGCATCAACTAAAGCACTTTATCGCTGTGGTTCGACATGAGGTGGAGCCAAATTGCTCCGTAGAAGACGGCCTGAGAGCAGTGCTTGTCACAGAAGCCGTGTTCAGAAGCTTGAAACTGGGAAAGCCTTCTTTAGTGGAAAAGCTTTGAAGGCGGGTTGTATTGGCTATAGATATACGGATGAAAGCTATGATTAAACCCACAATATTTGATCTAAGTGGAAAATTATGACTCACCGCATTAGCCACATTTCCCACTAAATGATCGACTCAATGGTAGCATGACGTCTACGGCAAGCCTTGAAACTGTAGCTTGGTTCTTCCTCAAAAGGTTGGTATACGATTGAATTAGTATCTAGCTCTAATCATGATGAGGGAGATGATCTTACACATATTTCAAAAGGGTGATGGATGTAAGATGTACCTCCGTGTTGAACTTTTCTGATGGATCATTGTCGTTGCACGGATGAGTTCCATGCTGTATGGGGCTTTTCTGATGCGTGCTCTATAAATGCAAGAAACTTTGACCAGGAAATCGCAGCCCTGGTAGCTAATTTGCCCACCATCTCCTTATCGGTCTGATACAAGGATTTGTGGAACACCTCCATGCTGACCCAGCCCTTCCAACCCATCTGTACAAATATAGCCTGACAGACTCGCTCGATAGGTAGATATCCACCGAGATCTGTTTCGAACGGGTATAAGCGGGCGTTCCTAGACCAACTCATCCTCGGCTTTATTCCCTCCTCAAAGAGCGGATGGCCCGGAACAATAGGCTTATTGAGCCGTTCGGCATCTCCAATTTGAACATAAAAAATCTTCTCTGGATCGACTTCTCGCACTAGTCGTTTAAGCGACCTCTCTAGGTCTTCCTCACAGTTCTCAGTCAGACCTGAAGGTGCAGAGGGATCGGCCCAGACCCGGCCTGCAATATGGAATGCATCTAAGCACAAACCAAAATTTGGCAGATTGACTTGCTTTGCAATGGCCCAAGTCTGATCCCAAGTATCGAAGTAGTGTCCCCAGGAGACTGCTTCGTAAGCAAAGCGTATGGGTGGCGATTGTTGCAGGCCTAGTTCAGCAGCAGTTTTCAGGTCCGTCACGACACGTTCTAAATCACCTGTGGTGCCATCCGATCTGAAGTTTGTTGGGATTTGGATGAGATCTGTGTCGAGTACCCGGCAAAGCTCAAACCAAAATTGCAATAAATCGAACTTTTCTTTTCGTTCAGCTTCATGTAAGAGACCTTCAAAGTTCGTAAAAGGCTGTAAGCAAACAACTGTCACATGCAGTTCTTCACAGACTTCGTGAACTCGTTGTGCGGCTTCCAGCAATGCTTTGTGAGACGCTGCGCTTTTCCGACCTTCGATCTCGCAAGCATATGATTCCAAGCATTCGAAGAAGATCTCCACCCCTGAGAAATCTGCAGAAGCCGCTCTTTGGATCTTTGTGATCAGTCCATGGCCCGCTGAAGAGCGACCAAGAGAAATAGTAGCAATTGCGTTACGGAGCATGTCTGCCGATATTGATGTTAGTCGATAGAGCGTTGAACAGTGTCCTTGTCAATGTCTACTGGCACGGTCTCGTGCAATTGGAGACACTGACATTCCGCCCAGCATCTGCGAGTCGACTACATGTCTCATGTAGCCCATTGCGTGGGATGTATTGAAGGAATTAAAATCGGAGTAGTACTTTTCCGAGCGTTCCATAGGGGCTGTTCGCGCTAGACCGCTCTGAGACCTTCCATCTGACCGAACCCCTAGTAAATCCACCGTAACTCTCGGCCTTTCCACCGGAGTAACACATTTCCTCCCAGTCTGGACGGAATAGCGAAGCTCTCGAATCCTTCAGTATACAGACCACTTGATGATAAGTGCTGACATATCCGCATTCGATAATCACAGATCCGTCATTCTGGTGTCTCGTCATTTTTCGCAGCCATCGGATAGATCCCCTAAACCGAAACTATGCTTACAAACTTTATTGTGATGACTTTAGGTTTGCCGCTCTTCTAAAATTGCTCTAGCTACGGTGGGTCTCTTAGACTGAGAAGTAAGTTCACAGGAGGGGTCGCAGATCCCGGACGTGGGTACTTGGAGTTGGAAGATGCTCAGCTAGAATCACCGATATATAAGAGGCTGGCGGTGCTTCCATGGGGAATGCTCTTATGATGTTTAGAAGACTTGAAGATACAATATTTAAGACTAGTAGTCTAAAATTGAGAGTGACCCTTGACCGACTGTAGACAACCTAAAATCTGACTTCCTAGAATCATTTGGGGCCCGGCTTAACCCCCTTGAAAGTCAATAGAAGTGGTGAACCGAGCGGCTAGCTACTCAAACAATACTGCCACACAATACCCAGCTACCACTCACCCGCTCATCTATCTTACAATGTCCAAGCCCACCATCCTCCTCGTCCCCGGCGCCTGGCACACCCCTTCCGCCTTCTCCCCGCTCACTGCCTACCTAACCCAGCACGGCTACACCGTCGAAGGCATCCCCCTCGCCTCCGTCAACTCCTCTCCACCCCAGCCCAACTTCGACGCCGACGTCCGCGCCATCGCGTCGACCATCAGCAAACACGCGGACCACGGCTCCGACGTCATCGTCCTCTTCCACTCCTACGGCGGCATCCCCGGCAGCTCCGCCTGCAGGGGCCTCTTGAAGTCTGATCGCGAAGCCGCGGGCAAAAACGGTGGGGTCATGCGCCTAATTTATTGCTCCGCGTTTGCTGTGGATGAAGGCGTATGCCTCATGGACGGTCTCGGGGGGCAGCCGCTACCGTGGTTCGATTTTGCGAGTGACGAGAAGACGTTGATGCCCAAGACGCCCGTAGAGACGTTTTACAATGACATCGACGACAAGGGGGTGTTGGACGAGTTGGTGAGTGGTCTCAAGCCGCAGAGCTACGGCGCGTTTTGGAGCAAGAGCACGTATGCGGCGTGGCGGGATGTGGAGAGCACGTTTGTGGTGTGTGAGAGGGATGAGGCGATTGCGGCGCAGGCGCAGCGGGAGATGGTGGTGAATGCGAAGAAGTTGATTGAGGAGAAGGGTGGGAAGGGGAGGATGCAGGAAGTTACGGTGGATGCGAGCCATAGTCCGTTTGTGAGTCGGCCGGAGGAGTTGGGGAGGATTGTGAGGGGTGTCGCGGGGGAGGAAGTGTAGTGTATCGAGGTTGTTGTATGGGGTTCGGCAAGAGGCTTGAGGATGAGAGGCTGAGTGGGATTGGTGCGGATGAATAGTTATAGGAATCTGAACATGGACAGTGAGGATGTAGCTTGTATTGAAGCAACCTTTAAAGATAGTCCGAAGAGATTTAGTTCTGATATCAGCTTTCTGCGGATGATCTTCGTTCATACCGTGTCTTACTGCCATAAATCGTGGAAAAGGCCGGTTTAGAACGGATCAATCATTCTTGCCCCGTGGTTGTGTGCACGCCTTATTCGTAGGTCTAGTATCTTCTGCAAACAAAGACGGCTGTGCAGATGTATGAAATGCCCCTAGCTTATAAACTATGCACTTGAAGTGTAGATCTGTGGTTGTAGCACCAAATCCTACGAAAAGGGGTGGTAGCTGCATTTCTATCTCGCTCGCCGAGTTCGAAACGGTCTTAAGAGGCTTTGTCTGCGTCGAATATGTGTATTCAGCTGTGATCATAGCCTTATCATAGTAGATGCACAGACCGCAGGAATAAGGACAGGCTTGCATCATGAATGGGGTGGCCATCCTGTTAGTTCAATGTTGTGGCTCCTACGTTTTCGGTTGCAGCCGGCGTAGTTGGCTTTCAATGTACTGACGAACTTCCGCATCCTCTTTGCTGCTGCTCAGATAATGCTGCAATGCTGTAATGCGCATAAAGTTTTTGGGCAACTTTCGGCCAGTGAATACCTCAAACTGTGCAGAAGCTTGTTCAGCGAGGTTCTCTAGACCGTCTACGGCCACCCAGCCGCGCTGAGCCTGACCTCGCACCTGACGAAGAAGTGGAGTAATTAATGCACGATAGTTCATATCAATCACAACACCTCCAGTCGGACTATGCATCCATTGAAGAGGAAGTAAGAATTGATCCTGAGGTCTCTCTAATGATTTGGGTGCTGGTATACAGGAGACCACCACTGTTGGCGGTGCTAAGTCATCATACCAGTCGATCTCGAGGGAATCAAGCACACGAATGTCCCTCTTGCTCAGAGAATTGATATCAACGCCATTCTGCATATTCGGTGTAGATTTTAGGGCGGCAGATGTAGCTAACCTTAGTTTTGAAAAGCGATCGGCCAAGATACGTGCATGCATATATGTTCGATTGTACAACACAATGTGCCGTATCCCCAGATTTAGCAATGCATATATCGCAGCTCGAGCCATGCCTCCAGCACCGATGACTAATACAGTTGAAGTTGGTGTTATGATATTGGCAGGTGAGAGATTTTGCTTAACGCATCTCGTTATGCCTACCCAATCAAGATTATCACCGTAGAAGGCCAGTACCGGCCCAGCTCGACTGCGATTTGCCCAAAACCCTTGTGGTGGAGGTTTTGTGTAGTCGAAGGCCGTTCGAATTGGCAGAAGTGTATTTATTGCGCCAATATTTCTGGCATGAATGCTCATCGCAGACACGCGGGAGATCAGAGTCATTTTAAACCCCTGTGCTATAGTCACTCCGCCAAAATTTTCGTCACTAGTGAGTTGGGACAATTCATCCAAAGTAGGCATCGACCTAATGTGCAACTGGTGAGGCATACCGAGAAACTCATATGCAGCATTATGCACCACCGGAGAATAGGTATATGACACATCAAGCCCGATAATGTAAAATTTCATGGGATCATAGACAAATGAACTGTAGATAGAGCTCTGAGACTGCTTAATTGTTATCTCCGATAGAGAATCTCGGTCTCTGACAGAATTAGAGAGATGACTGCGAAGCTCTTCTGTTGTTACAGGAGTAAGAATCTTGTTGAAACAGCGAGAGGTGCGCCCCAGTTGTCCTGTATTATAAGCAATCACAAATGGTCCTGAATTTGGTCCCCTATTTGCCGACACGGCGAAGCAGGCTGCCTCATGATTGTCGCTCGAGCTTTGCGCAGGTTGAGTTAATCTAATACCATCAAATCCAAGACTCGCACCTTTAGTGAGGATGTTGCGACGAGCTAGACTCGTCCAGCCATTCCGCGAAGGTGTGCCATCATGGTAATCGCCGATTAATCTAGTGCCTCTAGAGGGCTTAATTAGCTCGTTTAGTATTTGAACAGCGAGTCCCAAATGTACTGTCACAAATTCAACTCCGAGTCTGAACCCGTGGTTGAGAAGGTCGAGATATAATGATCTGAGACTGTCTGGGAGCTCGGCTGAAGCTGGTTTCAGGTGGTAGACGATAGTGCCATTGAAGTTTCTGGTTACTGCGGCAAATGCTCTACTGATCCTCTCTTTCATAAACGCTGGTGACGATTGCGCGTGCTTCATATCTAATTCGATCTCAAGTTGAATTGCATCCGCCCCACAATTCAACCATCTCAGGTTGAAATGTTCTAAGCTCATCTGAGCAACCGACACTGTAAGTAAGTATGTATAGGTCGCCCGAGACTTTAGGAAGAGATCCCGGTCATGGCCTTGATCTAGCATTAAATCTGGTTGCATGATGTTCTTGACGAGACGCAGAAAGCTTTCCTCTACACGTTTCAGACGTAGTGACCTTGGTTCCTGTTGATTTGCATCAAAGTCCGACTTGTGAAGGTCGTTCGTAGAATATCCATTAAGACTCAAGGACTCTATCTCGTCGAGGTTGAAGTATTCGTAGTTTGAGCAGGCCCTGTACGTGGGTGTCATGAGCTCTATTATTCTTGCAATCTTGTTTGGTTCAGATAGCTGCAGATATTTTTCAATGGCGGTAGTATCCCGTTGCACAAAGATAACTGGATGGTCTTCACCATATTGCTTGAGAAGTGATAGACCGGCCTCTTCAACGTAGTCCTTCGGCCATACTATCGCACAGCCCTTCGAGTATTTGCTCAACAGCGTTGTAAGAAAGGAATGCCATCGTGTGCGACTTTCCTGAGCTCCGAACTGCTTACGAAAATGAGGTGCGGAGACCCCGGTTTCCTTGTGGAAGGCATCGTCCACATCGATATGCTGCAATCCTAACGATGCCTGTGCGATGATGGCTAAGGTCGTCTTCCCGCAGCCTCGAACGCCTAGAAGCACGATTGAAGCGTCGCGTTGAAACATTGCATTGCTTCGCTCGCGGAGAGTGTAGCTTAAGGCATGTCACAGATGGAATACATTACATCGTGGTAAGACGGCTGTCCGTAGCGACGCAAACAAACACGCGATAGTCAACAGTCTGGAGTTTGCTGTTGCTGGAGTGGATATCATCTTACAAATGACTCTCGGCGGAAATGATAAACTGTTGAGAATAAAAAAGGGGACAGTAATAACCGGCACAAAGTGCGCACATCGTCAGAAAATATCACGAAAATCTTTAGCTTTTTCGTGAGCAAGTATTGTTCGGGAAAAGAAGCTCCGATCCAGGTTCAGCTTCCAATTTTAGGGGGTCACGGTAGCTTAGGCATCTGAAACCCCCCGCATCTGCTTAGCAATCGAGAAGTCCACTCCCCAACCAACCCTATGCTTCTAGTTGGGCCGTGATCTGGTGTGCCCCGACATTCTTCAGCGTTTTGGGCTATATTTGTGCATCTAGCCCGAGATTGAAACTTAATGTCGTCTTCATCCGCCCGAAGCCAGTAACCAAGTCTCGCGTCGCTACAAATGGCAGACAAAACTTGTCATGCTCAAGTTGATTGGCCTCGAAAGCGACAACGTACAAAGGGTCCTGCTGACACGAAAAATGTGTCTAGCGCCTTAAATGATCCCATCAAAAGAGCAACAAAAGCTTGCGATCAATGTCGAACGCAAAAGAAGAGGTGTGACTCAGGTCGACCCTGCCGCACATGCACGAAAGCCTCTCTTGAGTGCCATTACGGAAGACAAGCTAGGAAACGAGGCTTCCCAACGGGCTATGTACGTATCATAGAGGCTCTGTGGGCTCTCGTTTTCAGAGCTGTACCTAGCAGTCAAGAGACTGCTCTACATTTGTTGCGCCACTCAAGTGTTGGATATGACGACGAAGGGAAAGTTACTCTGCTCAACTTCCATTTTGATATGGTAGATTCGTCTCGAAAGGCATGGCTTAGCAGCTCAATTCGGTGCGAAGTCGACAATTTAGCATTAGAGCTTGAGAATAACGAAAGAACTGGCTTGGTGCTTGAGCGAGGCACGTCAAGACCTGACCCAAGTGCAAGAATACCAATGTCTTCAGCATCGAAATTTGATACCTGGACAGTACCCGAGGATTTCCTGCGTGAAAAGCTTAGCTACAAGCACAGGGACAACATTGTAGCTCCTGAAAACGTCGAAAGCAACCTTGACCGCGGAGCGACCGTGCTGCACGATCGTCATTCCGAAGTCCCTATACCACTCCCTACCAATGCCTGGAAGCTCACTGAGTTATACTTTAAGTTCAGTCACTCTTGGTTGCCGATTACGCCCAAGTATAACATCGTCCGTGCGCTGACGGAACTACAAGACGGAGTGAAATGTAGTTCAGGTCAGCTAGGCTTACTGTGGGCCATATTTGCACTTGCCTCTGCGCAACGATCTGGTTGCGATGGGGAGCAATCTTTTACATCAGATGAGTACTATCATGAAGCGATGAAAAATATTCCAAATGATTTCGCAAGCCTGGAGCCTGGCCATCTTGAAGCACTGGTGCAGTTGACCGTGTTAAATATGGCCAATGGCCACTGGGAGACAGCATCTCTCGTTCTACGGCGTGCCATTCGTGCTATAGTCCAATTTCAACGATCATATCAGTGTCAGCAAAAGTACGCTGCGCTGAAACCGGCTATAAATCGAATCATCCTTGCAGCTTTTGCTATGGATACACTTCTTGCGGCTCATTCGGGTACGATTCCGCAGCTTCGTTCACATGACATCTGCTGGGCTTTACAGTATGACGAGAACGAGGCCGATGAGTGGGAGCAGTGGTCAACGAATAATGTTGTTCAGACGAGTGGTGGTGAACATATCATTTCACCAACGCCGCTCCGAGCACTTAGCACTTTCAAGCAATATGTCAAGCTCCTATCAATTCTAAATGATTCTCTCTGCGAACTTCGTCCCATCCAGGATTATGAACTTAAGCTGAGTGATTATCGAGACAAAATTTTCTCCTGGCAAGCGCAACTGCCAAAGCACTGTCAGTACCTGACTACTATGAGAGCAGAAATGGAGCTGGAAGTATTGCCATCCATTGCTAACTTGCATCTCACCGCCGAAGCTGTATCACGATTTCTGCTTGCGAGGCAGAACACATCCACGAACAAAGTCACTCAACCGTTAATGGGCGATGAAAGCTTTCCGAACTCTGTACTCAGGACAGGGTATCAAAAGGCTTTTGGTGCTGCAGCATGGCACGGCATCCTAGACTTCCATGAGTATGCGGATCGCCTTAAGAATCGCAGCAGTGAAACACCAATTTTCACCTCGGACAGAGACAACAAACTCGACACGCATCAACTGGTTGTCTCTAATGCTGTTGATAACAGTTTTGCAATGCATAATCAACATATTCAGACTGGCCTTGAGATGATATGTTCCGAGTCTGCGTCTGAGGACTCGCCAGTAAGGAACTTTGCACGCCCTCATGGCTCAAACCTGCAACGTCCCATGAACGAAGGTCTTCAATTCGATGGCATTGATGACATGGTGACGGAGCAGATCCCCAGCTCGGCGCGAATGGACCTGGACGGGTTACAAGTGATGAACGATATTTCTAGAGCAGAGACAACCTTTATACCATCCGATATCAATCAATGCACAATGTCTACTGCGAACGCACCTGGTCATATATCCAACGATCTCAGTGATGAGAATATTGAGACCCTTTTGGAAGAGCTCTCTGCGCAGCAGAATGTTAGTTGGGATGAATTGGAAGCCGAATGCATGTACAATCTTGGGTTCATGCATGCAGATCACATGATGAGCTAGGAAACCAGTGCTCACATGATGCATCATCTACCATCGCAACTATCGCGCCATTTGGTATATACATTTACAAGTGAAGCTGACTTGGCTTGGTTAATGCGGGTGGCTGCCTTGCCAGCGGCAGGCAGAGGCAGACCTGCGGCTGATCCCGCTCATCATCTTGGCTAACGAGCTAAGATTGCGTTCTTCTGTCATTTTTGACTCTTCTATCAGATAATGGATTCTATCGATATGGTCAATGGAATTATTCACGTTGTAGAGCCTTAGTGAATGTTTTCTACGACTACTCTTGTTTGGCAAAACCTCAAGTATGTGGTGTTATGGGAGTAGCGGGCTGGTCGTTGACATCCTGAATCCCATCTGGGTTATCTATGTCCGGAGCCCAGCAATTCCGTATCAAGCTCATGAATTGGTCCATTTCATTATGTACGAACGCCCCAAACTTTACTAACAAACGTTTCCAGGTCCTCCATGAATTCTTTTGGCTGTTCCAATGCTGCGAAATGTCCACCTCTATCGTGAATTTTGCTCCACACCAAATTCCCTGTTGTCGCTACCCACTCCACCGGAATGGGAATAAGCTCCTTCGCAAAGTAAGAATAGCCAAATGGTACCTCGATGTGATACTTTGGATCGTCGTGCGGTATGGGTCGGGGTCCATATGACTATCCCAAGTGGTGTATTAGCAGGGCTTCCCAAATTGTATTCTTATCAAACGGAGAGAGAAGCCCTACGTGACGGTAAGACCATAAGCTACTATGCGCTGACTTGCTGAGCCAGTAAAGACTACTTGCCTCGATGATATTGTGTAAGGGGAGAGGATTGTCTGTCCAATCCAAGAACTTTTCACCAATCCTATGATGTGTTAGCTCCGTAAGTGATCTATAGCTGCAGCGGTATACCATGATAGTAGTGCTAAAGGATTGCTACTCAAGACGAAGCCAATAGTGCTGGGCTTTGTAGCGTGCTCAAGGGCATATGCAGTTCCAGTCGCTCTCCAGGCCTCCCAACGTTTAAGTCCATCTTGTTCGATCTTGGATAGCGCCGAGTCGTTCGCCGCTGACGCAGGTCGACTGATTGAGCAGAAATTGACTAATCGGGATCAGTTTTCTCTTCGTACGACCAAAACATGACCAAAGGCCCAATGGAAAGGGGCTTACGATGCACAGCTACAGAACTTGTCAGCAATCCGTAATTTGGAGAGTCTTGAGAGCTCGAAATTCTCTACCTTTGCACGCATTGTGGTCAACGGCTAAGATTCTAGCCACTCTAGAACCTACATCGCCACCCTGCGCTATGTATGCCTCTCCGAAGCCTATTTGTTTCATCAAGCTGTCCATAATTCTCGCCACATCCACCTGGCTGATGTCGTGACTGATAGGTGGAATGCCCGAGAGCGTAAATCCTGGCAGGCTTGGAACCACGAGGTGGTATGGGAGATTTTCAGGCGTATATCTCTGTCTGAACAGTTCTAGCATAGGCAGAAACTCGAGGAAAGAGCCAGGCCATCCGTGAAACAGTATGATAGGAACTGCGTCGGGTCGGTCTGAGAGAAGTGCTACGAAATGAATGCTGAATCTTCCTAGCTCATCATCAATGGATGCTCGGAAATTTGGAAAAGAATTGACGTGATTCTCTGTATCCCTCCTGAAGCAATGTCAGAAGTCTGGACAAATCAACAAAGGTGACTTGCCATTGAAAATCCGTTTCCCAGACTCGCTTGGCTTCGACTAGCCAGTCTCGGCGGAGACCCAGGTGACGGTCACCATCTGGAAGAGAATTCTCGTAGACAGGGCTTGCTACAGGAGTGAGTCTTAGAAGATCGAGCATATGCTTGACTTCGGAAGCAGGGATGTTTAAGTCATATGGCTCAATTTTTGATGTGGCATTTAAAGGCAATTTGCCAAACAAAATTGGGCGCGCCATGACTGTGGATGCTGGACCTCGGAATGCCAAAGCAGCTGCTGTGTACGTCTATGTTGGCCCGTGGCGAGGTGTTGTGTTGAAAATGTGTCGATGGAATCCAAGTCCTGGTGCTCGCTTCAATTCCTGTATTTCACTTGTAGGAGTTACAAAGATCCTACTGAGAAACAGGAACCCTTTTTCTTGGGAAAAGTCTCTGATAGCTCAATCTAATCGTGCGGAAACCCTTCAATCGCCACATGCGATAGGATCTCGTGTCAAGTAGCCTTCAATCTAGCCCCCGCAGCCCGTATCTGCCCATTTGGTTTGGAGTTATTCGAAGATTTTTGAAATGAGCGACAAAATCGATAATTAGTAAGCTAACGTGTGCGGACTTTTACTACTCCGGATGACGGTTGACCGAACCGCAGCATATATGCCGCTGTATGCGAGTACGGTACGCCCCGGAATAGTTGCCGCCTTTTTTAGAATCCTGAAGCTAGTCTGTGGTCACGGCAGCGCAAAGTCCTGCTCACGCTGGTAGACCCTTCTTTGGAGTTACCATCTATGCAGGCCTTTCCTGAAGTGGTAGGCCTATGTTAAAATATTGGAGGATTCCACCAAGCTGCCGTCCTACAGTCAGCTTAGAAGAACAAAGAAAATCATTTTGTTCCTCAACGTCAGCCTGCCCCAATACACGTGAGCAATGACAGAACGTGCGGTACAGCGTTCATTCAACCCTACGAAGACCCTTCACCGCAATACATTTGCAAATATGAGAGATCATTTGTGTAGTTGATATTGAGTAGGACTACTCAGGAAGGCTTCTCAACGAAGCTGCGCCACAATACTAAACCACTTGTCTAGCTGGACATCGGAGTTCAAAATGGAAGTGACTGATTAGTCTATCCACGGTTATGTAGAATCTGTTTTGGAAGGAATAGCTTTGGAGGGCGGTGCATATTTAACGACCTGGACGTTATGTGCTTTAGGCTGACTCTTCTATCCTGAGACTACCTAGCTATTGCTTACTCGCCAAATAAAGGTAGCGTCACCCTAGTTTCATCGTGGGCTGGGCTGAGCAAAGATCTATAGGGTGTAGGGAATTATGACTAGGTGTACTATTCCAATTCGTGAACTTTATGATGGTCTCACGAAAAGTCACGTAGCGAGACATGGAGCTATACAACGGATTGCCCTCCCACCAAGGGCGTCTGACACTTATCATCCCGTACCAATTTCTTTAACCTCTTATACTGTTCTAGCAATCTGTGGCTTATGTGCCTAACCCTTCGTCAAAACTAGACGAGCATCCGTGACCAGGAGAACCGACTTCCCATGAGTATCCCACGGCACCGAATTCGATCGACAACCAAGTTCATCCGATCTTAAAGAGCAAACTAGGCTCAGATGCTGCCTAGATAGGATCGATATAAGTTTCGATTGCGTGCTTGCAATGATAAAATATGTGCTATAGCGATGTATGTATTCTTGAGACTGACGGCTAAGCAGTGAGACTCCAACCCCCAAAACCGTTGCGATCCCCTCCAAAACGAAAGCCAATACTTGTGAAACACGTAAAGATTGCAAAATAAAGCCCATGGAAAATAATCATGCTTGGGGACTCCAGCTTCCCGCTGTTCAAAATCAAACACCGATACACGATTCTTCCCCTCAGGACTGCCAGCACTGATTGGATTTCGGGCCAGGCTGGCGAATTATCAGCCTTTCCCCCCGGCGAAAAACATCTCAGATCTCCTGTGCATTTGCATACGCCTGAATGGCAAGGGTGGTAAGGGGGGGGATGATTTCAGGAGAGAATGCAAGACCCTTAAAAGTGGTAAAAATATCGTGTGTTTGAGATTGATCCTGTTGCAGTCACTTGACTATATGAGATTGATTATTCTGATGTCTTTTGTTCTATTGTTAACAGATTAAAGACGAGAGGGAGATCGGAGGGCAAATTTATATAATTCGTCCGACATTGCTCAAAGGTCTTGTTGTTCGTTGAGATAGATCCGACAGTAATTTCTCGCACTTCTCTCGATGCGCCATGGTCGATAAGAATTGTTTGGATGTGAGTTCCGATAGACTGTAGCCCTGACGGCCTGATCATGGGGAGGCATTTGTTGACAAAGAGTACGGCAACGGAAAGCGCGCTCCAGAAGAATGTGCAGAACTTGAACCGGTCAAAGCACACAACGAATTGACTGACAAAGGAGAACAGCAGAACGTTGACGACATGCTGAAGGATCTCGGTCGAGCCAAAATGTCTTTGTTCTATCATGTCTTGCAAGAGGGTTTCAGGTGTTGAGTGCGCCTTGTAGCGGTAAGCATACTACGAGTGGTTGAACACGCGCTGCCGCTAATCATCGTGATGGCCTTCTTGTCGGCTCCACGGGCAACTCAACCTTCCTGGGCCCTCCGCCATCAAGCTCCACTGCCACATCTTCTCCACTTGCCATCTCAAAGACTTCTCCTCCCGTCCCAACCTCAGCCCTCTTTTCCATCACCTGCCCATCCTTCTCAAGCACAGTCTTGCACCCCTCTCCATCCAGCTCTTCTCCGCCCCATTTATTCGCCAGCACGTCTGTCGCATCTAGCTCCGGCTTCTGCGCTGCAAGTTCTTCTATCACACGCCGATGCCTCTCGGCGCTGCCTTCTCTTCGTCTCTTGCGGAGCTGGCGGAATAAAAGGGTTACGATTACGAGTGCAACGATGATGACGACTACTGGAACGATCGCCACAGTAGGCACTGTGTGACCTTTTGAAGTTGGCTTTGGGGCGCTCGACACGAGCGGTTCCCTAGGAGGATCGATGGACACAATTTTCTTGTCGACGCTGGCATCTGGAAAGACTGCTGGAAAGAGGGAGAAGGTCCCACGGTCGAAGTCGGAGATCAGGTAGGCTTCTTGGAGAAAAGTGCGGCCGAGCATGTATTGAGACTCGTTTGCAGCGCGACGGAGCGGGAAATATGGGCCTGAGGCGGAAGAATAGGTGTTTGGTGGTGTGAGAGTGAGATCAAATGCGGGATAAGGGAGAGTTATGTCGATTGAGTCTGAGGACATGGTACTGCCGGAATTGATGGTGAAGGTCACAGAGGCGTTGGTAGCAAGGTTGCGGGATCGGTGGGGCTGGGATATGGTGTAGAGATTGAGCGTCGAGTTCCAGTCGAGAGAGAAAGCTGTTTCGAATGCTTCACACACAGAAGTTGGGAGCCAGAACTCGGATATGGTGGAGTCAAAGGCTACTGTGATAGATTTGTTGAGAAGGTCAGTAGAAGAGTTCTGGGACTTATAGATGATGCTCGACAAGCCGATGAGCATTGGCCGAAATTCATCTTGGCCTGCAGAAGTTACGTTCTTGTTAACATCAAGGCGCGTTGAATCATAGCCGCCAAATGTGAGACTGGCAAGATTGGTACATGGGTAGGAATGGTATGAAGCCCCGGCTGTGTAAGCGAACGTAGAGCTGGGAATAAGGTTCTTAGATCTCAGTGTACCAATGAGACTTGGATATCCATCATTATAGCTGCTGATGTTAATAGATGCTTCTTGAAGCCCGAGATATCCGAAATAGAAGTCTTTCGTAGCTATTCCGGCTATAACTTGATGGATGAGGGATACGCCTCCTCGTCCTTGCCAATCAAGCTGTCTACCAATCAGCTTAAAGCGGCCATAGTTTGAAGTTTCTGACCACTGACTGTGATGTTGTCAAAACCGTAGTCAGCATTACCTGAATATGGGAGATCATGGAGCGGATTTAGAGGGAGCTTAAATAAACCTTGGTCTTCCCAAGAAGATGAGTTGGCAATGTCAAAGGTATTGCCTCGAGTATCTGCGCAGTCTGATGGGTCTTGAGCGGTACATCCCTCCGGTAGGACGACCCAAATAGAGTTCCCTGATGTAGAAGGGAGCAATCTCACGTCTTGCTGGTATGGAGGCGTTCCAACTTGGACCGTAAAGGTAGACCACAGACCGTCATGACCATCCCTGAATAGCCTTCAGCCGTTGTATTTCATTCTGGGTTGCTTGGGAATTTTTACCAGTAACCATTCGGCGGAAATGATATTGGAGAAGGCTGTGCAAGACTGTGTTCCACAATAGGGTGCAAAAGCGACATCAATTCAGCACATTGCTCGAATAATGGGCTAGTTGGAGGTATATGCAAAGATCAAAGAAATTTAAATTGAAGCCTTTTTTGTCCAATTTCGATTGAAATCAATTCTCTTCAGAAAGCGCAGCGTGGAAACACTATGGAATTGTGAATGGTTTGCGATTTGTCGCCTGCCGGGCGTTCGATGACAGCACACCGTCGCTAACACTAAAGAGACCGTGAGACATGAACGGCATCTTGACCGACAGGGGCGAAGCTCAAGGCTGCAACGAATGAAGGCGTCCTTGACCAGGCTTTGAGCTCGCTACCGTGTCGAGCTAGAGACGCAAGTCTTCAGCTTGGGCATGCCTAGACGCCACCTCATGCGCGGTCTTTTTGGACAAGGCTGGCATTGTCAGACTAGCTCTGATTCTTCCCTCAAATACTACTTTTCGAGCTTTTACTTTCGCACTTTGTGGTAACTGATTGTAGACTGCTATCGACTGTACTCAGCGTCGTCAAGCTGGAGGAGAAAAACAATAAAGCTCAATGTTGTCTCTATCTAGATCTAGGTTGGCAGTGATAAAAGACTTTGGCCGAAGAATATCCGGGCCACCTAACTGGCACTAGGCTTTGACAGTCAGTGGTTCTATGTGGTTTCGACACAGCCATCATGGGCTTTTAGCACAAGAGACTGTCTCCCGACAAGTAAGCAGAGCTTATATGACCTAAGCCTCGTTGCTCAAGAGCTGTGGTTGCACCGATCTGCACAGGGCCCTGCACGATCTTTGTGACCGAACTTCCCCACTCTGCGTGACTTCGACCCTTTCTGTCAGAATCACATTCTTAGTTCTGAATTTCATGCAACGTTACTTGCGCTCACAAACAGATCTTGATTAAAGCTGACGGACTACCTCATGCTTATTGGTTCGCGCAAGGCAACAGTATGACCTTGCATCGAGTGATAAGACTAGCGATGGTCCAGGACAAGTTCGATGAACAAGCTGCATTGCTTTTTCAAATATGGGGGCGGCAGGCTGTGCCTGCATACTGTCAAATCAAGAATCTAGGAGATGTTTTCCCTGCTGATTAGGATGTAGGCCCAATCGAATATGGGTCAATCTCTAGATAGCCCTTGGCAAAGCACAGCTTTTATTTGATTCTAGAGTGAATCGCCAGCTCATTATAATGAGTATAGCTTTCTGACTTTTCCGTAATACTCGAAGACGCTTTCAAAATCACGTGGGAAAGGTTTAATCATTTCAAGATCTGAGACTGGAGGAGATCGTCTGACCAAAATGAAAACTGTGCCTCTCCTATTAATGGTGATATGCTTCTGGAGTCGACTTGCCATGACAGCAAATCGTGAGTTGCACTCTTCCAGGCCAGATCACTAGTACTGATAGTCACAAAGTGCCTTATGCTAATTCAACTACGCCCGTTGTTGCGAGCGATTCAACGACGTGTACCGTCACCATAACCGGGACCAACACAGCAATAGCAACGCTTCCAGGGCAAACAGTTACGGTAACATTGACCGTGTTTCAATATAGCGTTGTTGAGACTACGCAAACCACTGTTGTTACACGAGAAATGGCGATGAACAGCCTCGGAGTGTTCTCGTCCGCAAGTCTCAGTCAGAGTGCTGATATCGCACCCCCACCATCTGCTGACATTGTTCGAAAGTCGCTCTCACTGCCTGGAGCCACAACTTCTACCACGTTAACTCATACAACGAGCAAGGCCATTCCACCACCGTATACCACTTCCTCGATCAGGACAAAGTCATCGATCGAGCCTGGCTTTTGTGTGACCGTGACGTTGACGGTGACGATAGTTACAACGACAACACTTCCTGGGTCCACTGTTACCGTCCCCTACACATTAACTAAAGTCTCTTACCTAACGGCAACAGCAATTATCACTGTTGATCCTAGCCAGCAAATCTCGACTTCTACAGGTCTAGAGAACAGTGGCGGTTTGCCGCAGAGCACCGGAAATCCTACAGGTGGCTCTGCTGGCTCTTTCTCGGGAGTTGGCGGCGCTTCAAGCGGTGGAGGACCCCCAAATAGCGGTAGCAATTCTAATCATGTTGGCGCTTCCAATGGAGGAGGACCTTCTTCGCAACAGAATTCGAACGGAGGACAAGAATCGGCTCCGCCGGGTAATCCTGCCCTATCTACGCCAGACCAAGACCATCCTAACGGCTCGCCCGCCACTTACGAGCCCGTTCCAATCTTCAGGATAGGCACCACTACTTACACAGCTAATTCGGCCTCCGCGTTCAACCTTGGCGGCTCCGCTCTTGGACCTGGTCGGCCAGCAGTGACGGTCTCCGGGACCGCATACTCGCTTTCTCCGAATGGGAACCAAGTTATCGCAAGCGCAGTTGGAGGCAACTCAGCATTTACTGCACAGATTATCGCTCCCGCTGCTATCCCGGCGTACGCGACCTTGACAAACAACATTCTTCCATCAGCGATTACCCTTGTACCTGGCCGGCCCATTGTCATTGGAGGGCAAACCCTTACACCTGGTGTCCCGGCAGTTATTGCAGGAACTACATACAGCCTCGCAGCTGGCACCAGCGCCTTAGTAGTTGGGAGCAGCACTATCAAACTTCCTGCAGCCCCAGGGTATACCACACTCACTAATGCTTTCCTTCCATCTCCGATCCCGCTTACCCCAGGCGCGCCCGTCGTTATTGCTGGCACGACTCTACTTCCAGGCACAGCTGAAACTATCGATGGGACGCGATATAGCCTGGCACCTAGCAGTAGCGTGCTGGTGGTCGGAAGCAACACGATCAGCATCTTCGGCGGATCAGCATATACTACGCTCACAAACGCTGTTCTCCCATCCCCTCTATCAATCACTGCCGGCGCACCCATCGTGGTCAGTGGCACAACGCTCGTGCCTGGCGCCGTAGAGATCATCTCAGGGACAAGATATAGTCTGGCGCCAGGGAGCACGGCGCTCGTGGTGGGCAGTAGTACCATTGCGCTCAGCTCAACGACAGGCGGCTTAGGGTCGTATATAATGAGCGGCGTTGGCGGGGCGGGAGAGGCAGGTCCCACGGCTTACACAACGAATGCGTCGTATACAGGGCCAGTATACCTTGGCAAGGGGAGCAGCATCTTGAAGATCTCTTGGCGGGGTGTTTCGAAGGCTTTCGCGGCTGTCATACTTGTTGGATTTATCGTATGATGGGATTAATGGAATCAAGGTTGGACAATCAAGAGTGTATTTAATGTAATAAGAAACCTTCGCTTAATTTTGTTGCTGGAAGCTTCAAGAAACCCCTTCATCCGAATGTCACTGATCCTTTCGCCGGTGGCTACCTCGCGTCTCCAATCAAATGCTTCAAGGAATGGCGACGTATCTGTTCTACTAGCTCGCAGCTCTTTTGGTTGCAAGCACGTCTAATGAACTCGCTGACCGTGCTATACGCTCTTCGCATAACAACGCAGATCTCCGGATTCGTGGAGCACGGCATGGATATTGGGCCAAAGTTTACGCCGCCCAGAATTCATTGCTAAAAATTGAAGAGGTCATTACCAGCCGATGGAGTAGACTTTCTCCGCCGTGGCACCAACTCAGGGCCATTCGAAATTCCTACTTACGAACCAATCTCATCCAATGCAGCCGGCTCTCAAATTCTACTCAGATTTGTTTGTGTTACCGTCCGAGAAAGCCTTATTAGACCGGACCGGCTATTTACCTATCGCAGTTTCAGCCCCTAAGCGAAGCCTTCGGGAAACAACCGCGACTACGACCAGGCATTAAAGGAGCCTTATCTGTTGTGCTCTTTCGGGATTCCTCATTGAGACTTCATTAGATATCAGGTGTGAATGTGCGACAAAACGTCACTTGGCAATGCGACCTTTGTTTGCGGGACTGCCCCTTTGGATCAAGTTTCACGTCTTTGTTTCTTTCGCTTAATCCTACGTCGTTTCATGTCTCGCCGATATGGTGAAGCGTACCCAGTAAGGAGAGATTTACGAAAGAATAAAAGGGAAATTTGAAATTATGGATTGGTCTGTATGGTGATTCGTTTTTGATCTGGGTTTCATATTGTTTAACGTCGTCATCGTGCTCCTACATTAGCATATCCACCCCTTTCCTTCTGTTTGCCGCTGCGGCATGCTCCTAGGTCCCTCGCATATTTATGGAATGAATGCACCTATATCTGTTCACCTTCTCAGATTCTATCTTCTTTCTCTTTACCTCTCACTCTGGTCCAATTCTCGGCCCGTCTCATCTTAATCTTAAGCTAAGGGATCAGACCTTTAGGGCCATTGCATTTCTCTGCTCAATTTGATCCACAATGTACATCCCAGGCTTCACCAGCTTCCTTCTGCTCTCTCTCCTCCCACATCTCACCTTCTCCCAGTCACCAGGGGTCATGGTCGACGTCTACGGCTACCCATTAACCTACTCCGACTTCCCCTCCCAGGTCAGCCAATTCAACACCTCAACCTGCCTCCACACCGGCGCCTGCGACACCTGCAAGCCATTCACCGCCGCGCAACCGATCGTCAAAGTCAGAGTGGACGGTCCCTCCGCCGCCGCCTGCGCCGATAGGGGATACGGTTTGCATCTCTTCAAGGACAACGCGTGCGCCACCGGAGAGGTGACAAATGATCCGGCTCAGGTGACGAAGGATGTTAGGGATGGGTATACGATCTGGACGCAGGCCGCTGGGAGCACGGTGACGTTTGGGAGCTATTTGATCGAGCCGTGTGGGATTGGCAGGGATAATCCGCCGAGACGCCGTCGTCGGTGAGAGAGGTGGAGTTGGGGGGAGAATTCTTGTACCCGTTCGCCGCGGAACGCTGAGAATCGGGGGGAGGGGAAAGGGAGGGGGGGGAGGCTGTCTTTTATACTTGGAAAGCCTGACGTTATGCACACATTCTCAGTCACGGACTATCAGGTGGAAGCGTACTCAACTGAGACGGTGCTATTTTTTCGGATGTAGAGCATAACGGTTCCTGCTTGTGTATCAATTCTGGACTGGAAGACAGATTAATTCAGCTTATTCATATGAAGCTTCGTCGTTGAGGCAATCGCATCGAGGAACACAATACATTATTTATTCCGAGCAAGTGGACAGTAAATTGTCATAGGTAATTAGTAAAGTGATGGCTATTAGAGTACGAGCCACAATAGCACCCAGTCTCCGCGGACAAGAGGCGGTCACATCCGAGGCACAGTATCAGAAGTCGTGGACGATCCGATTCTGAGCGCTATCGCCCACCGGTCTGATAGTCGGGTCGGCTACGACCTCTTATACCGCGTCTTGACTTCGTACCAGGCTCCCTTCGCTCTCATCTCATCTAGCTTTCATTATCTTTTCGCTCGTGCCGACGCGCTAAAGGTCTATCACTTCCTCTCTCTCGCTTCAATTGGCAAGAGGCAAGCTAGTCTACTTTAGCTGATGGTGAAGGAGGAAGACAGAGCATCGTGAAAAGAGTGTCTCAAAAGGGAATGGGGACCATCGATGGGCACCACGGTTTACTAAACACCTCTCCCCTAAGGTAGCGGCATGGCTAAAAATGGGCCTCATGGGAAAAGCGTAGACTGAGACGAAAAATGATTTGCATTTCTCACTCCCGCTAGCGTCAGCGCCGTCAGGCTCACCAGTAATGGTCACGAAGGAGGCAAAACCGGCGTTATAAATGTGAGCGGTACGCAAGGAAAAATAGGGGGTAGTTTGATAAACGCTACAGCATGCCAGGTAAAGCTTGCTTTTTGGGGATTTGATCTCAATTTCATTGTAATGACTGAGCAGTACTTAGCACCGAAAAGCCTCGAAGCATTTTTCTTAATTGAAAGCTGAAGGGAGGCTTTGCGTGGTGGGCTCGACAGACATATCCGAGGATCGTTCTAAAGAAAATTTTCTCCAAATTCCACCCCGCATTGACAACTTACCCCACACTCTACAACAGATTCCGTGATCCAGGCAAGAGAAACAGAAATTTTGCGCCCAAAGCTTTTTTGCTCAATTCATAGCGAACTTACCGCTACCCAACTCTCGCCGCCCCGTATCGCTCTTGACGGTCCTCCTACCCTTCATATTCGCTAGCCTCCGTACTCTTCATCCTCGCGGGCCATGTCCTCCTCCACCAGTCCCTCCCCAGTCCCAGCTGCGGGCGTATGGGCTCCAGCCATAACCTTCTTCGACCCAAAAACGGATACGCTCGACCTTCCCTCACAGTCAGAATACTATTCCTACCTCTCAAAACACCTGACCGGTCTCGTCATCCTCGGCACCAACGCCGAAACCTTCCTTCTCACCCCGACAGAGCGCAAGACTCTCATCGAAACCGCCCGATCAACTGTTGGGCCAAATTATCCGCTCATGGCAGGATGCGGCGGGCATTCAACACGGCAGGTTCTGGACTTCATTGCAGATGCGAAGGATGCGGGAGCAAATTACGCGCTTGTGTTGCCATGCGCGTATCTGGGTCCCGCGACGACGAAAGACGTGGTGTTGAATTTCTATAATCAGATAGCAGAGGAGAGTGGCTTACCAATTGTAATTTACAACTTCCCGGGTGTATGCAACGGGGTCGATATCGACAGTGAGATGATTGAAAGCCTTGCAAAGGCGCATCCGGGGAAGATCGTGGGCGTCAAGTTGACATGCGGAAGCGTCGCGAAGGTAGTCAGGCTTTCCGCAGCGTTGAAAAGCCCGACGGAAGATCCAGAAAGAGGCTTTGCGGTGTTCGGGGGACAGAGTGATTTCCTTTTAGGCGCCTTAGAATCTGGGTCGAGCGGATGTATTGCAGCGTTTGGGAATGTTTTCCCGAAAGCCATCGTGAAAATTTATGAATTTTGGAGTGAAGGGAAAAGGGAAGAAGCACTGGCGCTGCACCGAAAGGCCGCGACAGCAGAGCAAGGAGTGAAAGGTGGTATCGCGAGTGTGAAATATGCAAGTGCGGTATATTGTGCAGGGAGAGAGGGGAGGGCCGGAATCGTGGGGGCAGAGGAGAAATTAAGGCCAAGGAGACCGTACTTTGAGATAGGTGATGGAATCAAAAGAAAGATCAGAGAAACTATGAAGGAAATGGATGCGATTGAAGACGGTTTATAGATTTCTCACAATGTCGGTAGACTTGCCCTAGAACAATGAAGAAAGTCCCGATGGCTGAGAAGGCAAATGTAGTCGTGGATTGAGGATTCAATGCGCAATTTGCAATGATGCCGACACAGACACATCTTTTCCACATCTAGAAACACCTCAGAACAACATCCACGACATGTTGCAGGTTTACACAAGGAGAAAGAGGCCGTAGGGAGAAAACCGCCCCAGCGCTGTTCTCCACATCGGTTGGGAAAAAATCTAGCCCGTGCAGAACCTGGCACGCCTGGGTCAAGCTCCCTTGGGCCCGACAACATCGCCCACTGGTCCACCTTATTTTCCTCTACTTTCTCTACAGGAGTAGGCACTGCTCTCGTGAGCGACTACTCACTATTGGAGGCTCGAAATGCCTCGTGTGGCGAAAGTGGTGCCGCAAAAGTTGCCTTCGTCAACTTTCATAATCGATAATGGCGCCAGTAGCCTAAAGGCTGGTTTTGCGCCGCCTACTGGAACGATAGATTCAGAAGCGCTCACACAATGCCATAGCATACCAAACACAATCGCGCGTTCCCGAAGCAAGCGCACATTCGTGGCAGCTCAGATCGACAAGGTTGACGACTGGAATGAAGCCACCTTTCGAAGACCAGTTGAACGTGGACAGCTTGTGAATTGGGAAGCCGAAAAGGAAATTTGGGATCAGACTTTCTTTCAGCCAGAGACGGCGCATAGAGATCTCCACATCAAGTCTCCAGATGAGACGACGCTGATGCTCACGGAAGGGCCAAATACGATGCCAACTTTACAAAAAAATGCGGACGAGATAGTCATGGAAGAGTGGGGCTTTGGTGGCTACACTCGCCGTATCGGTGGGTGAGTCCGGGTATATCTGGTTCTTGTAAAACTTGAGACTGACAAATTTTTTATCTTAGGGGCTTCTCTTAATGCATACAACGATCTACATCCACTATTTGGAAATACCTTGATCAATCCACCCGACCCAACACACCCGCTTCCTATCGAATGCCTACTGCTGATCGATAGTGGCTATTCTCAAACCACTGTGACGCCGCTCTACAACTCGTTGCCTTTGAATCGCGCTGTTCGCCGGATAGACATCGGAGGAAAACATCTCACAAACTTGCTGAAGGACACCATATCAATGCGGTATCTTGACCTTCGGCAGGACGTAAAGGTTGTGAACGATATCAAGGAGGATGTCTGCTTTGTCAGTTCAGACTTCAAGCTGGATATGGAGCGGGCATGGAAGGGCAACCGGAAAAAGATTTATCAGAAAGTGCAGCAGAACTCCGAAGTCCTCAACGGCAAAGATGATGCAAAAGATGGTGGTCCAGTCAACCCTTCAGATCCAACGATCCTGATCGACTACGTCCTCCCAAACTACTACGATTTCAAAAGAGGTTTTGCCCGGCCGCACGACCCCATAGCTGCGTCTCAAAAACGCAAGCGTGGTGCCTCCCCAACGCTGTCCTCGGAGACTCTCATGACTCTTGGTAATGAAAGGTTCACAGTCCCGGAGACGATATTTACCCCGATTCACGTCGGCTCGAAACAGGCAGGCATTTGCGAGACCATCATGCAGAGCCTTAGCGTACTCCCACCTGCTGTTCAGGCAACTATGCTGGCAAACATCCTCGTTGTTGGTGGAAACGCCAAGATACCTGGCTTTGTCGAAAGGCTTGAGGCAGGTGTTCGGGAGTTGGCAAGCTCAGAGTGTACGGTAAGAGTTCGGAAGATGGATGATCCGGTCTCGTCGACTTGGCTGGGAGGAGCGCGAATGTCCTGGAATCGAGAAGTGCTGAGGGAAGTAGCGGTCACAAGGCAGGAATATCAAGAGCATGGCTCACTTTGGGTTGGTAGAAAATTTGCGGGCTTGGAGGGGAAGTGAAGCCGATTCCGATATAAAGCTATAACCTTGAACGAGCAGAAGAGGCCACATGAAGATGGTCATATGAGGAGACTACGTCTCTAAGGCATCCCTTGAATAGAGTACCGTTAGCTTTAATGAATGAAGGCTCTGACCTACCTTCAAGATCTTCGGATGATTAAAGAGGGAATGCCGTAACATAGCGTAGATCATGACAATGAGACACGATTTTAGTATACAAGAGTCTAAAATTCCTGGAAGCTGTGAATGAAGCACTACTCAAAGTAAAACCTCTGGAATTTGACATGGCTTTCTCTATGGAAGGTGGCCTGGGTCGTTAATTTTCACAGCTTGTTCGGGACAACATTAACCCGCAAGCTGTTGCACCGCGTCCGGCATGATCCCCGAACGAGATTTTCACTGTCCCTTCTCAGTGTTATAATAAAGAAGAATTCGCGGCATGAACTGTATAGTTTGCTGGGTCATATTTGATCGAGATGACAGGACAAGAGACTGCGTCAATGATCCTAGCTTTCCTTCTCCAGAATACTTTGCCTCGCCTTTGGCCTTTCCTCCTGGTGTTACAACATGCGCGCGTTCCCTTCCATTGTCGGAGAAATCACGGTGTTCCCGTTAACCGTCTTCAGGCTTCTGTTGGTTCTATCCATGCTAGCCCACCGCTTCTTGAACTCCTCGTTCTCCTCTTTGTTGGCTCGGGTGGCTTGAATATGCGCAACACGCTGATCGTAGTGCCTAGCCGCTTCTTCAGCGTCCCAACCATAACTCTTGAGGTAGTTGGTCAGTGTCTGCTTGTTTTCCTTGATCATCTCTTCTCTCCCCAGGTTCACATAAAACCGAAAGGAATGTAGGGCAGCAGTCCGAGCTGCAAAAACTTCCGGTCTAAAGGCGACCTCGGGAGTACCGATCCGCGATGGAGGCGGTGATGGTGTATTTGTAATCCTGCCATTCTCAAGTAGTTTGGGTAGCTGATCGAGGCTTGACCCGCGACGTCTTTGGATACGGCTTGTTGTAGGCCACGGCGAAGATGCTGAAGTGGAATTCGTGAATGGGAAAGAGAAGTTTCGTGTGGGTGTTGCCTGGCGAGAAGGGGTTGTCAATACTAGAAGATCCGCTCGACTGTCGCCTTCGCCATTCTCAACAGTCTCTGGTGTACGCAAAATTTTCGAGTTTTTGAGCTAATCAATTTATCAGTCCCGCACAAAAACGTAATAGGAACGACAGAGCTCTCATAGGAGAACTCACCTCATCTTCAGTAAATTCTTGCACATGCCCGATTGTTCTGATATCAGGACTTCTGCTGGATACTCGGGGTGGAAAAGCAGGTCTTGAAGCCATGCAAGCGGGGTGGTGATGCTCTTGTAGCGATCGAACTTGAGAGGCATGATTGTAGCGGAGTTGGCAAGGTAAACAAATGGCGGCACATGTTTGTTTTGGCTATGACATTTAATGCGGCCATGTTCACTTTCCGTTCACAGCCTTCCGTGAACAAGGAACTCTACGTCAGCGAAGCGAAGAGATCAGAGACAGAACTTCTGACAAAGATTACAGGTAATTATCTCTCAATCAGAGAATGGGAACGTTCGGATGCTGCGTACGTGAAGGAAACATCAATGCGCCGCAGCGATAGTAGAGTCTGAGATTCGGTTAACATCGTTAGCGATTCACATCACGACTGCGCTCCGAGATAGACGATCCACAGGGAGTGGTCTAGTCTAAAATCAACGTTTGATGTCTCGAAAGACCAGCAGGGTATATACTGCTCTGGATTCAAAGTCGTTCTTCCCATCCCAAAAGCTCAGATTTGATCTCTCTTGTTGTGCTCTTGGAATCGATCCTTCCGCTGAAATCTTTGCACAGACCGGACGACACTGATACTCTAACTCAATTTCAAGAAGTCAATGGTGTCTAGATAGACCATCGAATAGCGCCCTCACGATCTTTATCATAGCGATAGCTACAAAACCGCATACGCACAAGAGCCCCTTAGGCAATCGGCTTACAAACGTGATCGAAAGCTGACAAGGCGTGGCCTAAATGAAGACCTGGGCGTCACTTCTACCTAAGCCAGTTCAGGCCGTTATTCTCTCTACAAGTTCGGAGCCGGGGTGAAAATCGATCACAAGGCTGCACCCAGCCTACATAAACTCAAATTTCCGACTAGAAAGGTGACATAAGCCTTAGGCCCAAGGAGGCTGATGAAGCTGTTTCGAAAGGCTATGGCGTTGCACAGGGTTGAATTTTTCAATCAAAACCTGGCGCATGATTTCGGAAACTAAGATGAATACGAGGAGACTGACCGCGACTCTACAAGCAACTGCTAAATCCCAAATTTCTTTCGGGGAAGACAATGGAGATCTTACCCGATACCCCCCGTCAGCTCTTTGCCAGCGATAGAAGCACATGTCCAATGACTGGTGGCTAGCTAATGTACACACGATATCAGTCTAATCCCTTATGCCATATCAATTGATCCAGCTCTGTGGCTTCATTTGTTCGAGATTGAGTAGATTAAAGCCATCAGAAGTCAAAGTACACAAAGGAGACGTTACGGCAAGGCGTCAAGGTCGAATTTGGAATTAACTAATGTGTAGGTGTCTTGGCGAAATTGCTTAGCGGACTAACTTCTTTTAGATACCGAGAGCGAAAGCGATCTGGCTCGAAATTTAAATCATTCGTATCTCGACCACGCCGTCTTTTGTTACCAGCTTTTAGTTTATCATTCAATCCTGTCGTCATCAGTCACCTATGAAAGCCCGATCTTATTTGTGCGCTTTTCCAAATGCCGGCAACGCACACGCGGGCGGTGCTTGGAATTATGTACCCGAAAAAGCTTTCTCGCATTCCACAGCATCCTGTGTCGCATCGTGATAGGCACGTTGATTCGACGCTTGACGGCCAGATTAGCCATCATATTAGATACAGAATATTTCGTCTTGCGATTCGAGTGCTGCATAGCAGTATCGAGAGCTGCACTTTATTCTGGGACTGGAGTGTGTATATTGTCCACCACTTTGTTCACTAAGTAGGAGGCGGGGATTCTCCATTGCCCAAAGACGGTATGACTACATTGAAATGAGATCCTTACCCGATACCGACCAGTAAAGTCTATTAGTCATAACACTAAGCAGTATAAGCACAGCCGCAAGCAATGATCAGGGGCACAACTCGACTGCGTATATTGTCTATATAAGAACTTCAGAAACATCCTTTTCACTTATACTAGATATCTCCTATTACTATCAAACAGAAGTCTATTCTCTACATCTCACTCTTCTAGAAGTCCAAAACATGATGATGGCAAGTTTAAATTGCAGCTGCACGTCTTTACTCATATTCCTTGCAACCATTTACCTTTCTCTCGTTGGCATCACCAGGGCCCAATATATAGATCCTGCCTTTGCCGAAGCTCACTCTTGCGATTCAGCATGCCAGCAGCTCGTTAACACGGGTATCGCCTTCGAGCGAAGTCAGCACGTCGTGGAAAATGACCCCTTCTATTCTACCAAGATCGACGTCAAGCCTGATATGAAGCCAGGGCAACTTCTCTCTGTCGAGGAAGCTACCAATCTAACCAACTACAGCGTTCCATCGGGCCTCTCTCTGACTCGCTTCATCTACACAACAGCAGACATCAATGGTACCGTCATCCCGGCATCAGCGTACCTCCTTTGGCCCTATAGCCCTTACCTCACTGCGCAGCAGCGCAAACAAAATTCCACAACCCTCAATACTGTGGCCTGGGCCCACGGCACCTCCGGCGTCCAAGCTCCATGCTCCCCGTCAAATTACCAGAACCTACAATACAACTTCGTGATGCCCTACGCCTTGGCTCTCTCCGGCTTCGCAGTCGTCGCCCCCGACTACGCGGGCCTTGGTGTCTCTCATGATGGACAAGGTAACACCATACCACATCCTTGGGCTCTAGGACCTGCTCAGGCCAACGACCTCGGCTACGCCGTCGAGGCTGCTCGCCTGCTTGACTTTCCTGACGCAAAGCTCTCAGAAGACTTTGTCGCCATGGGCCACTCCCAAGGCGGCGGTACCGCATGGGCATTTGCTCAGCGCCAAGCGGACCCGAAGCTCGCCGTCTCCGGCTACCGAGGAACGATAGCCTTTGCGCCGGTTGCGAGAGTCGTGGATCAGATCAAGGATGCGCTTGCCAACCCTCGCGATCTCTCCTTAGCAACATCACTATTTATTCAACCGTATATCATTGCGGGCATCACTGCTTCGTTCCCGTCCTACAATTTCTCGGGGTTGTCAAAATTGGGGCTTGATTTGTACCAGGTCACGGAGAAAGTAGCTGCGTGCGTCAACACATTCAGCTACCTCTTCACTCCTGTGAACCCTCTCACATTAGTCAAACAAAACTGGACTTCCGACCCGACTGTAGAGATGTGGGGGGGCCTGAGCTCCAATGGCGGGAAGCCCTTCGCAGGCCCGCTCCTCGTCGTGTCCGGGGTGGCTGACTCGACCATCCCGTTCCGCTATGTCGAGAAAGCGATCGACGACACGTGTGCCATGAGTCTCGGGAAGGAGAGTCTTGAATTCCGTGCTTATGAGGGACTGGATCATTTCCCGCTTATTGATGGTAGTAGAGTAGACTGGTTGAATTGGGTTCGGGAGAGGTTTGAAGGAGTGGAGTTGGAGAAAGGTTGTAAGAAAGAGAGAGTCAAGGGCGTGAGGCAGGAGGACACGACTTCGCAGCCTTCAGCGAATTGGTTCGTTGACGTAGCGCACTTTCCGCAAGATGGGTGGAAGCTATCTGGCTAGGGGGTCGGAGGATTTTGTTGGTGACCACGAACGGCATGATTCGGGTTGGGAGGAGAGATTCATTATGAAGGGGGAGTCTGTTCAATTACGCTCTTTCAAATACTTAGTCACTAATAATCGTTCCAAGGCACGGATTTTAACTGGAATCCTCACCAATCTCCAGATTTTCGAGCCCTAAATGTAAGCTTAAGGAGGATAAGCTATACATTAAACCTAGACTAGCATCGCGATAATCCCTTCCCGTCAAATGGATTTGAGCTTATCCAAAATCCTACCTGTCAACGATTTCCACCCTTCCAATCTTCATGCAGTCCAACATCCACTCGTAGTTCTCAGCGATTCGGTGCACTCAATGAACGTTCTCGTGCTATTCAAAATCTTCCGAGCAGATCTTAAGGAGCTCATCTGCACCTGGATTCTCCTATCTGTACGACGAGACTTATCTTGTACTCAAAAGAGGTATCCCTTCGGTGAAGTTGACCAAGAACCTAGCATTGAATAGGAGAGGGAGCGCATATATCCGTGCTCTCATCAGGCGTACCACAGCGGTCGAAGACATCCTGGAGACCTCCGCTATACCATACCAATAAAAATGATTGGACCCGTGACCTTGGCCGGGAGGATGTTGCGGGCAGGTACGGAGGTCCATGATCCAGAAAGCAGGCACGAAGGTGTGACCATCGTCGGCGAGGTGCGACTTCCTGATGAGAATTGATCCGATGACAGATAGAAAGCGCAGCCTTTGCCACGACCAGTGAGACAGTCTGACAGGAGTTATTAAGCCTCTCACTACCGACTTGCATTTGTTCCAAAACGCACCTCACCACGCCACCCTCACTGCTAGCACAATCTTTATTTTGCTTCAAGAACTCAACGCTCTCTTTCCCGAGGAATCCACTGATTAACATCTCATCACTACCTTCCCGTTCATTCAAACTTGCCATTGCCCACGTTAGAAATGGCCATTATCTCGGCAGCCTACACTGCCTCCGTCAATCTTCCAGACACCAATCCAAACATCACTATGCAGCAGCTCCAAGTTTCCCTCGAGCGCAAAGTCAAAGCCGCCGAGGACTTTGTTCCCGTCTTCACAAAGACCGAAATCCTCGAAGCTCCAACAAGTGAGCAACCGAACCGCACTGTACGCCTTGTCTATGCGAACAAAGAGACGACCCTCGCGGCCGGCATGCCAGACGTCATCAAGGAAACCTGTATCGCGTATCCGCCTGGCCGTGTAAGTTGATTGCTTCTCATCCAAATGGCTCCGTTCCTGTACTGAGCTTGCTATGAAGGTCGATTTCTACCAGGAGATGGGTGATCGCAAGGCCGACTCCAGCGGCACTGCAAAGAAGCTTGAATGGGTCGTCTCGAACATCATTTCCGAAGGAGGAGGCGGCGCTGATGCCTGCGACTTCTACATGACGTACGCATTCAAACAGGAGTGGCCTGACATTACGGCAGGGAGCACGGGCGAGGCAGAAGCGACGGCACGCCTCAAGCTGATTGCCAAGGGTGCAACAGAGCAGACCCTGAAATCCCTCCGAGAGATGGTGAAGGATGGAAGATTGTAAAAGCATCGCGAAGAGTGAGGCTGAGGATGGGGCATGGCGACCTTGTCAAAGAGCTTCTTGGTGCTGAACGAGACGATCCTTGAGCTTAGCTCCCAATTTGCCACTGCAGGATCATAATAAAGAGCTTGCAATAGGCAGCTGTGCAATAGTGCTCAGCATACTCACATGATGAACTTGTTGATGGAAGTCCCTAACAATTTCTGCATTATCTACTATCGAGCTTGTCGTGCTCCCTTTCGTAGGACCCGCTCCACACGCGCAGCTACGGTGTCTCAACGTATCCAGCAAACTTGGAGAATACTGCCAGCCTTTGATCGTTCCGTTTATCAAGCTCACTCGAGGATCTGCTGCAACACAATTGGTGCTCGGCGTTGGCATCCCCCATGCGTGAAAGGTCTCCTGTTTCATAGCCATCCGTGGGTCGCCCGTTGTCGGGTTGCGATTGGTGCGGAGATTCTCCACTCCCAGCGTTGTCGCCACGAAGCTGGCAGTTCTGAGAGCTTCTGTGGCCCTGAATGATTGCACGCAAACAGCGTCTTTCTCTCGCGTATGCTTTTGTTCGCATTTGCCCAGACAAGGGCACGGAGGGTGCTTTCTTTTCAACAAAGCCCGAATTTAAGATAAAAGCTATAATGAGTACTTTGCTGTCAACCCGCTTTGATGTTTTGTTCGCATTCTTCATTGTCATGTTTTCTTTCTCTCACCTGAATGCCATTCATCCCTCCAGTCATAGGGTTTCCTTGTCTTCTGTCTATTTTGAGGATGGCTTTCCATAGTGGCGATCGTTAAAATCTCTCCATTATTTTGAACACCCAGCGCGCCTTCATTAGCCACACCAGTCCTCTCTCACTTATAATTTGAACAGTTCCTCTATCTCTCGAGCAGGTCTCGATATTTTCCCAAAACTATCATACCGACACATAACAATAAACCAAACACAAACACTCATTTAACCCAAACGAAAATGTTCACCCTCCCCCGCGCATCCCTAATCCTCGCGATCATCCCCCTCCTCCTCCCCTCCACCACAACCCCCCACCCCCTCCACCTCCTCACCCTCGCCTCCCCCCACCTCCACCCCCGCGCCACCGACCCAACAACCCAACTCCTCCACATCATGCCCAAAGCCACCGACTGCAATACCCCCGGCCCATCCGCCGGGCCTGGCGAATGCATCACCGCCGCCTCCGCCGTCGCACCCCTGATCTCCTCCTTCACCCAGTACAAAATCACCACCGCGGGCGAACAAGCTGCGCTGCTCTCCTGGATCGCGCTTGAATCCGCCGAGCTCAAGTACAACGTCAACCACTTCCCCGGCAACCCGGGGCAGGGCACGCGGTGCATGCTGAGCCCCGCGTTTGTGGCGAAGTATGTCGCGTCGCTGCCGGATGTGGCGGGGAAGGCCAGTGGGAAGGATCCGGCGGGGGTGTTGGGGTTGGTGTTGGATCCCGGGCATAGTTTGGGGTCGGCGGCGTGGTTTTTGAGTAGCCAGTGCAGTGGGGAGGTGAGGGAGGGGTTGCGGGCGGGGACGGAGCAGGGGTGGGAGGCGTTTATTAGCGGGTGTGTGCAGACGACGGTTACGGAGCAGCGGAGGGGGTATTGGGTTAGGGCGAAGGAGGCGCTGTTTGTGAAGTAGAGACGCCTAAGTTGGGGCGGTGGAGGTTGTTCGTTCTCTTTTCTTAGGCGAAGGGGAGGGGCAATAAGTTATCACTGTATATAATGTACATTTGACGGGCAATGGAATTGCTCATTTCCATCAAGACTTTTCTATGACTATATCCATTGGTGTAGGGTACAAGTGCGTGCACGACTGTTTTCGGTGAATATTTAAATTCAGGACGGCGTAGGTAGGGGCGCTCTCTTTGGAGAACCGCACCTCGACCGGAGATTGATGAACACCGTAAATGTAGAGGCACGGCTTACGTTTTCGGCGCTGGACGGGCGCGCTGATGTTGAAGAGTTGTTCATTTTGAGACGGAGACAGAGGAGTAGTTGCCATACGACGGCACGGTCTAAGTCACGGCCGATGATCTGTTCATATGTCGGAGCTGGGAGGGAGGGACAGCGGTTTCGTTAGGAGATTCTGGGTAACGAAATGCATCCGTGCTCAGCTTTTACATTGCTTAATTATGTCGGAAGCCCACTCCGCTATCCGTGACAGTTACGGCTATGATAGCTCTTGTGCTACGTATTCTTGATCTTTCGACAAATCATCAAATATAAACAAAAGATATCTTTAAGTATATGACATTAGCCTTTACAATCTTCATATTAGGATTTCAGTTACCATTTCTTTTAGACAAGTAAGCTTCCAAACAAATCACTCTGAATCTTATCATCTTAGAGGTCAGTCAAAATTAGGTTGGTAAAAGCCAATGTAGTCACTTGTAGTTGAAGTTATGAAGATGCAGATGGACTAGCATCATGAAAAGTTTTGATCTAGGTTTTTAATTGCCCCTGACCATAGGTTTGGCCAACACCACAGGACGCAAAAAGACGGCAATTATTGCCTATGTCGATCATCTTATTGTTCGATCACAACACCATTACTTTGGACTAGGTTGATGTGAGCTATATCAGTTGCCAAAGATGGAGATTGGGCGCACCACTCGGGGATTTGAACCCCGGACCTTTCACAGGCGCAAGATGCGAAGCGAAAATCATACCCCTAGACCAAGTGCCCTCAAATGGCATAATTTGACTTATTTTTATCTATAATAGTTATTCAAGGAGCTCCTTCACATCTGCGCCCTAATTTCTTCTCTCTCTACTTGAATACGTCAAATGAGTGTATAAATCCAGCTTATCCGTCATATTAGCAGCATTCACATCGCTCTTCACTTGTCATGGAGCGTCATATGGTGATATGGCAAGCTCAAGCGGCAAGCTGTCGACTTGGCCTTTTGGTAATACCGACGGATGACAGCAAGTATCCTGCTTCAGCTAAGTGTTCCGCGACACGATTCCGCTTGACGATATGTTAACATTAGACGCGTCTATTGCTTGCTGGTCTGGTAATAACTATCCCTTACACAGTTATAGAGATACTAAATATAAGAGCAATTGAATATGTCCGTGCCAATCAAATCTTGGGCAATGCTTCTTTTATATTTAGGATCACGATTCAACATGGGACCGATCAAGTATCAGTACATTTACGCGAACATTAGGTACACACGCGGAGGGCAGATTCCTACTCTGTGCCACCATTTTGGCCGAGGTGCAGGCGGCGCCACCTGAGATGATCCCGCAGACCTGCGTCTCTAATTATGATTCGGTAAGATGCATACTGCAGCGCGCTTCACTCAAAATAGACAGGGGTTGAGAATCCAACAAATTTTTTGATCTAAAGCTGATAAGCCTTCACTTTAATGGCAGCTGATTGATATTGATGCTATGTCTGTGACTGACAAGCTATTGATGCTGCATTGTACATGCCCATGCATCGCTCGCGGTATTCTGTGTACCACATTGGCCGAGTGGCGCCCTGACGGCCGCCACTGTTAATCTAAGCCGTCCCGTTTTGGCCCTCAGGTGAGTTGTGTGAGTTCGACGCCTTCATTCTAAGACATCCATCCGAACATTCGGTGCTCCGATTCCGAAATATCTGATTATGGCGGATCGAAGCATTTTAGGGGTTCACTTGCCCCCTACGTTAGTTACGCCTGTCCACGTGGAGCCTGATCAGATCTTTGCCCCTGCATGCTTGGAGATTTGTCTAAACCCCATTCTGGAATTTATATGTTGGCATGTTCCCTATCATGTATTTACTAGCATTATCTCTTATTGGTACTCAGTTCATCTCCTTATCAGTCGACGCTGTTGCGACCCAACAGGATATCAATTCCTTGAATACCACTTTAGGCAACCGCTTGAGACGTGTCAAGCCTTTAGCTCTACCATGCTTTTCTCAAGAAGACGGTCATCCTACAGTTCCCCAACCATCGCTTTGCGCGCAAGTTCAAAGCCAATATACCGACGCAAAGTTTCGCGTGGACCAATTTCCTGCATATGTCTATGCCCAGTCGGAGATGTGCGCCCCTGATTCAAGCCAACGGTGCCTTCTTGATCCCAGCAATCCTGCCGACCCGGCAGCTTATACAAACGTGTCATGCAATCAGGGAAGCTTGCCTTCGTATTATGTGCAGGTTGAGGATGTGGGCGACGTAAGGGCTGTCTTCGCTTTTGCATCAAGGACAAAAACTGCACTTTCTATCAAAAACAGCGGACACGACTACAACGGTCGAAGCAGCGGCCCTGGTACTATCGCTCTATGGATGAGGAAATTGCAAGACCTCAACTATGACAAAGCGTTCGTACCGTCCGGCTGCAGTGAAAGTACGGTTACAGCTGCCATAACTACAGGCGCAGGTGTGAATTTCGACCAAACGTACTCATTCGCAGATGCGAATGATGTCACTTTTGTGGGTGGTTCAGGACCTACGGTTGGCGCTTCGGGCGGCTGGGTCATGACTGGCGGGCACGGGGTGCTTTCTCGCGTTTACGGTCTCGGGGTTGACCGCGTGCTTCAATTTGAGGTCGTGACACCAGATGGTGAGCATCGGATAGCCAATGAATGCAAGAATCAGGATCTCTTTTGGGCACTGAGAGGTGGAGGGGGAAGCACCTTCGGTGTTGTCGTGTCGACCACTCACCGTGTCGAGCCGCGCCTCTCTCTGTCAGTCGCAATCATCTCGATCCCAACCAACAGCTCCGCAGATGCTCAGTCTGGCTTTCTCGACCTCCTGATTAAGAACACCATCCAATGGGCAAGCCAGGGTTGGGGCGGCTTCACCGGATCAGGCCAAGTCTTCCTTGCGACGCCATTGCTCTCGCTAGCAGACGCCCAGACTTCCATGTCTGACATTGTCAGCTATGCGTCCAGCTACGGCGGCAGCGGCACCATCGAGACGGAGCCGTCTTTTTATTCCTTCTACGCAAAATACATCGCGAGCGCCGAACAACCCGTCGGCAATTCCCTCTTCAACCACAACTGGCTAATCCCAACGCGCATCTTCGCGAGCGCGAGCGGCCGCCAGCAACTCCGCGCCCTCATGGACTGGATGAGCCGCGTCGGTCTGCCGCCGGGCTTCCTCGCCACCACGCCCTACCTCTACAGCGGCAACGGCAGCTCCAAGCTCCCGCCCAACGCGTACGGGCCGGCAAATTCCACTTCCGCATCACCGGCGTGGCGCAACGCCGCGGTCGAGCTGACCGCGCCGGCGGCCTGGTCCTTTCGTGGGACGGTGGCGGAGAAGAGGGCGTTGGCGGCAACGCTCGTCGAGGCAAGCGATCGGGCGAGGCAGCTGGCGCCCGACGGCGGAGCGTATGCAAATGAGGCACATCCCTGGGTGCAAGGGTGGCAGGAGGCGTTCTGGGGGAGCAACTACGGGACATTGGTGAATTTAAAGAACAAGTGGGATCCGGATAGGTCGCTCGGCTGTTTGCACTGTGTTGGAAGCACGGGCAATGAAGTGGTGGGTGGGAAATGTATAGGTAGTCTTATTGCAACATGATGTGGTTTTGCTCTCAGAATGTGGTGGTCTGTTGACATAGATGTACTGTACATACATACAAATGTACATATCTTGAGGTCAGTGAAAGGCAGGTTCCAACACTGTCTTTCGGCAGATCAGCGGCTTCTTGATTTAATTCTAGCGGGGAACGTCTTAAGATCACTAATTCCTGCTACGATAGAAGTATCACTATTTATTAACTAAATCGCGGCGTTTTCTTGATCAGCCTTCCGTATACTGTGGTCTGAATAGCGGCGATTTTGGGGGAAACGTCAGCGCCTCGGTGAGTGCGAGCCCGCGAAATTGCTCCAGTCCGACTCGACCGCCTTGCACAAAGGCAGAGAATCCGCTCCCGCCATTGCCACCACCAAGAATGTACTCAAAAGCCAGGTTTTCATGCTCGACGATAAAAGTCCAATGCCTCTGCGTCGATGGCGACACAAGTTCCAGCTCGTATCCCGTCACCTTGTCGCGAAGCGTGCCAGTCACTCTGCCGCCGTACGTTTTGGTCATGATAAAGTAGTCTTGGGATTCCGACTCTTCTGCACGTTGCGAGGCAAAGACAGGGACCTCGTTTTCGAAGAGCATCACGGACGGGTATTCACGACCTTTCTTGATGTTTGAGGTGAATGACCACATCGTCAGCGCATACGGCCCAGCCAACATCCTCACCAGATTCAATCCCTGTAAGCAGGTAAACCAGCTGAAGGCCCCCCACAGCCGCCCCACACCACCCAAGCCATCCCAAGCAAACCGTTCACCCTGGATCGCCAGATCCACATCGACCTCCCCGGCGGGAATCGGCTCGGCGAAATGAAAAAACGGCAGCGCCTCCGTGCTCGAATTCTCGCTCGGCCACACTCTCCCGTCCGGGTACCGCGGTCTCGCGCGGGAGACGAGACTGACAACTCCTTGGGCCTGGGGGGTGTGGATCCCCACGCGCGCGCGCTGCATGTCGGCGCTGATCTCGAACTCGTAGCGGAAGTCGGCGGCCTTCCAGAGGCCGCGGGTGGCCCCTTCGCACTCCTCGACGACCGAGTCGGTCGCGTAGTCGACCTGCGCGAAGCGCGTGCCGTTGGCGTATGCCATCTCGACGCTGACACGCAGGTTTCCCGACCCCAAGATCGCGTAGTTGGGGTCGCGATAGAAGCCGAAGATAAAGGATCGTTTGGCGTCGGCGGAGACGCCGTCGAATTCCCACTGCTCGCCTGCGGTGGTGTTGAGCGGTTGCATCTTAGGAGAGACGAAATGGTCTAGACCGCCGGTGCTGAAGAAGATTGGGCTTTTGTCTCTGGACATTTCAAAGGCGGTTAGGTGTGAGGTTTTGCATGATGACGAGCCCCCAAGGGGTTTTTGGTCGCTCGGATTGAGCCATTTGCTGGACCAGTCTGATGGCCAAGAGTTACTCCAGCTAAGGGCAAATTGAAGAGAAAAAAAGAGCGCCCAAATGCATAAAGTCTTCATGTTTGCGGTGCAGTAGAAAAAAAGCACCGTAGAGGCTCAGAGCAGAATGCACCAGAAGGAGATGTTGAAGGACCAGAAATTGCTTTACGGCATACCTCGGAATCGAAAGATTCAAAGCTCATAGCTATGAGTTTGAAGTTCCCATAAGAAACCGGGACAATCTCGATCCGACAGATGAGTTAGGATCTGGGGATGCATGTTGAGCTTTCAATTCGGAGATCCGAGGAGGACCGAAGTGGATTTCGGGACCATGCGTAAACAAGAAGCAAAGAGTGACTCATGTGCCCAGCCAACGCCATCGGAACTGCGATGTGAAGAGCTTCTCTAGGGGCTAGAAGGGAAAGGATGGAGCTTATGCCTTTAGAGCAGCGGAGACTACTTGCCTCTCCGTTAGAGAGTTCAACACAACCGCAATGTTCGCTTTTAAGCAGACTTAGAGAACTAGATAGACAGATATGGTTTCGCTGCGAGTCGTTGCATTGTGACATATAATTAGCGGCTGCTGTCCAGAAGCCTTCGCGCGCATAGCTTCGTCTTTTGAAGCTGAGAAACTGCCTTGAAACCTGTGACAAACATCGTTTACGTTGCGGCGGTTTGATCAAAGTTTTGATCTCATAAGTTCAGGAAAGGTCGAATAAGACACCGTCAGAGAATTTTCCAATGGAACGAGGAAGTGTACCTCTACAGTTTCATACGTGGTGAATTTTGTGTGTTGATTGACCTGTTCCCAAAAAAAGTCGGACTTCTTGCAAGGCTGGAAACGACGAATCCACGAACGCGAAGTCCCTAAGGTTCGCTCGAACAAGTTTAGAACTACGCCACTGCCACAATCAACTTCTCTCCACTCACTTGCTTCAACTTGAGCATTTCCAACCCCTTCATAATGCCCTGGTAGCCGCCTGCAATTCGCTTCACTGGATGCGTCTTTAATTTGCCCCGATCTAGCAGTTGTTGTATTTCCCTGTACCATTCCACACCAAATTCCCTCTTTGCAGGATCAGCCTCGCTCCCGTAACCAAAATCTAGCGCAATCCTTTTCCCCAAGATAGCCATGCCCATGACCAATTCAGGCTTAACCACGCGTCGCGTGCAAAACTCCTCTGGATACGCCTCTAATGCACAATATTTGCCGCCGGCGCGACCCATCGCCGCATAACAAAGCTGCATGGTCTTGGCTTCGGCGAACGGGTCAATGATATAGGCCAAGCTGTTCTGTGTATACGCACGGATATCCCGAGCGCAGGTGCTGGAGTGGTAATCGAAGACCTCGACCGCGCCGTAGGAGCGAACGAGCTCAAAGTTCTTAGGCGAGCAGACGCCGATAGGTTTATGGCCAAATCTGGGGCAGGGGGAGGTTTTTGTTAGCAGCGATTTCCTTGAATTTCTACGGTAGCGCCGCTGGACTGAAGAGGTAGCTCTCAATACGCGATGGGGAAACTCACAGCTTGAGCAGTTGCGTCGCCAGAGTGCCAACACTCGTGCTGGCCGCGTACACGAGCACCTCCCTCGCATTCTCCTCGTCGACCGGCTCCATCGGCGAGCCCGGGAGCCCCAAACATTTCTTCAACGCCAGGCCCATCGTTCCGATCCCCGTTCCGCCAACCGCGGCCGCCTCCTCAAAGCCCATGGAAGCTGGGATCTTGAAAACGAACTGCGCATCCGCCGACACGTAGTCGGCAAAACATCCGGTGGTCTTGTCGATCGGGTTGGATCCGTGCACGCCACCACACACGCGGTCACCAAGACTAAAGCGTCCTGTCGTCGACCGATCCGAGCCCAGCGCGACCACCGTGCCGGAGAAGTCGCTGCCGTCGAAGCAGCCAGGAGTGGGGAATCTCTCGGCCATTTTCCAGTCGCATGGGTTGATGGCGACGTGGGAGACTTTGACGAGGATCCGGTCAGGAGGTAGGTCAGGGAGCGGGATGTCTTTCTGGATGGCAAGGTTGCCATTTTCACCTTGCAGGATGACGGTCTGAGTCTTGGGTATGTTCTGTGGCGCGCCTACTGTGCGGGCGGGCGACATGATTGCACTATCGGACTAACGAGCAGAGATCAAGTATGCTTTGTCAATGTGGCGGATAGAACAGCGAAACTGACGCTGAGATATATTGAAGAAGGCTGGGCATGGACAAAGACCACTCAGGATGTCCAAGGGGAGGACACCGGACAGTTCTACTCTTCCCAGTCTATATCCATATAACCTTTATTTTCCTCAACTGTTTTGCCGTGAGGGAATAGTAAGCCCGAGCGAAGTCTACCTTTTTCTAGACGATGAACTTGCTCCGGGAGATCTGTCTAAGCACAAGGCTGCTCTCCGAACTTTCCACTGCTATCGGTGGGCTACAGAGAAGAGCTCGGAGACGGAGGATCGGCCCTGCCGAATAAAAGTGTCACGTGCGTAAATGCCAGCCAGACCGAGCTCTTCGAGAGGGTTTAAATCCTCCGTCCAATAGTAGACAACATAGTGTCATAGGTCAAGCTCTAGGCTGCAGAAGACCGATGATAGCCAGCATATGGCACGAGCGAGTTCTGTAAAGCATTTAGTATGATGTGTTACAGGCTCCGCGGAACAGTCATCATCTAAAGACATGAATTCTACTCTACTAAAGGGACTGACGTGATACATGACCCATAGCCATACCTTGCAATAGGCTCACCACAATTTCAGTGCTATTGTTTTCTCAATTGGTCTAGTCACTTAAAGGTATAGAATTAGTAAGGCGGTAGATGTTATATTTAAAGATTTCTCGGGTTCGTCGGAACATTCGATCGTCGCTCCAAACAGTGGAATTCTTGCTCTCTGCGTCCTGCAAAGCTGTCAATGATTTCCACTCTTGGTATTCAGATAGAACAGTTTCCATATGGATTTTTCTAACCAGAACTTCACATGTTGAGAATGGCGTTGACTTCTGAGTCTTGACGGGTGAGAACATCTTGTAGCTCGTTCCAGAATTGTTCGTTCAGCTTGATTCCCTCCTCCGAGCTTACTAGCAGGCCAGGACTATGGGACACTGTTAGTATAGGGCTGCTTGAATGTAGATTAAGGAAAGCTTACGCCGCGACTCTATCATGGGACCAAAATCCTCCATGAGCATCCTCTCCAACCAAGACAGCACTGACCAAAGTCCTGCTCCCCTGCTCTGCGGTTCTGCCGAAAATAGATTTTATCAACTTATCAGGAGCTCGAAGCGCGATATTAAAATCGCGACCAATGCTACTCTGGCAGAGACTGGGACACGAAGCATTCACAATGACTTGCGAAGCGGTTATTTTGTTCGCGATGTTTCTCATTACCCACATCTCTAGCAGCTTGGTGATACTGTACTGGGTCATAAAATTGAAGTTCTTCGAATCGTTGACCTTTTTTAGTATCCCACCACCATTCTGCACGCTCTCTTTCTTTACATCTCCATGCCCAGTGCTTGCAACAAACTCGAGATGCGCAGGCTGTCCACTTGATTTTGAGGCTTGACGCAACCAAGGCAGCAGCAGTATTGCAAGGTATGCGGTGGAAATTACATTGACCTGCAAAGACATCTCCCAACCTTCGGAGCTTAGCTTGTACGATGCAGGAGCAACTCCAGCGTTAAGGACTGCGGCATTAATGGTGGGAAAAGCGCTGGTGACATCTTGAACGAAATTCTTGACAGAGGTGTAGCTCGCCATATCCAACTCGAAGAGATGGATGACGTCCGACTTGCAGCCTGTCTTCTGCTCGATAGCCGATTTCGCATCCCGTCCTCTCTGCAGTGAGCGAACTCCAAAGATGAGTTTTGCTGCGCCGAGCGAGGCAAACTTAACAGCAGCCTCGAAACCCAGCCCGGCGTTTGGACCAGTGATGAGGACGTTCTTGCCGGCGAATGAAGTTGTCGGGTCCGGCGTAGGATTCCTGGCAGCCCACCAAAAGTTCCCAAAATTGGATTTGGCTGGCGAAGCGGCAATGAGATCGGCTCTAGTGTTGGCCATACTAAAGCAAAGAGAGTTCTAACGTTGAAGAATAACAGACAGGGCTGCTAGAGACAGACGCCTTGAAAGCAAGCAAAAGCAAAAGCAACGAGAGGTTATGCACACTCAGGGAGGCAAGACGGCTTAATCCATAAGCATTGTCCTGTGCGTCCGCACTCTTACGCATCTGGGCGGCAGGATAACGTCGAAGAACGAAAAGAGGAGTGGCAACTATGTGTGATGAATCAACAAATTGAAGACTATAGATTCAGACAAAGAGCTGAAAGCGAGTAATTGCACCGCCACCTCCGATACATTCGGAGTGGGGATCTCCGAACTTTCGGGAGGCTGGACCTGTGATCACGTGCTGTGGCGGAACTTTCGCCTGTTTGGGCGTCTAGTAAACACGGGCGATCACGACTATACGGAGGACTCGGGGGTGATCTCCCGCTTGACCTCGAACAGATCATCCAAGAAGCCATAGACCTTCATGTTCATCAAGCCGAATGCGCCGATTTTTGCCTGCAAGCCGCCCTCTCCCGGTTTACTAGGCATCCACACTCTCCGTCCCTTTTCTCCCAGGTGTGATAGATCCTCAAAGATTTTCATTGTATGCTCCTCGGTGTCGAAGTATAAGCTTTTGCCAGCACCAGTTACAAAAACTGGGCATTTGACCTTGGCAAGAAACCCATTCTTAAGAGAATACGACTTCATCTCTCTGAGAATTCTGGCAGGGCTGTCGATTCCCCAAAAGGCCGCCGTCACGCCGACTTCCCATCGCAATTGAAAACTGGTCCACATACCGAGTCTAATGATTATATCGATAACTCGATCGCTCAGCCATCCTCCACTCCAGGCGCTCATGAGAGTGCTAGAGACATGTCTAGTCCCAAAGTCCCACATGTCATAGAATGGGTCCACTGCTATGCATGCCTTGACACGCGGATCACTTGCTGCCCGAAGGGCGAAATAGCCACCCATACTTGCACCGGCAATGGCTATTCGATGTAAATCAAGCTCAACACCGTCTTCGTGCTTGAGATAAGTCGCGTACTGCTCCAGCCAGTCTAGAACTTGACTGGTCACCGCCTCCCAGTCTGGGCGCATATACAGCCCCTTTTCGCGTAGAACGATGCCTTGCCCTGGGCCTTCAAATGTCAACACGGCGTATCCTCTCCGATGCCCTGCTTGTGGATGTAGGTAATATAACTCTTCTTGCACTGAGTCGGCGCCGCCCGTATTTATCATGATCGGAATCTTTCCATCTGCTAAACGATGCTGCGGGGCAGGTAGGTAGATGTATCCTGGGAGCAGAACCTTCTCTTTTTCCTTTCTTGAAGGTGTGTTCTGTGAATAAGGGATATTTACCACGCGGGCCTCGCACTCAAGAAACGGTAGAGCGCGTTGAAACAACTCTTGAACCTTCCTAGCCACTGGCAATGACCGCGAATGATGCTTTTCCATAGTGACTCCATTGATATACATGTAGCCGCTTGCGCGGGTGTAGGAACTGGCGCGAAGGAACGCATCTCGTGCAGCAACAATGTCGGATCGAGACAGAGCTTCCTTCGCAACCGATTCCGCCCAGCAAGCAGCGTGTGCCCATGCAGCAGCCCATGTCTCCGGATCCGACGGTTTGATCGACGCGATGGCTGTCAGGAATTCGGCGGGGTCACAGCCCCCGTATGGCGTAGTAGAAAGGATACGAAGACTTTCGAAGTTGAAAAAGGCGTTGCCCTGGAAGAACGGGTGAATCACGGAATTCGAGCTGGCTTGGGTGTTCGAAGATGCCTTGAAAGTCGTCATAGCTTGAATGAAGGAGCTTTGGAGATATACATGATATTCTCAAACGAGCGTTACGGTGTCCATGGTTCTTATAGCCCCATCTTGGAGATTCGAAAATGGCTATTAGACCTTCGAGAAAGGCATGAGTTGATTAAATCCTCCTCTTTCTTCCGTTTCTCAGTTTTCTCTAGGTTAGATCTGCGAGTGTATTGGTCATGGACATCCGAACGTTGCACTCCTGCATCGTCGTTCGGCTGACCCGATGTCCGATGAGGTGCCGGAAGTCGCGGCCAGCCGCCTTTTCCTTCGGCTGTGACTTCTGTCGCTGACGCTTCATTCCGATTGGATGGCTGGGCTCTTCCCTTAGGATGCTGAGCAATTACTCAAAGGTGTGGCTTCTAACGATACGTAGGCAGAAAGATATACATAAACTACATGCAATGTAGGATCATCGGGAAAGAGAGCATTTCCCACTTCATAGCCCGTGAGCTGTTAAAGGAGTGGGTTTGAGGCGATACTTGAGACAAAGCTTGTATTTATGACGAGATTCATTGAGGTTGATTTCGTCGTGAGAAAATCTCGTACAGCTCAGAGTTAGGATGTAGTTGGAATGCTCCCATTGAGTCTAAGTGGTTCGAGAATGTCCGGCACCGGTTTCTTCTGCCTTTTCATTTCCGTTCTCAATGTCGATGTCATTCGACTTCTTCGCTAAGCCAAATTCAGTATCGAGCTCTGTTCTCAGCTTGATTTCTTCTTCCAAGAAAACGGCCAGGAACATGACAGCTGCAAATCCAATACCTACCTGCCAAACCCGTCTGAGCGCATCAACGTAAGTATGAATGACCGCCTCCCTCACATCAGGCGGAAAAGATTCTACAAAACTAGCGGTCGCGTGCTGATAAGCCTTCCCACGCCTCAAGGCCGCTTGAACATTGGGTTCGAAATGTTGGCTGAGCTGATCGATGCGGTTGTTGAAGACTGCCGCGGGTATCGATACGCCCCATATCGTTCCAAGGGAGCGAATAAATGACCAAGTTGCTGTGCTTGAGGCAACTTCACTCTCCGGCAGACCAGCCTGGACAGCTTGAAGCATAGTAGAAATTAGGATCCCAAGACCCATCGATGCCAGGATTTGAAATGTAGCCCAAGAGGCTGTATTAGTGTTTTGATCCAATGTGCTGCTCAACCCCATAAAAAGAATAACAACACCCGCGGCGAAGAAGTGAACCGGTCGATAGCGCCCCGTTTTAGAAACTACCACACCACCAACTGCCGCAAAGAGTGAGTATGTAATTTGAGTTGGGAGTAGATCAACGCCGGACCTCGTTGGAGAGGCTCCTAGGGAGGACTGAAAGTAGATGGGGTAGAAGTAGATGATCCAAAATGTCAGAACCATGTGCATGAAGGAGATGAAAAAGGCAGCGCAGGTTGTTCGATTCTTGAAATGGTGAGGTGGCATGACGGGGTAAGGAGACCACGGAGACATCTGATGCAGCGAAAACAAGACCAATCCACCAAAGCCGGCAATTAGCGGCGCTAGAACAGCGCCTTGGTTCCACGTGTATCTCGTCCCACCGTAGGATAGCGCCCATAAGATTGCAAATATAGAGGCGATGAGCATTCCACTTCCGATCACGTCTATACGTTTTAGTCTTTCTTTCGTTGCAAGTTCCCTCTTCCATTTGACTTGCAAAAAGGCAAACAGGAGCGCGAGCGCGGCGCCTCCGAAAGGCAAGTTGATGTAAAAAACCCACCGCCAAGATACTCTATCCGTCAAGACTCCACCGACGAACGGACCCGAAGCAGTTCCGATCGTGATAAATAGGAACAGCAGTCCAAGGAAATTGCCGCGCTCGCGCATTGGAACCAGATCACAGATGATCATGTCGATCAACATGTTAATGCCGCCTGCTCCGATGCCCTGAACGGCGCGTGCCCAGATGAGCATATTCATAGAAGAGGCAGCACCACCAAGTGCGCTACCAAGAAGGAAGATGACAGTGGCAATGATCATGACATATCGGCGACCCCAGAGGTCCGCAAGTTGTCCGTAGGTTGGTTGGAGTGCAGCACTATAGTGGTCAGTGCCTGATTAGAACAGAGAAATTATTCAATGAGGAGCGAAGAGATTGTCTCGACAGTCGTGAAAAACCACATAACCACCGGAATATGATCGCTTCGATATAAGGTTTATTACCCTTACTCCTGATGCATGTGGGCCGCTAAGCACCGCACACAAAGAGGACTGGAGATCGCATGTAAAAAGCGTACCTTGTAAGAAAGTAGACGTTGACAACCCAGACGTAGTTATCTCCTCCATTAAGGTCGGCAATAATGCTAGGCAGAGCCGTTGACACCACCGATCCATCAAGGGCAGAAATTAAACCCGTGAAACATAGGCCAGCAAATGCGAGCCAAAAGCTGACGGGATAATGTGTTCTCGGTGGTTTCGTGTCATTGCTTGGAGAGGCTTCTGTCGATTTCTGGGGGGTTTCATCGCTATCTGCTGGTGCCTGTGACCCTTCGACTTGCAGCGAGCTCATTTCCCCGAACAAACGTCTGAATAATTGCAGAGAGAAGCTATCTCTGCGCCCAAGATACTATAAAGTTTGCCATTCCCAATCTAAATAAGCAATTGCGATGGTGAAGAATTCCAAATTTTTTGCTCTGCAATTAAAGCTCACATAATTCGGAACTCCGATGTCACGTGTTCATGACAAATGAGGTGCCGCTTCACCCGGCAACAAATCAAATCTTAGACAAGAAAACCCCCGAAAATGCCGATGACTTGCCCGAGAAGCAGAAATTGTCTCATTAATCAAATCAATCAAATGAGCAAGCCATACAGCGAGAAGAAAGCAACCGCTATGGGTAGACGCAAGATCCTATCAATGAGCATGGTATAGTACCACCTAGACAGAAATGACCTTCCAACTTCACCAGCCTATAACGAGCACGACTCCAGATCATCGTAGTACTTAGGTGTTGAACCATCAGATATAAGTTGTAGACTAAGCTGATAACTCGTACCACCTATCCGGACTGCGTCTTAAACCTCCCTGTGCCTGCTGTATGGATTTCAACCGGCTATCTGTCTAGAAATTATTGGGCACGACTTGATACTAGAAACGAGGATATCCCATAACTCAATGAGATCGCTACCGCATGAAGAACATTGAGTCTACCATTCCACGAATTGAAAAGAGCGAAGCGTGTCGTCTGGGAGGTTTTTGTGAGGTGACACCAACCTTTGGCGTGTTGAATGCTTTTAGAAGCTTGGGAAACACAATGGAGGTGTCACCTGCGCGCTCAAGATAAGTTGCGATCAGCTCATCCAAGCCCTCAGCCCTTGCAGCGTTTGTCCAATCTTTGAGGCTCAGTGTCTCGAAATGTCCTCCTGATTCTCGTTCTAATGACCCTTGCATATCTTGCACTGCTATCTCGACGTCCCCGCTTTCGTAAACGTACTTCAAGACACTACCAGAATGCGCATTGTCGTCGCGTACCTGGTCAAGGATCTCAGCGGCGGCTCTCTCCACCGTCACAAAGTCCAGGGTGCCTTGCCAATTCGGCGAGATTGGTGCTTTGCGCATTTTCTTCGACAGTGTAAGTATGTTCGTCATAAGATCTAAGGCTGGTGCATCGTCGCCTGTGATACTGCTCGGCCGGTGGATCCAGATAGGAACGAAGAACTTCTCGCTTACAAGCTCGAGAAAACGTTCACTTGCCCATTTCGAGGCCGTGTATCCATCCAACCCATCCGTCGGCGGTTCGAAGTTAGCCACGGACCCCTCGCCAAATGATGTTTGACCAGTGAGCTGTATCACACTGGCCGAAGAGATATAGTGTATAGGAACGCGCTCTGGTAGGCAAAGCTTCGCCAACTCGCGCGTGCTACCAACATTAGACTTCCGCAGTGTATCGTAGGTCTTTAAAAAAGACACGTCCGCCCCGTTGTGGATCACAGCGTCGGTTTCAGAGAATATCTCCCTCGCTGTTGCTTCCGAAAGACCAAGCCGCGGTGCGGTAAGGTCACCGGTGTGCAGTTCTACCTTTGGATCTGAAAAGATAGCAGGCAGGTCATCCTTTGATCGACGGAGAGCGATGGCATGAATCTTGTCAATGTAATTATCCTCGACCATATTGCGGAGTAGTTGCGTGCCAAGAAACCCAGATGCACCCGTAATTACGATAGATTTGTAAGGTAGTCCTTGGTCTTTAGGTGCAGAGTTGACTTCAAGGTCATAGATATCGTTAGTCAATGCGGTCTCCTGCTCCCAGTCAATCTGTTGAAGGACTTGATCGGACGCAGGGCTAGCCGCTTGCTGTAGTGTATTTGGCAGGGCATCCGACTGCGTACAAGGCAGGGGGCTAGGGTTGAATTTAGGGTCAATTCTGCGAACCATTGCGTGCAATGTAGAATTCTCAAAGAGGGTGACGAGCGGCACTTCGACCCCGAACGCAGACTTGATTTGTGCCTGAACTTTCACAAGGCCAAGCGAGCTTCCTCCAACGTGGAAAAAGTCAGACTGCAGGTCAATGTGATGAAGAGCCGCAATGTCTTCTCCGATAACCTGCACCCAAATTGATTTTAGCTTAGCGTCAGGAAGTTCCTGCTCTCCAGCAGGAGCATAATCAGGCCCATTTTCTGACAGCAAGGGAAGGCTAATCACTGCTTTCCGATCGAGCTTTCCGGAGTGATTAGTTGGCATTCTTTTTAAATACATCATTGCCGCTGGTTTCATGTACTGCGGTAGTGGAAGCGAGGCTCGGATTTGCTCAAGAAATTGTTCAGGAGCACCACTAAATGCTGCGGAGAAAACGACATGAGCGACCAAGTATTCATCTTCGCCTGAGGAACGGAGCGAGACCACCGCCTCTTGTAGAGCTCCAGCAGCTTGCCGCACGATGGTAGATTCAATGTCTCCCAAATCGATGCGAATTCCTCTAAGCTTGATCTGGAGATCGCCATCGATCCTGCCCTCAACCACAAAACCTCCGCCAGGAAGGCAGCGACCGCGATCGCCGCTCTTATGCATCTTTTTCCAATTGCTTCCAATGAACTCTTTCGGCGCATAATCGTCCGGTAAGAATCGCTCTTCGGTCAATCCCTCCATATTCAGATAGCCTAGTCCAACACCAGTGCCGCCTATATATATCTCTCCCGGGGCTCCGATTGGCACTGGTTGCAACTGCTTATCGAGGACATAAACGGAGTAATTGTCAAATATCTTGAAAGGCGCATTAAGACTCTCTTCCGAATCGTACCGCACCTCGGCACTCCCAATAGCGAGCGTAGTCTCTGTCGGCCCATACACATTAACAAGCCTGAGGTCGTTCTTGGCCAAATTTCTAAATTCGTGTATTAAGGCTGATGTCATTTTCTCCCCACAGGTCATGGCGAATTGCCACTGAGATTTTCGTAAAGCTTGAGTGTCTCCGCTGCTAAGCCAACTGACTAGCTCTGATCGAGTAGCTTGAGCAAAAGTGATTTGTTCTGAAACAATAATCTTCGAGATCGCGAATGAATCACCCCGTTTGTCCGCCGGGACAACGAAAAGCAAGGCTCCGTTGGCTAGAGCAAGGAAAGTTTGAGATAGGGCAAGGTCAAAGCTCCAGGCGCTTTGTTGCAAATGAACTCCTTTACCCCACTGGACTCCCCACACCTCCGAAGAGACAGCTATATGGTTACGCCAGGATGAGTGACTCAACAATATGCCTTTGGGTTGACCAGTAGAACCGCTGGTGTATAGAATCATTGCGGGGGCGTCTGGTCTGGCCTTATTGGGAATGTGTTCGGACGTTCTTGCTGGGATTAGGGAAACATTGATCTTTTTGAATGTTGCTCCAAGAGCATTGAGATTCTTCTGATTCGCTTTGTCATACATGACAACCCTCAGGGCGCTGTCTGACACAATCGCTGCTAGTCTAGGCGTGGTGAGGCGCAATTCTAATGGAATGAATGTTGCTCCAACACGCAACAGAGCTAGTAAGGAGCAGAAAAAGTCTGCCGTTGGATCCTGGAAAACGCCAACGCGTGTCTCCTCTCCAACGCCGTTCGATTTTAGGGTCAAGGCAATTGCATTGACACGCTCGGCCATTTGTGAGTATGTTAAACTTGATTGGTTGGTCTTCAGAGCAAATTTGGAGCCATGCGTTGTAACAACATCATCGAAGCGGTGAACCAAGGTATCTGGCCAGTCGAATTTTCTAAATGGGCCGATGCCGGCGTTGAGTGCTTGTCGGGTGCTTTCTTGATCATACATGGATGGACGGCTTAGGCGTAAACCTGGATTCTTTGAAAAGGCCTTTAGAAGATTTTGGTACCCTTGAGCCAAGAGTTCCACGTCGGCTTCGGAATACAACATGCTCTGGCCAGAAAGATACACAACGCTCTCCGAACTAGGATTATCGAGAATGTCAATGCTGATGTCGTAGGCCGTTTGGCTACTGTCAAATTGCGTAACTTCGCTTTCACAGCCGCAAAATATCCGCTTATCCTCTACCCCTTGTCTGTAATTGAGGAAAGCTTGAAAAAGTGGGTTGTGAGTGGAAGTCCTAGGAGCATTTACCTCGTTCAATATCACATCGAAAGGAACCTTGCTGTTTGCCAGAGCAATCATCGACTTTGATCGAATCTCTTTAAGAGCTTCGTTGAACGTTTGCGAAAGCCGCGGTTTGAAACGAAGTGGCAGCAAGTTGAGGAAAAATCCAACACTGTCTGCGACTTCTTCGCTGTTTCGACCGCTATCAGCTATTCCTATGCAGATGTCGTTTTCATCTTCTCCGGAGTAGCGGAGTAGAAGGGCTTTGAAGGCAGCAAGAAAAAAATTGAAATGGCTAGTTCTCGTGCGGCGACAGACATTTTCGATCGACGCCGAAACAGCTGGGGCTACGTTGAACTTGACCACGTTGCTTGCATATTCTTTAAGTGGCGAGCGAATTGTTTTCGTAGACAGATGCAAGATTGGAAGCGGCGGTGGGATGATCGCGAATTCAGATTTCCAGAAAGCTATTTCCTTTTGCCAATTCCCCGTAGAGTACTGCTTCTGCTGCATAATAGAGAAATCTGGGTATTGAGTGGCAATTGGGGTAAGCGTGTTCTCGAAATAGAGCAATTGCAAATCTCTAATAATTACCTCAAGACTAATACCATCCATATTAATGTGGTGATAGCCGATGATCAGCTGATGTAGCTCTTCCGACAATGACAAGAGAAGGATTCTCATTGTCTCACCACGGCTGAGATCGTAACGATAATTCTTGATTCTCTGATAGACGTTAGCAATCTCGTCTTTGTGGTCAATGTTTGATTGTTCTAGATGTAACAACGGTTGCCGAAGCACAGCTTGCATAGGCTGATGATTTTTATCATTGAAGAATGCCGTACGCAGAGCCGCATGGCGATAACCCAATGCCTTCACTGCTCCCGCAAAATCGCCGCTCAAGGATCCCACAAGCCGGATTGAAGTGGTGATATTGAAAGTAGACTGATCTTCAAGAAAGGATCTGAGGAACCAGAATCTAGTTTGTCCAAATGACATTGGTAAGGTCTCCTCCAGGCCGGCATCGTCCTTTCTTGAGAGATCGTCAGCCATAATTGAGGATGAGGTCGCGGTGGAGATTAGAGATTTACGCCCGGAATCGTTCTCAGAGTCTGACTCGAATGGGCTGTCATAGATCTTTTTTCTCGATCTAGCGACCGCTTGAAACTCATTCATTGTAGTGATTGGGGAAGACTGCGGCTTGGCAGACCCGGCGTTCAACGGAACTAGACGATGCTCAGCTCTGAGAGAGTCTGATGTAGAGTCCTGGGTCCTGGACTTTCCGAAATCGCCAGCCATTTTCGGTGGAATGGATTGCTGTATTGAAGAATCAACCCGATCGTCTTCCACGTCTTCATAATCAGTGTAAGCACTACCGCTACCCGTGATGGGCTGGGAGTCAAGAGTCTGCGACAACTCACGGGTTCTTGCTGGAGGATTTTGGGCCGCGGCTTTGACGGAGGGATCAAGCATTTTGCCGAGATTTGGGACAAATGAAGCAGGTAAGGTCTCTATGGCCGTATGGATAAGCTCGGTAACGGTGAATCCTCCCAGAATCTTCAGAACAGGCATTTCAACATTCAGTTCCTTAATGAACCAGCTTCTAATATCAACAGCCACGAGTGAGTCTAGACCTAGCTCTTCTGCATTCATATTAGCAATGGAAACAGATGAGTCGATCTGGAGTGAAGATTTCAGTTTGGAGATAAAACAATCTGTAGTCATGTCAGTAAGACAAAGCGCAGATATCAGATAGGTCTCACCTTCAATAATATCTTTAACTTCATCGGAGGTGGTAGCTAGTAGCAGTTGTGATCGAGTAGAGACATTTCCTGTCGAGGTTTGAACTCTTGGATCTTGTGCTTCGGGCGACAAAACGTAGTGAGAAAATTTCGGGTCGTGGAACCATGTCACCTTATCAGTATCATTCGAATGAGCTAAACGTAGCCCTGTCATGATCTCGGAATTGTCGTTTGCGGTTCTTTGGCCGGCCACAACTGCCTCAGCAAAAATCTGGTGGAAATCTTGCTCTGACATGAATACATTACCCATGTGTGTGAGGTACTCTTGCTGAGCCACCGTTAGCTGCCTAGTAACATAGCCGTTACCAATAATGGCCCCAATATTGATTGCAGACCCGGCAAGTCCGCGCTTTCTCCGTTGCGCGGCCAAAGCAGTCATGTAGGCATTGGAAGCCGCGTATATCGATTGACCTTGGTTACCTGTAACATGAGCCATTGACGAGAAGAACACGAAGAAATCAAGCGGGAAGTCACCGAGGAGCTCTTCGAGATAAATTGCCCCATTGACTTTGGGCCGAAGGACTTTCTGTACACGGTGTAGATCCAAGTCGACAAACATTGTGTCAGCAAGAACCATTGCTCCTTGCGCAACCCCACCAAGCGGTGGGCATTCCTGGCGAATTCTCTGGTAAACAGATGCAACGGATTGCCGCTCAGTGATATCGTTCGCGTAAATCTTGATATCAGCACCTTGTGCCTTCATCTCGTTTTGCCATGTAGAGTCCACGTTTGGATTCCGGCTCGTCAAAACCACATGCTTTGCTCCATGTTTTATCATCCATTCGCAGAGAGACAATCCGAGGCCACCGGTCAGGCCAACAAGCCAGTAAGTTTTGTCAGGACAGAAGATAGTACCAAAATCAACTGGCTTAATCTTTACAGGAATCAGTTGGGTCGAAGTCCATTTAAGAAATCTGACGCTCGAGGTCGGTTGATTGTCAGTCGAAATATGCGAGGCAGCTATAACGGCATCTGGGATGACACTAACGACCTTCATATCATGGTGCGCGCGGACAAAGGCAGATCGGAGCATCGACGGGATAAATGCGACCGAGGAGAACGAGTCAAGCTTGGCTGTCTTCGAGGTGAAGTATTCAGGTCCTTTAATGATGCAGTTACCCGGAAGGCACGCTTCAATATTAGCATCTATATGCCCTCCAGCCGAACATGCAATAAATGACGCAACATGTGGAGGCAGTATGGACCTAATAGTCCGTCTAGGCGCATTTTGGTGTATGTATGTCCAATTGCCACCTTTGTAGATGGTCTTTGAAGTGAGACTGATCAACTTAACTCCCTTCTCAGATGCAAGCTGTGAAATGGCAGAGGCGAGGGTCTCTCCGGGTTCTAGCAAAACAAGAGTCTCTCCACATGAGAAGTCCGCTATAGTAGCAAGAGCGAGTAGGCAATCGTGAACAAGTGGCAGGAAGTTATGTGCATCATTATCGCTCATTATACAAGGGACTGTCCACGAGTCATACACATAAACAATGGAACTTCTCTCAGCAGAAAGCGCAAGGACCTGCTCCTTGGTACGGGCATTACTTCCAAGGACGAGATGTGCGTAGTCGGTACTTGTGACCCTGAGGGCTTCAAGAGAACAATAGCTAACCTCCAGCTTGACTTTGCCATCAATGGCGGAGCTTGCGTGGTTTGGCTCGTTTTGCGGGTCCTCGAAAACCTCGTATCCATTACCTAGCCAAGAAAGACTAAGTCTAGAGGTCGTTGGATCTACGTTCTTTGTAATGGTACGCCTACTAGAATTATACCGATCATTGCGGACTTGATTTTGCATCAGCCGTGGAATGAGGCATCGGCCATTTTCATATACCAATTCGGGTTCGACAGACCAAAGTAGATCCTTAGCTTGCCCATTCTGCTCCCAGAGTCCTGTAGCTTCGAAATGTAAGAGCTTCTTAAGGATCACTTGAGCCGAAAGATCATGTTCAGAGTTGAAGTCGAGATACTGCAGGCGTAGATGTGTCATCTCGAGTTTTACCACTCTCTCTAGACCGAGCGACATATTCTGAAAAGGTTCGTCATGTCTGGAGCCCTGAGTGACCCATAGACAGCTTCTTGATTGCTTGAAAAGCTGTTGCAGACCGCTCAGAGTTTCCGGGTTCATGTCCCGGAAAATTGCTTCGTCTAGATCGACCAAGCAAAGCGCAGTACCCATGAACGGCACTTCGAAATGATTGAGATCGGCGAGGCTCCGTACATGGGTAATATTAGCGTAGAAAGGCTTCAAAGCGTTCAAAGCAATTTCCGCAATCTCACCGACCTTGACTGTTGTACCTCCAATAACAGTCAGTTGCGCGCCTTGGATCTTTGAAGCTTCTGGCGCCAATGGTTCACGGAGAAAATTAACATATTGGTCCACGGCCTGACTGGTAATGACTACCAGTGACACGGGAAGATCCGACTGACGAGGAACAACAGTATCAACCCCTGAGAATCCTGCATCTCTTATGCAAGCATCCCATCTTGCAATAGACATGGACGGAGAAAGTTTGCGTCCGTCATCATATCCCATCCACCAACCAGGCAGCGATCCAAAAACAAGACCATTCCTCATATCGTTGTAGTCGCCTAGTTCGAGCATGACCAAGTAGCCTCCAGGCTTAAGCAAGCGTCTAACATTGCTCATTGTTGTCTTCATCTCGTGCGTCGCATGAAGCACCAATGAAGCGATGACAAGGTCGTATGAATGCTCAGCGAAGCCTTGCTGAACGGGATCCTTTTCAATGTTCAAAGCCTTGAAGATAAGTTTCGGCTCGAAGTCTTCGAACACTTCTTTAGCCTTTTCGAAAAACCCTATAGAAATATCGGTGTAAGTATACGATCCGAACCTTCTACCCAGTCTCTCGAAGATACGCTTCGTAGCGCCACCAGTACCAGCCCCGATCTCAAGAACATTCATGTGGGGATATCTGTGACCAAAGAGGCTGACTTGCTGTGCTAGGCTAGCCGTATATTCTTTGAAGCCAACGGCATTAACATAGAAGTCGTTGAGCATGTTGTCTTCCCGCATATACTCGAGCATCGTCGTTTCGCCCCGGACGACAGGGATCAAATGCTCGCCAATGGTATGCATCAGCTTCATATCGATGCTGTCAGGGTATTTGCCAATGAGCGACTGCACTAAGTCATGTGTGTCGTGAATCCAGTGTCTCTTAGCAAACTGTGCAGTGCCATTATTGACGCTAGAAATGGCATAATCGATGAATTCAAAGAAAATCTTATGGTGCAGTTCCGCCTTTTCACGGTCTGTTCTGCTTGCGGTGTTGTTCAAGTCTTTGAGATAGTAGAAAGCTACTCGCTCGAGATCGAAGGAAATCTCTGCGTTTTCTTTCATGTCCGGCATGCTGTCAGCAGCCAAGCTCTGGTACGGGCCATCAACATCCCAGGTCACCTCCGAAAACAAGGCAGAGTCTGTCGCAATGGTTGCATGCGCAAGAGGCTTTGTATGGAGGCCCTCCAATTGCATCAATGCCTCTAGTCCATGCTCATTATAGATTTCAACATCTCCCTCAATCTGAGACGATTGGTCATTTATGATAGTGGACTTAAAGCGTAGCTCAACTTCTCGGCCAGCATAACTTTCACAGAGAGTGGGGTTGACTCGGATCCTCTTAATACCAGTCGGCAAATGGACAGACCATAATCTCCCATCATTTGGATAGGAAAATGCTAATATGATTGACTGAATCGCATTGTCAAGTGTAGCAGGGTGAAGTAGGAGGTCATATGCATGGTCAGTACTCGCAGGATTCTTAATAGTCCCTACTGCCTCACCCAACTTCCTTTGTAGGGATCCTAAGGCTTTGAATAGTCCCGTATATCCAAAGCCGAGCTTCCCAAGCGCACCATAGAAGCGTTCTGCATCTATTTCTAGAAAATTGAATTGGGTTTCGTTTCTAGGATTCGGCGGAAGTATGTCTCCGCCAGCCTCACCCAGCGCAGCCGAAATTTTGCCAGAAGCATTGAGGTCCATGCCCAGAGAGTGTTTAGCAGATGCTGAGTAAAAGGAGAAGTTGGCAGTTAAGGATTTGTTATCAATCAAGATGTCGGTCAAGGAAGCCTGTGACTCGACGCTGGCATATTCATCATTGAAAACGATTGCCTGCCCTATAACAAAGTCTTCGATTTCAATCAGCTTCAAGGAATGATTTCGACAGATAAGTTTCACGGCTTCAAGAGCAGCGGAAATGTAGCCTGCGGCTGGAAATACCATCTGGCCTTGAATCTGGTGCCCTACAAGCCACGGAATTTCCTTCGGCCGAAGCATGTTTTTCCACCGTTGCTGCTGGTGTGTGCCATCTGGGAGTTTTGTGCCAAGAATCTCATGGGGCGGGTCGCCTTTGGTACGGTTCGCGGCACACGAGCGCGACTCGTGCCAGAAAATTCGTTCATGGTCCCAAGGATATGACGGCAAATCCGGAAGGACCTGAGGAATACCACCCTTAGAGTCCAAGACAAATTTATAGAACGAAGGATAGTCAACGGCGTGCTCGCCTAGAGCTTGCCATATATATCCAAGAGCTTCTGCAAAAGCTTGAATATTATCTCTTGATCGGTGTAAGAGGCCCGTATAAGGCATGGGGTGGCTATCAACCTCCTGCACAACCTCGAGAGTAGGCCCCTTGAGTGCGGGATGCGGACCGCACTCGATAGCCAGGTCGAACGGCCCTTTCTCAGCCATCGCAAACTCTACAGCTTGTGAAAACAAGACTGGCTGAACCATGTTATTCACCCAATACTCATTGCTCAGCATAGGAAGATACTCGATTGCCTCTTCGCCATAGACACTCGATATCCAAGTCGTGCCGCCTCGCGGGGGTCTAAGAACTTTAATATTGCAATCGATGAGCGATCTCTGGTAAGCTCCAGAGCAGGCAAGCATGTGATGTGAGTGGTACGCTTTATCGACCTTCAAGAGGCGCACAAACTTCTTCTCATCATCAAAGACCTCTTTTGCCCCCTCAACCGCGTCAAGGTTGCCGGATAGCGTAACACTTGCGGACGAGTTACTTGCAGCAACATTCAGTCGGCCCTTAAAAGCAGGTAGGTTACAAAGATCATGAGCATCTTCAAATGAAGTTCCAACAGCCACCATAGCTCCTATTTCTCCTGCGACGCCTTCGGCAAGATGAAGATGGTAGCCTCGATAGTAGGCGATTCGGATGGCGTCGGTAGCACTGAGGTAGCCGGATGCATAGGCGGCGCCCATCTCCCCGGAAGAATGGCCTACTACGGTCTCAAAGGTGATTCCGGCGCTCTTCAACAAGTCCACCAAAAGAATTTGGATCGCTGTACAAAGTGGCTGACTGATCGCAGCTTCGTTGACGTGAGACGAAGACCCTTCGGCCAAGATCTCGTGTCTGATTGACCAAGACGGGCCATCTGGTAGCTCAGCCAGGCTCTGTTCCAAGTCTGCGAGAATTGAGGCGGCAGCTGGAGAGTTGACAAGGAGCTCAGCGCCCATGCGTGCCCACTGGGCACCCTGGCCAGTAAAGACCCCAAGGATTCGCGGTTTCGAAGGGAGTGATTTTGATGGCACTTTCAGAAGAGCCGTGGTCTCGGATTCAGCTCTATCCCGCAGGGATTGGGCGAGTTCTGAGGGTGTTGCACCATACACAGAAGTACGGTATGGCAGGGTTGAGCGGCGGGTATTCAGCGTCCAGGTAAAATCGGAGAGATTGATCGAGTCATTTTCCTCGAGATAGTTGGCGTATTTTCGGAGCAGAGTCCTTAGGGCCCTTTCCGAAGACGCAGAAAGGTTGCACGCAGTATAAACGACATCGTTCAGGCCGTAGTGGCGCACCCCGGGGGCCTCGTAGGCCTCGAGGATGGCATGTGCGTTTGCTCCACCGAATCCAAAGCTGTTGATGCTGATCCTTCGTACCGCCCCCGGAGCAAGTTCTGGCCATGATCTCGCTTCTGTCGGAATTTGCACGTCCCCGTAGAATGGTCTTACTTTGGGGTTGAGGGTGTGGAAGAGGCGATTGGGGGGGATGATGGCATGCTGAAGCGCGAGACTCGCCTTGAGCAGAGCCGCCAAGCCTGCCGTACCTTCGGTATGACCAATCACCGTCTTGACGGATCCGACATACAGCGGCTCGGAGCCCGTCTTCGGGACCACCTCGGCCGCAAAGAAAGCATCGTGGATCGCCTGAGCCTCAATTGGATCGCCAGCCGGTGTGCCAGTGCCATGAGCTTCGAAGAACTGCGGTCGATCACTCTCCTCAGAAATGTCTAATCCAGCTTGGGCATAAGTCGCCTGAATCAACGCCGTTTGCGCCGTGGCGCTTGGCATAGTGATCCCCTTGGTCCTGCCGTCCTGATTGATGCGAGTCTCCCGGATGAGACAATCGATATGGTCGCCGTCCTTGAGAGCTTGCGATAGTCGCTTCAAAACGACTACAGCGATACCATCCCCTCGAGCGTACCCGTCGGCCTGCTCATCCCACATGCGACTGCGACCGGCTGGGCTTAACATTTTCAACTTGGACTCTGCAATGTACTGGTCCGGGTTCAGCAGCAGGTTGGTGCCAGCAGCAACAGCGACGTCCGTTCCATCGCCAGATCGAAGGGCTTGTACCGCTAAATGAACAGCTACGAGACTTGAAGAGCAGGCGGTATCAATGGTCATGGAAGGTCCATGCCAGTCGAAATAGTATGACACGCGATTCGATACGATCGATCTCGCAGTGCCAGTCGCGAAATAGGTCGGGAAGCTTTCTAGGTCGCTTCCAAGCATATCACTATAGTCATTTGACATGAGACCAACATAGACAGCAGTCTGGGACCCTTGAAGCTGCTTGATCGTCATCCCGCCGGCTTCAAGGCTTTCATATACCGTCTCCATCAGCAGCCGCTGTTGCGGATCGATGGAGTTGGCTTCGATTGGCTTGATGCCGAAGAATTGAGCATCAAAAAGTCGCACGTCATCTTCCAACACATAAGAATGTCTCACATTTGATGTGCCATGATGCATGCTATCCGGATGGTAGAAACCGTTGACGTTGAATCTTTCCTGCGGTATCTCCTTCAGGATATCTTTTGGCTGCTGCAACAGCTCCCACAGTGCTGATGGCGAGCTTGCGTTTCCCGGAAATCGACATGCTGAGCCTACTACAGCAATAGGCTCGTTGCAGATCTTTTGGACGTCCTTGCCGATCATTGTTGTGGCTAACTTGCATGCACTCTAGGGTAACATTCACGTTATTAGGACACTAGGTAGACCTGATTGGCGTCTCAAAACCGAAAATTTGTTCTCAAGCCTACGAAATCCGTATAGTCAGGGCGGCCATCAGATGTTAGATCAATAGTCACAGACGTTTCATTTAGCCTATCTGACGAAGCACCAAGCCTCCAATGGACATCAAATCTCTCATTCAGCGCTGTTTCAGTCCGAATACGTGATGCAAAACTCAATATTCGGGTCAGCGATTACTGCTCTCCGAGCCGTCTCCGATCAGCCTTGTGCTACCAGATTGTCGAATCATGGACTGCTCCGAATTATCGATGAGTCGTTTGCGCTGCTGACAACAGTACTCGGAGAGCCGCAAAAGTGGCATAGAGGCCGAACATCGCGAGCCTTCCATATGTGGGATAAAACAGGATTTCTGAATACGATGTCGCACAAGCACTGGCGTTATGGTAAGTCTTGGTTTTGGAGCCGTGCTGAAAAGTTTGAAGATAGGTAGGGCTAGGAATGTCCTTTGGTCAGATGCCGAAGTCTTTCATAGAACATCTGGTAGGATTCCCTTTTTTCACAGCTGCATCCAGCAAACCTGCTACAGGCTACGATGCTCCTAGAAGATACTCAACTTCTTGTTCTCACGTCGGCCTTCTAAATGGACAGGAACTGGGACCTACCCGTATTGAACATTCGTACAGAATTTGACATGCATATGTCAAGTCTTTGCGTAGAGTTGGCTTTTTACTAGAAAGATATTCTAGGCCGATTTTCCAAAAGACATCGTTACTGTGTGAAAGGCTTGGGATTGCGCGTAGTCTGAGCTGTATGCCTAGCACGCGCTAGTTTTGATTCTTGTGAACTACCAAGGGCGCTTTTAAATCTTGGCGACAATTCCAACAAAAATTGACTTTTGCAACTCCACATATCCAGGCACTTATTGTCCTGACGATAATCCACAGATGCAGGAATTTATCACGCGTAATCACAGCTTGCCTTCTATGAAGATAGAGTCCTAATTTTCCTTTTCCGACCGTCATTGTTCTAAATCCACACGAGCTGACATTCTAGCTTTCACGTCCAGATCAGGCTAGCAGAAACCTTCCAACATCTAGACCCGCACCGGAATCCCGGTCCCATATCAATTTCTAGATTGAAACAGGACCTCGGCGGTCATATCTGGTGCCCAACTTCCATTGGGCATATTGATCATTTTCGGTCTCTCCTGACCGTCTTTGAGCTTGACATTGTAGTTGACAAGAACATGCGCCAAGCACACCTTGATCGAGCTATTGGCGAAGAAGCGTCCCGGGCAAGCCTGTGTGCCGTCACCCCAGTTTGGATCCGCAGGACCTGTCGACACAAATAGATGGCGGGTTTCGAAATCCGGCTTGGCGCGTAGGTTCAGGAACCGATATGGATCATATTTCTCTGGCTTGGGAAAAAGTGACGGGGAATTGTTGATGTGATGAGAGTCGACGCACAAGATGGTCCCGGGTGGCAGGCTAGGCCCAGATGATAGCTGGATTGTTTGACGGGTGATACGGTAAAGTGAAACTAGCCACTAATTAGGTGTGCTGAAAGTAATGATTGGGAACTAAAAGGACGGACACCTACACAAACCGAATGGATTCACGCGAAAGCTTTCTCGCATGACGCTATCCATTAGTTTCAATTCTTTAAGGTGAGTGGCGGGAAGTTTGCCATGAACCATGACGTCGTCTAGCTCGCGGCGAAGCTCGTTTTGTAGCTCAGGGCGAACCGCTAGGTCTAGAATGATATTGTAGAGCGTGATTGCGGTACTAGCAGTAGACTCGAAACTGGTAAGGATATGATCAGTTGCAAGCTGATGCGGAGTCGCATCGCCAGGCTTGTAGCGAGCCATAAGCCATTGAGTGAAAGGTAGTTTGCCGTCTACGGTTGGCTTCAGAACCTCTTTTTTGTTAGCCGCGTGCTCATACTCTGCAATGTCTCGTTTGATCAAAGGCTCAAGAATTTGGCGCATGTCTCTTTGCACCTTCAGTGCTGGCAGCAGTAGAATTGGCTGGAAGAACGGGCGAAGCACCCGAGGCACCCAGCTCAAAGCCATCACAGCGAAAAAGACGGACATCGGTAACTGCCGCACCGCTTTAGGCCACTTTCCAGTGCCGACCTCACGGCCCATAAATGAACACGCGTTGGTGGTTGAGACAATTTTCATCATGCCATCGAAGATTGCGACCGCTTTATAGTCAGGACAATACCCAACATATCTGTCGAATGCAACTCGAGCATCCTTTTGCTTCGTTGGAACTTTTACCGGAACACTTCGTGCAAGATCAACGGCGATTGTCTTCCATAGTGTGTCAGTTTCAGTTCCAATGTGTGTCCATCGGCCGTAGGTCACAGTACGGAAAAAGTCTTGCGCGGATGCTTCCTTTTCAGTAAGGCGTTTGATCTCGTCGAAAAACCTGGGCGGATAAACTACGTATTGAAGTCCTGATGCATTTACAACGTAAGGATCCTCCGGGTACTATACCCAGCAAATCAGCTTATGGGAAAGGTAAGCTTCCACCTTTATCACCAACCTTTCGTTTTCCCTCCTCAATTATACGCAAGAAATCATATTTGAGAGTCCTCGAGCCACCTAGCACTGGAAGACCAAGAACATTTTCCAATCTCTGCGGCCTTGTCACGGCACTGAAAGCCCACAAGATAGACGTTATGACAAGAAAGATAATCAACTTGGTAAGTATCGGGTGCTCACGATTGACCTGCGCAGCGAACATCATTGTCATCTGCCATCGGGTCAATCTCAGCGGCGTAAAAGCTTGCCGCATAACCTGCCATTGTTCGATAATGTCACCGAATATCATTGTGAAATCCAAACGTAAGGTCAAAAAGCAAAAAGTAGCCAAGAAGAGACAGGGGAAAACCAGAAATAGCTGAACGTCTCTTGAAGGACCTCTGGCATAGCGATTGCATCATACTGGAAAGGTGGCCCACGCCCGAATGGACATTGAATATTTCTGCATGGACATAGTCTTGAATTCGGCAGGCAAGGATCGGCTCTCGGAAGTCCGAAACCAAGACTCGAGCGCTGAGCAGTCCTGTACCTATGCAATCGTATTACTTTTTCTACGTGCAAGATTTCGCAGCTCCGAACAATGACCCAAGATATGTTCGAGACAACTTTTCGGCAGCTTTTGGATTAGCTACGGCTCGGCGAAGGGCGTTCGGTTGAGCCGAAGATGGATTTATTGTTCAGGGTGAGAGGTAAGACAATCTTCTGCAACAGCTGATGACTAGTGAGAGATCTTGACTTAGTGGTGTCCGTATATTTGAAGTGCTACTCTCGCTCGCGCAGGTAAGTAGACCCATCGAGTTTACTTTTCATTCTCAAGCGTCGTCGGCACCGCTCAGAAAGAAGTGCAAAGCAATATACGGCACAGTGTCCGATAGAGCAACTGTTATAAGCGGTTTTACTTTGTGACTTCGAACTTATTTTAACATATCATCCACCTGGCCGAGCAGATCCCGTACTGCTCTCAACCCTGTCTGATTGTTTCGCGAGCAATCTAAGCCTTCCTCTCTCATCACTGTATCAAGCAAGGCCTGGAACAAGGAGTGTGCGATGATGCCACTCAATGCTCTCTCGATAGCGTCAAGCATGTACCTACTCACCTGCACGAGAATCTTGATCTGCAAGCTGCGGTGCTTGTCTAACAGAAATCCGTCAATCTTCAGACTAGAGACGGTGGGTGGAAGCTTGATCTTAGAGACCGAAGGTGGATAACATTCTAAGGAGTGCTGGATGACAACGAAAACAGTCTCGTAGGTCTTGACTAAGCAAGTGTAACAGGTGAGGAGAGCTAAAGTTGAGGGCACGTCAATTTTAAGTAATTGGGTAGACAAAGAAGATTCAAGAGATCTGTTGATTTCTTCGTCTGCTGAATGCCCTGATGCTGGCTGTGGTGGTGGTGGTGGTGTTGGTGGCGAGTGAGTAAAGAACTGGATGATCTCGAGGAATCTCTCCGCCCCGTGAAGCATTCGTCCGATGGCATTATCCTGGCTTTCAGAACCATCAAGGGTCTTGAAAAGATACTCTGCAGTGTTTCTATTTGATTGCGTGAAAAGAAATGAACTGGCCAACTTGCAAGTCACGATACGATTCAGGTCTTTCATGAGACATGCACTAAGATCCGACAGTTGTTGAATGCAGTCTTCCTTGAGTTGAACGGCAGCCCATCTGGACTGCTTCGTTGATGTCGGCTCTGCCTCATTGACACCAGGCACCGACAGATTCCCGCCCAGTGATGAAAGGTGTGAGGTTAAGATTGGGCGTTCATGCTGTTCCCCGGAAGCAAGGTATGACGAGGGAAGCTCACTGCCAGTCTCTAGTAGAGCTCCGTTTGCACGGTGTTGAGGACTAGCGTCTTGTTCAGAGGAATATCGCATGTCACTGGGCCTGCCGCTGATGATTTGTAAAGGATTTGCTGAGGAACCAACAGCAGCGTTGGCAGTGGTTGCCGGGTTCGCGTTCGGCAAGGTTTGGCGATGGGTTGTGTGGGACTGGCTTGGTGTAGTGTGCAGGAGTGTCGCGCTGGTTGGCGCTGTTGCTGTGATCGATGAAAAGGTTTCATCCATATCAAGTTCCGGCCCACCGTTAAAGCTCATATCCATAATGTCGGACCACGGGACAGTGTCAAGATGTAGCGTATCACCATGGGCGTGATAATCGACGGCGAGCTCCCAGGACTGTGATGGGCTTGATTGCCGGGGAGTTGGAAGCCCTAATTCGCTATTTTCATGGTTCGGCGGGCAGTTTCCATTCTGACGGTTTTGATGGTCTTGTTCCGCGCCTGCATAGTGGCACACGTGGTCAGCGGGTGTCAGGATCGTACAGAAGAATGATAGGTAGTAGACCTGTACCTGCGTCACTATTCAAAGTATTAGGTTCCAAGAGCCGGCTAGCCTGCTGTGCCGGGGAACCAGATATGTCTTCCTGTGTTGGTTGGGGTTGTGGTGTTTGCTGCGCAAGGCCCAAGCGGACCGAGGAGCCTATTGTGCATTTCGCCTGAGCTCTACGACACCGCTGGCAGGGACTATCAGTCGAGGTCATAAGATCACGGTTGCAGCGAAGTTTGTGACCGCGGCACCTATCGCAGGCATAGCGTCTGGAAAAGCTAGAGATTGGCGGCCCAGACGCCTGAGTAGAGTGTTGTTGAATATTCATAAGTCAGGCCCAAGACGCCTCAGAGAGAAAGCGCAGCTAACCACGGGCTGGAGGAGCGTACAAAGTGGTCCCTTTAAACCGCGAGAATGTATCTGTAAATGGAGATGGTGGAGGCTGCGCGGAGATGGATTTGAGAGGGCCCGGGGAAGGGCGGAGCGCAAGTTCGATCATTGGTGCCATAGCGGCCTGGAACGCATAGCACAGAGCGGCACTGGGCGGCACCGGGCCAGGCAGCGCACACAAGGTCAATGAAGCGTAGGTTTTTGCCCGTTTTGCAGCCGTGGGTCACACAGTGGCGACGCTCCGACGCGGGGGCTGGAGAATTGCGGTGAAAGGTCGCCGGTGCTGTTCCTTAGGCACTGAGACGGCAGCAAAATCAGGCGGCTGAGATACTACGTGGCGTTCCCCAGACAGTTCAAGGGCAGAAGGCGTGCTCAACGGGAGGATGAGGCTGGTTCGGAGGTTGCGCTATGGGGCATCTTTCGAGTTTTTGGCGCCCGCTCCCGGAATCCTCCTCGCTTTGCCTCCTGGGCATATTCTTGTTTCGTACGCCGCATGCCATAAGAACAAGACAATTGATGCACATGCACTACTCGTCTATTTAAGTGCTGTTGAAATGATCGCCAATAAGGTGTAAACGAACATTTGAATATGTTAAATTACACATGGAGTATCGTATCTTTAAATACTATTCGTTAACGACTTGACGGCGGTGAGTCTTGGTGATGAGTCTGTCATCAGCCTGCTTACCTCACGGCGAGATATTCCTGTTCGGGTTGGGTACAAAACAGTTCATCCATAATCTCGCTCCTCAATACGATGTTGTCCTACTCTGGAAACCTTCTCGGGCAGCCCGATTTCCCTGATCAGCAAAAAGGATCCGACCGGTGCGTAAGCGGTGCAGCATGTCCTCGCAAGCGGGCCCATTCAATCAATCAGTCCAAAACCCTACGGGCAGCCAAACCAGCCGGCGAATTAGGCAACCGTATACGCGATTTATGTGGCTACCTGTCTACCTTTACGCGAGATCGATGTGAAAACATATCGTTAACGTCAATCATTGACTGACCTTGCCACCGCTGCCTCTCAATGCCAAACCTTGCCATCATTACCTGGTACCACTCTCGCCATCACTTTCCAATATCAATCTGCCGTTGCGTTTCCCGCAGCTGCTTTTAATGACAAAGCTCCGTATTAGTCATGGTACTAGAAAAGGCTCTTATCCCTTACTAGTCGGTAAATGGCCACTTATAATTTGGGGGCACAGCTTTAGGCGCCCCCGGGCGCGTGCGGGGTAATATATAAGCTTAAAATATTAAAATAATAAGCTATAAGCCCCTATTAATTAGGTCTGAGACCCCGATACGCTACCCCGCACGCGCCCGGAGGCCCTAGAGCTGTGCCCCCAAATTATAAGTGGCCATTTACCGACTAGTAAGGGATAGCTTTTGTAGTTGAATTGCCGCTGTAAATTGCCTTCATTGTTATTGACGATATCACACCGAACATAAAGAGCACGAATCCGTAAAGGGGCCGAAAGACAGAGAAATTTTGATTCACATGTAAAACTATACCTGTGGAGCTTGCCAAGAGATAGAGGCAGCTGCCCCAAGGCATCTGCTCCGCGTCTCTTCAGGACGTTACCTATGATAGTCTAAGACTTTCGTGGTAATGTGCTTGTGGCTGCCTGAAACCCCAGCTCATGTATCCAAATTAAGGTTTGCAGAAGGATGATTCTATGCACATACCGCAATCGCCAGGTTATAGCTGACTGAAGCTGCAAAGCACTTTGGACTGTTGGCAATTCTGGAGTCCGGCGGTTCATGCAGAGACAGAAAGCTACAGCACCTACAGGGAAAATCTACCTAGAAATCGAAGTTGTGCGAGCTTTAGAAGTCCACGTAGGGTCTATCATCGTCGTCCAACAATGGACCACCAATTAATGTCCCCTAGCCATCGTTCATGTTCATTCGGCTCAAAGTTGCTAATGTCCTTGTCACGATACTGATCCTCGCCAATAAACTTGGTCCTTATCACAAAATCATGATAAGTATTAGAGTCAGCATCACTTTCCTAAGAACGTCATACAACATCTAATTTAAAGCAGGTAGGTTTTAGCTTAATGCCGCCTCATTCAATATTGTACAGCACACTCATGCGCAGCAGTAGCATGGACATAGGTCCAAAATGATTCACACAAAGGGCGCTTGGCTTAGGCTATGACTTGTTAACACGTCCTCAAGCTTCTTTGGGGTCTACAACTGCTCTAGGTCACTTTTTGTGGCGCCGTTAATTTTCCTAATGTAACTTGCTGCAGATGCTCTTTGATCGATCAGCCCTAATGAAGCTAGCGACTGACTCGGAGACCATCAGAGTGGAACAGCTTAACGCGGAATAAACGCCAGCCTGGACTTGCTTTCGTTTGACTTCTCAGGACACAGTCTCGGCCTTGCTATTGCTATCCATTGAAGGACCCTGACAGCCTGGAGCAGATAGCACACAAGTCAACTCGGGGGTACTAGGTCCAGAGATGGACTCAGAGTAGAGAATCGCCATGAATATATTAAAATACATTTCTCATCTAGCCTTAGCCAGCAACACGTGAAGGTTGAACAAGTAAAGCACGTTCTCATTGCTCAAGCACTTACAGGAGGACGAACCTGGTGCTACCTGATAAGAGGCAAGAATGCCATATTAGCCTAAGATGCCGATGAGGAAGTGTTTCATATGACAATAAGACCACTTTCTGCAGGAAAGTCGTCAGCTACTACGCCTTTCCCAGACGTCAAGTTCAGCCTATGGCTTGAAGCATTGACATGATTGACCTTATCTTGCAGTCCTCTCTAATACTATATCGCGTCATTGTTTTCACTTTGACGATTTCGAATCAATTTTGCTCCTTTTCAGCTTCCAATTCTTAAGTGCTCATCAAGATCAGCGAGTCGAAAAGACACCGGACTTCCTCGTCGCTTTACTTCGCATCCAAGCTTGAAGGCTAATGAACCTCGACAGCACTGAGAGCTGTAAAACGTAAAGAGCACGAAAGAAAAATAATGAAACCAGACCAGACAAGCAATCCAGATTCCAAATTAATTTTTGGCTGACTGAGAGAGGTACGAGTTTCACCCATGAAGTCAGCACTTCGACAAAAAATGTGAAGATTCAGGCATGAAGGCAGACCACCTGCTGACGTTGGGTATGCAGTTACCGATGGTGTGAATGAGGTTGCAATCGCAGGATTTCATCATATAGTCAAGCCCGAGAACGGGGTTACCCAAGTAAGGGTTACTACTTCTTCATCATGCCAATGAACAACATGTCGTCTCCAAGCCAGAGGTACACCTGGGTTCTCCCAGAAACGGTGTCCAAGATGAGGCTTAAATTCCCTCTGGATTTGTGGTCATTGAAGAAGTTGGCCTTGACATTGATCCCGAGCTCTTAGTGATCGGTTTGTCCGTTGCCTCCCACCTCAAGAACGTGAAGGACACTACAATCTAATGTTGAAGTAATCGGTAGCCTACACTTGCAACATTGGCTTCGTTTGCCCTATCTTTCCTGCAAATATTTGTTCGAAAGCAACAAGGATAACAGGGAGAATGAAACATACAGACTTTTTATAAGAGGCAGAAGACAACGACTTGTAAAGAACTTGTGGAATATGGACCTTCTCTGAAGATACGTTAATAGTTATAAAAACGCTCTTAAGCCGATTAAGGTCCTATTCCGTTCTTTATGTAGAATTTTCTGTGAGATGCTAGACATTTGAATTTATTGGATTGAGAGTTTGATAGCTCTGCCTGGTGACATTTTGGTTGTTTCTGCTTAAGCGATCGCTTGGAGCCTGCCGATCTTTGACTGAGGGAAAAGGGCCGAGACAGAGAAATTTCATTTTCATAACTTAGCAGACACCTATAGAAGTCAATAAATTCAAAGATGATTGTAAAAAGGGCGAAAATGTCGACCTCATAGTAAAATCCTCACCTAGAGATGCATCTTCCCCCACACGAGACCCTGCATGATCTCCATCTTTAGCGGCTCTGGGCAAAGCCTTGCCGATCTGCACAAGACCAACAGCAAGCCACTCTGTTTCCATAATCGCCAGCTTGACCCCCAAGACGATCCACAGCATTTGCGCATGACTATGTTTTCTTTTATCGTCGCTCGTTGTTCGACACCTCAAATTGACCAGTTTCGGCGCCCACTCGCGCACTTCAGGATCTTCCCTCACTTTCGAGCAGAGAATGTGACCTTTCTCCCACCATGAGCGAGAAAACTGCTCGTCCAACGCCTATCTCTTCCGGCCCTGTTGAAACCCTCCCGCGACATTTGCGCAGTCCAGGCGAGGACGGATATCGAACCCCAACTATTGAAGATTTCAACCATTCACACGATGCCCTGCAAAAGAACTTGCCGTCAAATCTCGACCAGGAAGTTCCTCCTTCTAACGTGGACGGAAGGTACATGCTCCCTGGTGTAGAGGCAAGAGATATGCTGCCAAAAGATGAGCCTCAATTCTTCAGTGAGAACAAGCTACGGGAGGGGCGTACTGATGACTTTTGGGCGGAGAGGCTCAATTGGAGGCAGCGGATAAAACATTTTACGTGGGCATACTTCACGCTTACAATGGCGACCGGAGGGCTTGCGAACGTTCTATATACTGGTATGAGGAAGGGAAGTCTATGGATTATCTACTCTATGGCTGACCTTTACGATAGTGCCCTTCCGATTCCACGGATTGACCGCTATTGGTGATATCTTCTTTCTTGTCAACATTGTCTTCTTCATTATCAATTGTATTCTTAGTAGCATCCGATTCTACTACTATCCATACATGTTCAAAGCATCTTTTTGCCACCCCACAGAATCCTTGTTCATTCCGTCCGTCATCGTATCTATCGGAACCATCCTACTCAATATCTCTCAATATGGCCTTGCACATACCGGACTCTGGTTGAACGACGTGGTTGAGGTTCTATTCTGGCTCTACTGTGGCTTGGCCTTTACGTTTTCTTTCGGCATCTACCTGACTCTGTAAGAAATAGCTCTCTCTTATCTGCTTTCAAGCTAATGGTTAAAGGTGGTCTACACAGTACTTCTCGATAAGTCAAATGACACCAATCTGGATTTTCCCAGCTTATCCTTTGCTTGTGGTTGGACCTCATGCCGGCGTTCTCACCACCCATCTCTCTGCGCACCGAGCTTTCACCATAATTCTTGGAGGTTTCACTTTGCAGGGAATTGGCTTCATGGTTTCCATGATGGTATACTCTGCGTACATCTATCGCTTGATGACGCAAAAGCTGCCCAAAGAAAGTCTGCGCCCGGGCATGTTTGTCTCGGTCGGTCCAAGTGGCTTTACTGTCTCGGGACTGATCAACATGGCCCACAGCGCGACGAAAATTTTCCCCAAGGATTTCATGGACAATGGAGAACTGACAGCGACGATTTTCAAAGTGGGCTGCAACTGGACATCGCTGTGGCTTTGGGGGTATGATCCATTTCCCGAACCCTTTTATCAAAATCGTTCCACTAACAGCGTCGGTCGCAGGCTAGCAGTCTACTTCTTCTTCATCTCCGTCTTCGCCCACTACTCCACCCTCTCCGGCAGCCGCATGACCTTCGCTATGACCTGGTACTCCTTCGTCTTCCCCAACACCGCCCTCGTCACCGCCACCTTCGCCGTCGGCAAGGCCTTCGATTGCTACGCTATCAATGTGGTCGGCTGCGTCATGACCGGCATCCTCCTCGCCGCCTATTTTGCCGTCTTCGCCATGATGGTCCGCGCCGTCATCGTGCACGAGATTCTGTGGCCGCAGCAGGGCGAGGATAAGAACGAGGGTGGGTTCCGGGTCGAGACGTTTCGGCCCGAGGGGGAGGAGTCGCCGGTCGGTGGGTTTAGGAGGAGGTCCAGGGGGAAGAAGCGAAGCTTGGGAGAGGTCGCGGCGGGGAATGGGGATGCGGCGATTGAGAAGAGCTATGCTTCTGGGAGGGAGGGGAATGTTTGATGGGGTTGTCTGGCCTTTTTGTTTGGCCGCTGCGAGGCTTAACTGGCGTCTACAGGTAGACCAAGGGCTATGACCATTTCAAGGTTTGAATTTACCATCCTAGCTTGGTAGTTCGTGGTGCACAGAATTCATTAGCGAATCGTCTCCTTCACTTACCACCTCCGCAATGTAGGAAGACATTACTAGCCCAATCAATTGTACTCGCCCAAGAATACTTCAGGGCTCGTCTATGTTCAGACTACCCGGGTTGGTATATCCTGATTTATACTCAAAAACACACAAGTGACCATCACATCATAGGCCACTCAAGCAACAAACCCCACCCTATCCAAATCCGGCGCATACCCCCCACCCCCCGCCCCAAAAATCGTCACCGTATTCCCCCCACTCGCCCTAAACCCGCCCAGCCACACCGTATAATTCCGATACAGATCCCTCTCCCAATCGTACCCACTGAGCGGGAAACTGACCGTGACGGGCGTCCCACCGTTCACGGAGACGGCGGCGAGCCGCTCGTTGACCGTCCCGCTCCCGAGGAAGGCGACCTCGCCGTTGATGTAGTCGAAGCGGACGGCCTGGATGGGCGCGGTGGTGGTGCGGATGTTGGAGAGGATCAGGGTGCCGTTGGTGGGGCCGCCGAGGTTGCCGACTTTGGTGCCGCTGGTGCAGCCGGGGCAGGAGGCGGTGGTGGCGCCGGAGGAGAGGGTGCCGGTTGAGGCGGGGATGAAGGTGTATTTCTGTGGTGGGGGGGTGGAGGGGGTGGTAATGGAGGAGAGGCGGAGGGCAAGGGAGCCATGGGCGGCGACTGGGGAGGAGTAGCTGGTGAGGGGGCTGGTGGAGGTGGTTCCTGCCCAGAGGTTTTTGGTCGTTGCGCTGGCGATGCCGAGGGAGGAGAAGTCGAGGGAGAGGGTGCGGGGGGTGTTGGTGAGGTCGACGATGAGGACGGCTTTGTCGCCGTTGGAGAGGCTGCCGAGCCAGATGTCGTGGTCGTTGGTGAAGCGCTGGACGAGGTGGATGGGTTGGCCAAGGGAGTCTTGGTTTATTGCGATTAGATCTTTGTTCTGGAGGATCTTGATGGCGTCTGCGGAGAGAGCTGTTACATTGGTTGAGATCATAAGAGCGGATTTCAGCATTGCCCATGCTGCGAAGTGAGTGGCTTGCTCGTCAATTGCCATTCCTGGGTTACCAACTTCAAGTAAGTCGGCGTCGGCATAATGGCCAGGTCCAATCAGACCAGATTTGGCAACATGGATGGCTTCATTGTAGATACGATATACAGCGGTCCACCCTGTTTGAATGTCGTCCGAGAGTCGGAAAGATGTCGAAAGTCCCTTTGTCCAGTTATTCGGCCCCTCCAAACCAGTCGAGCTGGAGTAAGGGGTTCCCCATTGGCAGACGAGCATTCGAGGGATCCCAACAGCTTGCAAGGCATTCCACATTTTCGAGAAGCGGTTTGGAAAATCCGTCCGCGCGTCTTTAGGCGCATTTTGGGAGGCGGCCGGCCCATCAGCATAGCAATTATCGTCTGAACATGTTCAAAACGGGCTCCATGTTAGGTCTTGTGTCTACTTACATTTAACATATTCTGTATTTAAGCTAGCAAAGAGCGCCGCATCTTGTGCTTCGTATCCAAGGGAACCCGCAACGGGACTAGGGACTTGAGTGTCGCACATCCTCACTCCGGCATCTGAGTACATACTCCATTTGAAACCTTTGGACCTAGCGAGGTCGCTCAAGGGTTTAAGCCCATTTGGGAAACGGTCGGTGTTGATTTTCAGCGCGCCATTGGATGCTCGTGTATCGTCTCGAGATGCCCATCCACAGTCGACTTGGAAGAATGAATACCCGGCCGCGAGGAAACCTCGATTGACCATAGCATTTATTGCAGCTGTAATCTGTGATTCTGTTGGAGTACACGCAACTTGATTGTACGAATTGTAGCCCATGATAGGCGTCGATCCAGGGCTCTGCGCGAGAGCATGATAATACGCAAGAACGAAAACAAAACAAAAGCCTTGTGTACGCAAGAGCATGGCTAATGGCATTCACTCACCGTTCCTTTGAATTTCTCAAAACTTCAACAATGTGGTAGAAAAGCTAGCCGGGAGGACCATTATCCTTTTATTAACATGGTTGTTGCTACAGTTGTCGCCTTACCAGACTCGTCATCCGAAGTGATATCACTGTTACTGACCAGTTCCAGGGTAGCAGAAGTCGGCTGCCCCATTTGTGGACAAAAGGATCGTAGACTCGTTCGGGAGAAAGCAAAGCGAACCCTTTAACAGCGATCTTAGGACTTGCCTAAAATGACGCACTTCTTGGCGACATTCCCCCTGATTACCCCACAATCCGGGGAAAGTAAGCTTAAAAATTATAACTATGGACTGCCAAGCCGCTCTTTTCCCGCTGCTTCCATCGACAAATTTTAATCTTGCTCACACGCGGTTCTAGATTTCACTATTAACATGAATTTTCGCAATATGCGGACCATAGAAACCGGATTTTGGCACTCTTGGGACATCATGCTCACCGTACTGGACGTCTCTCGAAGCCACATCTTAAAATTTGGGCTGGAGACCTGTCAGAGCTGTCACCGCATAATGCAAACCGCGGTCAGGAGTCTCATAACCAACACCTTTTAGCAGGTTCCATGATTTATGTAGCGGGTTCGTCCCCAAAAATGTTCATCTACCGGACTCCGAACATCAAGTGAGTAATATTGAGTTTTTATCATCTTTGGTATCTCTTTACGTCCGTCCCTCAATTTAGATTAAGGTTTTGAGCTTTGGATCGAAAAATCGCTTTTTTGACAATGCCCAAATATAAGGACATCAGAGAATCCTGTCAGACTAGCTTTTCCCCATCTTTTGCAAACAGTAATATCAATTCTACAATTTGCAGTCACGTAGTCAAAGAAATCTTAGTGAAGCTTCACCACATTCCATCAAGGTCCACCATCAAAACCTACTATCATCGACATTTAATCATGCAGATCTCTCGCATGATTGGCGCTTCCGTCGCCTTCATCGCACCCTTCCTCTTCTCCATCCCAAATTTTATCGCTCCCGCCATCGGCAGCCCCATCGCATCCAACAACACCACACCCGCGCTCTCCGAACGCGACGGCCTCTCCTGTGCCTCAAACAACGGCTGGGCTGTCTTCTCCAAAAACTGGGACTCCAGCTGCCGCGGCATGAAGCCCCCCATCCTCATCCCCGGCTTCTTCAACAAACAGCTCTGGGACGTCCCCGACGGCCGGCGCTACTACAACTACGACCGCATCATGTGCTACCGGGGCAAGGATGTGTGCGCGTTCATGAAAGACATGGGGGACGGGGAGGCGATCAGCGGGAAGCAGGTCAAGGCGATGGTGAATATGCTGGCGGAGTGGTGCGATGACAGTCACTGCGGGAAGCTGGAGGCGTGGAAGGTGGAGGGAGATGTCCACCAGGGGCATTTGAAGATCGATGGGGTGAAGGATATTGGAGGGTGCTATGGCGTTTGCCAGTAGGCTTCGTTCCCTCTATTTGGTGCGATGGGCTTTGGGGAATTTTGAGCGTTCCTCTCAACGTTGTGTGCTGTTATATGTGGTAAATAGTCTGCCTAGAGAGATAGTAACAGGCAGCAGACAGGAAGCTTTCTTTATTTGCAACGACATCCGTCTGAGCGTCCCTACCGTAGGATATACTGATCTGCGAAGACGCTGTCCTACCTAAAAAGGAAGACGCTATCCTGCTTAAAGAAGACACTACTTTATTAAAAGAATACTTTTGACCAGCCGTTAGATATATATATATATATATTTTTTCTAAGTTATTTATATTTCAATTACTTTTTTATGATCACTACGTTTTTATAAATATATTAAAATTATATCTTGGAGCTCAGAAATAGGGAAAAGATAGGACAAAGATAAACATTTCTTACTCATAAGCTGACTTTCTGTGATAGAGGGCTAGTAAAAGTAGAATGCTAGTTGCTATACGCCAGTTTTGTAACGACCAAGTTGCCAAGCTCCTTAGCTGAGTACTCTTAAGAGTAGATGACAGCAATCATAGCCGATTATTTTAATGTTGTTCGGGGCAAACAATCCTCAATCGGCCACGATTTCTGTCTTCCAATCTCGTCTGCTCTAGTATCTCATAATTCTCTTACACTGATGTTATATTTGCGTGTGCTGTAGCGTTAATAACGGTAACGAGACATCATTTGTTTTGCGCGGGAATGGTAGGGGTTATTCTGCCGTTCGTGGCTTTGCTTACTTGGCTAATATCGTACACCTAAACACACATCTTCAATGTGCTGTATAAAGCTACCACGATGATTCATTTAATTCCACCAGAGCCATGTTCGAACTCCTACTCAAAATACACCGCCTCCGGCTTATGCGCAGCAACCTTCCCATTCTTACTTCTCAATATAATCTTCGGATCATCCTTGCTCGCCTTGAACTTCTTCCCCTCAACCTCCTTGCTCTCATAAGCGATCTCCAGGACCTCCCCTTCCACCCACCCAGGCATAGCCTTCCACGTCACGGCCTGGCCCTTTTCAGGAAGGCGGTCGGCGGAGGCTTGAGGCGCGGGAGCGTCGGCAGGTTGATGCTTAGAGCCGATCGTGCCATTGGATTTTGTATTGCCGCTTGATCTGGATTTGGCGGCGCCGGAGTTGGACTTTTGCTTCTTGGACGAGGAGGACGGGGCTTTGGCACGTTTTTGACCGGGTTCGGCGTCTTCCTCGTCGGCGTCTTCATCTTCGTCATCGTCTTCTTCGTCGTCGTCTTCCTCCTCACCGTACTCCTCGTCATCGTCTCCTGCCTCATCGTCCTCGATAGCGTCGTCATCGTCCTCATCAGCCGCTTCCTCATCCTGCGCCTCCTCTTCCTCCCCACCGGCCTTCTTCCTCGCCCTCTTCGCCTTATCCGTATTCCCCACAAACTGCTTCCCCTCAGCGCTCTCCTCTTGCTTCTTCTGATCCGTCTCCTCCTTCTCGCCTTCGCTCATCTCCTCCCACGCCTTCTTGGGCAGGTATCTCTTCTGCGTTCCGTCATCCTTCTTCGCGTGCCCACTGCCCTCTTTGGTCTGCCATTCCTCATCTGTCCATTTGGAGAGGTTCTTCTGGGAGTCATCCTGTCCGGATTCCTTGTCGGTCGTGTAGTCGCCGCCGCGCTTTTTGTATTCGGAGGCCATGAATTGCGCCTGTAGGTGGGTGATTAGCATTGAATTTTGAAAGTAATGAGGACACCGCAAAGGCGCCGAACAGATGTGGTACCGCATCAAGTAAATCCGCGTGGGGGACTAGGGGTGCCATATGCTTACCTTCCTAGCAGACCATTGTCCAGGTGCACCACCCTTGTCGCCATCTTGGACCTCCTGCTTGACCTGGTCTCGAAGCTCTGGGTCGGTGTACTTCCCTTTGGGAGGCATATTGAGATCAAGTATGAGAGCGAAGTAGATTGAGGGATGTAGAGCCAATTAACGCTATGAGATCGGGCAGAGGTAGATAGACAGACAGCTCGCAGACTCCAATTGAGAGAAATCGAATAATTGTGTTAAGGCAATGAAAGACAGAAAAGACCTTGTGGAAAGTGTGGATGGTCTTAACCTCCACCCAAACACATTTACTCTCCTACCTCCCCCCCCCAGCCCAGCACTCCATAAGCTCCGTCCATCCCAGCCACCCACCCAACACCAATCGAGCCACTGCTTACCACGACCCCGGACCCGGGGCCGCGTACCTGAGCAAAATGCATATCGTCATCGATCTCGAGATCGATCGCCGCATTAGCGAGCCGCATTGGCGCAGGATCCCTGGAGCTTAGATAAAAAGTCCCGGATTTAGACTTTGGGGGCTAGCCAGTTTGGGAGAGCTCGACATGGGGGATTGGGTCATGACGAGCGGATGAAGTAAGAGGCTCAGAGTGGAGCTGGGGGACTAGCTTTGAGAAATAGGTGGCTCGGTGGGCAGTAAAGGGAGGTTGGCTATTGGGTCGTAAAGACTCCCACAATTAACCATATTCGTAGAAATATTGGAGACGTTATTTTTCATTATTTTATATACTATGTAATAGTTATCTGGAAAACAATTGAGCTTTCTAAATCTGTTCCCAGGTTCTATTGACACATCTGCGCTTCAGTGTCCGTCTATACATGGGTAATCAAGGCTGTAACCCGTTCGCTAACAAGAACTCGTTCATCACAGCGTAAGCAGCTGTCGCATTGTAGTGCAAATTGACCGCATGTCCTGTATCCGGCTGGATGTACGCCTCGAACTTGCTTGCGTTCGGGAAGTACATCGCCGCTGCAGCTGGAATGCTGCTCACATTCGGTAATCCTGTATTCATGCAGTCTCCCCCACAATAGATGGCGTCCTGATTGCCGGTCAGGATTTGAACTGGGCCAGCGAAGGGAGACGGTATAGGAGCACCACCCAGTGTCAGTAGCTCGCCAACGGTAAACGGCTGTTTCGTTGCCTCTGCATAGTAGAGGATTGCCGGGTCGATTTTGGGTGGGTAGAGGAACTAAACGATGCCGTTAATGGAGCACCAAAAATACCAGCGCAGAACTTACATTGTACTGGTTCGCCCAGACATCGGACCAAGTAATATAATTTGTCGCAAGATCTTGGCCAATTGGTGGAGGCGTGCCATCGTAACCTGCAACAAGGTCCCAGATCTCTGTAGTGTTGACGATCTCTTGTGACAACGATGGATCACCACTTGCCTGAGACACAAAGGCAAGAGCCGTATTCAACAGCGCCTTGTTACTGGCACTACTGCCAAAACGAATAGGCTGGTTCAAGCGCGCAATCTTCGCGTGAAAGGAGGCAACCGTCGTTGGGACAGAGCTACCGTTAAAAGAGAAGCCTTGTAGGACAATAGCATCGGTACTGTTGGGGTACATCGTCGCAAGCTGGTATGATTGCTGCGATCCAAAAGAATCTGCACCTGACTGAGCAATAATTGAGACTTCGGTGACATTAGAACTTACGTCCGACATTCGCAATAGACTTGAATGCTGGAAGACCCATCCCTGGGGCCCCATCTCTCAGCATAGTATTGATCTGATGTAGCGCCGATACTTCCGCAGGTGCCTGAACCACGTTGATCGGATCCGCGTGCGTCGAATTGCCAATTCCAAAACGGTCATAGCTCAAGGTGGAAAAGCCATACTTGTCAACGGCGGAGTCGATGTAGCTATAAGCGTAATTGTCGAAGGGAAAGTCCCAATATCTGGATACGTCAATGACATCAAAACCAAGACAATTCTGGATCTCACGATTTGTCGAACCCAATTCCATGGGTTAACACCTGCACAGTGTTGCTGGGGCCATTGTCCGGCGTACAGAGCTTTGCGCTAATCTGAGCTGAAGCTTCTGTATTTGCATATCCCGTCAAAACTTCGGCGGTATAATTTGTGCCACCGTTGATGCTAGTGAAGTTTTGGGTAAAAGCACAAGCGTCTTGATTCCCGGTGAAGGTCGGCACATTGAAGACACCTTGTCGCACAGATATTTCGACAGGAATACTCAGCATTTGGCATTGCTTTGCGGTGGCAGAGCCGAAGACTAGGCATAGAACAGCCAACAGAAAAGGAGCCATGGCGATTGGTGAAAGAGGTATGAGCTTTAGCAGCACCAAACGAGATCTTGAGAGAAAAAAATAGCGTGCGTGGCAGCAAGATCACGGCACGTTTTGTAACAGAATTTCAGAGAGCGAGTTCTGCATACTTCGAACTAATGCAGAGGAGCGTAGTCAATCGTCATCCTAGAAGCGGCTAAAACGTAGAGCATGTCATCGGCTGAATAAGTACTTTCGATCAATCAAAAAGGGCAACGTCGATGCTGAGAAAGCACGGGGTAAACGCTAGGGATGGTTGCCTCTGTCCTCGTTCTGCAGTCGGTGTACTCGTCTGACGGTTCTGACAGGGCTTAACGTCAGGTTTGGCCGGCCAGGTGGCTAGTGGAAAAGGTACAAGAAGATCGGCATATAAAAAGTTTAAAAGATTTGGAATCTGTCCTTGGATACCCGATGTTTTCCAAATAACTGATCCGCCAAGTTCCCAAACAAAGAGTCCTAAGGTAAGAATATAGCGCTGTCAACGCCATGGAACAACCCAGCATGCATTCTCTCACCGCCATCATGGTAGCACGAGCTTACTTCTGGCATGCGAGGTACACGCAGCAAGTCACGCATCTGGTCCGAAGCTGCACTGGACATCTGCATGCTTTGAAGCCGGGAAGGAAGCTTTAGGAGCGATTGAGGATCCTCAAGTTCCCAGGAACGGTAAAGATCATTCGCGACTGATGAAGTAAAGGGCGCAGAAATCGGAAAGAAAATTGAAAGACGACTTGGAGGTTATCGTCATAGCGAGGTTCCAGAATCTCCGGCTGCTCCGATGCTGCATGGACCATCTCTCCGGTAAAGGCTCGGGAAGAATGGCCCGCAATGGCCACCGAGCACCATCCTGCCAGAAAACGTTGAAGCTTACGTTCAATGCAATGAGGTTGGACCTTTGAACATCCCAACGGCTCTGTCAGCCAGCAATAATGCTGTTGACGAATAGGAGAAGGAAAGGCCGGCGTTGCGTAACACCTTTCTTATTCTTGTGATGCGCCTGCAAACACAAATAGCTCGTGAAGCATATCCAGATACTGTTGCGAAGGATGCGCTTCAAACCGGTCTACTTCACAAATCCTCTTTAGTATTACAAATATCGGGTGTTTTTTCGATCAGTCTGCCTCGGTCTCTATTATCCTAAATTTAATCTGTATTGTTCCGGCGCAGAGTTAGCACAGACCGAAGCAGAATAATCGAAAAACCCTCAACATTTATAACACTGCAGAAAATAACGCGAAAATTCCAGCAACGTTTTCTGACTTTAAATAAATATGAAAATGTTACACTAACAGTCGGTGGTTCGTGCAAAAGTCTCCATCTGTTGCTTTCTTTTCTCGCCGCTCAATTTTAAGCGTCACAAGCATAAAGTTTGTACAGTACATGTCTTCCTTCCACCCTTATCCTTCCTGTCTCAGCCGATGTCTCGGCTGCTAGCAGTCACGGCTTAGCAATGTCATAGCCTCCACCTTGAACCTTCTACATGCTCATTCTAATGGAACTATTCGTATCGTCACCTAGTCTGCACCACCAGACGCGCTAAGGCCAGGTTGTGTGTCGAACTGGGAACGGATGGTGTCGAGCTGGGTGTCGAACGAAGAACTTGAATTACAGGTTGAAGGACATTGAGGCAGATCCGGGAATGGATATGCCTCCGTGAGGAGCTGAGGAATCGAGACAGTCCGGCAGAACTTTGACACGTCATGATGGGATCGGTTGCTGCGACGGCCGACGAATCCTTCCTCATGAAGATGTGCTACTCGAAGTCTGCGAAAGGCCTCCTCTTACGGCGAGCTATCCCTCGAAGAGGGGAATTCAACCCGCGTATGAAAACATGAGTTCCTATTGGCAACCATGCGACGATTCGACAAAGTCTCCGTCCTGGTTCTTCGTCTCTCAACTTCATTAACTTGCAGCATATGAGGATCTAACGTCTCCGCCGATCAAATTATATTAAACTTCAATTTTATGTCCCGCGATGCAGGAAAAGGCAGCTCGAAAGACACAGCAAGCTACTGAACCTCTTGCATTCGTGCCCAAACTGTGAGATATCTTCTCCGTCATGGGCCCACTTCTCACCCGGGCCACGTTTCTCCTCTCTTCCCTCCTCCGCTGTTCCTTGCCGATCGGAGAGGGGAGGCTGTTGTCACTATTTCCCTATTCGGAAGAAGCAAGAACTCGTCGCCGTCGTCGTCCGACTTCCCGCATCCTGAGCTCTGTTTCCAGCACCGTCTTGAGATGAGGCACATCACGCCTGGCTGGTCGATTGCCATCCTCGGCTAAATATTTCGAATTATGTCAACCGCAATATCCTCACGACCCATCATCCCCACCCATCACCGGTCCCCAACAGTTCTCAGGACACTTCCTCCTCCTCTCGCCCTCCCAATCCGGCCACCCCCTATTCACGCCCCCCATCTCCGGCCTCAACACCCTTGCCACATCCCTCACCACCGGATTAAAATGCTCGTAATCATCCGCCCCACTATTCTGCATCTCAAACCGATGAATCTCCGAACTCATATCCGCAAACAACTCCTTCCCCTCCTCAAATACTCCCGCTCATCGTACTTACTCCTCGCCTCCTCCCACAGCCCCCGAAACACGGACGCCTGGTCCCGCGCCGCGTTGGCCCACGTCCGGTGCCATACATACTGCCACTTCTGTGTCGTGCTCTTCAGCGCCGCATTGCTCCCATCCGGTGAATCGCCCGGCCGCTCGGGGACGTGCATGACTAGTTTCTCGATGGTGTGGCGGGTCTGTAGGGCGGAGATGATGCGCTTGTAGGAGTCGCGCTCTTTGCGGAGGAGGGCGATTTCTTGGAAGAGCGGTTCGAGGCCCTTGTTTGCTTCGGCGGCGAGGCGGCGGAGCTGGTTGATAGTGGTGCGGGGTTCGGCGAGGTCGTCGACGTCGACGCCGGCGTGGCGGCAGAGGGTGTTGATGTTGTGTTTGAAGGTGAGCCAAGTGGCTATCCAATCGTTGGGGAGACCGTCTGAGGCGGGTTCCATGGTATATGACAAATGGTCGGCAGGAGAATGGTTGGCTGTTGCATCATGGATATTGCTCGGTAGGAGGGAGGAGGAGCTATGTGATAGATGCCGTAGAGGGATCGACGGTGGATTAGATCGATCGCCCCTGTCTGTCCCACGGAGATTTTCTCTCCCTCGAGCCTTTCTGAGAGCAATAAATCGGCGAAAGCCGATATCCTGCAAGGAAACTTTCATAGATGTTTTATCGTCCGTCAAATCCCGCAAGATATCTCTTTCTAGTCGCCGGTCTTTTTCAAGTTGGGAAATATCTGAAAATCTGCAAGAGTTGTTTCGCTCGACGACGGAACGAAGTTGTGCACAGACTTCAGCCAGTCCTAAACTGTAGGCGATAGGATCTGTGCGATAGTCTTGAAGCGCATCCTCCAGCTTGAAGCTGTGTGTACGAAATGAGGATATTGTCTTGAATCTGTGGTCAAGTTCGTTCTCTGCAGGTAAAAGGCCATCGATTAGATTAATCTGTAGAGCTCAGCATTAGAATTTTTTCCTCGCGTCAAAAAGGTAGAGTTCGGAAGCAGACTTACTTCTTCTCGTACATCAGGCACTCTAACAATAAAGAACGGCACATAGGAGAAATACCATCCGATGAAGATGTACGTGGCAGTGATCAAGATAGGTATCAAAATATATTGAAAAATTGGCACGACGTAAGCTCGCACAGTTGATGAAGGGTCATCCATAATGTAAAGAAAGACTAGAGAGTGTAGAGAGTACAGATATCCTATTGAACAATTACATGAAGAAAGCAGAAGGTAAAAGAGTCAAAATTTGAGAATCATACTCTCCCCAGACATTGCGCCGAGGCGTTTATGCTGGTGGCCGCATGAGTCACTGGCGGTCTACCTGCAAGGCTAGGAACCTAAGCCGACAACGATATGGTCGCCGATCTACGCCATCAGATATCTTTTTTATCGACCCGATTCTCCTAAGTTCAAGAACAGCGCCTTATAGGATAAAGTTGTGGGATGAAAAGGCCGGGCTTATCGTTAAATTAATCTCTTCAACTGGTCTGAAATCATCTCTTCTATTTAAGACAATTGGACCTATGGGCTCCGGCGAGGATCAAGTCCTCGATTCTGCGCTGTGTATGATTATTCATGGATTATTGTGTGTATACGTGATCTCCCAGGTATTCATATTTCCTGGCCTGCCTGGCGGCGCCGGTCCCAGCACGAAAAGCTTACCTCCTCACCTGGGGCTGACTGGTACATACCTTACGGTACCATGCGAACGGGTCAGTCATGTAACTTCACCTCAAGCATTGTGTCATGAACACGAGGCAGAGACATTGATGTAGGTTGGGTATCATTAACTTTCCGAATATTGAGCCACGCAATGTGTCATACAAACATCATGTTTCTCCAAACACAAAGACTCCTTTCCCATCTCTGAATCCCTCTAGAGTTCCCTGAACAGCTTCTTTTAATACATCTTCCTTAGTCTGCCAATCCCACTTGCACTCCACAACAGGTACATCCTTGAACCTCCCTTCCTTCGTCATTCTCAGCACATCCTCAACTGTCTGCCTCTTCTCTGTAGGATTCCGATCACTCCATTTGCTCACCCAAAATCCATCAAAATGAATATCCTTGAATATTAGTAGACCGGTCGGTAGCTCGACAGGTCTCTTGCTCATTGCACCGTACGTCACAACATGCGCCCCTGGAGAAAGGGCCCTGGCCACAGAGAGTGCGCTCTTTCCACCAACGCAATTTAATCCCAGCTTAACCGCTTCTCTTCCTCCATTCGTCCACTCCTTGACCATCTCGGAGAATCCCTTTCCCAGAAACTCCTCTTCGAAGACAACTTTTGTAGCACCTAAACCTAACAGCTCATCTCTTAAATTTTCCCATCCCTCCCTCCTTCTTATCACGTTAATGCTCTTCAATCCCCATTCTCTCCCCAACTGGATGGCAGCCCTCCCTACCCCGCTATTCGCCCCGTTCTGTATGAACCACTCCTGACCACTCCACTCCCACGACGCGAAATCTTTCAGCATTCTATACGCCGTACACGGATTCACGCTCACAGTCCCAACTTGTAATGGCGACAGACCCTCCTTATCATTGATTTTAAGCACTTCACTCTCGTCGATCTGCATGTGCGTCCTCCAGGTCCCCATCCCCGTCCGGCCCATTATCACCCAGTCACCCTTCTGCAGCGTCTTCACACCTCCACCCGTACCGACTACCTCCGCAACGCCTTCATTTCCGCCCACCGCGCTCGGCGACGGCGTACCGAGAAGGGTCGTCTTTTCAGGTCTTGAGGGGTAGGTTCCTTCTATCTGGTTGATGTCGGCCGGGTTGATAGGTGAGGTAAGGAAGCGGAAGGTGACAGTGCTGCCGCTGGGTGGGGAGAGGGAGTGGCCGTGGAGGGAGAGGACGGAGGAGGGTTCGCCATGGTCGCTGTAGACGAGGGCTTTGGACTGTGTGTATCCGTATGCGGAAATGGGGCGGCGGGTCACGGAAGGGAGAAGATGTCGGGTCTTTGAGCGGAGAAGAGGTTGTGGATGCGCAGTACAAAGCTGCGCATGGGTGGTTCGGAGGGAGGAGGTGAACGATGACGGAGGCTTCCGGGGGATGAGGGAGGGCATCATGAACGTGGTAGATGATGTACGCGAAGATGGAAAATTGAGAGAGCCAAATGATTGGGTTCAGTCAGTCATAAAGAGATAGTCTAGCCATCCTTCCTCTACATGTTTACATGCAAAACATTTGCTCTGAGACCTTGATCTGGTAAAAGTTGGAGTCAGTCACTTTCTTCCCCGCATTGACATTCTCGATCCAAATATGGTATAGCACTCTTCAATTGACTTTTAGCTCTCTTGCTGTTTTGAAATCCCAGCTCGCCCTTTCCATCTTCACTTTCGCATGCGGCTACCCGTGGTCAGACACCGCCTTGATTGGCAGCGACACGAAGAGTAATGTCTCGGGATGGATTCTGGTGGCAGGCGACGTATGTAAGTTGAACGCTAGGACCGTAGCTACCCAGCGTGAGACTTGTCGGTGAGCCGAGTCGATTACACGTGCCGTGAGGCTTATTTTACCTAAGGTATTGATAACTTCACCCTGAGCGGGATCTGTTATCGCTAATTCAGTCAGCAGCGCTAGTCCTGATTGTTGTTGTCGGGCGCTGTACAATTTCCGCATCCCTCCACACGGTCTGCAAATTTCGGATCAGAGCAAATGGAATAGGCTTCATACGAATACTATATGCGTGACGCAAGACGGAAGTCGATTACCTGCTTTAAATGCTGGGTTGGCCAAAGAAGGTAAATGGGATCCCAAATTACATCGAAGGCCCAGTTACAAGCAGCCGTTAATCGTGAACCATGCCGCACTCAAATACCCTCTGAAGTAGCCGCCGACCATCGCCGTATCTCGTCAGCCTGTTGCTCGTGCCCCGTTCCCGTGCAGAGATATTAGAGGCCGGACCCAGTGGAAGGTGTGAGAGAAAACATTCATGAATGAATTTGATGGAATTAACAATTATTACTGGAAGAAAACATAAAGAGTAGAAAACATATAATACCGTTAGCGGCGATAATTACAGCAAAGATTAAGAGAGATCTCACGAAAAGTGTAGGACCAAATGGCCTGAGAATCTTGGGTGCGTGGTACAAAGAAGGTGTTGAAATACACATACCCTAAGGTAGTCTTCTGTCACGGTAGCCACCGTATTGGACCCGCGCATCATCGATCCGCAGTATTTTTTGTACGTTTTTTTTAATGGGTAGATAGCCAACAGATCCGGCCCGTGAAGATCTCATGGATGCTTTGAAAGCCGCAATCAACATTGAGCAGAACGAAAAGCGAGTGGTTCGCGATTGATTTGTCCAGAATCTCCGAATCAAGTCGGTCCTTTAGTACCGTAATCTGCGCGGTTTAGGATTTTGAAATTGGCATAGTGTTAGTCTATCAATCATGCATAAAAGTGAGATCATCCTCCTCAAGTGGTCCTAACTTCAAGGCTATATCCAAGATACAGTGTGAATCTGGTCGTAAATCGACGCCTGGCTAGGTTTACTTGCGCTTTGACGCAATCTGTTCCTACTGAAATGCTCGGTGATCTTAAATCAACAAGGCTATTCAGCAAAGGTTTTCTATGCAGGTTACAAACTGGCGAACGCAAGCCCGGCATACGCTGAGCGGCTACACAGCCGCTGTGTAACATTGCCCAGCCGAGCTTTTTACGCGCCTTCTCTCCAGTTTCACAGGCTAAAATTGAATAGGTCTTTCTTTTTCGTTCTCCGCCTCGTCGATTCCTCCCCATTTCAAAATTTTTGGTTGAGTTCTTCCCTCCTTAGCTTGTCCTTTCAGGTGATTTCGGGTATTGAGTTATGTACATTTGCAAGTGAGAGCCTCTGAAAACTCAGTCAGCCTGGCTCAGTACGACTGCTGCTTCGACTCATTTGATCCATGCCTCTCATCTTCACGATAGTCCTACGTTTGACGGCTAATTATGGAATCTCATGCTCATACATTACCTTCTCTAGACAAGGAACGGTCTCAAATACATGATGGTAGGTTTCTCGGATCGCATCTAGTCCCGGTTTTTTTGTTTTCTGCGTTGCATCATGCTCGTCGGAGCCTAACGATGGGGCATCATTTGATAACAGTATCAATAGCGATCGAAGAGCTCTTCAGCAAAATACTGAACACCCTTGCCAATACGGACGCGTTCAGCCGGTCAGCGTCTCCCAGTAGCTTCATTATCTACGCACACGATAATCCCACAAAAGGTACCGCAGATGCCGAGTGCGTCGGTCACTTCATCCAATGGCTGAGAAAGCTTCGGTGCCGAACTCTCTCAGATAGGTCACCAATGCCGCCGTTCTTACGCCGAGAAGGAAAAGTTGCCGCTGTTGAAAACATCTTCTCAAATCAAGCCTGTCTCCTTCCAGCGAGCAATCGCATTGATGACGCGGGAGATATCATCAGTGTCGACAAAATTATAGTGTGCAGCTCTTCATTACTTAAACGATACTATGTAGACGACTTCACATCTCCCTATATTAACGAAATCAAGGTGTTGTATGATAAATTTCAACATGAAACGCGGGATGAATTGCGGAATGAGATTCAAGCTTACGTGGAAAAGCAGTGCGAAAAGGAAGGTTTCCATCATGTGCTTACAGAAATTGCTTTGGTCGAACTTAGACGCTCTCAGGATGGCGGTCATCACGGGATTGTCCCTATTGCACTGGACGAACATGGTCTAGAATATCTACCATTTTTGCAAAATTGCGAACACTATCTCAAACTCGAATCTCCGGCGAGGCGCTCTGATCTGCATTACCTTTTCTTCAATCTCCTTCAACGAGTATATACCGGGGAGCATGCGCATATTGCTATTTGGAGAGACTGCTACAAAGAGGCTAGCAAGAAATTGCAGACTCAAACCCCTGCAGAATTTCAGGCGACCATCAACGAAGAGATCATTAAAGCGCAAGACGTCTGGCTGCAGCACCAAAGTGCTGCTACACGGGACAAGGACCTTGATAGGCGCGGTAAGCATCCTTGTAGGCTCCAAATCTCTACCGTACTGACTGAAGGTAAATCGACAGCCTCATTTCGCCTTAACGACGCTCCACAAGATTCAAACAGGCTCAAACATCTCAGAAATCTCTCCACTTTACCATACCAGGATCGCAAGGACCGGAATCCAGAAAGAATTGAGGGAACCTGTGAATGGTTCACGAATCATGAACGCTTTAGACATTGGCAAGATAGCGAAACATCATGCTTGCTCTGGGTCTCTGCAGATCCAGGGTGTGGGAAATCCGTTTTAGCAAAGTATTTGGTAGACCATGTACTTCCAACTACCGGTAAAAGAACCACCTGCTATTTCTTTTTCAAAGACGACTTTGAGGACCAGAGAAACCTCCAGAGTGCCATGCGCTGTATTTTGCACCAACTCTTCAGTCAAAGGCCAACTCTTCTCTGCAATGAAACCCTCAAGAGGTTTGAAGAAGATGGACAACTTTTGAACTCCTTTATCGGCCTCTGGGATATTCTTATTAGCGTTGCAGGCTCTAGAGATGCTGGAGAAATTATTTGCATTCTAGACGCTCTAGATGAATGCAAGGAAAGCGATCGATCCCAACTAGCAAGAGCTCTGAATAAGCTCTACAGTAACGAATACAGCAAACCTAGCTTGAAGTTTCTCTTGACCAGTCGACCGTATAGCCACATCCAACGCGACTTTCAGACCCTTGAGGACCGTCGACCTACAATTCATCTTAGTGGAGAAAACCAGGCTGAGGTCGACAAAATTTCACACGAGGTTAATATTGTTGTCATAGCTAAAGTGAAGGAACTCAGCGCACGTCTCACGCTTCAACATGAAGAAGAACGGATTTTACAAGACGAGCTTACCCGTTTCCCCAACCGAACTTACTTATGGGTTTATCTTGTCTTCGATGTTATAGGGAACAGTGCCGAAATCACGCAGCGTCGCCTAAAAGCAAATGTACGCCAGATTCCCAGAACAGTCGAGGCAGCGTATGAAAAGATTCTTAATAGAAGTAATGATGTTAGCAAAGCTAAAAGACTTTTACACATCATTGTTGGCGCATACCGGCCGCTGTCACTGGACGAGATGGCTATAGCGTTAGCTATCAGAGAAACCCATCGATCTCGTGGAGAGTTCGAGCTCGAGCCAGCAGATCGTTTTCGCAAAACAGTCAGAGCGCTTTGCGGTCTCTTCATTACTATTGTAGATTCTAGAATCTATTTATTACATCAGACTGCTAGAGAATTCCTTATTCAAAAGACGCCTGCTAGTGCTCCAGACTCTTTCATCAACAGCGGCCTCTCCCCAAAGTGGCAAAATTCACTTTCTCCAATGGAATCACACTGTGTCCTGGCAGAGATCTGCTGCTGGTACCTCAGACTCGAGAAAAACGAGGGTACATTCCTAAATTATGCAGCAACAAATTGGGTCTCCCATTTCCAAAATTCACAGGGCATTCATAAAAAGGACTTGGTGCTTCTGGCTGAACGGCTTTGCGATACAAGGTCACCAAAAAATTCAGAATGGTTTCGAATCTGCTGGACTACATCAGAATACTGGAGGACAACATACGAGACCGCGGCAAACAAAGATTTTCCAGAAGGGTTTACTACTCTAATGATTGCATCATTTTTTGGAATCGAAGAAGTAGTGCAAATATTAATAAAGAAGAAGACATATTTAGCTTCGCAAGATACAACGTGCAGACGATCCGCTCTATCCTGGGCTTCCATAAATGGACATAAGAAGATTGTGGAGATCATTCTAAGTCAGGTAACTAGGATCCAAATCATGTTTGAGCGACTGGCAAGGAGACACACCATTGTCAATTCGAGAGATTCGTATGGTAGGACTCCAATTTCATATGCCGCTGCCAACGGGCAAACGGAAATCGTTGAGTCTCTATTAAAGAAGCACGCCATAAGTAATCTGGGCTTCTTTCACGAGCGCCCACTAGCATCAGCAGTATCTGGTGGCCATTATGCCACAGTGCGACTGCTGCTCGATAGAGGTGCCAACATTGAAGCTGAAGATAACTATGGTAGAACAGCGCTATCAGTGGCAGCACAGGAAGGCCGTGGGACTATGGTTCAATTACTGCTTGATAGAGGTGCCAACATTGAAGCTAAAGATGAAGCCTATGGTAGAACGCCGCTGTTACAGGCAGCATATGAAAGCAATGAGACTATGGTCCGACTACTGCTTGAAAAAGGTGCCAACATTGAAGCTAAAGATAGGTTTGGTGATACAGCCTTATTATGGGCAGCATGTGGAGGCTATATGACTGTGGTACGACTCCTGCTCGATAGAGGTGCCAACATCGAAGCTGAAGATAACTATGGTAGAACAGCGCTATCAGTGGCAGCACAGGAAGGCCGTGGGACTATGGTTCAATTACTGCTTGATAGAGGTGCCAACAGGGAAAAGATAAATACAGACACACCGCTGTGAGTGGTATTAAATCGTGGTTGCAAACCGTGATGCGACTGCTGCTCCACAAAGGTGCCGACATCGAGCGTATACCGAATAAGTTGAAAGCAAAGGGTGGTTCTCTAGTAACACGCAGTACAAGATTTAAAGCCTATCTAAATCTTTAAACATTTACAAGCGGAAATCTCTATTAGCAAGCGCTCCACGTCCTACAAGTCCTGTCAGACTCCGATTCGAGCCCGATCTCCTCTCTCCTGGACCCTCCTTTGTCCTCTGCCCTCTCCGCGATCGATTGTGTCCGATGTTTCCTCTGCCAGAACTTCTTACGCACATCATCCGCATGCCTGCATCATTGTATCGGAGCCCCGCCCGCAAGAAAACCTGGCCCATCATCAGCCCAGCAGTCAGTAGCTATTTCTCGAGCTCCATCAGTGCACCATGTACACCAAGAGCACGGATAAGGACCCACCACCTCAACCCTTGTACTAGAAGGAAGAGCACATGGAGCTTCTTCTATGCAAGCGACAAATCCTGGTTTAATGCAAAAGGAAAAAGAATTCCTCATTCTCAACGATGGTATACAGGTGAAGACAGAGTCTTGGAGTGAGGACTTCGGATTTGTGTACGAGATAAAGCGATACTCAGCGAGGCAGGTAGGTGGATGGTTCTAAGGAGCTGACGGAGAGGTGATGGATTTGCGAGTGTCAACGGAGCGACGGCCGCAAAGTATGATTTTCAGTTATTTTCACTCTTAAGGCTCTACACAAGACTTTGTTGGCTTTATCAAGGACATTACTCAGTATCTATTTATTAGCTAGACTGCCGCCAAAGGGGTGATTCTACGATTGCGATACTACATGTGGGTGAATGAAATGCACCTATCGTTTCCCAAACCGCAGGTGACGAATGTCAATAATACGACATTAGGGATCCGTGGTCGGGTCATTGTTCATATGATCAGTGAGGTGGCAGGGTACATTGACGATGGGCGTCGAGTTCACATACATCCATTCCTGTTTAATTATACCATTTGGATGAGCGCTGATCGTACCGGGAATAGCGGGCAAGACATATCGACCGGCAGCGTCTCGGTCTGAATATGCTTCGCTGAATTCTGCAATCTTAAAGTTTGCGTACCCGTAATGACCATTGTCTTTGGGGTCGTTGCTCTTGAGCACCGCGTAACCAGAGTCCCAACGTTGCCGCGCAATGTTATACTGGATGAGATCTGGGAGGCTCAGCTTGGGATTAGATTTCGTCGAAGAAGCCCAAGGGACCGGGGAGCCGGGTTTGATGTTTGAGGTGATGAACAAGGAGCCGTAAAACCAGTATTTGCCCCATGTCCACGCCATAGGGTTCGTCGCCAAATGACAGGACGCGGGTTCCACTGGCCTGGCGTAGTTTTTGAGCAATGATTGAAATACCTCGATAGCGATAAATGCCAATACCCCCAAGTCGCCATCTGTCGGACTCGCAAGCTGAGCAGGATTCTCATTATCCGGCGGCCATTGGTACAGCTGGCTATTATCAATAGGCAATACGTCCCAATAAAGTTTGGATAGATCTGGTTCGGCCGCCCGAGCTTTCAGTAGATTAATGGCACCGAGGCCGAAAAGGAGGAGCCACTTCATAGAGCCCAAGAATGTTGATGTATCTGTCGGCGAAAGCTAGTGAAACAATGTTTGGTTCAGAGTATGCTAAATCGGGCCTAGATACGAATGGATACACGAGAGAAGAGAGAGGTCCGTGGAGACCGAAGCAAATGCGCAAAAGGGAAGAGAGCGATAATAGTACCTTAAATACCTGAATCGCATCGGTAAATTAGGAAGATACCGCCTTGTTGACGTCTCAACTGTCTCGGTAGGGTATCATGGAAAGGGCAAACATACCATGCGGCAGAGTAAAGGCAGAACGCAGGCAGAGCATCGCCAACACAAGGCGTAATAAAACGTTCGATAATCCTGCAGAAGATCGTGATCTTTGCCGCAACCGGTTTCCCCGACCCGAGACACGTGGCATCGACCCACCGACCGGATCTGACACGAGGATCAAAGCTAGGAAATGTTGGCAAAGAGCCAAGTGCAAGGTCATGAGGCGTTTCCGAATTGATTGGACATCTAGTCTAAAAAGATAGAAGTACCCAACGAGAATACCACGTGCCTCTCTGAGGCGCAGCATTACAGGGAAACAGGGTCGGCAAGGACGCGGGCACAACAAAGTTGTGGCTGGACCCCCTATCAACGGGATCTTCACCATCTTCACCATGACATCGGCTACCATGCTTCTACCAACTCGACAGCTTCAACAAAGCCCAGCAGTCGTGCGACGAGGGCTGATGAAATGTCTCTCTGGAATGTTAGCGTTAGTGATGTCGGCTTGCCTTTCATGCCCTCTCGACTGGCCTTTAGTAGCCTGGTAATAACATTTAAAGACTAAGTGACGCGTCATACTGATCCTGCACTTAATTTAATCTCCATATATTCCTTCAAAGGCATCTTCTACTTCATTCAAACCTTTCTATTCACGAATAAGCCATATTCCTCTTCTTGTCATCCCTTAGACTATATCGTATCTTTGGACCTTGCGTCAACAATCATAATTGTTCAACCCTATCACCTACCAAAAAGTGATGTGCCGCCAATCCAGGCTCTCTAGTCTCTACGCATTTCTTTTGTCCTGTAGCTTTCTTTTCGGTTGTGCATTGGCAGGCGATCCGATGTACTGCATTGGAAGGCCAATGGACCCAGCTGCCCAATCATCTAGCCAGGGAGGTCCGAAACCTTACCATCCAAACGCTCAATGGTGGAAAGACCTTGCGGCACGATGTAGAAGCGAAAGTCATGTGAAAAGGAACAATCAGGCAACGTATATCAAAGGCTTCTTTTTTTCGTCCCAAGGCTGGGCTGTTCGAGCGTACGAGGGTACTTCAGCAAAAATATACTGCAGTGATCGTTTCGGCGACGATGCGAAAGGAGGTGATGTAGGAAATATTATTACAAACTGCGACGGTAGTCAAGGAGGCTTCAATCGCCCGGCTGGATCCACGAACAATGGCCTCACGTTGGTGTTCTACGACCCTATCGCTATCAATGGGCAGGGACCGATTACTGGCTGAGTTTGATCCCTAGCAGCTAAGACAGTGAGTGGAGGTAGGGGTATGGCATTCAGTCAGTGGCCATTAATTGCTGTCTTTTTTTCTAGATTTCATTATAGAACAGAGTCTCTTCATAGTATAGTAATTTGAGAGAATTCAGGATGTTGAGACATACTGCATATCTAATACAACTCTCAATCTTACTACCCTTGGCGTACTTTGGTCAAAATTTATTTTAAAGATCATTCAGTCATCCAATTTAGATTGCTAATGCGGAAAATTGCACACTTTCCATGAATTTCTTCCGGACTATGCTAATATAGACGGTCAGCCGGGAACAAGATCCCATAGCATTACAAGTCTAACCATCATATTTCCAATCCTGAAGTTCTTCACGTGGGCACACCGACGTCGTCGTGCCAGATTTAGAATCTCTGCGCCTTAATGATTCGAATCACTTGAGGTGTTGTACGTGTTGACGGATTTCTATTTGATCTGCCCCGGTCTACGCCTTCCCAGCTAAAATATTGTATGGATAGATTCAGGATGGCACAGGTTGAGACAGGCTAACCAGAATGTTGTTGATGTTTATAAGGCCTTAAAGGATGTCCATCTTGAGCGTTGTATGGCCCAACTTCCAAGACAGGCCAGAGAAGTATAGACGCGGGAGACCAGGAATGGGAGGCATCAGCCACACATTTACGAAGTGGAAGATAACAGTATGTCTTGGATTAGATATCGACTTCTGTGTCAAGCTAAAAGTCCCAACTTGTGTTTGCCAAGGCTGAGGATGCCAGCCTCCATACCGGCGAGGCTGTGTATGCCTTGGGCCACTTCCCCACAATCACTTGACGCTAAGATCTGCACATCTCTGAGTTAGATAACTCCGAGCCACATAGTCGCGCATGGATCTCAAAACATGATAATTGTTGGGCGTACGCATCATCTCCAAATCGAATGCTTCCATATCTATCGGGACCTACGATCTGGCAAAATGAACGAGAAGCATCGCGGCGTTTCTGAAGCGGAGTCTTCAACATACCTGGTGTGTCGAAAGTTCCTGTGGAATACCTGTTTTACAACAAATAATCCACCTTTCGGAACAACTCGTTTGTTTCAAATCTAAATGAAATGATTCTCTCGGTTTACTTACTAAGAGCTTTAAAATGAGCCTGGCATCGGCGTTCAGCCTTGCTCACAGCGGCAAGTCTAGTACAAATGTATTGTTTTAGATGGGTATAAAGTCAGAGGCGTCTCTCTTTACCGTAGGTCCGTAATTATACCAACGTACGCCGTAGTCAGTACTATCATTGATTCTACAATTACATTTGTCCTTTGACTAAGTCATTCGCCAAATCGATATTCAAAGGTTTGTTTATGTCCTAGAGCTCAAATATTGTACGTTTTAAACATCGGAATGATCCTCCACTTTCTACTTTGGTTTGTTTGGGTTCTTTCGTCAACAGGAGGTCCTCTCCAAGGTAATGTCGAGGAACGTTCAAACGATCTGACGGTGTATGAGCCACGCGATACTGGGAGCAATAGCCCACTTTCTTACTTTGCAGACACGAACAAATTTCATGCGACGAAGATCCAATGGACTGTTGGACGTAAAGTCTTCCAGTATGAAGTTGATTCAGAACATATATGCGATGACGACATACTCGAAGGTGTCTCGCGTCCGGGTATATTTGGAAGAGGTCTATTAGCAAAGAGGAAACAGAAAATTAAGATCTCAGACTACATAAAAGCCGTCCAGCGGGACGAAGCTACAGAGAGAAATCTTTTGATCCAAGATCTCAAAGATGAAATTGCTAAGTTCGACCCCTACGTCGAGCAATTTGGAAATTGCCCTTCACCTCATTCCAAAAGAGAGCTGCTGCAGGGACGGGCTCCACAATACCGACCCATGCAGGTAGATGGTCGACGACTAGCGCTTCGTATAGTCTGTTGGAAGTTTGGCGCAGCCTACATCTTGAATTTCGTCAACAATCTCTTCGGCGGCATCCTCAGCGGGCTCGATTGGGAGACCTCTGCAAAAAGCGCGGCGCTCAGTGCTTCAGGCGTTGCTCTGATTCAGATTAGCAACGGCATCATCGACCAGCTCAACAAAGAACAGAAACTGGCCCCGGTGGTATACGTGTTATGGCGCTTTACGATCGGTCAAATAGGCAGACTAATTGCTTCTCTTGGGAAATCATCAATGCCTCAATGTATGGACTGGGACTGGCTGGCCAATTGGGCACCTTTTGGGACCCCCATTAGGAATGCTCCTGCCAGTCCATTCGCAGATCCAAATGTCCAGGCACAGATACCAACTGCGGTTCAAGTCGAAGATGCGTATCAAGCCGGCATAATTCGAGGTATAGAATTGATGCAACAAAACGGAAACTTTGCAAATTGGGGCAGGATTGAAGAGGGCCAGGGCGCCCAGGGCGGCGGAGGCGGCGGGGGCGGCGGGGGCGGCGGAAACCAGAAGCGGTTTACTAACTCAACCGGGATGGTTGAGGAGCGACAGGATAATGGTAAAGTCACGGCAAATGACGGCATCTCTCTGGTGGAAGGCAGCGAGACTGCTTGGGAGAAGGCACTGTCACAGGACAAAGCTACGTGCGGCAAAGGTGCTAGACTTTTGTCAGATGTATTGGTTGACTTTGGAATTAAGGGATACGATCCAGTACCTATTGGTACACCATAACCCTCATGAAGGTTTACACTATGGGTTTTGAATATGTTGCAGAGCTCTCTAAGCCGTTCAATAGGAGTCCATCAAGAATCGGGTTAGGTAAGATCTTGCGCTGCGCTGGCGCAGCTATTCATCCTCCTATTCATGGTCATTCGACTGTCTCTCATTTGCTGTCCGGCTTGTCATCCTTCAGCGTCGGGAATTTTCCACCTTCTCTTTGTAAGACTAAAGTTCCGAATCGCTTTTTATAATATTACCTCACCGTCTCTACAATCGAGGTGTCATTGCTTCGCGGACTCGCTTCTTCTCGCGGGTGGCAGCCCTTTTCGAAGTAAATCACAGTAACCAATCTGAGAATTAGTGTCGTAAAAGCTTGCAGGGAGTTATGTTTGCAGCTCACCATTAAAATGAAATCACGAAATGTGTCATTCAATAGTTTAAAGTAAGTCGCTGTGTACCCGGACAGCCACTAATTTAGTAGGTATCTCTCCTTGATGATTTCTATTTGGAGGTAACCACATCTCTGAGACAGATCTCTCTACTGAAGGATACAACTAGTACGGGACAAAGGCTGTGTAAAGAGTGTATTGCTGAAAATTTCAAATTTACTGCAAAGCTCTGTCTTCTCTCCGCGCGCTTGGTTTGTCTCGATGCGGGGAATCTTCGGAAATATATTGCCGCTGGAGCTCTAATCCAGATTAGACTAGATAGATAGGTCCATCATCTATCGACTCTGCTTGGATGAGCAAGAAGGTTGATGGCCAGCCTCCTCCGCACGAGGCATCTCTCCTTCCGTCAAATCAGGAAATACAGATCTAACGCCTTTGTCAATCCCACCCCAGGCATAGCAGCCGTCAATTTCGCCGGTAGTGAAAGCGCGCCTGCAGAACCAGAAGGAGGTTTTTGCTTAAGAGGCCAATTGATCGCAATCAAGGACAATATCTGCACCACCGACTTCCCTACGACATGCGCATCAAATGTCCTTGGTGGCTTTCGAAGCCCTTACAATGCTACGGTGGTGGAGCTTCTCACGCGAGCGGGTGCGGTGATCGCTGGCAAGACGAACATGGACGAGTTCGGCATGGGATCACACTCGACGCATAGCAGATTTGGCCCTGTGATCAATCATCAGAAAGATCAAGCACGCACTGAATTGTCTTCTGGAGGAAGCTCCGGAGGCAGTGCTATGGCTGTTGCAGATGGACAAGTATATGCGGCACTTGGAACAGACACGGGAGGTTCTGTGCGTCTGCCAGCTGCATATACAGGTATAATTGGGTTTAAGCCTTCATATGGACTCTTGTCACGATACGGTGTTGTCGCTTATGCGAATTCTTTGGACACTGTCGGCATATTTGGGCGGACAGTGATTTCAGTCCAATCAATCTTCGGTATGAAACATTATCAATTTGTAAAACTACGCTAACTTTTGCAGCTCTACTAAATCAGTATGACAAACGCGACCCTACGAGTCTGTCACCACCAACGCGTCGTCGCATCGCTGCGTCTGCACGGACCACATACAAAGCTACTTCTCCGAGCCCATCGTCGCATAGTGTTAGTCGAAGAAGGCAATACCGGATTGGCGTTCCGCAGGAGTACAACATTAAAGAGCTTCATAAGACAGTGCGACAAATCTGGGTCAGGTCACTGCATAGACTTCAGTCGCTCGGCCACACCATACATCCCGTGTCCTTGCCAGCTACTAAGCAGGCTCTTTCGGCTTATTATGTGTTGGCTCCAGCGGAAGCATGCTCGAACCTTGCAAAATACGACGGGATCAGATATGGACAGCACCTGAGTGGTCTTGACGACGAAGAAGGACAATTGTATGCAAAGGCCCGTGGCGAAGGCTTTGGAGAAGAGGTCAAACGCAGAATTCTACTAGGCACATACAGTCTAAGCGCAGGGGCGATAGATAACTATTTCATCCAGGCGCAGAAGGTTCGAAGATTGATTCAGCTGGATTTCGATACTGTATTTCGCCAGGGAAACCATTTGCGTGCTCAGAGTCAGGATGAGAACGACACTGACAAGGTCGATTTTATCCTGGCACCAACTGCACCTACGCCGCCACCGACACTGGTGTCTCTTAGTGGCGCGAACCCATTGGATGCCTATACTAACGATGTCTTTACTGTCCCTGCCAGCCTCGCTGGACTACCAGCTATATCAATTCCTACTAGGGCAAAGGGCGTGACAGAGCGTCCGATTGGCATGCAGATAATTGGACAATATGGATTTGATTCTGCTGTTCTCGATTTAGCTGATCAACTCCAAGAAAATGCCGGATCGTACAACTCAAATGAAGCTAGTTGATATGGGCTTGAAATCGACTACAAGAGTCTTCTGCTTCTTTGAGCAAACTTGCTATGCAATAACTTGGGTATCCTATTCGATGCAAGTCTGCGAATTCAGCCAGGTAAAGCACAGTGCGACATCAGAGAGGATCTCAGAATCCAGTCGTCAAGCCAATCCCCTGAAGATTGACTAGACCCGCCAACAACTACATCCTACCCGTATCAAATACGATACTTGTCTGTGACAGAAGCAAAACCTGGTCTGCTATTATAGAGATGGGGGTTTACGAGGTCAAGGATCGAATCTAAAGTCAATTCTTGGCGCAAACCATGATGACCAATATAGAACCCTACGACGCCGTGGCATGGATCATGTTTGGCAAGCCGACTGGTAAAATTATCCAGGATTGTGCCTGGGGCAGCGTTTTGGTCTGGGTTGGTATGCGGCTTAGAAAATCTTGGCACGAGTTTTGATCTCGTCGACAAGGATCGGAAGTCGTGATGTCAAAGCCGGTAATAAGGACTTCAGTTACAGTCACTTCATCCACATGGGATTTTCAATCCTGCCAAACAATCGCATCATACATACGTGCAGAATTCTGTAACATTCCGTGACGTATTCTACCCAGTCACCTTCGGTTTGACCGGAACCTTCCTAGTTCCATTTTGCAGTTAAGGCTTGCCAGGGGCAATGATGATGGATTCATCGGCTGTCATGTCGGAATAGGCAGTGTCATCAACGTTCTCCATGACTCCGACTGCACCTTCAGTCCTTTTGCGAATCACGGGCGTCGTTTCATTGGGTGGGGACTGCAACCGCCACCCTTCCAGCAAAATCTTCTCTCGACGACGTATTCTCCAGATGTGGAGCAGCTTCTCGCTTCGCAGGTGACGAGATCCTACGTGCTTGCGTCTGCATATGGTCTCCTCCACCAACGCGTCATTCTCGAGAAGCGGGTATCTCGATCTAGTTGCTTCGAAGAATGAAGTCATTTACATATTAGACCCGCGGATGATGAGGTAGGATGTATTTATTCATATCCATTCCACAGCGCTTTCCTTCTTCCCTCGTCATGCTGATTCATTCTGTTTACTCTTGTTTAACATGGTGGCCAAGTACTTTCATGCTTCCAGCCTCCTCATGGCGGCCGGGGCTGCTCTCGCTGCTCCCGCGCCACAAGTCGATGGCTCTAGCGCTGTCAGTGCCTATACAAGCGATAGCTTGGGCCAACCCGCTCCTACTGTTATCAGCAGCCAAGTGACTGGTGTAACGTCTCATGGTCCGTTCAGTGGTACGCCAACGACTACCGGTGCTTTGACTACAGACACTCTGGCAGCATCCATTCCAGCACTGCCAGTGAACCCTTCAGAGACCGAGTATCCCAGCAATGGCGAGTTGACCGCACCTGAGCCAGCGCCGTATACACCTGCTGGGGGGCTTGGTACAAATGGCAGTGAGCCGATCTACAATGTCCAAAGTGACTTTGACTATGAATCGCTTGCGGTCGCACTTTACCAAGAATGGATCGAGCTCGACCTATTCCATGACGGTCTTGCCCGCTTCTCCGTCGACGACTTCACAGCCGCCGGTCTCACGGCTGAGGACCGCTTCCTGATCGAGTTCATGGCTGATCAAGAAGTTGGCCACGCGACCCTCCTCTCCAACATACTCGGTCTCCAAGCCGCCCCTGTGCAATGCACATACAACTACCCCTATACCACTGTCCGCGAATTCCTTGACTTCTGCCAGAAGCTTACTCGCTTCGGCGAATCAGGAGTCTACGGCTTCATCAACCACCTTACCAGCCGCGAAGCTGCCCAGCTCCTCCTCCAATCCATCTCCACCGAAGCGCGACAGCAGATGATCTTCCGCCAATTCGACGGTCTCTTCCCCATGCCCGTCTGGTTTGAAACCGGCATCCCCCAATCCTGGGCCTGGACCCTCCTCGCCCCCTACATCTCCTCCTGCCCGGCCAACCAAACCCGCCTCGCCTGGCAAAACTTCCCCGCCCTCAAGATCCTCAACCAGCCCAACCCCGCCCGCTCCGACGCCCGCCAGACCGGCACCAACGAAACCGTCGAGCTCCCCCAGGGCAGCGCCAATACCCTCTCCTCCGCCGCCGTCCCCCCCGGCCAGCGCTGCATCGACTCGACCGCCGTCGGCACCAACTGCTCCCCCGGCATCACCCACAACCGCTCCATCCCGCTCTCCTACCCCGGCCGCATCGTGCAATTCCAGTGGGAGTCCCCCGGCCAGCCCGTCGGCCCCAACAACAGCTACATCACCTCGACCTCCGCCGGCGGGCCGCCCCGCTTCGTCGCCTGGGCCACGCAGCTCAACATTACATACTCCGCGCTGACGAACGTTAGCGGGAATACGGGCCAGACGGTGCAGCCGGACGTGAGCACGTACGAGGGCGATCCGGCGATTAATGGGACGATGTTTGTGGCGCTGACGGATGAGGATGTTCCGCTTAGCCCGTTTAATTTGAGCTTGATTAATCCGCATGTGGTTGCTGGGCCGGCGCTGTATCAGGCTGGGTAGATATTGCTATGAGACAACGATCTTGTCATGGAGACTACCTCAACTTATATACGACCAAAAGCTTATGATGTAATACCCTGCAATATTCTATTATCTCGCTCGCATAACCAGACAAGCCCTAAGATGTCACCTGCTATAGCATAAACTTGCTTCGTCGTATTTTTTCATCGTAGCAGAGCGCACATAGAACTGATCTCATACTTTGATCCGTACAACTCAACTAGCCTCTCCGTCTTGCCGAACATAATCTTCCGGACAGGTCCCTGACCTGCCCTTTTCAGCATCATTTTTCTCCTCAGCCACTTTACAGAGGATCTCCCTAGAGCTCAGCGTGGGTGTGAATCTCGAAATGGAAAGGAAGGATTGAAAAGAATATCCACCTTGCGAGGCGCGTAAATCTGAACCCGAGATAACTATGAGTGAGACGCTATGACCCGTAAGGACTCTGCGCATCAGATGTGTGTCTGTTCTTGTATTCAAAGTCTGTAGAGAATATAGGAAGAATAATTCGCTTGGTCTACAGTCACTGTCCCATCCCTATGGATATGCATGCCTTCTCACGCCCAAACCCCTCTTCGCAAATGCAACCGGGAATTGAAAACCTCGCCTTGACGAATTTGTCAACCCGTTTCCTCTCTCCTCTGCCTCATAAAAGCCGCCACCTGATCCACCTTACTAACAAAAAACATTCTCTTAGCATTACTCTTCCACACTAGAACTCCCACTTCGTCTGCATACCTCATCGGCTTCTCATACTCGTCCTGGTTCGGGAAGTCCTTGAAAAGAAACCCATGCGTCGCCGTCATTCTATCACGTTCGATCTGCCACAGGTTTATCTGGTCGATGATGGTGGGTGGGAGGATTGAGTGTTGGAGTTGGCGGGCCGAGGAGGATTGATCATTTGTGCTTGATGAGGATGTGTTGGTGTTGTTAGCGGCTTCCAAGGCAGCATGCTGTCGCATCTGTGGGTGCGCGTGCGTAGAGAGATATGAGATGATTTGTTCGGCGGTGATGCCCATTTGCACAGCGCGCTGCACGGAGTGTTTGGTCATTTTGCCTGTGACGAGGTTCGGGTGGCGAGAGCGGAGGTTGACGAAGAGAGCGAGGAGAGAAATCTGCAGTGGCGAGGAAGTATATGCGTAGAGACGGTAATTAGTTTCGATTATGATGAAGCCACCTCCGCCGGTGGAGGATGAGCTGTGTAACGAGGAGGAGAGAGTGGAGCTCACGGATGCGAGAGCGGATGTGGAGTCTGAGGTGAGAGTTACGGCGAGTCGGGTCGGGTAATAGTGTGACGGTGTGGGCTCGGTTTTGCTGAGAGGTGGTTGATATACAATGCCCATCTGGTTAAGGTCGGCTAAGATGCGGCGTTGTGTTTCTGTCAACGAGGCGAGGGAGTAAGACCTGCCAAGTTCGAGCGAAGAAACAAGGAAGAGGAACGAGAGAATCTCAACCTTAGTCATTTGGAGGCTTTCGGCATTTTCGACGTAGATGAAGAGGAGAGCCCAGACTTGAGTATTGATATCCTGCAATACGAATGCAAAACCTTCTTTGGTGATTTTTGGTCGTCCGCGTAATAGTTCAATAAAATGCCCCATCTTAAGAAGCTCTATCACACCTCTGGACGGTTCGCTATTAAGGAGTGTGGGATCTAGCTCAATATTGGCACTATTCCCCACCATGTAGCTCAATATTCCCTCCCATTGATTGCGGGCAAACGAGTCGAGCTCTGAAATTGTGACTTGAGACCGAACGGGTTCTTCATAGATGACGCCAAAGGACTGATGCTGACCTCCGCCAGTAAGGGCCAGTCGAAGAGAGCGGGCGAAGTTGGTTGTCAGGGCGAAGGCTTTGGCCTGTGATCTGGTGGTGGTATCTTTGAAGATGTGATAGCGTCGCAAGAGCTCTATAGCATTCTCTCGCTCGCTTCAAAAGCAGTTAGGAGCGATATCTCAGAACCGATAAGGAAGCTTGCCGTCGGCTGGTAGACTTCACCCAAAGGTCAAGATCGGCGACAGGGAGGGGCCCTTTCATGTACAGCATTGCCATCACCAAGCTTTTGGCTGCAATTCAGATTAGCACTGCTACTTGCAAGTCTTCAAAGAAGCTCACCAAGATCTGATAGCCGCTTGCGAAATATGGCCAGAGCTGAGGATGGGTGTTGGTACAGACGGAAGAAATCAGTGCCAGGGAGTGTCTCGATACACTCCCAGGACTGGAGCATGGAGTCGGACATGTTGGGCAAGCAGTTATCAGAGAAGTGCTCGCCCAAGTCCGTGTCATCGATCGATCATGGCGTTGTTTGCGGAGAGATGCCTGGAGATCTGAAGGCTGCAATTCAACATTGCGTGTAGAAAAATCCCGGCAAGCCGCAAAAACCACTCGCGCACTTTGCTCCAATTCTCAAACGACTGTTTGAGACAAGAAAGAGAAGTGTAACGCCGGCCTCGAATGTTGTCGAGAGCTCTACTCGATAACGATGACGGCCGTAGCGTTTGTAAGAAAGGTGAGGCTATATCTTTCATTACATTGTTCAATTTATGTTCCACCTATTGTGTTTCCTTTCGTGTTCCTCACCTGGGATTCTACTTATTCGAAAGGGTTGGGAACGAGTCAGCCAACAGCGTGGGCCCCCTTTTCCAGTAGAGTCTATTTGGAAACTTAATACTATAAGAGAGTCACTTACAACTTTCTGGTTTAGGTTTTTGAGTCTTTTAGAGCAACTTCAGGTTTAGAGCCTCGGTATGGGCTTTCCAACTTATCGTAAGTACAGTAGCTAATTGACTGGCAGATTGCTTGACAGCGTGCGTGACCGTGCCGTTCGCTTTTTCTATGTGGACGAGGCTTCCATTCATCTTTTCATCAGCGGACTGATTTCAATAGCTCCGAGTTACGTCAGCTTCGGCTGGCAAAGTCCATTTTGAGCTCCCCATAGAGAAGCATCATACCAATCGTCTTGGTATCCTTCATGGGGGTACAATCGCGAGCATGGGTAAGATCACTCGGCAGTAGTTAGCCGCTCTATTTACACGTCTTTCAAGTCGACCTTGGCGGCTCCCTTGCCCTCGCATCAAGGGGTATGTTCTCTACCGGAGTGTCCACCGATCTCAATGTGACCTACCTGAACGAGGGAGGTAAGATAGGAGATATCATTAAGGCAGAGGCAGTTTGTGATAAATGTATTTACCGTTTGACCATTCACAAAAACTGCTCATGCTGACCTAGTGTAGTTGGAAAAACCCTCGCATTCACCTCGATACGGTTTATCAACAGGAACAACGACCTAGTCGCTCGCGGTAGTCATACAAAATATGTTGTTCAGGCCTCCAAAGACCCTCAGAATTCCGAATGGGAAGGATTCTCAGCGCCAGGCAAAGGGCCCAAAGTCACATTTACTCACCCTGAGGTCGAGGAAATGAAATTGTAGGGAGAGTTGCTGATAGACAAGAAAATCACTAGAAGTCACAAAATTACTCGAGGTACTCAACCCGTTCTTGTAGGTCCGCATTCCTCGCCTGCTTCAAAAGCCCGTGTAGTAAATGTTCGATGGCACTGCAGTGCGCTGCACAGGAGGCTAGCTTATGACGTTGAGGCGGAGGACAACCTGTTGGAATGCAGCACGATCATCGAGATGCAAAAAAGCTTAACTATTCAACTATCTCCGTTCATTACTTCATAGATCCCAGATGGCGACGGTAAGCATTTGACTTTCATCTTTCGACGCCAATTGCAGTGTTGTAGCTGCATGTTTTCTTTTGGACAAATGTTCGAACGTATCTTCGCCAGATAACGTATACGCTTCACACTTTGTTTTGTAATTCAGGCCTTGGCAGTCTTCGCCCATACGGTTCGTCTCACAAGTTCGCCAAGTTGGTTCATTTGTTTCTGTTTGTTGTCGCGTCGACTTGGCTGGCGATTTGGCGCTCTTTCCATTTTTATGCTCCTTCCCCTGGCGGCGGTCTTGGTTGCCTGTCCACCCACGTTCTATTCCAACATTCACTCGCATCTCACTTTTCACCATCACAACAACGAAACTTTTTATACCTTTGTGATGCCCATGGAGCCGATCCCTCTCCACCCTTCAGTGATTCTACAAGGCCACGAACGACGGTCTTCAATTCCAAGACCCACCTCCACTTATCCATTTTCCAAGCCTTTGCCACTTGCGCCGGGCCCGAGCAGACTCGGGTTGATCGGCCACGCTGGAAGCAGACTACCAAAATCTGATACGACGACCTCTATTGCCGACACGCCATCGCTCAGTCATTCCCGTTCTCCCAAGAAACATACCAAGAGAGAGTACGTGGTTCCCCAACGGCAACTGCTAGGCCCGCTAGGCCCTCCGACCCCGAAGTCGTCAAGCATCTCGACTACCTCGTCCATCAGCATCACACCGCGCCACAGTCCAATAAAGTTCCAGACTCCTACCAATTGCGGCTCGGAGATGGGCGGTCATACTGCAACGGATACGTCTCCAATTGACGCTACGACTTGGAAGGAGAGAAGTAAGACCAAGCAGGAAAACCAACTGGCCTGTAACAGCCACGATCTCACCAAAAGAACTGCTACGTTAGGTCGAGGAGAGCTATCTACAAGAAATGCGAAGGATCAACATGAGCTAGAGACTCCGCGACTTCGGAGACTACCAACGCCTGGGCCATTTGCTCATCGCGCTCATGCTTCCCATCCCGCGCCACACACAGGATTACCAAAGGTGAAGAGGAGCCCCAATAGGTTACGCGAGATCCAAGACGTATGGTCTGCCTATGCAGGAGTCTCGACCTTAGACCAGACGAATTTGATTCGCAAACGTCCTACACACAGCGTAACAACACCTAGTCTTCAGGAATCGTCATCGACAGCCTCCTTCCAAGACAACTGTGAGACTGATGAAGATCCACGCTCAGTGAGTGTGCTGAGAGCTTCATGTTATGAAACCAGAGCTAATTCATTAGCAGATCTATTTTCCCCTTCCGAATTCATATTTTCTCGGCAGACTCCTGACGCTTATCGACAGGCAAAGACACTTGGATAATTTTACGTCAAAAAAGGACGACTCTTCAGGGACAGCATCACACCAACCACAGAGCAATCAGGACTCGGAGGAAGACTCAGACGCTGCGGATGCTCGGCGGGCTGCAAAAGCCTTAGAGGAGCTGAGAATATGCTGCAGGTCCGAGGAGGCACTAAGAGCCTTTGAAGCTTTCAGAATACAGTACAGTTTTGATAAGAGAAGGAAACATCTGAATTCAACGCATCGCGCTGCTGCAGTGACAGCCCCGCCGCCTGCCTATTCCCTTTTGGATGTGAAAAGCTTTCCGAAGCTTTCCGTCGTTAAAGAGAAGCCACTTAAACCCGTCTGTAACAACGACGTTGGTGAGGCACCGACAAGAGCCAAAGTTGGAGGAATAGCCAAGAGCAAGACAATGGGTAGCTTACGAGTTATTCCGTCACAATCGAGTCCGAGCCTACCAGGCCCAGTGAAGGATACGGATAACTCTGGGAGTGTTGCTCAAACCCCTAGCGCTCAAAACACGCCTCGCATACAGCGAGCTTCGAGACAACGAGCCAATACAGAATACTCTAGTGTCCAATCACCGCCTCAACCACCCAGAGCAAAACTGCTGAGAAGGCGCACAGAAGTAGATGAGAACTGGACCTCCAACGCCCCGCCCGTGCGTCTGCCCAAGTCTCAAACGCTGCCCTGGCTCCAAAGAAAAAGCCCCCTGAGAGCTCCCTTTGGCCCAGAGGCACCAAGGACGTCGAAGACGCCGATGTCACTGAGCGGCAGGACGCCAGCGAGCTTAAAGTCGCCGGAAACTGCGACCATGGTCGGAGAGTGCGGTGTGAGCATTAGCTCTGGTTCGAGGAAGAGCAGTGGGTCGGGGACGGAGAAGTTGAAGAAGGTTTTTACTGAAGGGATGGGTGTGGTGAGGCGGTTGGGCAGGAGTTTTACCGGGTCGGATTCGGTGGTGAATGCGAGGGAGTATGGGGCTGGTGAGAAGAGGAGTATGGAAGATAGGGGTAGAGAGTGGCGGGATAGGGGGATGGGCGGTCCGCACTGGTAGCGAGGGTGGGCGGAAGCTATGGGATGGAGAAGTCGATCTTTGCAGCGCCGGGGAAGTGGTAAGGAAACCGTGTGATGGATAGTCTGCAGAGAGCTGAACTGGTGCAATGTTAAAGTTGTGGGCATGGAGATCTATCTATTAGTGGACAGATAGAGACTTCAAATACGACGCTCACTGTTGTTTCTCTCGGCCTAACCAAGTACTCGCTAAGTATTTTTATTCCACACTCAGAATTCCAGGTCCCTTCCAAGGACCCCAGGTTGAAACCAGATATCACGACCGTTCGCGCACTACCTGTTTAGACACCCGGACAATTTTCCCCCAACCGAACACACCTTCAGAGATAGAACGTGTCAGAAATAGACCCAGCAATTGCCCTGAGTGCGTCCATCCCTCATTCATCCTCATCGCTATCCACAATAAAACCCGCCCTCCTCACCCGCTGCTTCGGCGCGCTGGAGGAGATGTCTTCCCCACCTCTCCCCTTTGCTGGTTCCGCGTCCACGTCCACGTCCATGTGCTCTGCCTCTGGCTTTGGCAACGCTGGCGCCGGAGAGGAGATGGGCGTGTCGGTCTCCTCGTCTGCGGCGGAGTTGGGCGGCGAGCTGCGGGCGGGAGAGGACGAGGAGGAGTTGAGGTTAGTGGGGAGGGTAGAAGATACGGGTTTGGGGGTTTTGGGTGGGTTCTGCTTTCTTCGCTTGAGTTGCCGATGGCGTGTGGTGGAGGGGATGTTTTCTTTGTCCGAGCCGGAGTCTGGATCTGTGTCTGAGGGAGCTGAGGTTGTGTCGGAAGCCGAATCTACCTCTTCGACGTCGCCATCGTCGTTGTCGAGGCCGATGCCTAGGCCGATCGCTAACTCGTCCAGATCGCTCATGTCCGCGTCTATACCGTCATCTCCACCTCTACCCCTCTTCCTCCCCTTATTCTCACTCCTCCCCAGCAACATCGCCCCTACAACCCTTTCCTCTTGGTCTCTCCGCCTCTTCTCCTCCATCACAAAGAACTCCTTGTCCGCTTCCTCATCCGTATCATCGTCGCTCTCCCGAATATACAGGTCCGACTTGATCTTTCTCCTTCTCGCCAGCGCATTCTCTTCCCTCGCCCGCCTCTTCTCCGCCAGGAGCTCTTCGTCTGGATCCGCGTTTCGTTTCCGCTTCAGCGTCTTCTTCGTTGGCTTTGGTTTCCTACTGTTCGGGTCTTTGGGGTTCAAGTTATCCGGGAACTGGAAATCTTCAGCGTCGAGGTCAGAGCCCTCGGAGTCGGAGATGAAAGCTGCGCGGAGAGCTTCGGCTTCGGCTTCTTCGTCTCCTCCTTCGAGGTGCATGCGGGATGTCTTGGCGCGGCGGAGGAGGTCGAGAGGTTCTTCCCCATCGAAGGTGGTGATTGGTGATTGGAGATTTTGTTCGACGATCTGGATGGTTTCGTGTAGTGCAGATGAGCTTAGAGAGGAGGGGATGTGCCAGGTTTGGGGTGTGTAGGACTCGGTTTGAACGAAGCCGACGAGGGACATTAGGAGGCGGGCTTTGGCATTTTTGGCAATGGAGAGCGTGTCGGCAGAGGAACGAGGTTTTACGTCTGGGATGAGTTAGTGAATAAGTGATGATCAAACAACGTAATGGCTGCGTACTTATTAATGGAGGAAGAGCCGACGGTTCATTGCTATCCTCAGCGGACTGATCGGTAGAGCTTGCACCTGCACTCGCTAATGCCTGAAGTTCCTTTCTGGCTTGAGCTTCCACCTCCCAACTCTTGCGCTCGTCGAAGGCAATTTCTAGATTTCGGAGCACCATATGAACAGGGTCCATATTGTTTTCTGCCTTGAGGGCTCCAATTACGACGCTAATCTGATCAGCAAGAGACTTCGCTCGAGCGCTAACCTCCAGCTCCATTGGATTTCTCGAAGACTGCGAAGATGGCTTCTCATGGCCAAATTCAAGGAAAAAGACGGTTGAAGGTATCTTGCTGAATAGCATCTCGATTATCAGCTCTGGCTGCTCATTCAATTTCTTGAAGAGCCGCTTAATCAGCTGGCGAGCAAACTCCTCCCACTCCTTGAACATCTCATGCCCAGAGTCAAGACCGGCCGGCCCTTTGACCATCTTGTAGAATAATTGTATGATATCAACCCGATACAGAAGCACAGCAAGCTCCTGCTTGAATGCTACGCGGTAGAAGAAGCGGTGACATCGTTTAGATTGCTCAACAGAAAGCTCCCGGTAGTACTTGGCGAATGCGACAAATGTGTCGACACTCTTCTGCGTGCTAAACTTCGCTGAAAAACGATTGAAGTCGAATTTGCGCTCCCTCGATACCTGCGCCGCATCGATAAGATCTTCGTCTTCAGACTTGTCGGCGGAAGGATCCTCATTGTCACCTTCACCATTCTCTCTTGCAGCAGCTCTCTGTTTCCGTCGCGCCTGACGTCGAGATCGGATCTGCAAATCAACGTTTTCTTTGGAGTACCTTTCTAGCATACGCAGAAATACATGGGCGAGATGCGTACATGAATCCAAGAAGCCAAAGCCCTGGTCCTTAAAGTCTCGTAAGATATTGACGATGCGATCATGTGTAGTTTCTTCGTAAAAGATTCGGCTCTGGATATTGTCTGCAATTTCCTTGTCATCGTCAATCGGCGATTGGGTCATATCCTGAACTGTAAGAAGTATTTGTGTGAAGCATCGCATGCAGGAATTCAGGTCCTGCCACTCTTTTTGATCCATTGCAATCTGCATGGATCTATTCAGCGTAATAAACATCTCCTGATTCAGCACACCAGCTACGAGACCGTAACTGTCAACTTCAAAGTCGGTCCGCAATTTGTCTCTTTGATGATCGCGGAGGTGCCTCGCTCGGCGAGCTCTTTCGGCGTGAAGAAACCACGACACGACATAAAAATACTGCCGGTAGTTCACCGGCAAGAGTCTTTCAGCTTCACGCTCAACAGCCCTGCGAAGATGAACAAAAAGCGGGTTAAAGCCAGAGTCAAGAAATTCCTCCACAAATACCCGCAAGCAGTCACTAGCAGAGCTCGTCAGAGTCACATCTCGGTCGAAGTCCTGGATTGAATGTTCATCGTGCTTCCTTCTCTGCCTTGGTTTTTTCCACTTCTTTGATCCATCCATTTTCGCCAAGGTATGATGCCCATCCTTCAGCGTGTCTTGTCCCGATACAGTGGAATACTTTTCTTCATCCCGCTTGACCCAGATCATTGTGCCAAACCTTCCATGCCGGGTTGGCGCTGCCTTCTTGTAATCCCGGTGCATACCCTTTTCCTGCTTCAAGACATCCCTTAATTCGCCTGTCTTCATAGTCTTCCGTTGCGTTTCGTTCATGAACAACTTCTCGACGTCGAGGCCTCGGACTAGGTGAAAAAGAATCTCCAAAATGATCACGTCCTGCACGTCAAAATCGTCTCCCATATTCGAGCACAGCGTGAGAAGTAGAGCGAACACGTCCTGAAACTTGAAAGCCTCAATGGTTGCCGAACGTGAGGTTTCGTTCTCTAAACCTTGACTGGGAAGCCCCGGGTTCTGGGATATAATGGTAATGTTTCTCAAAAAATAGAGCATAAGCTTAATGATACCCTCATCGCGTGGCGACCTTTCTCCTCGAGGCATCGCGATTGGTGGAAGTCCGACCCGCACAGCTATTCGCAGAATGCGGGCTGTGTCATGTCCAATTATACCGGCCTTGTACAATACCTGAGCCTGCTCTAGGTACGGCGTATGTCGGTAGTGATTCTCCGTTGTCTGGTGATCTAACGGCCATGTTAATGGTACAAGAATCTCCAGACAAGCCAAAGCGATTCGCGATTTGAGCTTATCAGCGGGTGCGCTGTTGGAACATGAAGCGAGGATAGGGAGAAGGTCTCCATTGACAAGTTTGGCTTCTGCAAGACATCGGGCAACATCGAGTCGATCAGTCTTCTCGTCGTATAGCTTGAGCCATCTCTTTAGATCCCGCAGGCATGCAAGAGCATCGTCTCCCAAGATATACTGGCCATGCTCGTCGCTACCAGCTCCACCAAGCTGAAAGCGTTAGCATATTATCCTGGATTAACCGTATGGGTGTACTTACAGCAGTAACCAAGCTGTATATGTAGGCTCGAACCTCTGGGTCAATTGTCTGCGCAGCCTGGAAAGGATTCTCGGCCTCCATTACGATGATGAAGGAGGACTCAACTCATACTGGGGCGTTGCGTGTGTTCTTACTCAGCCTTTGGGCGTTGCAGTCGTGCTGGTATAAGACATGGACCTCTCTATTTTCTTGCCGGGAGACGCGTTCTGCGGGGAGACGCGCCACGCGGGCGCGATATCGGGGCGGCGACGTGAGCTTTCGGCATCGGGGAATTATATGTCCGAGCTAGGCCGAGGCTCCCCGTCGCAGGCTAAATCGCTGTCCGTCATCTCAGCAAAGTGCTTCACCTTGGAGATGGCCCAGGAGAAAAGGAGCTGCATCTCCTTGTTTCCCCGATTCCTGCGCTGATCTTCGTCGCGCAACCGCCCCATGCATTTGTTGTTAGAAGACCGCCCACCCTCGACCTACATGATCTTCTCATGAGCTTCCTCATGAGGAGAACGGGTTAATAACCGAACTTGTCGCCCCTCAGGAGGACCCTACCGGTCCATTCGTGGAGACCCACCACCCCCAGCAAGCGTCCCCTGATTTGCTTCCTTGCCTTTCTCACCACGATCTCGGATCATTCAAAGCTCTTCAATTCGCCTACGGCTGCCTGTAACCCTTGTGTGAGAGCACTGCGCATCCCGGATCAGCAGCGTCCACGAGTTCCTTCCTGCATCGACCACGTTCCGCCCCCACGCTTTCACGCAAGTCTCCTTGCGAGGTGTAGAAGCGAGTGTCGTCAATTGAACGATCGCAACGTCGCAGAGAGCTTTCCTTCCATTTATAGATATCGCCAATTCATGCCGCAACCAACCTTTCCTTTCGCAAGCTTCCTTAACCGAACCGCCAGACGACGAGCTGTTCGAGAACCTTTGTCGCTGCTTCAAAACAATCGCTGAGCGATGTTGACGACTGCTCTCGCAGCGGGCTGATGAGACTGTGTCCTTGAAGAGAAAACACCGGCGTCACAATCGCCACTCTTTACGATATTGTTGGATCGCTTGCCTTTGGGAATACGCTTGGAGTTGGAAGGCACACTGTCGCGCCGGCCTTGAAAACACTACCCTCCCTGACTACCTGATACTTTCTTTCCAGCATGACAACAGTGGCACATCAGCACTCTCGAAGCCCCTTTTCCATACCAACTGGATCTAGTGACAGGAATCGAACTGTTCCAGTCCTTAATGCCTCAACGGCCTCGTCAGAATCTCCGAGAGGCGGCGATCCAATGGATGTTACACCTCCGCCAACAGCAACCATGGGTCCTCCGATTCATAGCAGCCCCGAGATAGAACAAGGCTCAAACAACTCTCATGGATCTGGAAATGGAAATAGTGGGAATACAGCACCAGCTGTAGGAGCCGCAGCTGCAGCTGCACACGGACCCAAGGTCGTGCAAACTGCCTTTATTCATAAACTTTACAAGTAAGCGACCTAGCGGTTCGATAGTGATCCCAAATATCTGACTGGATTTCAGTATGCTCGAAGATCAGAGTATACAAAACTTGATATCTTGGTCTAGCTCTAACGATAGCTTTGTGATGTCTCCGACGAATGAATTTTCAAAAGTTCTTGCGTAAGTCTAGATCTACCATTTCCGCAGAACGCTACTGACTTTCTCAGCCAATATTTCAAACATACCAATATCTCCTCTTTTGTTAGACAACTGAATATGTACGGATTTCATAAAGGTTTGTCAGAACAACCTCGACTTGAATGCGGACTTACATTGTTCTAGTCAGCGACGTTTTTCATACAGGATCTCCAGAACACCCAATGTGGGAATTTAAGCATGGGAATGGCAGCTTCAAGAAAGGTGACCTGGTTGGCTTGAGGGAGATCAAAAGGCGAGCTTCAAGGCACGCCTTGATACACAGAGACTCGTTTTCTAGTCATAAGCCAGCGGTTTCACAACCAGGAACACCGGCGGAGCCAATGCCAGACACCACCGATGTTCGATTGCTCAACCTCGAGCAATCGCTTTATGACATGCATTCACGACTTGCAAGGACAGAGGACGGGTACGCGTCAATGAGTTTGAAGTACCAGGCAATATCCGAAGGCTTGGGCCGGTGTCAGCAGTGGAGCCAGTCATTGTCACACCTTCTACAAGTTTCGATACCAGATCGAGAGAACCCTATTCACCGAGATATCTCGAATCTACAGTCAGAAATTTTACGGCAGATTGAGGCAGCTCGTGCCATCGAAAGCTCTCATGAAGCTTTACTCTCTGGCCGACAGCCCTATTTCCATAACATGACACTCGACGCCCCTCTATCACCCCGGCAAATGCCTCACCCGGGACAGGATATGGATTCGAGTCAAGCTTCGTATCCGTCATCTCGCCGAGCATCTGCTTTCGAAATACCTGCCAATCCAGCTCGCCCTACGGCCATGTCGCGGCCACCTCTTCCTTCTCACCTCGCTATCTCTCCGCGCCGCTTTGGTTCAATTAGTGGCGCCTCGGGCAGTAGTAGCAATCCACCATCTTCTGGCTATCCGCCAAATCGGTCCCCACTACCCCCATCACAGCCTCCTCAACCACATCCTCTCTCCGCCGTATCTCCACCACCCTCCTACCTCGCGCGCCGCCATACTTCAGCCGACATTCGAACACACGGCTGGCCTCCTGGCTCAGAATCTGCTAACACCGATCAGCAGCAGCCGTCGCAAAATTCTTATGGGTCTGGCGGCGCTCCCGCTTGGCCCTCCTCGCCTCAACGGACGCCTAATACCAACAGCCATAGTGCTGCTTCTGGAGCACCACCATTACCCGACAATGACGTCCGCGCTGTCCTTGCTCAATACGAAATGGGCGGTCCTCGTCGGGCTACCGCTCAATATGTTGGCAGCGGAGGTAACAACAATCACTCCCGCCAGCCGAGCCCTCCCTTACCTCCACTCACCAATACCTCGGATGGTACAACAGGCAGCACTCTAAGTGCCGACAGCGCTGCAGGGACGTGGAGCATGGGTGGCCCTCGATTTCCAAGGATGCAATTACCCGATTTCGGTGGCGGCGTGGGAATGGGCATGGGGAGCGCGCCTGTCACGAGGAGAAGTAGCATGGCAAGCAATGTGCATAGCTTGTTGAACCCGGCAGAGACGGCCGAACGCGAAGGGGAAGATGAAGGCTTGGGAGTAATGCATTCGTACGTTGGAGAGGAGAGGAAAAGGAAAAGACTTGGATAGAACGCTTTGTTCCTAGAGTGGACCGAGAATACTACGGTCTCTTTTCTTTCATTTTTGGAGGGACGATTCTTTGAGCTTTTGAACTTTTGCTTATGATGAGACACACGACTGTGCGCCCGATGTACCTTTTGGCACATGCTAGAGATGCCATCTGTCAGCGATGCATTTGGCAGGAATTTAAATGTACTATATATCTGGTGTTGGATGTGACGAACAAAAAATAGTATAGCTGGATTGAGATGGAACATTACTTCCGAAATGGGCATTTGTCTACCTCTACGAATACAGCCTCGCAAGGTGACTTGGCTTCGTAACCAAACCCTAAGAGTAAATCTATTACGCCACACATTACAGAGTCTAAGGCAATGGCTGAGGTGCATCGGAAGACGGACGGTATGGTTGGCTGACTGATTACGATTTGATAACGTTACAAGGTGGAACGTGCCTTTTTGAAGTCGTGCTTCCCCAAAGCAATTTTAGTTTTTATGAGGAACAGATTTGAGAATCTTCTTCCAAGTCTCTATATTTCCCTACTTTCAAGCTTCCCTAAGATCCCCAGATATATTTACTGAAGACTTTTTTCAGCACCAATCTTTCTCACCTGCTACTGTTCGATGTCCTCACGCGCCCTCGCTCGTTAAGTCGCTTCCCTAGATTCCACATCCTGCTCCCCGCACAAGATATGCTTAACGCGATCCTTGTCGAGGCACTTCAATTCGCTTCACCTCTAAACCATTCGATTTACTACTTTCTGAAGCTTGCCTTACCCTACTGAGGGAGAGACCGAACGAGGTACGGCTTGTGCATTTTGACGGGCGTGGTTTGTGTTAAACAAGCTAAAAAATCCCGCTCTGTTCTGCTACCGTCCTTGCTAAGAACATGAACGTCGCGTTCGGGTTCGACAGCATCTGCACACTGATCGACACGCCAAACTCCTTAAATAACCAGCTCTGCAATTCGACGCCGATCATCGAGCCGACGCCGTGGTTAGCGACCGACATGCCCTCGAGCTTAAATTGTTCGGGTTGCATGCCAAGAATGCGCGCCGTGCGTGCAATAACGTGCACTGCGATGGCGCTTAGGACCTCAGTTTCTGACATGCCCGTGAGCATGCTATCGAAGCCAGAGCTAGCATCGCCAATCTCTTGTTCTGTCTTCCCCGACGCTGCGTCAAGCGCCTCAAGTTCTGCCCGCACAAATGTCAGACGTTGCGTCATGGTACCAGAAGCTGTTTGACATATCCGCGCCCCTCTTAAACATCCAACTTGTTAGACTGCGGCCAATTCCACCAAGACAGCCAACAAGCAGGTACGCCCCGTCTGGGAGGAAATCAACGGGTTCGCGGCATTTCCGTGCCTAAAAAAACCATAACCCTTACCTAAAGCGCACAACAACGCCTCTTGGTAGCACTATGAAGTCATTTGACCACATCTGTACCAAATTTCTCACCCTGAACACCACGATCACTTCATCAACCTATAACACAGATCTGCATATTGCCAGATGTTTATTCAGCCTACCCTAGGTGTCCATCGTAGCCGGGATCCTTCTTCGCATCTTTTCCTGTGCCCCCCTCGCGAATTGCTTCAACTCGCTCACTTTGCTCCCGTGGAACGCGGCCTCGATTTCATCCAGGCTCCTCCCCCTCGTTTCCGGCATAAACAGCCAGCACATGATCGCGGTGACGAAGGTGCATGAGCCGAACAAAAAGTACGCACCGTAGCTTGTCTTAGCCAGCAATGTTGGCGTGATAAGTGCGACGAGAAAGTTGCTTAACCAGTTGCTACCATGCGCGATGCTGGTAGCGCTCGCGCGCGTGCGCTGAGGTTGTATTTCGGCTGCGTAGATCTTGATGCCTACCGCCCAGGAGATGCTATATAGTACTGCAAATACGTATATAGCTACGATGACGATCCAGCGCCCGGCGCCAACGTTGGCGTGTACGGCCGCGCCTGCGTACAGACCGGCTATCAGAAACATTGTTGCAGCCATGCCGAGGCCACCGAAGATAGTGTTAACGCGGCGGCCCCAGCGGTCGGCGAAGATGGTGGCGGGGATGGTAACGGCGAAAATGACAATAGCGGAGACGCCTGAGGCAAGGAAGGTGGCTTCATTGGAGGAGAGCCCGGCTTGTTGGAAGAGCAGGGGAGCGTACTGGAGTGTAGTGTTAGAGTGTGGATCTTGCTCTTCGGATTTATGTGACGAGGTGATAGAGATGGAATGAGTAATCAGAGAAGGGACTAACATAGAGAACTCCATCGATACCGCTCAATTGCTGCATACCCATGAGAAATACGGCCAAAAAGAGACGTGGGCGGGCATCGGAAGAGAAAACATCCAAGAACTTCTTCGACTTGTGGATTCGCATCTCTTTGGTGACACCGATCGCAGCACGTTCGGGGCGAGAACCAATACTTGCGTCGAAATTGGTCGTATTGGCGACAGAAATTTCGAGTTGATCCATAATTTTCTCACGATCCGCGGCAGGGACACCAAGTTGCTCCCAAGCTTCCGAAGCTTTGTCGGTCTTTCCACGAAGAGTGAGCCATCGTGGAGAGGCTGGGAGCCACACAAGAGCCGCAACAGAAAATACAAAAGAGTAAGCTGCCAGAAGGGAAAATGGCAGACGCCATGAGAAGGATGTGCCTATGTCGGCAGTTCCATAGCACGTGAAAAAGCCCACGACTAAACCAAGAGTGATGAGCAGTTGAGGTCCGGTAGTCAGAGTACCGCGGTGTCTTGGGGGAGAGATTTCACAGATGTAGCTAGATGAGAAGGATCAGTTCCATGTGTGTTTGAAGATCGTACAGAACGAGGATGTACACCACCAGAGTACCGAGATAAAAGCCCTCACCGATACCCTCGACGACGCGCCCAACGACAAACATCGCGATATGGATCGAAGCAGCCTCGAGAGCAGCGCCAACACCAAAAACAAGAGTGCCGATCGCAATCCCTCGAGGTCGGCCGACGGCATCTGCAAGCCGACCAGCAAAGAACGAGGAGATGGCGGCAGGGATGAGAATTGAAGAGACGATGAGACCGTGAATGGTAGGCGAAGAATTACCGACATAGTTCGCGAACTCTTTCATGACTGTGACAGGGCCTATTATTCCAGTATCAACACCAAAAAGGAAGCCCCCAAAGGAACAGAGAAGGCTAGCAACGACATAGCCCGGGGGTTTGGAAAAGACGTTGAGGGATTGCATTTCTGCTCTAATAATTTCGACTCTGAATGACAATAGCGGTGATGGACTAGTAGGTGCAAGAGACAGGGTCTGAGAGAAGGCAATGGAGCAGAAAAATGACGAAAAGTAAGTGGTACCAAGAAAGAAGAAGGGAGAAGTGACTCAATTGGCACTACATTTGTGATCTCTTCGCTTTGGCACGGGCGACTATTGGATAGCCTGTTGAAAGCGGATCAGGAAGCTATTACGTGAAAGTAGATGACCGTAAAAAGTTTCTTCTCCGGACTTCGGTCCGACTGCAGTGACACAATGCGTGAAGTCTGGTTACTCAAATCTCTCTCCACGTGTATCCCAAATACGGCTATCGGCAGGCTCTCCTTTTCGAGCTCTGACTGAATGTCCGAGACCGCCACCCTGTCCTCTCCCTTCTCATCATGATATCTTTCTATCCAACACAGAGCCAGAAACAAAGACAACCTTCCCCACCGCATCTTCTCTATAAAACACCGTAAACATCTCAACACCCTCAAACCACCAAATCCTCCGCCAACCCCCTTACCAAAAATGCCCCCCACCCATCCGCCACAGCACCCTACCCCCACCCCTCCTCACCCGCGCAACCCAATCCCCATTCCTCCTCCACGCCCGCCACGGCACCCTCTCCGCCTGGCTGACCCAGGACCGCCTCTACATCTCCGGGTAAAACATATTCCTTCCCTCCTTATCCCTCTCCCCCTCCTTTTCCATCCGCTCCTCCCCCCTACCCCCTGCCCCACAACACCAACCAACCCATCACCCTACTCTACTGTAGGTATATAAGCCTCATCGGCCGCTTCCTCACCCTCCTCGCCCTCCTCCCCCCCAGCTCCCACGCCGGGCTGCCGCGCCGGCTCGCCGATGCGCTGGTCAACGTCTTGCGGGAGATGGAGTTCTTTGAACGTGTCGCAGACAGGTATGGGTTGGATTTGGATGATGGGGAGGCGGGGGAGGGTGAGGGGGGTTTTTGGGATTGGGGGGGAGGGGGAGGATGGAGGGAGGTTGAGGTTGGGGTTGTTTAGGGGGATGGTCGTGCCTTGGGGGACGGAGATGGTGAGTCCTGCTGTTTTTCTTCTTTTTTTTTGGTTCTGGAAGGGTTGAGGTAGGCCGGTTAGTGCATGGGCTAACACGATCCGTGATGGGTGCGGTAGTGCTATCTGACGGCCTGGCGGTACGCATGTCCGCGGGCAGATGATCCGCAGCAGCCCCCGCGTGATCCGGCTGAGGATGCGGATGGAGGGGCGCTGAGGAAGGAGTTCATTCCGAGCTGGGCGAGTGATGAGTTTGCGGGCTTTGTGGAGAGGATTGCGGGGTTGCTTGATGAGTTGTGGGGGGAGGTTGGGGAGGGAGAGAGGGAGGTTTATCTGAGGGTTGCTGAAGAGACGTGGAAGGAGGTGCTAGAGGTTGAGGCGAAATTTTGGCCGGACGTGGAAGGCGTTTAGGGATAGGTCCTGGAACTGTCATATATCTGGTTTCAAAATGAGGGACAGCAATGAGAAGAACAATATTCGATATCATTTCAGGTTAAAAGCAAAACAGCCGGGCATGCTAATCTAAATACCCAGCGAGAACTCAACTCCGACATCAATGTCCCTCGCCATCTTCACCACTTTCGAAAATTGTACAGACTTCTCTGCTGCGCTTTGCAAGTCTTCGATCGAGAAAATCTTTAATCCTGAGTCATTGACCTAAACTCGCATTAGCCTTAGCAACTCATCCAACGCACCGGAACTTACCAATTCATGTGCCTTCTCCATATTTGTCCCTTGCAACCGACACACGATTGGCGTTCTCAAATTCATTTCTTGTACAACATTAATCAACCCCTGAGCAATGGCATCGCACCGAACAATTCCACCAAAAATATTTACAAAGATGGCAGTGACTTTGGGATCCGACGTGATTAGGTCGAAAGCGGACTTGATAGCTTGAGGCGTCGCGCCGCCTCCAACGTCAAGAAAATTGGCCGGACTACCACCGTTCAGCTTGATAATGTCCATTGTCGCCATAGCCAGGCCAGCTCCATTAACTAGGCACCCAATATCGCCATCCAGTTTGATGAAGTTAAGACCATGCTCGGCGGCCTTCACCTCGTCAGGGTCTTCTTGAGACGTGTCTCGCCAGCTGAAGATCTCTTTCTGCCTGAACTCCGCGTTGTCGTCGAAGTTGAGCTTGGCGTCCATGGCTAAGACCTGGTGATCGCTCGTTTCGCTCAACGGGTTGATCTCAATCTGGGTAGCATCCTTTTCCATGAAGACCTTGTACAGATTCTGGATTGTGGTTTTCGCATCTTCGACACACTGTTCACTGAAGCCAAGTTTTTGTGCAATGCCTCTTGCGATTTCGTCTGTGACACCAACATTGATGTCAATGATTTCAGTATTAATGGCATCTGGAGTCTCTTTTGCGACAGTTTCAATGTCCATACCACCTTGAGAAGAAGCAACAATCACGGGTGATTGCGATTGGCGATCCATTAGGATGGCAAGGTAGAATTCCCTGCGAGCAAACTTGCGCTCGCAGATATAGACTGAATCGCAGATCCGTCCCCGAGCGCCAGTCTGCTTCGTGATAAGCTTGTGGCCGATCATCTGTGAGGCGAACATCTTGGCTTCTGTCGGTCTGTAGGATCATCAGCTCATCCCTTCAAAACACGGGTAACACGTACGAGTAAATCACTCTAACGCCGCCTTTCAAGCCGTTGTCAAAGGTCCCTTTCCCTCGTCCGCCGGCAAGGACCTGAGCCTTGATCACCATATCATCACCTCCTGAATGCCCTAGTCAATGTTGAACTAGAAGGCAAGAATGCATGGTCAGTACCTATTTTCTTCGCGATTGCCTCCGCCTCGTCTGCAGACTTGGCGACCTCGCCATTGGGTACTCCAACTCCATACTACCATGTGTGAGCAATAAATTTCCTCGCTGGAGACCTCGGCCCGTACCGATTTGAGAAGTCTTGCAGATAAATACTCGTGGATCGAGAGATTCCGTTTCTGCTGCGCGAGCCAAGAGCTCCGAACAGGTGAACCCTACCCTCTACATTAGTCGTGCCTGAGATAGAGTGGGCCCAGTGAGCATACCTGTGCAGCCTTTATTGCTGAGGCAATAGGTCTGCCTCTAGCAAACTTAAACATTTTGGGCGGTGCGTCTCCAGGGAGGTTTGGCTGAGGTTCTTGAAAGGACGGAGTTGGAGATAGCTTCGAGGTTGGAGCTTGTTGCCGAAGCGCGGGAACTTCCGGAGCGCCTGCTGCGCTTGTGACACTCCGCAATCGGATTGCCCATAGCAATCAATCACTTTCACGGCAGCACGTACGACAACATACACCCAGAATTACAAAATCTCAATTAAGATGCCAAAAGCTTCAGAACCGTCCGAGGCGGATGTTATCTTCAATCGAGCTTCCTTAGCGCTTGCAAAGTCTCAACGCCTTATTGAATCCTGGTTACCTCCAAAGACTGAGGAGGACTATAAAACTGAAGAACAACTGGAGGCGGAAGAACGAGAGATCTTCACTGTAGTTCCTGAGAGGTATCCTTCACAATCTTTATTACAAAATGTTACGCGCGTTGTCTTAGAATTAATATTTTATCTGCAAACTGAGTATATGCTAATTCAGCTATCTTTCGCGTAGGCTTGGCCTTGGAGCTCCAGTGCCTAAAGATGGCGAGACCTTCTCAGACAAACCGAAAGTAACTGATGATAAGTTGAAGAAACAGTTATTGGGGAAGAATTTCAAGAAGCTAGATCCACAACACCGACAGGATGGTTTAAGACCCGGGGTAGGGGGCAATCACACACGGTCTAAAGCACGACCAAAGCCAACCCAAACGGCCGCTGTAAACACAGGTAGCAGTGACGAAGATGGTGATGAAGAAGGGAGATCCTCTCTGGGAAGGAAAAAAAGGATTGCTGCAGTGCATCAAGCCAGTCGAAGTGACGACGCTGATGCCCGTACATCTCCAAGAGTCTTTGACGATTCTGCCAAGGGACTGAAGAAGCGGCAAGGTAACTATCTGGACGAGGTCTTGTTAGAGCGTTCCAGAAAGCGAAATAAACGAAAGGTTGCTTCCTGAAGAAACTTACCTAGGATGTGTGAGTTATATAGGGGGCTTCACATATCTTCATTATTCTCCTTCATTCCGTCTTCTCTTTCCTGCTTAATACGCATTTTCTCTCTTTCCATGACTTTCTCCATAGGTTTTAGGCGCTTGAGATCTCTATTGAGCTCATCATGATGAGGCCCTCGCTTTTTGGTAGGTGGCGGTACTTCCTTGGGTCGAGGCATTTCGTGAGTTGGTGAGAGCGGCGTATTCCGCTGCTGTTTCTCCTTATATCTTCGCTGGTCGATAGCCGTCTTGCTTGCTTGTTGTCTCGTCCTTCCTGTGCCAAAGCAGTATACGCAGCACCTCTTTCCTTGCATAGTTTTTCCTGTCGCCATGCAGTATTTGCAATCTTCCACCTCCGTCGTTGGAGCGGCCATGTTAGATGGCCTGCGACCCATGCGCTTCGACTGCCCGCTTGCGTCTGTTGGTTGAAAGAGCAACCTGCTTGTTTCGTCCATTTCAAAGCTGTTGCGCATTGCAATCGCATTGTCACCATGTCTGGCCCAATGTTGCGTTCTCATATGTTCAAAGAACATCACGTCAGAGATAGTTGACAGAGAGCTATTCTCCCTACTTCTTTCAAAATAGTCTCTAAGAAATTGTGGGCTCTCTCCAAGGCCGCCTGTTGTCAATTCTATCCTTGGATTACCGAGAACGAGATCAAGTGCAAATGCCTTGATGCTCTGGAGCTCATCTGGCGTGAAATTTGGCTGCTGACAATACAGTTGCTTGAGGAGATTTGTTGACCATGTCCGCTTTGCTTTCAGATATTTGCCAGTGATGGCGTCTAAGACTGCATTTTTCAGGCTTGGTGACTGCAGGCTAATGCTCAGAAGCAGAAGTTTGAAAAGACGTTCTTCTGGGACTCTAATATTTGGAGAATTCCCAACGAGGAACAGATCGGTGTAGAGCCAATTGAGGAAAAGGTCGAATGTCCCAGGCTCAACTTCGGGAAGCAAGACATCATTGTTGTCAACAAAACGTTGGCCATTCACCGTTGTCGGTGCCTCCTGCAGGAGGCGACAGGCGAGCACGCTCTCTTCAGCTAAAGGAATGAAGGGGACTTGGTAAGTCATTTTTCCGGGCCCAATTTTGACTTGCACGACTGGTGCGCTGTGCTTGCCTGTGCTGAGACCGTATAGGGCATCTTCTATATCAGCGTCTTTTTGCTGCTGGATGTTTGTATGCGCGTCAGGGTCTGGAATTCGAGCTGCCAAGAAGTCCAATTGCTGTCTATATTTTCTTTGACAGCGCTGCCACTCGGCAAGAAAGGTGGATCCAGTGGGCGTCGGATCTGGGGTGGCTTGGACACCCACCCGCCCAGTGGCTGCCGCTTTAGAGTCTTCCCAAGTCCAACTAATTCGGTGATCTTCACTGTCCGACCTCGCGAGTTGACTTCCCTCCACTTCTTCTTCAGTGGAATTATTAGAGCATTCAGCTTCCCCATCTGAGGAAGCAGACTGGCTGTCGTCGGTGGACACTTCGTCGGAGTTGTCTTCGTCAGAACTCCCGTTGCTATTATCCGCTGTGTAGCCCCCAAGGCTCGAAACACATGGAAGCTCAGATAGTTTGGCATCAAGCTCGTCCCTGATCCCCAGGTCCTCTCTGGTCTGGCCGATATTCTTGTCAGAAGACTTTAGTTTGCTGGCATCTTCAGGCTTTCCAGGAGCGCCAGCACCATCAGCAATCTCATCCCTGACTTCGGGTATACTGCTCTGTGTGTCTCTAGCAGCGTCTTGTTGACCGATTTCTGGGGTATCCCGATAGTGGTCGCCAGCTATCTCTACTACTGTGTTGAGCGAGGGACTCCACTCGAGCTTCAGAGGTGGAGTTTTGAGCTCGGTCAAATCGACTCTTCCGTGGTGGTGCTGAGAATTAACCGAGGCCATGAAGAGATCGTTCGAAGCAGAAAAGGGTTGAAAGTCAGAAGAAGGTCTGAGAAACGACTGACGGGCGCTGGCATGCGATTCAATAGACTGGTATTGGCAGGTCGTAGCTTGGCCCTGTGAATTGCAAACCATTCCGTGCTCGGTATGGACGGAATCTCTATGATGCGATGGTAGTGATTGCTTTGGGGAATCTGATATCAATGGTGGAAGAGTTGTGAAATTGAGATAGTTATGATCGTATTGGAGACGATAGTATAAGTGTAGATGTATGATAGTGTATAGATGAAATGTAGTAAGGTATAAGTAGTAAAAAAATATCTAAAGAGATGAGCCCCCCTGAAAAATAGTGCCAAGGCTTGCGCCGTTTATGAGCGGAGCGGAATGGCCCATGCGCAGAAGCCAGGCATTCTTAGTGGTGATTCATTCACTGCCACTATGTAGCAAAATCCCTTTAGAGTGCACTTATGGCGAAAGACATACCCTCGAGCTTTGCCCGGGAGAATGATGTCATCTCGTGAAAATACTAGAAGGTGGTAATTTGAGCAGCAATCAGTTCGTATTGAAACACACCTTAAAAGAACTTTATCGAGGCGAACGCCACGAAAATACTAATAACAAAGACGAAGTGTGCAACGAGCAGAGCAAAACAGAACGTTGTACGTGTAATATCAGATCGGCTAGAGGCTAGTGTCACATTTGCTTCGCTACACGCTTCTACCAAGCTACAGGCTTTTTGCAGCACGTCACGGTCATTCTGAAAAGTGAGCTTTTCCATCGCCTCTTCAGTAGTGAAAAAGTCTGCTCTGAACTCTTCTTCGCCTTTCATTGTTCCTGAATGGTTCCTTTTCAGCATTGCAAGATACCACCAGATAATCTTGATATTGGACTTTTCGTCTATCTCCCGGACTGTGACCATGAACGGTTCAGTAAGACCATCGAAAGTCCGAGCCTTGTCCGGGAGATCGGCAGCCCCATGCTTTGGCGGAGCACGGGTGAGCATCCTTACAGGCATAAGATGGCAGGCATATCCAGTCTCCTCCCGAGTTTCTCTAAGAGCTGCATCATGTCGGGACTCGCCACAATTGCGTCTCCCTTTAGCAAGGAGCCATTCATTCCTAGCAAGGTAGTGGATCAAGCAAACTTTGCGGTGGTTTCGTGAAAAGTCGAAAACGACTGCGCCGCAACTCTCCACGAAATCTTCAGAGGCGTACTGTCTTGTGACAAATTTGGAAGACGCCATGAATGCGGCCTAATCTGGGTAGTGTCAGACGGAAATTTTGTTCAGACGATAGGAGGCCGGTGGACGCCATAATATCATGCGGTTGAAAGAAAGGTGGTCAGAGCTCGTGCCAAGGGCAAGAGATTGCGAAGGTTTTGCTCGGGCCGGCGGCTCCGAATTTTCCGCTAAGCTTCTCGCCGTTCGTTTCGCTTCACTCCTACATCCATCAAAATTTCTCCCTGGACTCTTATCCATCTTGTGTCTGCGGCACGGCAGACAAGGAATCACCCTTTAAGCCTAATCTGTTTTCAAGACTCGAGATACCATACTCAACCAAGCACCAGCCTCACAGAGTATCCCGATCTGCTCCAGGATTGCATCAACAATCTCTGCGCATCTGCCCCAGGAATGCAGGTACCAGATTGTACCTGGCGCTCGCCTGGCGTAACCATACAAGCCTCGGCCCCATGCTTAGTTCGAGCGGTTACTGGTCTGGTGATCTCCTTCGGTTCGCGCTTTAGTCGATTGATCGCACAGCATATTGCCCGCAATCATGGCTTTCCAGTGATGGGCACTCATTTGCCCGTAAAACAATTTCCTTGGATCAAGAATATGCAATCAAAATTTGCTGCATCTGCCAGACTTATGCCCGAGACGGCCCCGCCGTGCCGACGCAGGTCATATTAGCCTTTGCCTTTGCCTTTGCAGCGTCTCCAAAGACTCCCACTGCTCTATGGTGGCACAGGCCCTCTTCGTTTCGCTGTTTGTGATCTTTAAATTCCTAATTCGCGTTCTTCATGTGTTTCACATAATTGCTAGTTTCTATTAATTCAAGTTCGCTCTCTATCAAAATCAGGTCCAATCCTTTTTAAGAGTGTTATTCACGTATGTTGTTCCAGACGTCGGCAGCATTGCTGCTACTTCCGCTGGGATCCTGGGCACAACAAAGCGCCTATGGACAGTGCGGTGGCCAGGGATGGACCGGCAGCACTACTTGTGTATCAGGGTAAAGTCCAACGGTGAACATGTATGTCGCAGGGCGCTTTAGCTTACAAGAAATATCTTTCGCAGGTACTATTGTAGCGTGATTAATTCTTACTACAGCCAATGTGTACCTGGTTCGGCGTCGACCACTTCGTCACGAGCAACAACCTCGACCTCTGTGGTAACAAGTTCTCGATCGACATCAGGCACAACCACAACCAAAGCTTCTTCTAGCACTGCATCTTCTAGTGCACCGTCTACCTCCGCCTCAGGCGGAGATGGCGCCTGGGCTTCGGCATATTCAAAGGCTCGAACCGCTTTGGCAAAGTTGTCCAACCAAGACAAAGTTAATATAGTTACCGGCATTGGTTGGTCTAAAGGACCTTGTGTTGGAAATACGGCCGCTGTCTCTTCGATTGGGTATCCTGAGTTATGCCTTCAGGATGGGCCATTAGGCGTTCGTTATCCTTCAGGAGTCACCGCTTTTCCAGCTGGAGTGCAAGCCGCCTCCACCTGGGATATCAATTTGATCAATCAAAGAGGCGCAGCATTAGGCGCCGAAGCTAAAGCCCTGGGTGTTCATGTTCAGCTCGGTCCCGTTGCAGGGCCGCTTGGGAAGATTCCAAATGGGGGCCGAGGCTGGGAAGGATTTTCTGTTGATCCGTACGTATCAGCCGCCAAATCTCTTGGAACAGACCTATTGATCAAGGAGATAGGTATCTTACAGGCGTTTCGATGGCACAAACGATATCAGGAATGCAAGCTTCGGGTGTGCAAGCGTGCGCAAAGCATTACATTGGCAACGAGCAAGAGCTAAATCGCGATACAATGAGCTCGAATATTGATGATAGAACCTTGCATGAGCTTTATTTATGGCCTTTTGCGGAAGCTGTGAAAGCGAATGTAGCCTCGGTCATGTGCAGCTACAACAAACTCAACTCGACTTGGGCTTGCGAGAACGACCGCGTCCTGAATCAGGTATTAAAGAATGAGCTCGACTTCCAAGGTTACGTTATGACAGATTGGAATGCTCAACATAGTGGTGCTGCAGCTGCGAACGCTGGTCTTGACATGTCAATGTGAGTTGTCCACTCGCCCTTCACTATGGTGATCACTGACCATCCTAGGCCTGGGACGGACTTTAATGGCGGCAGCATTTACTGGGGACCTAGCCTTCTTAGCCTTGTCAGCAGTGGACAGGTCCCGCAATCACGACTGGACAATATGGTTACTAGAATACTTGCTTCATGGTATTTCTTGGGTCAAGACTCTGGCTACCCGGCGGTCAGTTTCAATTCCTGGAATGGGCAGAGTGGACCCGATGTGCAGGGAAACCATAAGACGGTAGCTAGAGCGATTGCGCGAGATGGTGAGAGACTATATGTGGCTCACTCAAACACATCTAATATGAGGTGCTAGGTATCGTCCTGCTTAAGAACGCAAACAATGCACTTCCGCTCAAGAAGCCGGCAAGCCTTGCCATTATCGGTCAAGACGCAATCGTGAATCCCTCTGGTGCAAATGCTTGCACTGATCGTGGGTGCGATACCGGGACTCTTGCCATGGGTTGGGGATCTGGAACAGCGCAATTTCCATACCTAGTAGCTCCCCTCGACGCCATTAAGACACAAGCCTCTGCAGACGGCACTAACGTAGTCACATCTACAACTGACAGCACTAGTGCAGGTGCTTCGGCTGCAGCTGCAGCTGCAACGGCAGTCGTCTTCATCAATTCAGACTCTGGTGAGGGATACATTACGGTTGAAGGGAATGCCGGGGACAGAAACAATTTGGATCCATGGCATTCTGGAAACGACCTTGTGAAGGCAGTAGCAGCCACTAATAAGCCGACGATAGTCGTCATCCACAGTGTCGGTCCAGTCATACTAGAAAGCATCCTTGCCAATACAAATGTTGTTGCCGTTGTCTGGGCTGGCATACCAGGGCAGGAGTCAGGTAGTGGATTGGTGGATGTTTTGTACGGTTCAGCAGCTCCTTCCGGCAAGCTTCCATATACGATTGCTAAGTCAGCCTCCGACTACGGTACCAGCGTCAAGAGCGGCGACGATAGTTTCCCGGAAGGTGAGCCTTGTACTTCATCGTGGGTTGAAGGAAAGCGCTGACTTCTTAGGTCTGTTCATCGATTATCGCCACTTTGACCAATCAAACATCGCTCCTCGCTATGAATTTGGTTATGGCCTGTCGTACACAAACTTCACTTATAGTGGTTTATCGATTGCGCCATCTGGCGTTCCAGCACCTGGAACGACCAAAGCTCCAGGTGGAGATCCTACGTTATATGCCACCGTAGCGACGATCACAGCTAAGGTCGCAAATGCTGGGTCGGTTTCAGGGGCTGAGGTTGCTCAGCTTTACATCTCGCTTCCCAGCTCCGCGCCCTCTACACCACCACGGCAATTAAGGGGGTTCGTCAAGACGAATGTCTTGGCGGCAGGCGCTAGTCAGACTGTGACTTTCATAGTGCGTAGAAAAGATGTCAGCTATTGGGATGCTGGACGGCAGATTTGGGTCACTCCAACGGGATCGTTTGCGGTCAACGTCGGGGCTAGCTCGAGAGACTTAAGGTTGCAAGGGACATTGACTCTTTGAAAGCTCATGGAATGATAGGCTTGAAGGCTGAACGAGCATACAAACTTATTTAGACGCAAACTCCTTTTGATTACGCATTAAGGACACAATATGAAATACATATGGCTTTGGTAGCATGCCTAAGCGACTTCTTCATTGTAGCAAGCATTGCCAATTTTCAACATCTTTACGGGTTATCTTTCGCATTCGACTTGTTTGTTGCTTCTAGACTTAATCTCAATAGCTAGTCTCGGCTTGCTACTCATAGTGTCCTCTAATCTCCCGCCTAAAGTAATAAAAACCTTGGTGGAAGTGGACTCATGCGACTCTCCGCCCACAGCAGCGGGCTTGGCAACGCTATTCCTTTTCGGTTCAGAGAAAATCAAAGGGTCAATCTCCACAGGGTCATGTAGTGCATATCACAAATTTCATTTCGTCTACTGATTTACGGAAAGAAAGTGCAATCAATGTAGTGAAATTTAAATCCTCGTAGGTTCCTTTGATGGAGCGTCCGCAGCGTCAGCGCAAACCAACGTCGAAAGTAAAAGGGGAAAATGACACCGACGAGCTTCAAGCGGAAGCTCCACTGGCTCCGCCGAGGTACAATCTTCCCGCCTCTGATGCGTGGCAATACCTCGCTACGCCGGAGGCAGTGCGAACTCATGCTTTGACGAAGTCGAATAAGATCACTGGAGAGGTACATGACTTTTACAAATTTGGAGCAAATCAGTGAGCCCTATCTCCGCTTTGTGAGACGCGCAAAAAACTAATATATTCCAGCGTTGATAACAAGCTTGGCTTTAGATGGACCAGGGCAATCCGAGATGCCACTACTGGCTTTTTCAAGGACACGGATGCTCCTCCGTATTACGCGCGTCTCAGTGATGAAGACCACTACAGTTGTCGAACCGAGTCGCCTCTGTTATTCACTAAGGATATGCTAAGCTTCACTCAGAATGGCCAGCTGAATGTTGGTGCTAAGGCCAACGTTTGCGCCCGCGAAGGATCGTACTACATGGAAGTCAAACTTCTCTCCCACTCATTAGTCAAAGGCGAGACTACAGACCGTGCCTTGGCGCAGCTTGACAACATCAACGGAAACAGTCTGACAGAATGCTTCCGTGGCTCCTCTCGAATAGGCTTTGCTCGACGGGAGCATGCAAATGGTCTGCCGCCAGGAGCTGACAACTACAGCTACGGTCTGAAAACTCTCGGCGGCCCAGCCAAACAATACGGCGACGTCGTGTTTGGGAGCGACCTCTACCAAATTGACGGCCGTCCCCTTCCCCACGTCAACACCGGCGACGTAATCGGCCTCCTCATCACCCTTCCATCGCTCGAACTTCAACAAAAAGTCATGGACGGAACCTACATCGTCCCCGAAACCGCACCAAATACCGCGAAAAAGAAATCCAAACCCAAAAAATCCAAAGACAAACACCCACCGCCACCTCAAGACGACCAAGTACCCCAAGATTCCCTCGCCGCCCCCCCTTCAAACACCATCCCAACCAAAGTACCCACCGCCCCTTCCACCACCGACACAATCCGCTTCCGCTACCCTGTCCCCAGCGGCACGCAAACCAACTTCGCCCTGCACGAATCCGTCGACTACGCCGTGCAAGAAGACCTCCGCAGCGGCATCTACACCAACTCTAAACTCCGCAGCCGCGACCCCACCAACAACAACATCTTGACTGCCCACCCCTCCACCACCCGCCCGGACCACCCGGTCCCCTGCTTCCGCACCCTCCCTAACTCCAGCATCGAGCTCTGGGTCAACGGCGAGCCCGTCGGCACCATGTGGCGCGACCTGCTCGCCTTCCTCCCGCCCGCCTCCTTCCTCGAGGAGCCCAACAGCGTCGTCAACGTCGCGGGGACGGGCAAGCGCGCCAAGAAGAAGGACAAGGTCTTCGCGGACGATGGGAGTTTGGGGTACTATCCGTGCATTGCGAACTATGGGGGCGGGGCGACGGAGTGTAGGTTTGAGGACTTTTGGTATGGAATTCCGGCGGAGAGGCCGGAGGCGAGGGCGTTTGGGGAGCTGTATAATAGGCAGGCGGTAGAGGATGTGGTGGCGACGGTGGTGGATGAGATTGGATGGGAGGTGGGTGAGGTGGAGTAGGGATTTCTTGGGGAAGAGTGGTGGGATGCGGTGCTCTGGACGGCCTTGGCAGGTTTCATGCAAGTCCCTTACCAAGAGATCTCAGTATTCGGCCTTGGTGACACCTTTTCGGATTATGGTGGTGGAACATAGACAGGAAGTACCGATGAAGCTCGCGACGGTTAGAGTTTTATTCAGATGGTCACCGAAGGAATAGGTTCTAAGGCTCTTGTCCGCGTGCTGGATAGAGTAGGCAATCTCCATGGTACAAATCAGTATCTTCAAAAGGCCCTTCAATCCCTTTCCACCACCGCTCCACATCGAACACAACCTCACATAAGCCTATCCATGTTCAACTAACCTCACTTCCATGCAGCCGTGACCCTCATCAAGTGAAGTCCTCCCCCCCCCCCTCCTGATCCTTCAGAAATACCCGCTTCCACGGGCTCCTCCTCCACCCCTTTTCCCCGCGGTCCTCCACCTAACGCCCTCAACCGATCTACCAACCACCAGAAAACTCCCTACAGCACATCCCACGTATTCCACCGCACTTCCAAGATCCCGAACGGACCCTCCTCCCTTCTCCCGACGAAGGCCGGCGGAAACGTAAGCAAACCCCAGCCAACCTGCCTAAGGGAGGTTTGTGCCCCGCGATTGGCTCGACATCCAGTTTTGCCCTCTCTGGAACGGTCAAAGTCTCGGTTGGGCGAGTGGGGATGCTCTTCAGTTTCAACTGCGGTGTGGTTTGGGTTGGTTGTGTAAGGGATCTTCATGGCGGAAAGCTTCGGTGCGTGAAGGGCAGTGCCGTGCGTGGTGCGAGGTGCGGCCGCGGTTTTGGGGGGCTGCGGTGAGTCTCACTATCGTATTCGATATTTATTTGGTGCTGCTCTGTGCCATGATTCCATGGAGCAAACGTTGTTTGAAAAAGTCCTGGGAAACCCGATGAAGAAAGGTATCCAAGCCCTTCAAACAATGCAGAACACGTCCGCTTCATCTTCCTTCCAGTTCACAGCCTCACCATACATCATTCCGTCAACGAAGCAATCTCCCACCACCGTATACTTTCCGTTGTAGGTCGGTCGGAGGATTATCGGCACGTTTGAGCCGTGTAGTATGTAGACACCGTCACCTGGTTCTGTCGTGTGTGGACATAAGGCAAATGGATACTTGTCCAGCGAGACGATACAACGAGCCCACATGACAACCATCGAATCAATGAGCTCTCGAAGCCATTTATCAAGTTGGGTTGGCTGAGAAGACGTGTCGGAAAGTTTACCCCAGTCAAAGTGAATGTACTCCTGATTGGTGAGTTGATTGAGCATTGAATTAATCGCCGTTTTATTCCAATTGAAGAAACCTAAGCTTTTGCCTTGCTGGGCTCCTTTAGCTTCTTTGTGAATGTTTCCGGCTCGTCCGCCTGTGTTACCTTCCTCAGTACGCATACCTTCACCATTACCCTTTTCTCCGTCGTCCTCCTTATTGAAAAATTTCCCCAGGCGATTATAATCACAGCATACAGTACGCACGATACTGACGCGGACATGGTCAACATGTGTTTCCCCGCGATCCACAGCTGATCTCAGAATGGACGGCATTATGACCTCTCGAAATTCTCCAGCCATGTCCTGGAGACTGGAATCTGCACCAAAATTCTCCGGCTTGTTGTAAATGGTGCCGGTAACCTCGGCCACAAGTTTACCTAACACTAATAACTCTCGCTCGCTCGCGTTCTGGACGGCAACATACTCTCTCTCAAGTGAAGCAGAGAAATCACTGTAGTACTCGAGGCCATAGGGGTCTGTACCGTCAGTCCAATCTGGACACCACGAAGGTAGTCCTGCGACCGACCCTTTACCTTTGAGCGTGTGAACGTGCTTCAAAATGTCTAAGGAGTCAGCTGTCAAGTATCTCGCAACCTTTATGAAAAGCTCAGCGGGTGATTGAGTGTAATCTACCTGCAGGCTTGGCTGATTTTTGGAAGTTAGGTCGACGTCCAGGTTAGCAAAGATTCTGTCTCGAGGATTAGTACATTCGTAGTAAGACCGTGAATCGCTAAGTAGCTCCAGCAACGAAATATTCTGTCTCTTTATGCGCATTCGTCGGTAATGCTCAATGTTCTTTATCGCAGTTTCTCCAGATATGGACGAACTGAAATATCCTAGTAACGTTATCGTCAAGGTGAAAGATCCCCACTTCGCCTGATGAGGGCCGCAGTGGATGACGAGGTTTTCCGAGATGACGGCTTCCTGGAACGTCCACAGCCGGGTAAACCATTTTCTTCGAAGAATCTTAACAAACGCTTCCCAGCCTGGATGGTTGTAGTGCAAAGTTTGTTCGCCAAACTCAAGGACATTATCACTGCGGGTCTGGTAATATATTCGAAGCCTTTCTCCCTGCATGTCTCGTTGGGCGAGATCAGGCAACCCTTGTTCGATTATATCAACGAGTTCAAAAAAGTCCCTTGTACCCTCATCCTCATCGCCTAACCAGATGACACATTCGTCAGCCCGGGCAAAGATCTGCGCCATCAGCGAAACTTGCTGACTCCGTTCTTCTAAATTCTCCTGATCAATGCAGATCTGATCCATCCATAGATATTTTCGGGGATAAGCGATACCAATCGTAGAGAGCGCTCGCCATGCGTTTTCAGTGGTTTTCAGGACGCCTTTGCGTCCAAGTCCATCTAAATTGATAGTATGAGTCTTCTCGTCACTACCCCAGGCGTAGGATATCGCGTGGAAGCGGAGGTCAGGATCGTTGAGCGCGCGTTCTTCTATGGAGAACGTTAGGGTTCTTTCGGCAGCCGCGTCAGTAGTTGTGACCGGACTGTAGAGGCGTTTGATCACCCGGATGGACCTAAAGGAGCTAATAGGCGAAAACAGGAAAGTATCTTCTGCATTAGTTGTGCCCGCTTTGCTAATAGTGGGAATGCGATTCTTGTCCTGTCTGCGGAGCTTGCGGCGCAGGCGAGTGAGACTTAGACGAGCCATATTCTCGATAGCGAATCTCTAGCAAAGAATTTTGTGATAGATCGACTCCCCTCAAAGACATCGGCATGTAGATTGGCAGGCACCGGTAGCTCGTGGCGCACAAAGCTCAGCCTCGTCAACTTGACGCCCAGTTCCTTCACGGGTTTAGCCGTTTAGGAGGTTTCTGTGTAACGCCATCAAACAGTTCCAAATCTCCCGCGTCAAGGAAGCTGATTTCACAAGGTTTTCACAACCCAGAAGTAACCGCAACGTCCTCTGCTCACAACACAGATTTCAAAAGCTGTATTCAGCCTTTGAAAATATCGATCCGGATATTTCGAATTTTCGAGACGCGATTAGAGCCATGGTTCCACAAACTCGGCTTCTCTGTCCTACATGGTGTGCCTGGTTGATGCAAAATAGTCAAAAGCGTCAAACGAGCATCTGCACTGTGGCTTCACTGCGGTCTTCTAAGGGTTTCCCCGCTGGCGTGCACGCCCCCAAACCGTGCACAGATGCAATACCTCGTTAGTGGTAACCTTGTCGTCACATTTTCTCCACGGATAAGAGATTGTCGGTATCCTAATTAAGGAGTAAGGGCCTATCGAGAGTTGCAACTCTAACGATACAGGTATCAAACTATTTAAATCGTTGTATTAAACGTTTGCGGCGACGAGGCCGCGCTGCGGGACCACTCACTCCATCCTCTACTGGCACATATAACAAACACTGATCTAATGCTCATATAGGCATGTACGTGTAACCTATAAACGGATAAAATATTACCCGTAAAGGAAAGTACCGGAAGAAAGCTACGACTTGTTCGGTGCTGAACCATGTTCTTATGATAGGTGGTGGAATAGATCTAGCTCAAATTTAGAGTAAGAAGAGTAAGGTAGAGATGACGCACCTACCATCGACCATTTCTACCCACGCGAACGTTTCACAATGTTCGTTAAACAAATGAAAACTCCAATCCTTCTCACAAAGCCAAACCGTATTCCGGCTTGGCCACCAAGGAATACTACCTCCTCCTCTTCTTTCTGTTCCCGTTTCCTCATTTTCCCGCCACATCCAAGTAAATCCCCTCAAACAGTGGCCAAGAGATATCTCTCCAAGGTCAGCCCCTTTCCTCCCTCAAAAATGAGGGCTTCGATTGACTGTCATTGTCATTTTCATCAGGTGCCAATGGAAAATGCTACCTGTTGGGGGTCCAATCTATATTCATGAATGGTTTCTAGCTCTAGAAAGTGAGATGCCGCTACCATCCTCCGTCCTTCTCTTTCCAAACAAGTCATTACCGCATATCACGAGGAAATTTTCATCGTAAAATCAATTGCCCAGCCCTCTTCGTCCATAAGATCCTCCGCCGGACCAAGTACAACCGGACCGGCACAGATCCGGACAAGCTCCGGATCCGCTGCTAGGGATCCCATCCCCAGACATAAAAATAGTGTTGGAGAGGTTCGACGAAGGTCGGATCGACCCATAGGCTTCTATGGGGATAATGTGCGAATCGTAGCGTTGAGCAGAATTTTATTTGTCCTATGAGTAACTACAGTTGACTGTGTCGCGGATGTTTGCCGAGAGCCTGACGAGTGTGCCACCTATGGGGTCTTCCCTCTAATTGCAGTCACTGAACCTGCGGTGTTCCCCCGATGATGATCTGTCCTTCACTCCGGAGGTTTCTTGCTTGCTTTTCTTGATACCTATTTGCTGTATGCTATGATATCTTTCTTAACAAGCCATGTATAAATTTATAACTGGGCTGCTTCTTTTATTCACGCCGCTGGCGGCTTGTCAAGAACCCTTATTTCACTGGATTGACGACTCATGCCGACGCCCGGATGGTCATTTTGAGAAGGCTCTCGACGAAGCTCATGGTTGGGCATTTAAAGCAGCTGAGCGATTGGGAGATCCAGAAGATGCGTTGTCAAGACATTATTTTCAGCTCGTTTTCTCGCCGTTGGATCATCCTAGAGACCAACACATACTCGAAAGAGTGCGAAGTAAGAGTTGCCCAATTTTAAGCGTAAAAGTGTGTTAAACTTATGGTGTATGCAGATGTTCTGATTCAGATATATTCGTCCATCGAAATACCGGTTAGAAATCGAGCCCACAATCGGTTCTATTGTGACAACGATCCTATGGATCCATATCCAGAAAACAACACTAGATGGCAACTGGACTTGGACCCTCCAACGGCACCTCCGGGCTACGAGCCTCAAAGACAACGGTTCTTTCCTAGGAGTTCTGACAGATACCGTCAATTTCAGCATTGGCGTGACAGGATCAATGGACTGTGAGGAAAGAACCCTGCTAAGAGTATCACCTCTGAGACTTTTGTCTCGCTAGATTAATGGGAGGGCATCTTAATTGCCACAGTGCCTTCACCTTAGCTGTCACGTATGACCTTTATGAACCGGCGATCGGGGAAGCCAAGGACAGAACTACAACTTCGGTCAGCTATCGAGTCCTGATACCAGAAGAAAGTACTGACGGTAGTGGCTTTCACACTAGCTGTGCGAGCTCCAGATTGAACGAGGCTTGCCCAATCTTGGTACTCTATCTGACAGAAGGGATCTGACTAATTTTATTCGGAGGCAAAATTTTGAGATTGTAACGAGCTTTGTGCTTTTGGTGGAGGTGAGTTCATCTTTTACTGCCATGTTTCGTATAATAACAGTGCTGTTAGACGCTTCACCAAGTTCCATTTCGATGTACGTTGAGTTTCATGTAATGGGGACTACTTATTCACTTAAAGCTCCATCTCTGTCATTGAAAATTAATATAACGGGTATATAGACCGGGAATCTCCAGAATGTCGAGATCGGGTTCGTCCCTGGTCTCAAGTTATAACCAACGTGCGCCGCTTTGATTCGACTTGCCCTATCAATTACGCACTCTTTGGCATGCTCATTGGTCTTGCCGAGCGAGGTTGGCGATTGAGCTGGGATGTAAATAAAGCATTGAGCGGTCACCTTGAGAAGGATCCGACCTTGATTCTCGGTATCAATTACTCATCTGACGAAGAGCTTGGATAGGATGGAAACGTCAGGAAATACTCGTCAGACACTCAACGGGTATCAACTTTCATAGAGCGGCGTATTAGAGAGTTGATGCATATCGTCTATTGAGCACCGCGTACAGAATTTCGTGCAAATGCCGGAACAAACCGGAGGGTCTCCGTGCAGGAGGCTGGTAGCAAACAAAGAGTTTAGCGATACCAAAGGGCTCAAAAATATCGTATCTGTGCCAATCAATGAAACGAAGTTCGGTTACATTTGGCAGCAGCACCCAAATGATGTGGTAGTGGCGCGGAAGTCTCCCAATTTCCGGTCCCCGGCTTCGGATCCTCCGGAAAGGGTTGTTTCAGGGTACAAAGATCGGTAGAGCGTTTAGCCCCAGCAACAGTCGATCTTGCGAAGGAATGGAAATTCTCTTCTTCAAAGAGCATGCATGTGTGAAAGTCGATATATTTACCCTTCTCATAGAAATATCCGGCAATAGAAATCTGTATGACAGAAATTGTGGTCGCGCTGTCTAACATCCTGTGGCTTCAGGCGGATATCGGCCACCTCCGCCACGATGCATTCAGCCACAGACGGTCTATTTATTTCTCCCATCTGATCTCCGCGACTCAAATTTTTAAGGTAAATGTCAATTATTTTGTATCATCGAGAGAGATCACTCTAATTGTGAATCGAAGAGCGATCGCAGTGAAGACAAGGATCATTGACATTTGTAGCTCCCCTTTCAAAGTCAGTCATTCAAAGATGGCATATCCAAGTGCTTGAATCTCTCGTCTACTGATAACCCTTGTGATTTTCCATCCTCGATATTCAAATTCTAAAATTATTGACCATGTCCACAACGTCGGATAAGCGAAAGCTCTTCATTGGCAGATTCATCCACACCCCGTCGGCGGACGAGTTATCTATCAACCAGGGTGCCATTTTGGTGGATCAGCACGGAACCATCAGCAAGATCATCTGGGGCAAATCATTAAGTGAGCATGATGCGAAACTATCGACAGGAACAGGCGAAGAGAATGTCGAGGTAGTTGAGTGTAATGAGGGAGGGTTTTTCTTTCCAGGTTTTATCGGTACGTTAGAATTTATCGATTGCTTTCATGATTCAGGAACCTTCGTTTTATTGAGCTTGTATCTCTTTCCATCCAATTCTAATCAGAACTCTATCGTCCAACATTGCTTCTTTCTTTCTCAAACCCACCCCCCTTCCCTCTCCAAGACTAACCCAACCATCCCTCCTCCCCAGACACGCACATCCACGCCCCCCAATACCCCAACTGCGGCATCTTCGGCACCAGCACCCTCCTCTCCTGGCTCACCACCTACACCTTCCCCCTCGAATCCTCCCTCCACAACCCCGCCTCCCCCTTCTACACCACCCACCCCACCTCCCTCCCCATCGACCCCCTCGCCCGCGCCAAGCAAGTCTACACCCGCGTCATCTCCCGCACCCTCGCCGCCGGCACCACGCTCGCCGCCTACTACGCCACCCTCTCCGTCCCCGCCACCACCCTCCTCGCCGACCTCTGCCTCGCCGCCGGCCAGCGCGCCCTCGTCGGCCGCGTCTGCATGGACGAACCCCGCACCTGCCCCGCGTACTACCGCGACGCCGGCCCCTCCGACACCCTCGCCAAGACGCACGCCGTTATCCGGCATTGCCGACACATCGACCCCCGCGGCGAGGTCGTGGCGCCCATCGTCACGCCGCGCTTCGCGCCGAGCTGCCAGCGAGAAACGCTGGGCCGGTTGGGCGGGCTGGTGCGCGGGGACGCGGAGGGGTTGCGGGTGCAGACGCACATCTCGGAGAACCTGGACGAGGTGGCGCTGGTGCGGGAGATGTTTGACGGGATGGACTACGCGCAAGTCTACGACCGGTTTGGGCTGCTGGGGAGCAGGACGATACTGGCGCATGCGGTGCATTTGAGCGATGACGAGATAAGGTTGGTGAGGGAGCGGGGGAGCGCGGTGAGTCATTGTCCGGCGAGCAATACGAGTCTTGGGAGTGGGTATTGTCCGGTGAGGAAGTTGAGGGAGGAGGGGGTGGAGGTGGGGTTGGGGACGGATGTTAGCGGCGGGTTTAGTGTGAGTGTGCTTGAGGCGGTGAGGCAGTGTTGTCTTGTTAGTCGGATGGTAGGGTTTAATCACGGGGGAGGGGAGGAGGGGAGGAGGTGGAATGTTGGGATTACGGAGGGACTGTATCTTGCGACAGTGGGGGGAGCGAGAGTTGTGCGTATGGAGGGAGTGAAAGGGGGATTTGAAGTGGGCGCCAAATGGGACGCGCAGGAGATCATGTTTGATGATAGAGGTAAGGTTGATATTTTTGGGTGGGAGATATGGGAGGAGAGAGTAGCGAAATGGGTGTGGAATGGGGATGAGAGGAATGTTCGAAGGGTTTGGGTGAATGGGAGACTAGTGCATGAGAGTCACTAGTCGGGAATAGAGCATCCTATATAGATGGATATAGACATGTTTGGACCGGGAAATTAGGTAGGAAAGAAGCGCTGCTGGTCTTATTCACAAGTTTGTACTGTACTAACGTACCGCAACTGCACAAGTAGCCAATTTAGATCGCAACGAGTCTCTCCTTGTCTAAATTCATCCATCATAACCTATCTAGCTCAAGTGTTACACTAACATTTAGCAACCCACGCACACCCATTGTCATGGTCGGTTTTGACGTGCGCGTGTCAGCGTCTACTGCGTCGTTGTGTGGGGATGCCATCCAGTGTAATGCTTGCGGAATGAATGCCCTACAACTCGCTTCGTAATCGAGCCATCCTCTTCCGGTCCTCGCTCCTCATCTTGGCTTTCACCTTTCTCCATCTCATCCCCTTCCACCCCCCTCTTCCCTTGCTTCTTCTTCCCAAGATTCGCATTAGGATAATCTCCCGAGCCACCAGGTGGCAGTCCACCGGAAGGAATCACATTACACGTGAGAGTATCTGACTTCGTGTTATACGGCCCCTTAACTCGAGACAACCCGGGATACTCGATGTTGTTAAGCTCACAATCTTTCTTCGGCCCCGGTATGCAGCCCTTGAGAGTAAGCTTGCAGACTATGCCCTGGATAGGGTGTTAACTTAGACATCAGGAAGAGAGAAAGACCAAAGAGAAGAAAGACATACAACATCGGGCCCGATGGACCCAATATCCCCCTTGAGAACACGTGCAGGTTGGTCGTCCGAATGGTCGTTCTTTCCGGTGAAAGTTATGTGTGCGCATTTTCCCGAATACCCGTGTTGGCTACAAGCGTAAACCCCCAGAGTCCAAGGTCCGCCGTCGCGTTTTTGATGGTGATCGTCCTTGACGGCTGGATGTGGGTGGTAAAAGTCATAGCTATCGTCAGGAAGGTTGGGAGGGGAATTGGGCAGAGGCGTGCCAGTGGCGTCACCTTCATCGGAGTGGGATACCTGCAGAATAGACGTCCCCGTGATAGGGAAGGAGAGTAGCAGGATCAGGGAGGCGCGGGAAAATGAGAGGAAATGCATCCCTAGGTTTATTTTCTAGAGCTACCAGAAGTTCAATGCGCATTTGACTCGAAGAACGTAGATTGTATGATAGCTTTGGATGTCTTCGGAAGCAGTAGCGACATCTCGAACAAAGAGGGCCAGGTCACAAAGGCGGTTCTTTCGCGGAAGAGACAATATTAACAACAATAGTAGACTACCAGCCAAGCTCTGCTTTGTGAGCCGTGCCAAGCGATTGACCTCGCAGACGCTTGACTGTTGGGGAATTGTCAATTGCATCAGGTCCTGGATTTTCGGATTGACACTCCATGAAACCGATGATCTCTTCCAATAGTGCTACTGTCTCTTCAGGACTAGCGATCCAGGCTGTTGTACAAGCTTGGCGAGCCTTTGTTTCCCTTGTCAGATACCAACATTATGAACAAGGTCTGAAGATCCTACCTTGAAATCATTTCCGCCGCCACTAAGAAACTGGTCCCCAACATGCAGAGTCCTTGAGCCTTTGATTCCTCCAAAATACTGCTGTAAAACTTGGACGCCAAGACTCTTATCACCCACGTCAACGAAACAGTCATTGCCGCCGTTGAATGCGCAAAATGGTAAAGGATTGGCATCTATGGTCGTAGATGATTGTGATTTGTCTGAATTTTGGTTCTGGTTCATCACAATGTGGCTGCCATGAGTGGCTTCGCAAATTTGTTGGACCACTAGCACCGTTTCTTCAAGTTGCTCCCTAGTAAGCTTCTTCCCCTGCTGCGGGTAGATGCCGACGGCACGTTCTTTCCGAAGGATTTGGGCAGGTAGTTGAAGTGTATCAATGCAATGCTGAAAAGCCTTTTCTGCAGTATCAAGAAGACCTTGGATAGCTGTTTCTGACCAGTTACGCATGGAGGGTAGGATCCAGTCCCGACTGGTTAGGATTGTCAGTGCATTGCCATCAGGATTAGAAAAGTGTCGGACAGGGTAACAGCTTACCGCCTAACGTAGCGAAGTCTATGTGGGCTGTTGATATCAAAGCTGAAAAGAAAATTGCTCTCTCCTCCCATTACTACTAGGTTGTTCTTTTGTGTAAGAGTAAGTGTGTTCGACTCTGCTATGGCGTCTAATAGTCCAGAAAGTCGTCCATGATATTTGCTAGGGTCTGTGTAGCCCGCAGCAGTGACAATGCCAATCTTGATACCAAGAGCTAGAAGATGAAGCAAATGTGGCAGCACGGGAGATGAGGGTACGAGGCTTCCACCGTCATCATAAAGAGTAACGTCACCATCAAACGTGATCAAATCAATGTTTTTCTGAGGAGTTCCGCTTGGTGGACACACGAGGGACAGCACCTGAGCAGTGTTCAGGATTAAGCGGACGTCATTGAAAGACGGCGGAACGAACCGACGGGAGGAGATAGCTCGCAATGAATCCTGGTATCGAAAAGCAGACTCTAGTGCTAACGGGGTGAAGAATGTTCCGATAGTAGGCACAAGCATTCGAAGCTTGGAGCGTGCTGGCTGAACCACAGCTTGGTGGGCGACTGCGAACGTAAGCGGTCATCTTTGTGGGACTCGACAAACCTTCTAACGCTCAAAAGGAGAGAAATGCACCTCAAGAAAAGCTTGGGGGCTTTATCACGGTGAAGAGCTATGTTCAAGATATGGGAAGAGATGTTTCCCTTTCAAGTACAACTTCCAGCGAATACAAGAAGGAATTACTAAGGATAGAACGTACTATGATCATTGACGAGACCCTCGACGTCTCGCATTACTTCTGCCATTCGCTCATGACCCGTCTTCGCCATGATAGCCAAGTCATGGTTGGGACCATCATAGGCGGCAGACGGTTGAGAATTGAGCACGAAAGGAACAGCAAGTAGCCCCTAATCATAGGTACCAGGACAGTCAGCGGGGGCCGCCTGATTGCAGTGAGGGCAAGGCTACGGTCAACACCTGCAAGCACGAAAGAGCAAGCAACGTAATTTGAAGGGGGGGGGGGGTGGAAATGTTTGAGCTCTCCTTCGACACGCTTCGAAGTAGCTCCCTGATAGCGTATAGCGTAGTCAAGGCGAATGATGATGGCCAAGCAAGGCATCCACGCGAACAGACGGGTTTTGAGCGTACCTTTATCCATTCAATCAGCTGGTCTCTTCGATGAGTCTGAGAGGCCAATCATGTAAGTGGCTATTCAGCCTCGCTCCATCCCGCATGAGGGGAGCGTATTGTGTAGCCAGTTTCCACGAACCTTGAGCGCATCTAAAGACCAGTAAGCTCCGAAACGGGCGTAAATCCGTGGCTTTTCACCGGGATCACGTACATTCGACGCGGTATCGAGTCGTCATTCTTCACCAGCCGCGCAAGAGTTCCTTTGACTTAGTCAGAGGCTCTTTGTAGACTCACAAGCTGCCAGTCAGCGACGGACGATACGCGGTTGACCATTGGGACCCTTGGCCGTTCATCAGAGGGAGCCAAAGCTGCCACACCGCCCTCCGATCCCGACACGGTCCAAATTCAGAGGGACTTTTATTTACCTCTTTCACGCCTCGTTAGCGGCGAATCTGAGAGCGACTTGAAGTGTCATCCGTCCTAAATCGGGCTGCTTCTACGCGGTACGCTCGAGTAAGGTTAAGACGGAGGCAGTTACTACGTACCGTGGAGGCGGGGAAGCTGTGAACAATGGGCCCAAAACTGGACCGTCTCCGAAGCGACAACTGTTGCCTGATACTAGCATCAACTTAGTCAATCGGTTCTTACTTTGTCAGAAAGATCCACCATGGCGTGTGCACGCCGGTCCGCGTTTCTCGGAAAAAGCTTAGGCATCCTACATACCTAGTATTGTGGAGGTCGTTCAGCCTCTAAGAGTTTAGCAGCCCAATCCAGCCAAGCGCACATCGGCGTCATCTATCTTAGGATCGAACGACAAAGAAACCACGTCTGCCTATTCGCGTCCACATCAAGCATCAATGGCAACCGACGTGGTGTCACAGGCGGTCAATTGCCTGTAGGTACTTCTCACTCGGCCAATTGTAACGTGACGAGGAGTCTATCACCTGGCTTGCCGATCTCAAGCCTCGTAATCCTACCCAACATCTGGTTCGTGACCTTTGGTGACTCATTCCGAGAAAACCACCCTTGGCATGTCCTTATCAGCCGTCGGAAATTGCCTGCGTTGCTTCGAAAGGCGTAACACTCGTGCGCACTTTCCTGTGAGCACCGCTGAGCGATCGTTTCTAAGCGACCTTGTTGGGGGCGCTTCCGCAAAGGAACTGGATCTAGGGATAATGCTGGGTCATCATACGGGTTGTACAACGTCAAACCCGGTCAGACACACTGTCTTAGAATCTAGCCTATATAATATAGCATCCTTCCCCTTCATAATGTGTCTCACATCGATTTGTGCTATCCGGCTTTTCTGCTCGGTAAGGCCTTACGCTTCCCATTGATGAACGATTTCACTTCGCCGATCCGCGTAGGGGGGAAATTGATGGATCAGAGCTGGACGTCTCTTCACGGCGGACCCTCTGTCACAAGCACTGCCAGTGAAAGCAGCTCCTTGCCCGCATATGCGCCTGGCGACACCGTTCCCTCATTCCCAGAAGAATACGAGAAACAAGTCAACCTAGAACTTCAGAGAGAATTCCCTGCGGAACACCAGGACGAGGCCCTCGGTCAGGCTGACGAGCCTTTCGTATCCCCCGAGCATGCATCTCCAGGCGTCGCCTCAGAGTCAACCCTCAGGCGTGGCCTCCAGATCCCGACCAAGTCCCGTACGATTACTTCTGGCTTTCCATATGTCGAAGCCTTGGCCGATGCAAACGTTGGCGAAAAGGAATGGTCAGCCTTCACGTCGGAGATCACGCGTGTTGCGCGCATGAGGTCAGATCAGTGGACTACAACAATAGGAAAGGGCCTAGGTACGTTGGCCGTGGGTGGTCTCATCGTCGGGGTCGTAGGGCTCATCCCAGCTGCTATGGTGACACGTCTCGTGCGAAAACGGACCGAAAGCGAGAACGTCCACAATGCTCGCAGAGAGGGTGCAGAGCTCCAGCTTCTCATCGAGCACTGGAATGAGACCTACTTTCGACCTCGGGGCATTCTGGTGCGGATCGATCTGCCTGGCGAGTCAGAAGACCTGGACGAGATGGACGTTTCAACCAGTAAAAGCTACCAGAGAGCCAGAATAGCCCAAAAAACGGGGCAATCACCAGGCGACATTGGTGTACAAGACGAGACGCGTGTTAGAGACAAAGCTGCTCGTCGAGGGCGCATCGTCATTCTTCCTCTCGCAATATTGGGTGGAGCCACGCCAGATCAGCATCGAGCCAGTGTGCAGTCGGACAGAGTCAGCAAGGAGAGGTCGGAATATGAGGCCAAGATTGGTATGCAGGATTTTTATCCCAATGAGCCCAAACCGTGAAGCTGGAGATTTTCTGTCTTTTCCTTGTAAATATGTCGGGAGCTTGTAAGGCCCAGAAGAGTTTTCTGAAGTCGTAGAACAATATGAGACAATGACCAGAAGGTGTTCGTCAGGATTTCGACTGCCTGTCTGCCTGCGTGCTTTGTGAGAAGGGAGAGAGTTGCAACTCAGGTACTGCGGTAAAACTTGAGCGGAATGTAATCCGCCCTTTCTGCAGCCTAGCCGGCTAAACATCGGCAAACGGTCGATCTCCCAGTCGTGCCAGCCAAAGGCCGTTGCTTAAGCACGTTTTGGTGCAAACCTCTCTCCAAAGTCTATACCGAACTCGCAGGAGACACATCATGACATGATTGCCATGCTCGCTCGGCAGCACGCTAGACCAGTCGACAGCTGGCCTCGCGCCCCGCAATGGAAGGCTCTGCCCCTCCTCCGTCCTTCTCAGAGAGCTTGGAACTTGTGTCTACCAATCTGAGCTCGGCTGTCAACCATGCCGCTACTTCTATGTCTTCACAGACAGCGACGATACTTCGTCCTTCCAGCGATGGATCGCAAACATCACTGATATCCCAGGCTGCCCATCTTTTTGTCGCCATTCTCACCGTCATTCCTGGAGTCCTTTTCTGGCTTATAACCTTCGTGACTATCACACTCCCAACATGGATGTTCACTGTATTTTCCATGTCCCTCACATTCACCATGAATATGACGACGCTGTAAGTTCCTATTAAAATCCAGAGATTCTGTGAACTGACGACCGGCTAAAAGGCTCCTAATTGTCCTCGTGGTCGTTTCGACCGTAAGCTGGGTCGTCCGCTACAGATACCTAAACATGTACACCCGTCTACCATCAGAACCACAGAGGAAAGAGGCCCAGATCGACCTTTTCCCTGATAGCCACGAGGGCGATTCGAAGCCTGGGCTCACCAATTATCTCGATGAATTCCTTAGCGCTATCAAGGTTTTTGGATATTTGGAGCGGCCTGTCTTTCACGAGCTTACTCGAACAATGCAAACTAGGAAGCTTATTGCCGGTGAAATATTGCAACTAGAAGAGGAGAAGGGATTCTGTCTTGTGGTCGATGGCTTGGTACAGATCTTTGTAAAGTCGCTGCGGGATACTCAGGGGTTGCAAGAGGAAAATCCAAGCGGGTCTGCGAGCCCTTACGGCGAGGATGACGATCGTCATAGTGGAGGCAGGCAAGGATATCAACTTCTTACTGAAGTCAAGAATGGGGCTTCTATGTCGTCCCTCTTCTCGATATTGTCGCTTTTTACCGAAGATGTGAAACTCCGCTTCGATGACGACTTTGACCACAGCTCCTCTACACCTGCCATGGCTAACAGCTATACCCCGGACTCACTTATAGAAAGCCCTCCTGAATTTCCAACTACCCCACTCAAGCCCTCGGTCCAAGAGAGACGGATAGAAAGCTTATCTGCAGAACGCGACAAAGAACGTCTGGCGCAGGTACCACCGTTGAGTTTGGATCCTTCCTTCGCCGCGAGATCAAGGCGTGGCAGCCGCCGTTCGACAGTGAAGCCAAAAGCTGGCAAATCGGCGCATCCTGATATAGTGGCGCGAGCCATGGTTGACACAACAATTGCCGTCATACCAGCTGCTGCATTTCGTCGCCTGACAAGAGTGTATCCTCGTGCCACAGCACACATAGTGCAAGTCATACTGACAAGACTTCAGCGCGTCACTTTGTCCACTGCTCATCAGTATTTGGGGTTGACGACTGAAGTTCTGCATATGGAAAAGCTTATGAATAGGTTCACGAGCTATGATCTGCCAAACTATCTGCATGGTGCCGTCCTAGAGAGATTGAAAGACAAATTTCGTAAGGAAAGAGACCGTCTGGGTCACGAAGAAGTCACCAAAGGCATCGCTCTGCATAATCCTGGAATTTCGTACCGGCGACGGTCTAGCAGTTCAATGAGGAAGGATGCGGCTTTAGCAGCTCGTCTGGCAGCGTCTAAGAAAGCTTCCTTGGCCATGACGCCAGTCCTGGATGCTGCTGACACGACTAACCCTTCGATCAATGTATCGACCGAGAGTCAACCGCAGAATGGCAGCCCTCGCGATATCCTATCAAGTATACAAGTGGCAAGACAAGGTGGTCATGCAAGATCCATGAGTCGAGGTACCAGCTGGAACCAGACTTTCGATGCTGCAGATTTCCCTCGGTCTGATACAAATAGCCCATTAGGAAAAAGTGAGCAGCCACCTTTCCGACCATCCTCACAGCATGGTCCCATTCAGCGGCAGGAGTCTCTTGATGAGGACGCCATGTTCCGCGAGTCAGTTCTTGACAGTATGATTAAGGCTCTTGGGCTGACAAACAATCCACGCGACGCCTTGTCGCGAGGACTTGCGTCTGTTGAACAATCTCCACGCCTTGTCTCGTATGATTCCGCGAAGCAAACTGCAGTCTTCAGCAACGCTTTTGGCTTCATTGATCCCTATGATGTTTCGGCCAACGGAGATTCAGAATCTGCGCTTTCGGCTTCTGGATCAAGTATAAATGGAGTGGCTTACGGTCGCGACCTAGTCGAAGAGATGTTAGGTGACATCGAGATTGTGTTCTTCCCCAAAGATTCTATACTTGTTGAGCAAGGTGAGCGGAATCCCGGTGTCTACTACGTTATTGATGGGTTCCTTGACGTGAGCGTGACTACGGATGAGAAGGAAGAGGGAAGTGGTATCCTACAAAGCGTTGGCCATCAACAGCAATCTCAACAGCTTGATGATTTGTACTCGCCGCTGCCGATGGCCGGCCGAAGGTCCTCGAAAACGTCCTCCTCTCGAGGTCTCCCCAAAGTGCGCAGGAGACAGGGGAGGAGGTCGCTATTTCTAATTAAGCCTGGTGGTATAGCTGGCTATGTCGGCACGGTGTCGTCTGCTCGCTCATTTACAGACGTGACAGCGAAGACTGATGTATATGTCGGTTTTCTTCCTCGTGTATCTCTAGAGAGAATTTCTGAGAAATACCCAATCGTTCTCCTTACAATGGCGAAAAGGTTAACGAGTCTCCTGCCACGCTTACTTTTGCACATTGACTTCGCTTTAGAGTGGGTCCAAGTCAACGCTGGTCAAGTCATTCACCACCAAGGTGACGAAAGTGACGCGATCTATATCGTCCTTAATGGCCGTTTGAGAGCTGTCCTCGAGAGTGGAAATGGAAGCATGAGAGTCATTGGCGAATATGGTCAAGGCGAGAGTATTGGAGAGCTAGAAGTCATGACTGAGTCGTCCCGGCCTTCCACGCTTCATGCCATTCGGGACGCGGAACTGGCTAAATTACCACGCTCCCTCTTCAACAGCTTGGCTCAAGAACACCCTGGAATCACGATCCAGATATCAAAACTTATTGCGCAACGGATGCGCGCCTTGATCGATGACCCACTCCTAGAAAAAGGCACAGAGCGCGTTAACAAAAATCTCAATGCGACAGTGAACCTTCGAACTGTTGCCGTCTTACCCGTGACTGCTGGCGTGCCAGTTGTAGAGTTTGGCAACCGGCTTTTATCTGCTCTAAGCCAGATTGGAGTCGCTAATGGAGTGACGTCTCTCAACCAAAGCGCAATTCTGAACCATCTAGGAAGACATGCATTTAGCAGGATGGGGAAGCTTAAGCTCGCTCAGTATCTTGCCGATCTTGAAGAGAAGTACGGCATGGTGTTATATATTGCTGACACGAACGTAAACGCGCCTTGGACCCAAACATGTATCTCACAAGCTGATTGCATTCTCCTGGTGGGTCTTGCCGAGGGTTCACCCAGCATAGGCGAGTATGAGCGGTTCTTGCTGGGAATGAAGACTACAGCTCGCAAGGAACTTGTCCTGCTACACGTCGAGCGATATTCGTCTCCTGGTCTGACTAGGAAATGGCTTCGGAACCGTATGTGGATCAACGGCGGTCATCATCACATCCAAATGGCCTTCCGCACAGCAGCAGAAGCTACACCTCACGCGCAGACGCGTCGCTTTGGCTCTGCCATCAAACAACGCGTCCAAGTTCTTCAAGCAGAAATTCAGAAGTACACTTCCCGTCGTGTGCGACAGACGCCACTCTACCTTCCTGACACTCCTTTCAAAGGAGACTTCCACCGACTCGCTCGCCGCCTCTGTGGAAAATCCATCGGACTTGTCCTCGGTGGCGGCGGCGCACGTGGCATAGCTCAAATAGGAGTTATTCGCGCGCTTGAAGAGGCCGGAATACCCATCGACATCGTGGGCGGTACCTCCATCGGGGCATTCATCGGCGCACTGTACGCCCGCGACGCAGACGTCGTGCCGATGTACGGCCGCGCGAAGAAATTCGCCGGCCGGATGGGCAGCATGTGGCGGTTTGCGCTCGATCTCACCTACCCCTCCGCCTCGTACACGACCGGCCACGAGTTCAACCGCGGCATCTTCAAAACCTTCAACGACTCCCAGATCGAAGACTTCTGGCTCGAGTTCTACTGCAACACGACCAACATCAGCAAATCCCGCGCCGAGATCCACAGCTCGGGCTACGTCTGGCGCTACGTCCGCGCCAGCATGTCGCTCGCCGGGCTGATCCCCCCGCTCTGCGACGAGGGCAGCATGCTCCTGGACGGCGGCTACATCGACAATCTCACCGTCGCACATATGAAATCGCTCGGCGCGGACGTCGTCTTCGCGGTCGACGTCGGCAGCCTGGACGACGACGTCCCGCAGGGCTTCGGCGACTCGCTCTCCGGCTTCTGGTCCGTGCTGAACCGCTGGAACCCCTTCTCCTCGTACCCCAATCCGCCCACGCTCTCGGAGATCCAGGCGCGGCTCGCGTACGTGAGCTCGGTGGATGCGCTGGAGCGCGCTAAGACGACGCCGGGTTGCGTGTATATGCGGCCGCCGATCGATGCGTATGGGACGCTGGACTTTGCGAGGTTTGAGGAAATCTACCAGGTCGGGCATGACTATGGGGTGGAGTTTTTGGGGAAGATGAGGGAGGAGGGGAGGTTGAAGGGGGTGATTGGGGTTAGTGGCGGAGAGGCGGAGTGGGAGGAGAGTGAAGAGGGGAGGGGGTTGCGGAGGATGATGGCGCCGAGGAGGGCGAGTATTTAGATTCCGACAGTGGATACCGCCTTGGCTGGATCTACGGTGCATTTCGTGGCGTTTTTGGGAGGTACCGTGATTGAGAAGCGTTGATGTGGCATTTAGCTGGCGTTGTTGATGATATGCGGGCGGTCTTGTTAATTTTGTCGCCTGGTCTCGTGCGAAGACTAGGCAGTGACTTTGGAGGCTACCAAGAGGTGGACTGCGTATCCACTGTACTATACATACATACCTACCGAGCGAAGCCATGCAAATGCAAATGCAAGACCCCATCCAAATCCCTATTCCCGCATCCTCTTCGCCTGTGGCGACCCGGCGCCTTCACTCCGTTCTGTTCGACGGTCATACTTTCATACTGGAAACCAGTTACACTCATCCATCTACAGGTCTGCTCGGGAGAACACGCAGGCCATTCTAAGGGTTTGATATAAACTTGCGCAAACCGATGAGAATTGTTCTGGAGTGCGAATCTCGCTCCTTTCTACTAGTATCTAAACAGCCTCGATACACGCCATATCTGCATCGCGCTTCACCAGATCCACCAACTAACAAGATACCTACCCTCGGCTACGGCAGAGCGAATGTTCCCACCGCCCGTGCAGAGCAGACGACATTCCACCCGCGCACGGTATGGTGATCCAGACTTTGATGACCACTTCCCCCGGGACACGGGGTGAGCCTGGGAGAAAACACCCAGTATCACCGCATCAGCGCATCGCCGCTTTTGGTGCCGGATAGGAAACGCCTGACGTCTAAGTTAGGTAGCTGGCGCAGTGTGTTCTGGTGGCGTTTTGCTGCGCAGTTGGCATGTCTGTCGGGTGCGTGGGCGGCGGCCCGGTGTGGTGGTTGCGATGGTAGGACGGTGGACGGTGGAGCTCGTTAGAGGTGAGGATGAATCGGTGGGTGAGTGGGTAGAGGAGATGAGTCGGTGGTCGAAAAAAAAAATGACTTGGATGGTTGTTGGACGACTTCCCATTGTTCAAGGCCAGACATTTGTCTTTTCGGGGGGTGGTGGTGGGAGGCTCGACGCTTGTAAGACGACCGCCGGCGGGCCAAGGTGTAGCAGGAAGGATTCACGGGAGGTCGGCATCTTCTGCATCTTTTCGTCGAGGTTGTCCCCGTCATCGATTGAGTCCTGTGGATGAGTATATTGTTCGTAATTCACAAATATAACACTCAATCCAGCGTCAGAACGTCCCTGAACTTCGCGCTTCTCACCACCCGGGCACTCTTCGTCTCAGGCACCTTCGGTCTCACCGCGTACTTCCTATGCAGATCCACAATCTCCTGCTCGGCATCCTTGACAAACCCCGGCATCCCGTTCGTGGTAACCGTATCCAGCTGCCGGAACTCAAACAGCGGCGCCGCGCGCTGCGTGTCGAGCAGGTATTCCATCTTGCCCTTCAGCCCGCCGATGGATTTGTCGATGATCTCGTCGATCCAGGAGAGCTTGTCCGGGACGGCGCCTTCTTGGATGCTCTCGAGCCATTCGGCGACCGTGCAGCGGCGTTTCTTGCCAGACGAGGAGACCTCGAAGGCGAGGCGGTTGAGGGCGCCGTTGGGTTGCGGGGAGGTGGGGTCTTTGGCTGTGCAGAAGAATACGTCGAGGCTGGTGGGGGGAGGTTGTTAGTTGGGGGGTTGATGAAGGGATATTGGGGAGATCCGTCAAGGTCGTAAGGAGCCTAGGTGTATGTTTGGTCGGGGATGGGAGGACATGTCTTCTGGAGACCAGTTCTTGCGGGTGGGAATAAGAGTGCGAGGATTAGGATAGAAAGAGAAACATATGAAAACCAATTGCGTCAAACTCCACAAAACATTTGGATATTGGCAGGTCAGGCCGACGACGTTGATTGACTTACCGCACTTGATCACCATCATGCCGCCAGCAGGCTACCATTTTCACAACATCGTACAAACGCCCTGGAATCCTGTCTCTGACCTGCTCGTAAAGCGCAGCAAAGCCGGTTCGGGGCATGATTGAGATGAGCATCTTGGGACTTTGGTCGTCGTGAAACCTACGAGCCCCTTTGATGTAAGATATGACCAAGGAAAAAAAGCCTAACACATCTTCGGTGACCATATCCGGCGTGATGCCATTCGGGTTCGTGCTGAAAAACTCCTTCGTTACGTGAATCATAAATTTTACATTGTGCTTCCGTCTTGTGTCTGCGAGCGGGACTAATTTCGAGTCCACTGGTGGATCAGACACTGCGATAGAAAACAGTTCGTTGATGGCTTCTAAAGGCATTGGTGCGGTCAATTGGGGTGACCACGTTGCGTCGGAGCCCAGGGGTGTCTTTGGAGCTGCAATTGTCCATGAGTTACAGGGACTATCCTCAACCTCGACTTGCTTATCATCCATCTCGCTTGACGGGTTCCAGGAGATCTGTATAGTTCAAGACATTCAGCATAGGTGACTGGCAGGTATTGACTTCATCGCATCTCACAATGTCATTCTTCACTGCCGTCGCCGCATCAACGGCCATAGACGTGCCTAGTTCGATATTGACGCCATCTAGGATGTATTCTGGAAAGAGGACGCCGCCTCGTAATTCAGAGGTGTCCACCGTCAGCTTCCAATTCTCACCTTCCGCCCAATCACCCCCTACTCGTTTATTCATGCTCTTGCCTTTCGAGACGTAGGTTTTGGCTTTATCACATTCTTCCTTTGATAGCTTGATAGACCTGGTCTCGAATTCCACGCCTAAACCAGCTGAAGGCCATTCTGGAGCGTCAAACCAGCATTCTGACCCGTCGTTTATCGAGTCTGGGTAATCATCATCGGTTGAGTCCGTTGGGTCGGCTCGAACAAGATTCCAAACCGATAACAAGAGTGGGAGTAGTAACGCGGTTGCTCGCCGAGGAGACTGGCCAAAAAAGTACATGGTAAGGCTTTAGTCTTGATGAGCTCCATTGATGAGCGAGTTTCGCCGCAAGAGGCGTGAAAGCTTCTGACATATGGCAATTGACGTCGGTGGCACAGCATCATATGGACAGTGGCAACAGCGTTGGGGATGTTCGTTAGCCAGGGATCTGGAGGCTCTGAGATGATATTGCTGGTACCAGCAAGGCAGAAAGGGCGTCGTTCTAGATAAACCAACCAAGGCGATCCTAAATCTCTCGCATAAGGCAGTTGGTGCAAGGTTCATTGATTACGAATGACATAGTAGTAGGCAATGAACATCGCAGCCGTTGGCGTTACACGAATATGCAGATTCAGAACGCGGGTTCAAAGTAATAAGAATAGAACATTATTTGAAGATAACCCGAATAATACTTGCTATGTTACCATACCTGCCGTTGAGAGAACGTGAATGCAACTTTTGAAGTCTGTCAGCATCCACACATGGACATTTGCATATTACGATCTCGGTTGCTATACCGAACCTAGAAACCGGTGCGAGGTTGTGATCTTTAGGTAAGGAAATGGGGCGACGAACGAAAGGCAACATCTTGGCAGCAAAGGTGCGTTGGTTGTCTCGGCCCGATACAAGGCTCTGACGAGGTGAGGGCGTAAGGCTAATCAGCACAGTACGTACACACTCCGGCTCGAAATAGATCTATACAAGAGTATGAACAGCATCTGCCTTACCTACCGAGCAATGTACGTCTCCCTGGACGATTAAGTGTAACAGTGGAAGATCGCTGCCGACTCAGAAGAGAAACTCATATAGGTCCTTTGAGTAACAGCAAGCCGTTAGGCTGAATATTTAGGTTCAAAGCGTAGTTTCAGGAACTGAGCACAGCCATGGCATCACAGGCGATAAAACCCGCCCCTCTAATTTTCTTTTGGCGGGATCATGTCAAATTATCTGGCGTCCATCATGGTATCATCTCCATCCAGGCCAACATCATCGCCTTCTAAACCTTCTTTTGGAACACCTCTTCCCCGTCCCGCTAGTAACTCTCTCCTTACCTCTGGTCCAATGTCTCTATGGCCCCTGACCAACAGGAGATCTAACAGAGCTTCCCTCTGATCTTCTGTGATGTCATCCTTGTACCGCTGCGCGAAAACGAGAAGGCCCTGATGCCATATGACCGGGAGTCTGAGGCCATCCTTCTCGCTTTTCGTCCCGGACATTGACACATCTATGTCTTCGGCATCTACTACTGGATTCGAGTTTCGAAATCTCAAGAAATGAAACACAAGCGCATCGACGGCCCGGTATGGCAGCGCATACTTTTTTTCTAGCAGCGTCCGAATGAACATGTTCGCTGCGCCAGCAGACTCTGTATTCATACTACTCTGTTCGGCAGCGATCTCGCAGAGACGGAGAAGCGCAGCAGCGGAATGGAGGACAGGTATGGAGATCTTAGCTAGGACGGAAGAGATGATGTGCGCCTCACGGAGGGTGCAGGTGCCAGACTGAACGAGCGGAAAGAGAAACCCCTTGAAGAAGGCTGATGGCTTGTAAAGAGATTTCTTGAGCGCATTGTAAAGGTGCACGTTAAGCTTCTTACGCTCGTAGATGTCTTCACGGACACGGTCGAGGAGGACAGCTTGGAGGAAGTGTTGAACTGTGGCTGGATTGGAGGAGACGAAGATGCGAGTTGCGGCGAAGATGGCGTGAGGTGTCCAAGAGTCGGGTTGGGTTATTTCAAGGAGTGTGGGCCAGTCAGGTAGGGTCGGGAGTACTTTGAAAGGTTTGGGCAAAGGTCCGGATTTGTACCGGGAGAGGATCTGGCCAATCTTTGTGAAGACTTCGGCGACCTTGGCGGGTATCTCGACAGCATCCGGTGGTCGCTCGACTTCATGTTTTGGGGTTTGGCCGTTGACTTGTGCCGCTTGGAGAGCTTCCTTTTCGGCAATACGGGCAAGGATAAGTTCTGTAAGGTTTGTGGGTTGATCTTCTGTCTCGTTTCTGTCTGATCCTGGATCTGATCTACTGAGAGCATCGTGCCCGGATATTGAAGGGTCAAAAGAAACCCCTGCATCACCTTGCGGCAAGAACTTATTGTAGATCGCCATGTCGACTGGATCAACGTCCTCTTCTTCCACATCCTCTTCCGGCAGCCATTCCTCCTCATCCTGCCATTGTGTCTCATCTTCGAGATTTGCCTGGGGGCCGTCTTGGTCTGGCGCGAACTCTCTAGACGAAAAGTCGAAAGCTGTGCTGGCTTTCGGTATCGCATTCTTCTGTTTCTGCAGAGAGGCGTCTTCGTCTGCTAAATCTTGCGCTAGATGCAGAATCTTTCGAGATGACGCTGCGTCCACGTAACCATCGCCGGTTTCTCCATCTCGTGATTTTCGCTTGCCTGTAGATTTTGTGCGAAGGTGACCAATCGACGCAATGTCTTCTGCGAGAGGCTTATGGCGCCGCTCTGTTATTGTGGCCGTTGCGGTCTTTGGCATCTCGCAAGGTTTAGATGATGCGGACAGATTCTAAGTAGCAGACTATTCAACAGATTGAGTCTCTTCTCGGCTCAATGATTGCAGTCATTACAGGAATAATGTTTACAAGTGGGGGGATATTTTCCCCGAGGGGCACCCGGCAAAAGTTTCCTACATTTTGGCCAGCACCTTCCAGCACACCTCACAGCATAAGGTACCTGAACAACACGCCTACGGCCTTGAATTTCGCTACTGACACTAACAGATAATTTCTTCCGTACTTCAACTACGCTTGCGAGCATTTGAAAATTCTAGAAATCGGTCGTATCATTTACGCCTTCGGGAAAGCAACGCTCTGTTGCCACCGTTCTCTAATTCATTACCAATCCCACGATTCTTCCTTGTAAACACTTGTGCCAGAGACTACTATCTGGCGACCTTGACACTCCGCTCCTCAAACGCTATCCTCACTCGTCCACGTCTTTATCCTTCGACGATTCGATGCCTCCGCAGATTAAACAAGATCTAAACCGATCAGGATGGGAGACTACCGATTTCCCTTCAACATGCGAGAATTGCCTTCCCGATAACCCCTACGTTCAGATGTTGAAGGAAGACTACGGAGCAGAATGCAAAATTTGCACCAGACCATTCACAGTCTTCCGGTGGAAAGCAGATCGAACAGCCCGGACTAAACGAACCAACATCTGTCTGACATGCGCGAGGCTTAAAAATTGCTGTCAATGTTGCATGCTAGATCTTAGCTTTGGGCTGCCTATTGTCGTCCGTGACGCCGCGCTGAAGATGGTCCGACAAGGCCCTGAAAGTGCCATAAATCGTGAATACTTCGCCCAGAATAACGAGCGCGCCATCGAAGAGGGTAGCCTCGATAGCATCGAAGGCTACGACAAGACCGACGAAAAAGCAAGAGACCTCCTCCGTCGGCTCGCCAACTCAGAACCCTACTACAAGAAACAACGCCGCCTCGAAGCAAGCGGTGAAGACGCAGAAAGCTCCACTACCACCCAACCTCAATCCAAACCCCCCTCCTACGGGCCCATCCGATCACAAGACGCCCGCCGCAGCGACAACAGCACCCCGACTCCGCGGAGAAACAACCCAAACGCCACCCGCCGCCCTTTCCCTTCAGCCGCGCAACTCCCACCCCAGCCTTCGGACTGGCTCCCCCCAGCCGACCCCAACATAACCTCCCTCTTCATCACCGGCGTCGAAGACGACCTCCCCGAGCACGCCCTCCGCAACTTCTTCACCCCCTTCGGCACCATCCGCTCTCTCATCTGCTCCCACCGCGCACACTGCGCCTTCATCAACTACGCCGACCGTGAGTCCGCGGAGAAAGCGGCCGCCCAGTGCGAAGGCAAGGCGGTCATACAGGGCTGCCCGCTCAGGGTGCGGTGGGGCAAGCCAAAGGCGCTGGACAGTCTGGATCGGGAGGAGAGGATGGGCATGGCGAGGGAGGGGAGGGAGACGATGAGGGCGGTCAAGGCGGCAGGAGGGGGGGCGGGGCAGAAGGCGATTGAGGGTCAAGGGGTTGGTGAAGGGGAGGCGGAGGGGAATACCTATCATGTGGCGGCGCCGCCGGGGAAAGGAGATGTGCAGTACGCGAGTTTGGCGGGAGACTGAATTTGATGAATGCCTTTCTATTAGGGTTTCCATTGATTTGATTGAATTTAAAAAAGGATGTTCCCACCGGTCGAGGGACTCGGTAGCACGGCGTTGGCAGGGAAAACCGCAGGGGGAGAATCACCAGACAGGATAGTCCTCATGTCTTACTTGACACCAGGGTTTCCAGGACAATGGGATAACGCAAGAAGACAGGAGGACTGTGTCCTTGGTTTGTTAGATAAGTTTAACATTAGGTTTTGCATGAGAATAGGAGATGGAGGACTCTCTCCTTGTTTCTGAGATAAATTTGACTCCAGAATTTTTCAGGAGAATAGAAACAGGTAGAAGATTCTATCTTTTTGTCTTCAATAACTTTAATTTCAGGGTTTTCAGATGAAGAGGGGAAGGCACAGAATCTTATCTTTATTCCTTCAATAGATTTAACTCCAGGGTTTCCAGGAGAAGGCAGAAGGCCATATCCTGGTTTCTTAGAAAAGATTGCCGACCTACAATATTTACAATCACGACACGGTGCATGTAATTAGAATACCAAGGCAGTCACAGTAAATCACAGAGTAGTAAATATGGACAGTAGAAAGAATCTTCAATTCCACTCTCAGGAAAAAGTCTAGAATACACGAGGCGGAGTATTGCTCTCGCTCCTCAGAATCGGCGAGCTAGTCAACTGCCTCAGATTCTCCAGCTCAGCCCGGAACTCGCCGGCCGAGCCCAGACTCAGTACTCCACGCCACCGTCCCATGCTTGCCACCATCTGCTGCCAAACCGCCCAAGCTCGCTTGCAGAAGTGCGACCCACTCCCGGTGCTCGCTGGCGCTCTCAACATCATCCATGTCAAAATCTGAATCTGAATCTTCTGTCGCTGTCCCCTGAAAAGAATTTTGATGCATTGCTTTTGATTGCTGGATCGAGTGCTCCAGGTCCACCGCGCCGATGGCGCAGAGGGAACGGTGGATGGTGTACGCCATCGTCATGAGGGAAGCCCACTCGGACGCCAGCGACGGGTCGGTCGCAGGGTCGAATCCTTCGCTAACCAAGCGTCGCGAGGCCCGACCGGCGGCTACCTTGAGAAGGTGCGCTGATTTCGGGCTCCACGACGCCAGCTTGCGGAGGAGTCTCCCGCGGAAAACCGAGGTCGAAGGAGGGGTTGTTGTGGAGTGGGGACGCGATGACGAGGCCGTCGGGGGAGTCATCGTGGAGGTAGGAGTTGTAATCAAAGACAGCATCAAGGTGGTTATCTTGTCGAGGGCACTCGGCGAGAAGTTGATTAATTGAGTCTCGGCCCTGGAGAACATTGCCGAGATCCGCGAGATCGTTCTCGTGGAGACTCTCCAGGTTAAAGCCATCAACATCGTTTGGAAACAGAAGAGGATCGACCGAAGGGAGTTGGTGGTCATGTCCGTCGGCCTCGCTAACCGGCCCGACGCTTCCAGTGGACACTGCTGGTCATAGGTCGAAAACACTGCTGCTGAGTGTTGTGACCCACTGGAAAGGTCGAGGAGGCTAGGTGAGGTCGTAGTCGCCTTGGCGTCAGGACGGCGCAGGCTATCGACTTTAGGTAGGGAGACGTTGTGAGAGCCGCCCAGGGAGCGATGTTGCTCAACCTGAGTGGTCGCACTGTTTCGCGAACCGTGGATCGAAAGTAAGCGGTCGGCGTGACTGATGTTGAGGGAAGGCGCTAGAGTAGAGTTGGACATGGCCGATGCGGATCGTGACATGGATGAGTAAGTAGGAGGAGTGGCGAGATAGGAGCCATGGACGGAGTAATCCTCTGTGAAATCACTCCCGTCTGCTTCGCTCTTGAGCGTAAGATCAGGACTGGGGAAATGTTCGGAAGTTGGGGTAAGGAGAGATGGCAGGGAGGACGGCATGGCAGAGGGCATTGCTACAGGAGCGCTGCCGCCCTGGAGATGACGGAGACGTTCTTCGAGATGGCGAATGTATTCTTTCTGTTCTTCATTTTCTCTTCTCAGTTCGGCGGCTTCGGCCTTTTGCTTCTCTCGAGACTTGGCAGCGGAGTGACGGTTGCGCTCAATTCGTTCAATATTGCGTTGTTGTCTCTCTTGGTCAGTCTTGGCTCGCTTTCGCGGTCCAAGCGTCCTGGGGATGTCTGGTATCTCCTGTCCCCAAGACTTCCTCTTCTTCTTCTTGTCTTTCGGGAGAGAGAGGGTGGCCGTAGCATCTGACGTAACACTGGCAGGAGGACTCATAGCGGAGATTGAGGGGGTTTCAGAGGCACACCGGTCGAGCTGACTAGCAGCGACGTACCCAGGGGGCGGTGAGGCGTTCATCTTTGCGATGTCTACCAGGTTCTATGACTGGCGTGAGAGCGAGTATTTCCCCTGGTCACGAAAATGGTATTTTGGGGTGCAAAATAGTATGCTGATTGAACATGTCGAGGTGGAGGGGTTCTCGACTGTTTGTGTGTGGTCGCCGAACGGGACACGGTGTCCTTTGTCTAGTTAAAGCAAGGACGCCTCACAGGCAGCAGAATAAAGTGATCAGGTAACTGTCTGACTAAGAAAACATGTGACCAGAAGAAGGCTCGAAGCAGCAAGGTCGAGGGATGAGGACTGGGTGTCTTTAGGGGATCGTGAGCGTAGTGTTGGTGGACGGGGAAGGGGGGATTTATAGAAGTATGTGTCCTTTTCTCAGCCCTTGCGGCGGGACGACTAACGTTCGTTCGCGACACCCCCTGGCTTCGTGGATCACCCCCTTCCGTTTCTTGGCCCTCCTCCGGCCCCGCTGCAGCCATCCTCCAGTGCCACAAATCGACTTGGACGGCGATGCTGCTATCCTGGTCACCTTCCTCTGACTGTCATTTGGTGTCAGCGGAGTGCATGATGAACTTCCCATCTGGGCATCCTCCGCTGGCAAGGCGTCCGTATTCCCAGTTTAGCCGACGCGAGACGCTCGCTCAGGTCAGCTGCGCCTCTCGGATCGAACGTGGGACGCCCCTCGGAAGAACGAGCTTTGGCCTATTTCTCCCTTCCACGCTCCACCGAGCCGAAAAAGCCACCCCTGAACTTTTCTTGCGCAATCCGTCTGCTCAAAATTCTCCTTGAATGAGAATTGCGAGAGCGAACTCTAAGGCCTCCACCCCTTCCCCTTGTCCCCCACCGCGTTTCATCTGCGAGCACTCTGATTTTTTGTTGCACTTTCCGCCCGAAGATCTCTCCGCCAATCTGTTTGATCTTGACTCAAAGCCCACTCTCTTTATGACACGGAGAATGACGATCACTCATCAATTCGACATTCTAGATGAAGGAAACTACGCGCGGCAGCGGCGCTCTGCAACCACGGCTCAGGGACTCGACTATCGAGGACCACCAACCAACACCAATAGCTACCACGGCGCTGATTATGAATAGTTCGCGTTTCCTAAATTTTTTTAATTTTCTGTCTAATTGTGTGCCGTGTTGCGACGGCGGGATATCCTCTATTAGAATGTCCGGCTGCGCTATGTGAAGTCGGCGAGGGCAAGAAATGCATGGCCCACCCTTTGCCAAAATAGACTGCCTTCCGCAAGGCTGAGAGGGCTTACAGTAATAAGCGGCGCGGCTGCCCATTTCTTGACGTGATCCGCCGCTGGGTGCTCTATGTCATGCCTGTCAGCCCCAGGATTTCCCGCCTAGAACAATCACGTTGGAGTTTGGGGGCCGCACTGTTGCTCAAAGGCCGTGCGACAAGAATAGATATACCAACGCTTCCTTTGCGTCTTGTTTCATGTTGGCTCCGCTGCAGCAACACTTCTGTGGCCGAGTATATCCAAGTTGGTCGCTGCCGACTGTAGTCGTGTATAACATATTCATGTTCACCAACGCTCGATCCGCCCCTTCCCCAGGCCACTCGATGAAGCATCGGAGAATTGAGCTATGGCGATGTCCCTAGATTACAAGGGGGGGCGATCTGAGAAGCCTTGTGTATCCTATCCCGAACCATCTTCCGGTCCTGCATTGTACTTTTCTTTGGCCGAGGCGAACATTTCCTGTTGCATTTTCACAAGCTCGGCTTCGCTCATGCCGCTGAGGTCGATCTTGTTCTGTTTCTTCTCACGTGTCTAGCAAGTTTTCGTCAGCATGAACCCCTACATAGGACGACAAACCCACCTTTTGTTGGTCTTTAAACTCCTCTGCTACTGAGAGAACATCTCTGACGTAGTCTCCGAAGCCAAGATCTGTCAGCGCTTTTTCAATGTGCTCGACTGCAATGGTCTTCTTCTGCTCCTTCTCTGATATCTCGTTCGCCTCGGATGAAATGAGTGTAATGAACTCGACGCAGCATTCGATTAGTAAATCTCGAGCGTCCTTCGTAAAGGTCTGCCCGGAAGAGGCGGGCAATATCTCGGAGACGATTTTTTGAACGGTAGCTAAAACACCGTCAGATTTAGATTTTCGTATTCGAGTATCTTAGAATTACATACCCTTTGGTAACGAGAGGTCGTCGTTGCCTTTTTTCATGATTAGCAATTCGTCCATAGCTGATGGGTTGCATTTCGAGCATACCACCAAATTCCTTGTCAGACATCTTCACACGATCTCAACATCACTCAGCACCATGTGGTGGGAGGATAGACCTTCACGAATGTCTAGTATAGAAGGTCACAAACGAAAAGTGAGGGAAGAATAAATCGCGGTTCTTTGATAAGTAGGTACCTAGTGGTGGCTACGCGCTGAGCAACAGCCTTGGCATCTGAGCGGCCCAAGCGCATAGGTGAAGAATTTCTACGGTCGACATCCACCAAGCCAAACTAAATTTTGTGCTATGATTTGCTTCAGATATTGTTTCGCGATTTGCGGCCATGTCTGGTAAAGACCTACCGTGGCTAAAAAGCTTACGCTAGTCTACATTTCTAATTAATCTTGAGCTCTGCTCTATTTCACCAAAGCTGCGAGCTGCGAGTTTTTCTAGCGGGCAGAGAAAAATTTACAGGAACCATCAAAGACGGATATGCCGATATCTAATATGCTGTTAACACCTCAGAGTCCCTTACCGTTCGATATGTCATAATATTCTACTCTAGGCCTTGTGTCGTGCATCCTAAGCCTCCACCAACACCTCTCTTTTCGGGTAAGGCCTCCGGTCACATTTCTCACGATTCCTCTTCTTTACCATGATGAACTTTAGTGTCGCCCCTATCATATAAGCATTTGCTATGGTGATTTACCTGTCCTAGCCAAACGGACTTTCTGATCTTATCGACATTCTCAAAACCGACCCGCTAAGACTTCAGCTAGAGTCTGGCTAATTGTGACATAAAGCAGGTCAACGTCAACATTGCTGAAACCATTCACATCATCCTCGTCGCCTCAGTCAGTCGAGGCATGGTATCAGAAGCCATGGCCCATCCAACTGTTAGCCAGGAGGGCGCCAATGCTGACAATCGAATGCGCCTCGACTTCTGATACCTACGTTCGAGGTGTTCTAAGGTATACAGGCCCCTAGATTCATGTTCACTTCTTTCCATGATGAGCAACATATGTACTATCAAATTCGGACATGCAATGACGAAGCATTATATTTGGTTCGATTACCTGAATTGAAGTCATGCAAAATATTTGGCGCAATCCCAATAAACAACAGCTTACATTTTTTAGCAGATCTAGGCCAATTCCTTCCTTTATCCTTCTACCGACTATGTTCATTCCACTGTGGTGATTGAGGCGACTAAGATGGGAAGACTCTTGAAAGTCGACAACAACCGCAGAAACAAACAATAGAATGTGCTCCTTGTTCTATTCAGGTAAGTCCTGCGCATCCTTAGTTCCACTACCATACGTGATGTAAACCTACACTCCATGCTAAGTATAAAGGCCGGCGGTCTAATGCTTAAAAAATGTATTCACTTTTCATCTTTCGACTGATCGTTGTTTATTTCGCTGTCTTCATAGCATCCCTTCGCCTGCTTCATCACTGACCTCGCCCACGGGTATACTTAAAGGCTCCACCCACCATGATGCACATCAGTCCTGGAAATCTTTCAATGACTCATTATTCCAGCTGGGGTGTATCAGCAACTGCAATTGAAGACATGGCTTGTGCTATACCTACGTAATGAAGTTCCCACTTAATTCTCTTGGGGCTCCCAATGCAAGTTTGGCAATGACGTGACCTGGTTGTTCAGGCCGTAATAGCTGTCCGTTTCTGAGCAAATTAACCGTGGATTCTATCTCGTCTTTGGACATTTTGTCGTGGTAGTCTTCTCTAAGCTCTCTTTGCATCTCTGTGTCGACCCTGCCAGGACGGATTGCAATTGTTGTGATGTCGGGCTCCTCTACCTGCAAAGTTTGCGCCAGGAGATTCATTGCTGCTTTGGAAGTTCCGTATGCGCCCCACAAATTGGTGCCTCTTGATGCTGCTCCGGAAGAGACGAATATGATTCTCCCTTGCGATTTTCGAAGCAAAGGAATTGCAGCTTTCACCTTCGTCTGTTAGCAATGCTTTCAGATCCAGCAATAGAATCAAGAGAGCCGTACGGACGCAACAGCGCTAAAGAGGTTAACGTCAAAAGCTTTTCGAAATTCGTCCACATCGACATCCGCAATGCGGGAAACAGGCTGAATGGTGCCTTGATTGACCACAAGACTGTCCAACTTTCCAAAGTTTTTGAAGGCAAGATCGACGGCTCGTTGGGCCAGAGAAAAGTCGCACACGTCGCCTGCAAGTACGGCTACTTGCTTGGGGTACTTGGATTGAAGGTCCTCCAAAGCTGCTTTTGTTCGGCTAACGACAACAGTATTGTGTCCGGCTTGGAGCAGGAATTGAGCAATCGCTAGTCCAATACCTATAAGGTGAAATTTTCTCAGCAAAGTTACAGAATTTTTAGTTTCGACTTGCCTCTTGAGGCACCTGTGACGATGATGGTTTGCAAAGACATGCCTCATCCGCACGCCTTCTATTTCTTCGGTATTCTCTATGTCTAATGCTCTTTAAGAGAAAAATCATAAGACTCTTATCGAATTTGTTAAATTGTTGTGACAATCTCCAAAGCGATCGCGTACCTGAAAATCTGCCCCACTTGCATCAAGCGGGGCTTTTACTTCCGTTCCTAAGGTACCTTACCACCCCACCACATTCTTTCACATGATATAAACCATCCATCTGCATTTACTCCTCCATGTCAGGCCCTAATTCTTTGCACCCTTCTAAATGGGAACCGTAATCCTCGGCGGCGGCATCATAGGCACCGCCACCGCATACTACCTTTCCCACTCGCCATCCCACAACCCCAAGGAAAATCCAATCCACATCATAGAATCCTCAGGAGAACCGTTCGCCGGTGCATCTGGCTACGCCGCAGGATTCCTAGCCAGAGACTGGTTTTCCCCCGCCCTAGCCTCCCTGGGCGCACTCTCGTTCGACCTGCACAAAAAGCTCGCTGACCAGCACGATGGCAGAAGGAGATGGGGATATAGTCCCTCTACGGCGCTGAGTCTTGCTGTCAATGCTGGAGTTGGTGTTGGGAAAGGCGAGCGGGGCGAGGACTGGCTGAGGGACGGGACAAGCAGAGCGGAATTTGCTCCTGACGAAAGCAGCGAGAAGGAAGTCCTAAATGAGGACGGTAGTCCCCGGTGGTTCACGGAGCAGCCAGGTGGCAGTCTAGACGTGATTAGCGAGCCAGGTACGGCTGCCCAGCTCGATCCGAAACACCTCTGTCTCTTCCTGCTGGATGAATGCAAGAAGAAAGGCGTCAGCCTGCACACAAACTCCACCGCCACATCCCTCTCCCACGATCCCTCCGGCCACATCTCTGGCCTAACTATCTCCCCCGTCTCCCCATCATCCGCTCCCCAGCACCTCCCAGCAACAACCCTCCTCCTCGCCGCCGGCCCCTGGACCCCCCATGTCTTCCACACCCTCTTCCCGCACTCCCCCTTCCACCCCCTCCCCATCACCCCCCTCTCCGGCCACAGCCTCGTCCTCCGCTCCCCGCGCCTCCACTCCTCCCCCAAAAAAACCTGCCACGCCGTCTTCGCCGCCCCCAACCCCGCGGCTGGCATCTCCTTCTCCCCCGAGCTGTTCTCCCGCAGCGGTCTCGGCCACGATGGCACGGCCGAGATATACCTCGCAGGCCTGAACGACGCGGACCTGCCGCTGCCGGGGCGCGCCGACGAGGCGGACGCGCAGACTGCGTCGATCGAGGAGCTGAAAAGGGTGGCGGTTCAGTTCCTTGGGAAAGCGGGTGCGGAGATTGGTGTGAATGCGGATGATCTGGAGGTGACGAGGGAGGCGGTGTGTTTCCGGCCAGTGACGGGGAGCGGAAGGCCGATTGTGACACAGATTCACGGGGAGAAGCTTGGTCTTGGAGGAGGGGGAAGCGGGTTGGAGGGAGGCGTGTATGTGGCGGCGGGGCACGGGCCGTGGGGGATCAGCTTAAGTCTAGGTACGGGGCTGTGTGTGGCGGAGATGATGAGGGGGAAGGAGACAAGCGCTGATGTTGCCGGGTTGGGGATCTGAGGGGCCTGGGTTGGGGAGTCGTTGTAAAGGTTTTGGCGATCTGTGGTGAGCTTGCTGGACGTCGAAGAGGCGCTATGTTGCTGATCTTGGGAAAGAAAGGGCGGCGGCGGGGCCACTCAAGATTTGGCAACGGAGCATGATTGATATCATGATGAATGTGCGGTTGTACATATCCCCTTGAGCGTGCTGAACGGCTATTCTCCTGCGGTAGGTTGTCGAGATTCCGGCAGGCGTGGGTAAAGCCTCCGAGTATTGAGTTCTTGAAAGTGGCCATCAATTGTTCTCTTGTCCTGGAGCATATGCAATCTCTATGATGTTTTCTCCTCGGCAGCCCTTGGAGTGTTGTACGGGTCCTGAGAAGCGAGTCGAGAAGAGCGTAGAACGGAGACTTAGGTGCTATGAGCATGCATTTTCAATTTTGGCCTTCTGTCCATTGGGCATTTTCACTGTATCATTGTCCCCACGCTCAATATCGTCGTGGATTCTTAGACCTGTTCTCACCACTAATTAAATACAGTGCCTCTGTTCGGAAAGCCAGTCACACTCACGTAGTTTGTTTGTGTCCTCGTCATCTGCCCGTTCCCCTTGCACAATATTATGTCGCAACATCTTCGCTACATCTTCCGCATGCTGTATACCAGCAATAGCCTCGGAAGAGGCTGGCTCTAGCGAGCGGGACTTATCGAACCTATCTCGTGCTGTGGTACGAGAGGCATGAAGAATAGCGTAATCACCTATAAATGAAGATTGGTGCTTGGTTATCATGACTGAAATGACATTAGAGTACCATGTCTCTCACACATACCTTGAAAGGCGATTCTGGTAGAGCGCAAGAGATGCCTGTACGCAGCTAGAGCCATGAGATCCCGAAGTCATCGGCGACTTCCGCAGTCCAATGACGTTATTTTAACCTGGACTGAGGAGAAAATTGAAACAGACTTCAATGTTAAGTCTCATGTACGAGGACTCTTATTTCTGAATCTGGTACGCTGCTCCAAACACAGATCAAAAATTGTTGCTACAAGCTTGGAGGAGCTCGCTATGGGCGGCTATACCTCGGTCCGAAGGTCCTTTGGACTACCTCGACTAATCCCATTTAAGCGAACCGCGCATCCAACCAATCGGGGAATGAGCATGACCTTGAAGGAACAAAAATAAATTTTTGGATATCGCGCTTGGAAGTCCAAGCCTCGCAGCGACCTTACAGCAAGACAAGGCAAAAGCGCAATCCAGCCACAGTCTCCTCCGTACTAGTGACTGAAGGCTCGAGTTCAACACACATCCCTACATTACCCGAAAATCATGGGCACGCTCACTATGGCCTCGGCGGGCCCTGGGCTTAGCCTACCACCCGCTGGACCGGACGCGGGAGATAAGTCTTTCTTTAAAGTAGTAGGCAAATTGTCGTCTAGCACCGATCGTCAAATCGAGCCTTATGGTCCTCACTTCTTGGCTTACGCTCGACGGGTATGTTCACATTAGTACAGCTTCAGTCACCTGCTGACACATTATCAAGAAACGCCATAATCGCACATTCTCTGAGGATGAACGCATACAGGCGCAAGAAAAGGCCAAGAAAATTGAAGATGACGACCCGGGGGAGATCAGCGAGCCAGAGGATGCTGTCACCCTCTCCCGCGACGCAAAGGACTGGAAGGGTCAGGATCATTACAAGGTCCTTGGATTGTCGAAGTACCGCTATAAGGCTACAGACGAGCAGATAAAGAAGGCGCACAGGAAAAAGGTTCTGCGTCATCACCCAGATAAGAAGGCTGCCGCTGGGCAGTCAGACGAGAATGATTCGTTCTTCAAATGTATTCAAAGAGCCAACGAGATCCTGCTCGACCCTGTCAAACGACGACAGTTCGATAGTGTGGATGAGGAAGCGAACGAGGACCCTCCAACGAAGAAAGAACTACAAAAGGGAAATTTTTATAAATTATGGAAACCAGTCTTCGAAAGTGAAGCGCGTTTCAGCAATCAACACCCAGTTCCTCAGATCGGTAGCGATAAGAGCACGGAGGAGGAGGTCAAAGAGTTTTACGATTTCTGGTACGGCTTCGATAGTTGGCGGACCTTTGAATATCTTGATGAAGACGTTCCCGATGATAACGAGAACCGTGATCACAAGCGCCACATGGAGAAAAAGAATGCCAATGCTCGTCGGAAGCGCAAGACCGAGGACACGGCACGGCTGAGAAAGTTAGTAGACGATTGCTTGGCTTCTGATGAACGCATCAAGAGATTCAGACAAGCAAACAGTGCTAATCGTAATAAGAAGAAGCTCGAGAAGGAAGCAGCAGCGAAGAAAATCGAAGAAGAGAGGCAAAAAGCAAAGGTAGAGGAAGAGCGGTTGAAGAAAGAAGCCGAGGAAGCGGCCAAAAATGAGCGCGCTGAGGGCAAGAAAGCAAAAGAGGCTGCAAAGAATGCAGTGAAAAAGAATAGGCGCGTCTTGAAGAGCAGTGTCAAGGACGTCGACTATTTCGCCGAAGCAGGTGATGCAAGTGCCGCTCAGGTAGACCAAATTCTCTCAGATGTAGAGCTGATCATGGGGAAGATTGACCCGGACGAACTTGCCAAATTGGTTAGTAAGCTAAACATTGCAGGTAAGGATGGCGGAAAAGTGAAAGAGGCATATCAAGAAGAGACGTCGCGCTTGGTTGGATCCGGCAAAATCAAGAACTCCGAGCTCAAATTCCTCAAGCCATAAATCTTTTGAATGCGTCAGGAGGGCCTGCTTTGGGGGCACTATTATCTTTGAATTTTGGGTTTCAAGACGCTTCACCATCTAGAATTTGTGGTACTTACAAAGTTACAAAGACTATAAATCTAAAATCTCAAACGGCGACCATTTTGCATACTATACGTAGAATATCTGTATTGTTCCTTATTAGATAAGACGTTCGGACCTCGACGCTAGAAATACATCTTTGGATTGGGAACAACTATCTAACAAGTCGCAGAGACGTAAAGGCACAGAGCACAATCATCATCATTACATGTTGCCCTCCATCAACTCCGGTATTGTGTTAGAAAACAAAGTATAGCTCATCTGAAAACCGCCGCAAGAATACCCAGACCCAGCAACACCCTACCAGCGAAGCCAAGGTCCGCCGAAGACGCTTTGTACCCCACTCCACCAGCCGATCCACCATTCACACATCCACTATTACCCGCTCCAACTCCTCTCTCCTTCCCACTTGCACTATTGCTGCCGTCACCGACAAAGTTTCCATCTTGCTGTGTCCCTCCAGGGTTTGCATTGTTGGTGCCATTTTGACATTTCGAAAGTCGCGAGCCCTCAAATGCACCTTTGTTTATCTCCAAGCGAGACTTTAGGTCCTGATTGTCGACAGATCGCGCTATCGAATACCTCGGCGGAGTTTTAACACATTTGAGGTCACATTTTCTTCCAAAATTTTATATGAAACAAAGAGAAATCACTGCTATCTTAGCTCCTAGGAGTGGTAAAGGAATAGAGATCGTATAATTGATCGCGAATACAAAGCAATGGCTAAGCTTGTCATACACGAGTGAGGCCGCATGACGTTTAGGTGATTCTGGAAGCACTTTGCGTTGATGATCTTGCCCCATCAGGATTTCTGGAAAACAATATTCACTATGAAGAAAGAAAACGCACAAGTAGGAGGCGTACGGCGATTACTGAATAAAACTAGAACTTTTACACTGACGCAAGGGTAGCACAGGTCAAGCATCCCTCAAAAATACCATCCTCCACAGTAGACATCAAGGCCGTTTTGAAATGTCAAATGCACCCTGTCACTCACGTTGTGGAACAAAGATACAAAGTGCCAAAGAAGTCCTGTTTGGATTGATCGCACTTCTATGATTTGTCATCCGCACGATTCCACGCGCTATCATAAGCCTTGGCTTGGACATGTTCCCGGTTGAGCAATCATGCGGCTGAGAGGCGTTTTGTTTCGCTAATTTATCCCCCGAGCCGACCACCGGAATGATCTTGCATTTGAAACCTAGCCTTCCAGTCCTAGAGCCACTATCTCCCATCAGCATATGAAGAAATGACCCGACCTCCCATTCTCCCATCGGCCAATGATGCTCTGTGCCGCGTCGGAGAGAAGGGCAATAGATGGAGTTGAGACGCCATGCACAACCCCAGAAGAGGCCGAGCTAAGCAAGAAGGGAAGGCCCATAAGCGGCTACATGCTAAGGCAGACTGTGGGATATCACCGTACGCTGTAATGAGGCTGTGCATGCTGGATGAGAGGCAAGCTAAATCACTCACTGCGTCTGTCCACTTATTACTGTTTATTACGCCCACGCCGGGCAAGGAGAGTCCAGCAAATGTTTCCCTCGCTACTTCTGTCCGCATACCACTCCTCTCGTGGCCAAAGAGCTCACCATGGCAAATATGACCCCCATGCAGGCTCTGCCCCTAGCATCCCCTGCGCAACAAACACCCTTTTCACTCCATGACTTTATATCCACATCATCGCTCCAAGAGATACCCAAACCCACCACCAAACCTCTCCTCGCGGCCGAGCCTATATCAAACCTCTTCCGCCGCCAAGGGAACATCGACACCTGCGGCTTCTTCTCTGGTCTGTCCCTGATCTTCCCCTCTCACCCCCTCCCCCAAGGGGACGCCTACAAGAAAAAATCCTCCTGGCTGACAAGAACACAGACGAGCCCATAACCTGCTCCCCCGGCCACGTCTGCGCAACCAACGCCCTCAGCAGCGTCGCCGGCTGCTGCGTCGCCACCGCCGTCGACGACTGCATCATCCCTACCACCTGCTTCAACAGCGCATCCGTCGCGCCCATGTGCGACGAGAATTGTCGCGCCAACCGGTACAATCTCAAGTGGTATGCGCCTTCTTTCCCTTTTCATCTTATTCATCCGTCCACGGGCCCGGATTGATGGGATGTTTCATGGGCTAGCACCAACGCAGCATACCCCTACTGCTTCCTGAAGATCTGGGACTTCTTCCCGCAGTCTACCGAATATGATTGTAGGACGATCAATTCGTACATCACGATCATGCCGAACACGGTGTCCCCGACGGCCGGGCAGATGGTGGTGTCGGCGCCGGTGAGTGCAACTTCCTCGGCGAGTAGTGATGTGGGGACTTCAAGCGTGACTATCTCAAGCGGCGGTGGCTCTGCTTCAAGCAGCGCTTCGTCTGGTGGCGGACTCAACACCTCAGACAAGATTGGGATAGGCGTCGGTGTGGGCTCAGCATGTCTTGCAATAATAGAAATAGCAACTCAGATTTACTTTGGGCGCAAAGGGAGGGGTCCTTTCGCGAAGCGTCTTAAGACTCAGCAGTCAAACTTTTCAGATATGGCTCAGAGACACACGGTAAGCGGAGTCTAGAGGGAGAGTAATATTGAAATTAGACAGTTCTATCGGACTAAATTGTCATAAGTAGTATGTATAAACACATTAGCTTGTTACAATTCATTAAACAGGTAAAAAGTTTTAAAGAATGATCAAAGCAGCGCAGGGCACATGGAAGGTAGAAAAGCTTAACGGGCATTTTGGTTGTCTTCTTCTCGCCGCGCCAAGCTTTCAAGACGTTGGATTAGGATGGCCGAGGTTCCTTAAATCGGGTTTAAGATTGTTCGAGGTTGTAAGATCCCTGAGGATTTTGCGTGATAAATATCAATGACTGCCTTACAGCAGAACATTCTTGTCTAATTGATATTCTGTACTTGATCTGTGAATGAGTGGCCGGTCGATCGGAGTTCTGTGTGGAATTTTTGGCCCGTCAAGTGTCTGCCTTGTGACTTGGTCATTCCTAAACCGTTAAAGCATTATTGTCCCGCTCGGCCTTGCTTTCTACTATTGCCATAAAAGCTGATGCCTTCTCTTTTATCGATACTACCCTCTTGATGATAAGCCAGTCATGTCTTGAGACGACCTTCTAGGTTGAGGTAGCTAAAATCTTGTTGTGTATGGATTACGTCAAAGGCTTCCCTTTCTGCCCCTTCATCATGCCGAGATGTCGTTCATTGGTTACCTTGATCTCATTCATAGTATGGAATTCTCTGGCTGCGCAGGAAGTGCTTTTTCTGCAACAGCCTCTCATTCCCGTTGAAGGGGATGCACGTGATGGGTCAGAGGCTTGGATATCGAAACATTCTAATCATGAAAAGATCCACCAATTTGTACGATATCGTCTGAACATTCTTGAATACTTGTCTAACTTTAAGCTAGGAATTAAGACATATCGTCTCCCATGGTATCGCCGAGGATGATCAGACGTTCAACCGATATGATATTGATGACGGGTTCCTCCGTAGTGAGGACGGTCTATCCCAGTCTCCTTTTGATCAACCATTATTTCAGATCAGCTCTTCAGAGACAAAGATTGAGCACCTCAAAGATCGCTCCACTTCTCACATCCACGACCTCCTCTCTGCCGCACGCTACTACGGTTCCTCCATCCGCTCTCCTCCCTCGCTCTGGACCACCTCCTTAACCCCAGCCCCTAACGTCACCGACCGTACCACCGTCTGGTCTCTGGCCAAGATGACATCCGACGCCTACACCCCCGATCCCCCCCGCCGCGACCTCTTCAACGGCACGCACGACTTCAACCAATCCCTCTCCTTCGGCTGGTCCACCGCCGGCTTCCGCGGCCACGTCTACGCCGACACCACCAACACCACCGTCATCATCGCCGTCAAAGGCACCGAGCTCTTCTTCCACAACACCTCCACCGAAGACAAGATCAACGACAACCTCCTCTTCGCCTGCTGCTGCGGCCAGCAGGGCCACTACCTCTACAAGCAAGTCTGCGCCTGCGCCACCGCCACCTACACCTGCAATTCCACCTGCCTTTACTCCGCCCTCACGCACCCCTCCCGCTACTACGCCGCCGCCCTCGCCGTCTACGCCAACATCTCCGCCCTCTACCCCCACGCCACGCTCTGGCTCACCGGCCACTCCCTCGGCGGCGCCCTCGCCTCCCTCCTCGGCCTCGCCGTCGGCGCCCCCACCGTCACCTTCGAGTCCCCGCCCCAAGCCCTCGCCGCCTCCCGCCTCGGCCTCCCCCTGCCCCCGGGTGCCCGCACCCACGCATCCCGCCGCCACACGGCCGCCGCGCATTTCGGGAATACGGCGGATCCGATCTTCATGGGCGCGTGCAACGGGGCGCTGAGCCTGTGCACGCTGGCCGGGTTTGCGATGGAGTCGCAGTGCCACGCGGGGGGGCGGTGCGTGTATGATACGGTCCGGGACAAGGGGTGGAGGGCGTGGGTGGGGCATCATCGGATTGATGATTTGATTGGGAATGTGATTGAGGTCTATGATGAGGTGCCCGGGTGTGCGGTAGATCGGGAGTGTGGGGAGTGTTTTAATTGGTATTTTAGGGATTAGGATGGTTGAGTGGGGGTTCGAGTTGGATGTATAGGGTTTTGTACGGAGTTTTGTTTGGCTTGAAGGGTGAAGATGGTTATCGTGGATAAGCTCGCTGCGCCTTCTCGCCAGTCAAGAATTCTTTGGAGGTAGTAGCTTGCTCCTAAAATACCCTTTATAACCCATCTACTGCGTAAGATACCCGTACGCATACAACCGCATTTCCTTCTGCACTCTCACACCACAAGAAACACCCGTTCCAGCAAGGATGAGCCTAGGACTAGCGTCTACGCACAACGGCAGTGGGGATCATCGTCACTAGCGCACCGATGTGCAACCGGGCATATAATTTCAATCAGGGCGCGTCGAAAAGATACAGGTACTGTGCTCAATGGGGAGTAGTATGGTGGCAGCCATGAGGTGGAGAGTTGCGACGGGAATAACGGCAGCGGCGGGAGAGGCGGGTGTAGGTGAGTTGTTGTGGATAGAGGGGGTTATAGGTGAACTGTGTGGATGGAGGGGTGTGTACATAAGCTGTGTGAATCGAGGTAGATGTGGATGAGCTGCATGGATAGAGGGGTGCGTAGATGAGCTGTGTGGATGAAGATAGATGTCAATAAATTATGTGAATAAAGATAAATATTAATGAGTGGTGTGGAGAAAGATAGGTGTAGATAAACTGTGTAGGTAGAGGTAGATGTAGATAAGCTAATTGGACAGGGGCTGGTATAGATTAGCTTTGTGGGTAGAGTTGGCTTATCTGAACAGCCAGCAAAACAAAGAAGCAATCAAGAACTAAACAGCGTCCTATACCTCCAGTCCAACCCCCTTCCCACTTAACCCCCCTGCACGCCCCCCGGCAACCCAGGAATCTTCTTCCCACCCCCAAACTTCCACTTGCTCGTCAACCCCTTCCACCCGCCCCCCAGCGCCCTCTGGAACTCCTTGAAGCTCGGCTGGTTCACCCGTTCCACCTCGTCCTTGTAGAGCTGTCGCGCCTCGGCGGGGCCGTCGGGGGGCTTCATGGTCTTTCTGTCGAGGATGCCGAAGTGCCAGTATGATGGCCTTTTGGGTGGAGTGGTTAGTTGTGGGGGTGGGGTGTGGGATAGGGGAGGGGGGGAGGGGACGGACCAGGTGATGTGGAGTCTGGATGAGGCAGGTTTGGTGAGGTCGTCGGCTTCCATTTGGAGGGTTATGCCTGCGGTGGGGTGGGATGGGGTTAGATCGGTAACGAAATGAAGAAAAGGGGGTTGTTGCGAGGCTCTAAAGGGGAAAGGCAAGCGAGGCTGCTTTGAAAAAGGTAACATACCCTTGACGAGCAACTCGTTGTTGACCGCGGTTAAGAAGGAGCCGCCGGGGCCGAATTTTATTCGCCTCGCCTGTGAGGCCTCGAAGCTGTAGTCGTAGTCGTCGTCGGTGATCTGGTGCTCTGCCATGATGCAGGGCTTGTCGATCTTGTCCCAGCCCGGGAGGTATTTGCGTTTGGATGGGTCGGTGACTGGATGGGGACGGGGTTAGAACAGAAGTCGGATCTTCTTAGAGACTCCAGGGGTGATGGGTCGAGGTGGGTGCTTGCTTACTGTCGCCAAAGACGTGCATTAACTATCCATCGATATTGTTAGCAAGAGATAACACGCTATAGTAGCTGAAGAGACTCACTTCATGGACAATCGTGAACTCAGGGCTCTGAATACCGTTCAACGTGTTGTACCCCGGATACGAATTGAACCCCTGCGAAATGACATCCTGAGAAGATCTTAGATCTCCACCTTCCCCAAGACCCAACGCCGAAGACAACGAAGTCGTGCTGTACTGAAGAATGCCATCCAGCCATCCCGGACAGAGAATCATGCGCGCCTGCTTGGCCGCGTTGAGCTGGCCCTGGTGGACTTCCGCCGCGATGCCTTGAACGTGGCCCATGATGGTCTTTGTGCGATCACAGAGCTTCTCTGGGTGCATGGATGAGCCATATGCTTCGTAGTCATTCATTATGTACAGCGGACAGTCTTTCCCATCGTCTGTTTTGGACTTTATAGTGCTGTCGTAGACGCCTTTGTCGTCGGAACCGAGGTGATCTGTTCCGCAGTAGACATTAACGGTCCATTCAGAATTTGACGCTCCAACATTCTGGACTTTCTGTAGTAGATCTACATGCGGATAAGTGTTCGTGAAAAGTGCTTAGGGAAACTGTGATGGCATACCGATAGTGGACTGAAGCTCTGCTTTCGAATATCGATCCTTGAGGATGGCCTTGTACATAAGATCGGCAAATTTTTCCATTGGAGTCTGTTTCAAGTGTCCGAGAACGACTGGGCATATCAATTTCAATAACGAAAGCATGGCTTTTCAGAGAGAGTTTTGCTTACACCCCGTCACGGCTATCGCATCCACGAAAAGCTTTTCGAGGGTAGTCTTGTACTTAGGATGGCAACTGAAATGGGAAATTGAATCACATGAGAAAATACTGATGAGTGTGATCGTGTTACCTACCTTTTGGTATCTACACCGAGCTTTGGTCGTACATCGCCGAGTAAGGGAACGACGTCATCCTCAGCAACTGTGAAGACAAGGAAAAGGGCTATTGTTGACCAAAGAAGAAAACTAGAATTGCGCATCATTGAAAATTGTCTGCAAACGTTTCGTAAAAGCTATAGTAAGAGAGCAAAGAGGGCACGTTGATGCAGCGAGGGAAATGCGAAGAACTCGGCAGAGAAAGTGAGACAGCTTGGGAGAGCAAGTCTCAATAGGATGACTTACACATGCTGCCACCACCAAAAGGGCCTGTTTGTCCTACGGTTCCGGATGGATCAGGCTGAACACCAGTCAAAAGATCCTTTGAAGGTTTGTTGTTGTCCTTTTTCGTCATGTGTGGCAAATGAACGGCGTCTCTCACCAACTGCAAGGGCTCGGGAAATACCGCTGCGGTTGGTCTGGCCAGTTCTGAAAGCGCGTTCAAATTTGAAATCCGCGCACTTCCTTCAAGTACACTCTTCCCAGAGCAGTAGCCAATCCAGGACTTGAAACGACAAATGGTGTTCATTACCAAAAGCTGCAATAGGACATTCCTTGTTGTTGGTGTGGGTTGGTAGGTGTGGTTATCCAACCAGCCCCATGACTAGCACTAGAACATTCCCGAGCAAGTGATCGATATCAAGGGTACTTCTATCGAAAAGTGAGTCGCGAAAATAGTCTCACACTTTGCATGGTTCTCGATGTCTCTAGTAGAATGAACTCAAGTTCAATTTGCCATGCAGCATCGTGTTTTCCTAGTGTTGCTCATAATAGCAGGCGCCTTACCAGCCTTCTTAGCCGCCTCCTCCCCTAACCCCCACAACGTCCGGCCCAATCCCCGCTCGACCCGGCCCCTACGCCCACGCTCTTCCTCCGCTCCCACCTGCTCTAAAAGCCTAATAGACTGCGACGACATCTTCTGCGCCGGCGACAAAGAGAAAGGCCTCTGCTCCTCAGACGGACCCTTCAGCAACAGAAAGTGTGCCGACATCGGCGCCGGCGAGCTCGTCCGCGACTTCTTCACCCTGGTAGCTCAAACCCTCGAGTCCATTGACTTGATCGACGAGAATGACAAATCATTCGCCGACGTATCTTTAGATTACGGTGCAAAGCCAAAGGGTCCAGATTACGATAAGCAGCATGTGCTGAGTAGCAGCACGACTACGACGACGAGTTCGCCGCCTGTGACAAGCTCTATGCCGCCAGCAAATGCTCCTAGCGGGCCAGTGTGCGACGACAATTGAATGCTTGGGTCGATTGTAATGTGATTAGGCTTTTCTAGCTATGTATAGTACCTGTATATCGCTATGTGCAAGGCGTCTTTTCCAACACCGAGCCGTAATGTCCATCTCTGCTTTTAGACAATCTTGAAAACTTTTTTGCTTGAATGACAATGCTCTGCTGGATATTCATGTGACAAAAGGCACATACCTCGCTCTTTCTGTCATGCCTCTCTGCAGCAACATCAAATCATACCAGGCCATACCATATCATCGTATCCTCTAGAATCATAACACCTTCGTTACCTCCTCCACCTGCATTAGTTCTCTTCACCTCACCTCATTTTAGAAACCTCAAATATCTTCCCACTAGACCGCTAGCCCTCGTCTGCTTCATGTTCCCCCCATCCAGAGCATGTCTACTCCGAACATGACTTCCTTGTACTGCGCCTCGTGGCGGAACCTTCATGTTTTGTCCTTCCTCGCCGAGGACAGCCCACTCGGCCACAGTGGCTCCAGTGCCGTTGAGCGGATCTTCACTTCCTTGGTTGCCGACGATACTCAATGTCGCATACTCCGCTGCCAACACCGGCTTGTCCAACACATGTTTGGTCGTATTACTCGAGTAGGGCACCAATGAGCTCTCTTCCGACGCATCGTACGGCACTGAGATTGCCACATCCTTCACAGAACTCACAAGCATACCATGGGTCGTCTCCAACCCCGATGAAGCCCCGTTACTCGAGTTGTGGAAGGTCACGGTAAAGCTCAGCGGCGGATTCTGCGCCCAGTCGAAGTAAAATCCGGTGACTTTCTCTCCGACAGGAAGTGGTACTGTAATTGAAGCAGTCTCATTCGCAAGAGATGGCTGCCATTTTGTGCTCGCTGCGCCATCGACAGCAGCGATAGGAAATTGTCCAGGCTCGTATTTGTTCGGTGAAGTGACGGATTTGCATTGGACCAAATTACCAGCGACAGTGTTGATTGAGCTGTATTGGCGGTTGAGAAGAGTTATAGTGCCATTTGGGGGTAGAGAATGGTTTGAAGTGTTGCCTGCACCATTTCCGACGAGAACTTGGATCGGATGGGTGGCGTAGGTCATATTTGCTTCGCTGAATGGCGTCGGAAGACGAGTTAGGGTGGTATGAGTATAGTTCGAGAAAGCGCTAATTGGCCAACCTTGCCAATAGAAGTTTCGGTATTTCAACTGGGGGACTTGAGGCGGTAGAGAAGGGTCGACGTGGAGATAACTGTCGGGAACCAGGCGGAGACCAAGATACCCGAAAAGGACTACCTGGTAGGCACCTCCATGTCCAGTTAGAAAGGGGTATGCCGGATGAGTGCCACCGTTAGTGGTATAATCGTCCAGCAATTGCTCGGAGAATTGGAACCAAGGCGCTCTTGCATATGGGCTCGTCGAATACTGTTGATAGGTGTACGCTGAGCATCCAGATGGAGAGACTTGGTTGGCATCAATGGCGAAGATAGCGTAAGTCATACCTGGGCCATTGAACGACTGTTTAGCTGCGTAATAGTCGAGATCACTAAGAGCATCTTCTTGTGTGTATCCTGCATCAAAGCGTAGAGGAAAGGTTTTGAGGACCACGTCAGCTTGCTTGACTGCGATACTGCCATTCATGCCTGAGTACTCCAATGAGATGGCTGCGTCGGGATTTCGATCAATGACAACGTTCCTGGCTTGCTCGTTCCAGGTGTCATTCACCTTCATGCCGATTTGTTCTCGGAACATGTTCGCGGTCCGCAGAGTATCGGCAATGAGTGGCATTGTAAAACCTCCATTGTCCACCTGATTTGCATATTCATCAGGGTCTGTCATGTTAGTCAACGCATACTTTGAGCCATTCTTCGTCATCACCTGCGAATAGAAATGCGCAATAGAATTGTAGATGGGGAACAGCTCGTTTTGGAAGAATCTCATGTCACCTGAAGCCACATAGTAGTTGACAAACTCCTGCGCGATATCTCCATTGATGTGGTATTCGTAATCGAAACAAGGCCCAGTGCCCGTGCAGTTTCCAAATCGACCACTTGTCCATGAGAACACAGCAGCATTGTCGGTGAACATGGTATCATTCTTCGAAGATTGGTAGGCAGTCTTGACATTCGCTTTCGCTTGAGTATACCTTGCCACTCGATACTTGGCGATACCTTGCGCCGCCTGGGGAAAGGCCGCGACCAGACCTGGCTGCATCCAAATCTCAGCATCCCAAAAGATCAGACCAGCATAGGAATCAGACGCCAAACCGCCAACAGCTATACTGTGCTCGTTGACGGGGGCGTTATTGACAGCTGCGATGGCATTTTCACCAACAGTGTTCTGTAAAAGTGAGTAAGGATTCGTCACCGCGGTTATTGCTTGCTCGATGATGAAATCATCATCTGGCAAAGTGCCGTTCTCCGGAAACGTATAGTCGTCGATAGAACCATCAGAGAAGATCTCGGACCATTCCCTGGTATGGCTGCCTAGGGAGTCGTTATATCCAGCCCCAAGAGCCGCTAGAGTCGCCTCTCTAGCGGTATTCTTAGGATCCGCAAAAGCATCCGTTGAGGCAATGCCAACATACTTGGAGAAGATATTGGGTTTTTCTGCTACCAATGTGACGTCAGAGCCATGCACAACAGAAGAAACGTTTTTTCCAAAGTATGGGCGAGCATCCATCATGTAGGGCTTCAACGACCCTTGCGAAGAATCCATGGTCGTGTAAACGTATCCTTGTACGTCGCTGATCCCTCGTGGGCTCACCGCGGAGTAAATGAGGCCATCGTCAATTCCTTTATCCACAAAATCAGTCCGCACCGCCGAATCTCCATTGAGTACATTTACTACGGTGACGTTCTTATCGACCGAGGCTGTTACAGTCAGTTGCACAAAAGCTTGGTTGACGTAAAGCTTATGAGCAAACATCTGGTAGGCAACATCGAATGACACAGTCTCGTCTGGCGTCCATGTGAAGGCCCAATTCATAAGTCCTTGCTTCATATCCAGCGTTGAGGTGAAGCCAGAGATGGTTGAGCTGTCGGTCGAAGCATCTAAAAATTTGTCGCCTCCAAGGTCGAGCACGATTCCACCCCAATGAGGCACGCCGCTGATGACGCTCTCTCCGCCGTACTGATTTAACCACGCGTAATTGGTTCCGTTGGTCTCTGGCTGCGAGTCGAAGAATCCCCCGACAGTTGCAAAAGTCTGTCTCAATTGGAAAAGAGGCCATCCGTTAATGTTGTCTCCGTCCACCGGTGTGTCAATCTCAAAAAAGGGTCCCAACGCAGCAACATTGATTCCAATATAGCCATTTGCCACAGCCATGCGTGACTGATAATGACCTTGGTCTAAGCTTGTCGTGGAGAGTTGCCATTTTGCTTGGTTCCAGGTGACATTTTCAAAGCGTGTATTGTATAGCTTGTCACCTTCGGCTTGTTGCCGCTTGACAATTGCCTCTACAACATGCTCGTCTAGGGCTAGGGAAGGCTGCAAGGCAATCGCCAGGCACGTGAAGAGAGGCAAGCATCTCATCACGCCGAGTTGAGCTGATCGATACGGCGAACAGATGAACTTGGAAAGAATTTTGAACGATTGACGGAACGCAGCAATTCAGAAGTCGATTACGCAGGATAGTTGCAATAAATCCTGGCTGGATCACGATTAACAGCTATCGTATTGACCAGTGAACAGTTCAGCAAGCACAGAAGATATGTGCAGGAGGAAAAGAGGTTCCAACACTGGGAGCGCGTTTAAAAGCTTGGTGGTGCAGACGATGCAGGTTCGGCCAGAAACGGTCAATCACCACTTCCACTTGAGGAAGCTACAGAGTGAAGAAGGATGCTCATGCAGAGAAGGTACGAGGTGAAGTAATGCCTCAGTGAAAAGCATGGGTGAAGTAATGCCTCAGTGAAAAGCATAGGTGACATTGAGTCACAAGACTGGGAAATGACTGATATGAAAGCGTAGCACTTTCACAAGGTATGTATCCTGTACAAGCGTAGTGTTCCCGCTGTCGGCGCAATTTCCAAGTGAAATCGAGCACATCACCTTTCGTAGCTTCTTCAAGCTTCTCCACTACGCTCGCGTTGAAAGCTGGTCAAATGAATGCGGCTCGCCGCCCACGTCATTCTACACGAACGATTGTTAACATTCCTGAGCCCATCACCTTTTTAGGCGCGCCTAGCCGAATCTGCGGGGGAGATCCTCGGGAGTCGCACTCTGGGTTGGGTAACGGCTGCCGGCTGACGGGCGCCGGAGGGTGAGCCTCGAGGCAAGGCCGTGGCTGATTGTCCGGGCGGGGGCACCGCACCACACCAAAAACAATCGGCCACGATCTGTCACCCTGCCTCGCCTGCCAACCCTAAGCTCGACCCCGCGCTTTTCCGTCTCCCCCACTTCTCCAATCCCCCCCCCGGCTTGTCTGCTGGATACGAATGATGCGGTCGGCGGCACGGCTGGGTTCGAAATCGACAGCAAACGTCGGCATTTGAGTGGCCATCTTTTCACCCCAAAATACAATCCTGGTTCTGGATGCAGGAACGATGCAGGTCGGCGAGTGACGAACCAAGAGTCTTTAGAGGAACTAGTTCCTCGTTCCCAATGGTGTGCAACTTCTTCCATGGCCATTGATGACCTTCAGCAACGGCGATCAGAACGTTTGTCTGTGCGGTAAATCTGAGAACAATGGAGTTTGAAACGAGACAAACGCGAAGGGGACGAAAGTAACACTCACCTCGTAACAAACATTAGCTGTCAGATGTCTGATCCCTCAAGGCGCTCATTCTCCTACTGCCCCGCTCCTTCTCTTGCCTTGTAAATACTTGTCTGAAGTCGTGATGGCTTTTTCCCCTACGTAATTCTTTCCCGTCCACCCGGACTTACAAATAGGGCATTGCTGAGATCGCTGTGACCGGAAGAAGCTTTGCGTACAAATGTCGTGCAACCGGCATGGGCATTCTCGTTCCTGGCATCGCTGACCCTGTAAGTGAGCTCCGTCAGCCACCGTAAATCAGTAGCTCCCTTACCAACACTCACAACCGTGATTATCTCTTTGCACGCATAGCAAAACTTGATCTTGTCAGCTCTGCCATCGTCTTCATCCTCGTCATTATACGTCTGCACGAGCCAGCTGCGCAACTCCATCAGACCTCTTGAGCTCAGGCTTAAAAAGCCCTTCTCGCTCTTTTCAAGCCAACCTTCTTCTACCAGTCGAGCCAGGACCTTCTCTGCATCTCGAATGGTCAATCCTGCGCCGTTGCTGCTCCCATTCGCTAGATTGCTCTCTCTCCGCTGACTTTCGGTGGGCTTGGCGCATTGATTGACTGCATCCATGCCTTTGATACACATTGCCTCGGTCCTCCTCGTGTTTTGGGTCTCGAACATAACGTCTAGTACTCGCTTGACAAATGCAATTTCATCAGGCGTAAAGGTTGTAGCAAGCTGAGTGAGAGCGTCGGAGGTGGTATTGATGAGTGCATATATGCGCTCTCGAGTCCGTTGATGATAGGTGCTTTGAATTTCGTAGTCGAGTGGGGACAGCATCGAATTCGCTGCGGCAATGTAGGATTCGAGATCAGCTAGCGTCACATCTTCTGGGAGCGTTTCTTTCTGTTCTTTAGAGAGTCAGTATGAGCATTCACACAGAATAACGCGTAAATATCGCGTTGGTAACGTTGACCAGGCTTCACGAACCATGAATCGTAAATATTGCTGCAAGTATTGGCTTTGCTTCTTCGAATGTGAGCGTGCCATGGGAAAAGAATGCTTGCACGAACGCCCGGTTGCTGTCGTTGAATTCTGAGTCGTCCATTGTTTTCTACAGAGACCTACAATGCTCCGTGAAAATGAAGTCTGACTTCAAGCTCTACCAACGGAGCGATCGGACTCTGGAAGGGTTATAAGTCGTGTTGGAGCAACATCGCCGAAATTTAACCGCTCCGCTGCTCGCCTCTTCTCGAGGTCTGAACATGCGCGTCTGTCACGCCCTAACGGGCTCTGTACGGTACTTAAGGCTTTGTCTGAAAGCAATCAGATTGTGTTGCAGGAAATCTCGTTGTTGAAACAAAGGCTACAATTTTGAATTTGTCCTCGTTTTTCCAAACCTTCACGCAGAGTAACGCAAAGCATGATCATCAAGCGGTTTTCGTGCATCTTATTGTTTCACTATCTCTGAAACCGTTACATTTTTACAGGTTCGTAGGGAAGAGACTTAACTGATGAAAATTTCGAATTCAGCTCGCGACAGGTGCGTCCCTCGACGTAGAGAGGCACGTTAATGATTCTTATTGATCCCTTCGAATTTTTTTGGTAAATAAGGGTATGCTTTATAATAAATTACACTTCTCACTTGCACTTAATGGTGGCGAGCTGTTGTAAATGTATATTAAATGTTGGTGGCGCATCAGTATCTACTGTGATTTATTACCCTGATAACCGAAGTACAGCGGGTCATGATGCCATTTCTTTTCTTCATCTTACATACAGTCATAAGCCAGCTTGCATGCGTTATTCTACTCGTCAAAGCTATGAAGCTCTTCCAGGTCTTCCTACCTGTATGATCTCTCCCGTCCTTGCATCGTCGCTGCGTAACACCGGCCAGCTCGCCCCGTCGGTCTTCACAAAATTCAATTCCAGCTTCGTCCCTAGAATCTTGAATGTTGATGCCTCTTGGTCGATTGGACCGTACAGGGGTACGCTTGCCACAAAGCGCTTATTGTCAGCTGTGGGAAGGTCGAGGTCAAGGGTCGTCGGGGTGGAGAAGTTGACTTTGGCCTTAGTTTTGTCGATCTTTTTGAGGTAAAAGGATGCGATGACCGTAGTTGGGGTTTGGTAAAAATCAGATCTCGAGCCTTCATCAGCAAATACTCATATCTTAGAAATTTCCATTGTACCTACCGAACGGTCTCAAGTTTCTCTTCACCCTTCGGCCGTCCCTTCCCAACAAAAAGATGTCTCTTCTTCGTTTTGCACCCCTCAATCTTCAAGAACTCGTCAAATTCCAAAACCCGCCTCTTGCAGCATGTCCATCCTTTACTGCCTTCGTGGAATACAGGCTGCCCAGGATGATGGACACACTGTTCCTCGTCCCTCGAGATCGAGCTGTCGTACGTCCCCTGACAGCCCCGTCTCCTGCATGAAGCAGCTCTTGGGATTGTAAACGAAGGATCATCGGATTCGGATTCTGGAGGTGCCGGAGAAGGTACGGGAGAAGGGGCTTTGACCGGCAGCGCAGCGCGGGACGATGGATCTGAAAGTAGTCCACTGTTAGGAGTGACGGAGATAGGTTTTGGAGCCGCTGGTTGAGGGATGTTTTCTTTTTGTGTCTGTTGCGGCGCAGGGGGAGGGGCGGGGGTATCGTCGACGGTCGAGTGTTTGCCCGTTGTGCATGGTGGAATCTCAAGAAACTCGTCGAAGGTCAAGACACGAGGTTTGCAGCATTTCCAGCCTGCGTGTGTGCTCCAATTAATTTTCGTTTCTGCCAAATATGGCGGGCGGAGGAAAGCTTACCTTTCTGCCCCTCATGAAATTCTGGTGGGCCAGGATGGTAGACACAAGGCTCATCTGGATCAGTGAAGACTTTACCGCAGCCTTTGTGAACGCATTTCTGCGCCATTTGAACAATTGTGGGGATCGCAATCGTACTTGAACGGGAGTTTCGCTTTTTTGGCAGTTGGACGAGGCGGTAAGGCTGATCAAGAAGCTCCGGAGCTGTCGTGCTTGGCAGGGTCTCGAAGCCCCCGCCCCTACCACAGGCACTGAAGCTTCTGACCAAATCAAAGCACCTCATGATCTTTTAGACAGAATTTTTCTACAATCAGATCTTCTAACTACAAAGATTGTGATTGTGCGCAAAAGGGAAGCCATTGATTACCTAGGTCACTAAATCTTAAGTTTTTGTTGTTGATTGTTTTGATCCTTCCTAATGAGGGTGACTGGTGGGCTGTTGCAACAGAGTCTGCGGCTGACTCTCTTCACTCGGGCCAATTGCTCCCTCTGTGATACTGCGAAAGAAGTCCTGAATCATGTGCGAAATACGAGAGCTGTCGGCTACGAGGAAGTCGACGTGATGCAACACAAGAGATGGAGAGATTTGTACGAGTTCGACACGCCAGTGCTCCATGTTGAGACCACCAAGAATTTATGTGCTACAAGCAGTGTCGGCAATGAAGTCCAGAAGCTGATGCATCGGTTTTCCGAGGAAGACGTGAACTCGCTCATTGATAGGACTGAAGCCGAAGCACTTTCCTGATATACCAAGGAATCTTGTTGGAATTTTAAACAGACCAGCCACAGCTTCGAATAACGCATCGTCTGGGTCATAGAGCTGTCAATGGCAGATTCAATATCCGCCTCCGCCACGTAATCATATTTGAGATTCTATATGCTGGCATTTAGCCATGCTATTTCTGTTCTGAGGAGCCTGTGCCATATGGAAGTCCTTTAAGGTTCTCAACAACTTTTGATCCTTCCGGACCTTTTGCTGCTTTTAAGGACTGAGAAAAGAAAGTGGGAACGGCTACTACATCAGCGACCACAGACACCTACACATTGAATCAGTCAATATGAAACTCATTCAAAAGTCTCAACTCACCATCTGGAATCCCTCGTCAGCATACATCTTGGCTTGCTCGCCTGATATGCTGTAGATACCTGCTTTTTTTCCCGCAGACTTTGCTGCTATCCGAATCTTGGCGATTGCGTCTTTCAGTGGCTGAGGCACTTCTCCCAGTATAGGGTGCCCAAGGTTGTTGCCGAGATCATATGGTCCGATTAGCAGAACATCGATCCCGGGAACCTTGGCGATTTCTTCTACCTAATTCTTGTGTCAAAAAGCTGGCACGGTGTATGCGTTGTTTTCATACGTTCTCGAAGGCTTCCTTAGTCTCAATCTGCACTATCGTGACCAGCCCGTCGTTCGCTTGTTGCAAATACTCGGCTCCTGTAGGGTCTCCGAAACAATGCATTGTGAAAGGACTTCCATACCCTCTTTGACCAGCCGGTGGAAATTTTACAGTCTGCACTAATCTTCTTGCATCGTCTGCAGTGTACAGAAGCGGCACGACTATTCCATGAGCACCAGAGTCTAAGGCACCTGCATGTTATTTCAGCTACTATCCCGAAATAGACCTTTATCCATCATACGCTTCACCATCCACCCTTCATTGGCAGGTATCCGGACGACGGGACTTACGCCAGCGCTAGCGATCGCGGCAACAGAATCGTGCATTTCCTTGTCTACAAACTCATCGCATTGTCAGCGATTACAAAGGTTCGATCCTTACGGGGAAATGATGCGCATCATACCTGCTATGTTGCCATGCTCGCAGTCTACACAAACCCAGTCAAAGCCCGACTTGGCGATCAGTCTTGAGTGGTTCGTTCCTGGAATCATCTGCCATGCTCCAAATGACAGGCCGCTCCCCGCATTCAGAGCCCGCTGGAGGCGGTTGGCCCTCTGCACAATAGACGCCATTTTGGTATAAGATATGTGGGTGCACGTTTCTGATAAGATGCGTTCGAAATGATTGGTGTATATCGTTCTAACGGCTTGTAATCTATGTGAGCCTGTGATGTAGAAGAAACAAAAATTTATCTGATAAGATTAGGGACGAGGGGCCGAGGGGCAGTTTGATCGGGTCAGCGGTCTATTGATCTACCGAGTAGGTTTCGGTGGATCCTTCAAAGTTCAGGTAAAGGTTTATCAGAGAGATACACAGGAGCGGCCAGGACAAAGCAGACCACCGTCCTTATGCTCAGCAGAATTTGTGTTTCCACGTTCAATCGTGAAGAAATGGCGTTGAAGTGTTCCTGTGCATTGGTTGCCAAGTACTATTGCTGTGAGCTTTGCAGCCAATGATCGGGACTCTAGGAGAAGGCTGGCTGCAGCCTTGTCGTCAAAGTTCACCCCCACCATCCCTCCTTCATCTTTGTGTAACGGCTGCCTCATGGTTGCTGCCCAGGCAGATCCTTCACAAGCACGCCCGAGTCTCGAATGATGCTGCCTCTGAAGATGTGCACGCAGTGTCCTAGGCATCGTACGTTGATTTATCTAAGAGTCGATCTCCTGCCAGCCGACAAAAAGTGAAACGCCGAACTGGAGCAACCGAAGCGCCAAGGTCTAGACTCAAGTTGCGTATTCGAGCTCCAACAGAAGATTCAATTCAAAAATCATCCGCGAGCTGGACGGCAACTCAATTCACCATGTCTCTAGAAGCTGCACTCGATCAAGAAAGGCGAGAGGTCATGGAGTTACTTGAGGGCAAGTCGAACCAAGCCGCCAGCGCTTCCGCCAAACGAGATAGAAATGCGAGCCCTGTACCAGCTGTAAGAAGCATGCTCGACGTGTCTACTGAGAGAACACCAAGGCATGGTTCGATAGCTGGCATAGGTGTCGGCATCACTCCTGCTCCTCCTCGTTCGTCTGTCCGAAGCCTGCTAGATCCTCAAAGCGCGCCTCCAACAAATCCAACCCATAGCCCCAATACCTCTCCCACCTCTCCCCAGCATCCGTCCCGAAACCGACAGAGAAGCTCCTCGGATGCCGCCAGCGCTATGGCAAAAGTCAGTGATAGGCAAGGGGTTGACATTGGCAGCGACTACCAATTCGACATGCTGCCGAGCATAGCAAATCAGGCATTGCCAAAACGAGTCGGTCAAGCAGGCCGGATAGGGGAATTTTCGTCTTCGGCAATGGCAGCGGCAATGTCTGGCGACCTTAACTCTCTGCCGTCACTCAATCCGAGCCTTGGTGTCAGAACATCAAGGTCACCTTCTGCGAGGGTCGGTCGTTCATCGTCTCCCAGTGCAACGATGCTCGGCTCGCAGCCGTATATGCCATCGAGCGCCCAAGGAAGATACGTAACAGATTCAGGAAAGGTTATTGACCTGGGAAAGGCGTATAAAAGGTTATCCGATGCTGCGCTTCTTAAGTCTGGGGGTAGCCTCTCTGAGGCAACCCGTAAGAATAGCTCTAGAAACCGAGGCAGTAGCGTTGACTCTGGATCACCAGCTGGAGACCTACGTCTTGAAAAAGATCCTCCGAATGAGCTTGACAGTAGAGACCCGAGCGGAGACAGCAGTGAAGAGGAAGACGATGAAGAGATGAGTTCTGAGGAGGACTCTCAGTCGGAGGCATCCCGCGGAAGACGCAGGAGGAGACGAAAAGGATCCAGCGGGCCAGACTCAGAATTGTCTGGGAGCGACGTTGATAAAAAAGGGAGAACAACAATAAATATGGGTCGAATAAAAGGAGAAAGGGGGAAAGCTCAAAGCTTGCTGGCCGCCGCTGAAGAAGAAAGTAAGATCTTCTCTTTATTTGCCTCAGAATCCCAGACTGATCCTACATCTTAGGGATGAAATTAAGTTCAAGGCTTAAGTCCAAGTCATACTCGGAGCCATCGATTTCAGTCACGAGCCCTGGTGGTGAGAAATTAGCACCTAAGAAATCAGGAGTACATCCTCACACTAGCTTTGATCATACAACGTCCGGTGTTGAGTCTGCCGTCTCTTCAGACAATGATGAAGGTGTTTCTGACATCAAGCGCGCTCAAAAGCTTAGCATCAACCTTTCTCATATTGACAGCTCAGTGCCAAATCGTGCCATCCGTTTAATTCTACGCGGGGACTTCGCTCAGATGCAGCAAGAAAGTCAGGATGGGTCTCGGAGACAGAGACTCTACTTGGTTGCTACTGATGCGAGCGACGAATCCAAGTACGCTCTTGAATGGACCATTGGGACTATCCTACGTGATGGAGACACTCTATTTGCGATATATGCAGCCGAGGAGGAATCTAGCGCAATTAAGGGTGACGAAAGCGCGCATATAGGAGAAGGCGCAAAAGCAGTCGAAGATGCGGTCAGCACCCTAGAATCACTGACACAACGGGCTCAGTCCAACCCTCTCTCTGCGAATGTACCAATCTCTCAGGCAGGCTACTTGCCTGCCACAACACCAGGAAGCCGGGCTGGCTCACGCGATACGCGTGGCGTATCCAAGCTTGAAGCGGAGCGCACCAGGGCCGTGGAAGAAATTACGACAACATGCCTCAAATTACTGAGAAAGACCCGTCTGCAAGTCCGTGTGGCTGTGGAGGTAATTCATTGCAAAAGCCCAAAACATATGATCACGGAAGCTGTAAGTATCCATCCAAATCACCATAAAATCGAACCTAACATATGTTAGATCGATGGTCTCGAACCTACGCTCGTAGTTCTTGGCTCAAGAGGCCGCAGTGCCTTGAAAGGGGTCCTTCTTGGGTCGTTCTCGAACTACCTGGTCACAAAGTCATCCGTGCCTGTCATGGTTGCAAGGAAGAAGCTTAGGAAGCATGCCAAATTCAAAAACACAAACATTCGATTATCCAACAATCTCACGAACCCCAAGAGACTGGCGAGTGCCAAGATCGATTAGCGATTGTGACTTTGAAATCGTCAGCTCGGCAAGCTTCAAAGCCGGCCCATGGAATGAGAGTTTATCAGAAACCGCTCTAGACTCTGTGGTGATATCGATGTGAATCTTGAAGACTATGGGACGACGAGGTCCCTCTGGCTATGGAGAGGCTTGCAGAAACGCTATCATCTCTAGAAAGAGTAGGCTATCGATACCTCGTATAGCCTAATGGTTCTAAATGAGATCATGACACTCATTTTTAACCACGACGAATATTTTTGCAGTGTAAAGTTTCTTCATGCTAGACACCCGTAGGCTTCATCTACTGAGAATTCTCTTTCCTAGCCATGACGGAGAATCGGTCACGTGAATCTCAAAGCACGTGATATACAAACGCGGGCCTTATCTCTGCACCTTATCCGCCAATCTTGCACCGACGCCTTGATAAAGCCAATTGCATAGACGGGCCCAGAATGTACAAGCCAGAGCCGATCATGGATCTCCGTGGGGCTTCGACTTTCAACAACAAGCTATATCCTGTGTTCCCAGTACTTATTGTCAAAACGCCATCTCTCAATGTGGTCAGTAAGGATCTATCAAAAGTCACCAGGGATTCATGGATCACAATCCAGAGCATGCAGACGAACATAGTAGGCTTCTGCCTCGCGACCGGAGGCTGAGCAGCCTTGCTCATGCTGAGGATGCGGCCTCCATTATCTCGTCTCACCTAAGCAAAGACGAACTCTTGCTCTCGGACACAGCTGTTGGAGAAAGGCTGCCTTACAATGACTACACTACCATTGACTGGCTACACGATCTTGTATGACGATCAAACGCTTCATGTACAGGTGACTGTCCTTATTGCTGACACACTGGCCGCAATATCTAGGTCAAGGATTCTTTTAGATTTCGATCTGTGCATTCCTTACGAGGCTTACGAGGCGCATTGTACGCTGCCTTTGATGCCTGCGAAGGCTGGATTGCAGCTGCGGCGATTGGAATCTTCACGGCATGCGTGGCCTTCCTTGTTGATATTGCCGTGGCCACTGTCAGTGACTGGAAGAGTGGCTATTGCAAGGGCAATATCTTGGCTAGCAGAGAAAACTGCTGCACCGGAAAATCTCCCCTACTTACGCGCTCGAACGTCGGTGAAACGTGCTCGAGATGGCATGCTTGGAGTCATGACTACGCTGCATCGTTCGGAATTTACGTTGGCTTCGCACTTGCATTTGGCATCTTGAGTGGCTCAGTGACAATGCTTACTAAGAAGTCATTGCCAGCTGCTTCTCCGGGCCTAGGGGACAAATTCCAGTCAGAGAGTGTTTCTTATGAGGACCAAACAGCCGGTAAATCTATGTACATGGCTGCTGGTTCTGGAATTCCCGAGATCAAGACGATCTTGTCTGGCTTCGTCATCCCGCATTTTCTCGATTTCAAGGTCCTTGTTGTCAAGGCGATCGGCTCAACCTTCGCAGTCTCAACAGGTATGTGTCTTGGGAAAGAAGGCCCCTTCGTCCATATAAGCACCTGTGTTGCATATCTTGTTGCCATGAGATTCCATAAATACAGGGAAAATGGTCGAAAGATGCGTGAGATGTTAGCTGCTGGCTGCGCATCAGGCTTGTCCGTCGCATTCGGAGCCCCTATAGGTGGCGTGCTTTTCAGCTATGAAGAAATCAGCACTTACTTCCCACGGAAAGTTCTGTGGAGAGCTTTCCTGTGTTCGCTGTTTGCTGCAATTGTGCTAAAAGCTCTTAATCCAACCGGCACGGGAAAGCTGGTCTTATTCGAGACGAACTATGGCACAACGTACAAACCCGAGCATTATCTGCTTTTTGTGCTGTTGGGAGTCGCTGGAGGTCTTTTTGGAGGTGTTTTCTGCAAAGCCAATTTTTTGTGGTCAAAGTCATTTCGCAAGTACTCAATTATCAAGAACCACCCGGTTTTTGAAACCTTTCTGGTGGTTCTCGTAACAGCTTTAGTGCAGTATCCCAACCCTATGACCAGAGAACCCGGCGACGTGATCATCAAAAATCTTCTAGTCGACTGCTCTGGGGCCTCCTCGGATAGCTGGGTATGCGAGCAAGAAGCTCGGGGAACCAACGGGAAGTATGTTGGGTGGTTGGTCTATGGTACTTTGGCCAAGCTTCTTCTTACCATTGTGACATTTGGAGTGAAAGTTCCGAGTGGAATCATCATCCCGGCGCTTGACGCAGGCTCATTCTTTGGCCGCTTAGTTGGACAGCTCGTTCCGTCGATATCCCCGGGCATCTTTGCCATGGTCGGAGCAGCTGGCTTTCTTGCCGGCGTGTCTCGGATGACGATCTCACTTTGTGTGATCATGTTTGAACTGACCGGAGAGCTAGAATACGTCGTGCCACATATGATCGCCATCCTTGTGGCAAAATGGGTGGCCGACGCGTTGGAACGAGAGGGCGTATATGACTTGGCGCAAACGGTTCTGGGCCATCCGTTTCTCGACCTCGATCACGCAATGTCACTTGTACAACGGGAATCTTGGCGAGTGGAGGAGCTCATACCGCCAGAACAGACGATGAAAGAAATCACAGTCGAAGTACCACCGGATGGCAAGGTACCGAGGGCGGTCCTTGCGGAGAAGTTGGCCCAGCTCCACCGCCGCGGGTTGATGGATGCCGGGCTTGTCCTGGTACAAAACGGCATGTTGCGAGGGTACCTGGCCGAAGGGGAGTTGGAGTTTGGGCTCAGGGACGTTGGGAAGGTGTGGGATAATAAGTCCCGGGTCCGACTGCTGAGCCCGGCGGAGCATGATTCCGAGTTCGATCTCAGCATGTTCGTGGACCGGACACCGCTGGCTATCAGCGCTGATTCCCCGATGGAATATGCTGTGGAAATGTTTGGAAAGCTTGGTCTCCGCCACCTCTGTGTGGTCGATGGGAGAGATGGAAAGCTCGTTGGGGTTATCATCAAAAAGCGACTGGTTGTCTGGCTTGAGAAGCTCAACCACTAAATTTAGCTATAATCTATTACCATAAACCTACCATCACCATCACAGATGACAAGCGCTTGGAGCCGGACATTTTGGCGCCACGGGGTTCTTTGACACAACCGTGGCAACACGTGCGACGCAATGGTTTTTGCGATGTTAGAGAACGTGCCCATCAGGCTTGGGGGCTGACCTCGCGGTAAAGAAGACCATGGGTTTCTGTCGGGAACCAAAGAAGCCGGGGTTTGGTGAGGTCGAGGGCCCAAGCTCCGATCGACCAGGAACCTGACGAGGGAGATGTTTTGAATCGCCAAGACGGGACCAGACGAGAAGTCCCCAAGAAAGGTCTGGTGGAGATCCAACACCACCGAGCTTTCCGCCCGACAGCGACCGTCACGGTGGTTTGAAGACGAAATTAGATCCTGCAGTGGCCTGCATATCGGCAGTCTTCAGGTAGATTGTACGGTCTGCGAGCTGCTGACCAAGTCTGCACACAAGGCGTCCAGAAACAGAACTGCAAGCCCCACCCCTGAAAACACTTCCACACGTTTCATCTTGGCGCCGCCCATCATTAGTCGAGATCTGGGAATTAGCGACGCCGTAGCAGGGGTCGATCGAAACAGCGGAAGATCAGTGGCCCGTGGGCAGATTGGACGACATCCATCGTCCATCGGCGAGCTCACGCTTTCTGCAAGCTCCTTTTCCCTGTCACACCTTCGTCCGGAAAGCTGTGCCACCTTTGCGGCGTCAGAGCTTCCATCACGAGTGAATCTCCCAGCCGGTCCAGCCCAGCCACCTGTACCTTCGAAACGTTTCTGGAGCCAGCTTTGCGGCAGAAGAAAAGGGAGACGTGCTTCCGCACCGTTACTTCAACATCAAGCAGAGCTTCGGACATCACTGCTCGGATTTTGCCTCTTCCAGGCTCTCTGCGAGACTCATGTCTCACCGGATGCGCCCGATCCCCAATCAGCCATCCTAGAGCCCCGTTAGCTTCAAGAAATGCCAACAAAGCTTAGCTCTGCGGCCCCAGGGGTAGACAGAAACTAGTTCTAATTCTGAAGTCGGTAAAAAGTGCAGCACGGCCGTCATCTGGGGATACGAGATGACGACCTTGCCCGTGCAGGCCCCCGGCCGGCCCTCAGGTACGGTGCATTCCTCGCGGTTAAAAGAGGCTGACGGGTGCCGGGATCGGGATCAAGAAACTTATATTTCCGGCCTTCCCACGTTTCTTCTTGGCTTTCTTCACCTCGCGCTTACCGGCTGTGTGATTCCTCTCTTTGTTCAATTGTGTTTGCTGTCGAGTCATCTGCTTCGCCATCTTCTGACCTCATCCTACGCTCGCTGTACGATTACTTCCCAGCAGCTTGATTTCCCTTCTTCCCCAAGTCATCCAGCCACAGCAAACATATTTCTCGAGCCCTGGAAACAAACCTTTAAGCAAACAAGCAAGGCATCATGCGTACATACACCCCAGCCGTCCTCACAACCCTCGCGAGCCTGAGCGCCGCCCAATTCATCCCAGCCGCGATCACGACAAACAACCCCCTCGGCGCGACCTACGAAGCAGTCCTCCAGAACAAGAACACCACCGGCATCCGAGGCACCGTAACTGGGACCTCCAACGCCAACGGCACCGGCGTCAACTTCAACGTGAACCTCTACGGCTTCCCCGACGAAGCAACCCTTGGACCTTTCAGTAAGTTCTCCCAACCATCACAACCTCCCTCCCCTCCCTCCTCCTCTTCACCATTACATTTCACTCTAACCCCCTTAACCAGTCTACCACATCCACGCCTTCCCCCTCGACCCATCCGGAAACTGCACCACCGCCCTCGCCCACCTGGACCCCACCCAGCGCGGCGAGAAGCCCCCCTGCGACGCCACCCAGCCCGCCACCTGCCAGGTCGGCGACCTCTCCGGCAAGCACGGCAACATCACCACCGGCGCCTTCACCGCGTCGTATCTCGACCTCTACGCCTCCACCCAAGAGGGCATCGGGAGCTTCTTCGGCAATAGGAGTCTGGTGGTGCATAGTAATAACGCGACGAGATTGAATTGTGCGAACTTTACGCTCGTGGCAAGTGGGACGCCGGCGCCGGTGCCGAGCGGAGGGTCGCCGGTGCCGAGTGCGTCGGGTGGGTCTGGAGGGAGCTCGACGGGCGGTATTAGTCCGACGATTACGCCGTTTACGGGGGCGGCGGTGAGGGAGAGCGCTGCGTCTGCTGGGCTTTTGGTCGCGGGTGCGTTGGCGGTGTTCTTCGTCTAATTTAGATGCCTCCCCTGAAAGTTTCGAGGGAGAGTAGGGAGTTCAACACTGCATGCATAACGGAGCGGTCGATGGCGTGGGCGAGGCGAGGCGCGGTAATGTACAGTGCATGACATGACACAACACCCAAAAGTCGAGCTTCGGGAGATATTGATGGGCTTGGAGCTATCTTACCTTACTTTCCTTTCTTGTCATTTCGTTTCTTCTGGTGCCCGGTTTGCTTGCCGTGGTTCACGAAAAGGGGTTGAGCATTCAAGGAATGTACCAACAGAGCCAACAAATGCATTATACTATATAGCGAGAGGAATATGTGTAATTTGATAATGAGACCAAAATAGTTTTTAGCTTTGTTTTCATTTTCATTGCTTTTTTGTGTGGCGTGTGTGGATGGTTCGGATTTGGAAAGCGTTCCACGGCAATAGGCGACTTGATAGCTGCTAGCACCGTAGCGTGCGCAGGTATGGACTCCGTCCCTCCTAATCTTTTTCAGCCCTTGTCCTCTAGATGAAGGGATCTATGTCCCTTTTCTTAGCTTCCTTCTTCCGAGTGAGCAAAGCCAAGCGAGGGAACACTCTCAAGACGAAACCTATTTTCCATATGAACTCCAACTTCACCGTGTGCGACCCTCTCCCCCTCAACCAATATCTCCTAGCTGTCACCCTCACCGGGGGGCGCGGCTCCGTCCGCTGCCGGCACCTACCCAGGAAAGTCTGTACATCCATTGGCGCCTCCATCATCGGAGGCTTTTTGGGGTCCAATAGCTCGACGCCACCAGGGGTAATTATGTTTCTCTTCGACCTGCAAAAGGTGAGCGTCTCAAACTTTCGCGTCACTTTGTCACATCTTTGTTCCTTCTACATTATCTGTATTCTATCAAAAGTGGAACGAGATGGCTCGCAACATCACTAGACGTCAGGTCGATCCCAATGTCTACTACACTCCGGCAACAACAGACGCTGGTAGCGAGGTCCAGGAAGATGATGACTGGTACAGTGGTCCAGATGTCATCCGTTCGCAAAGCTCAAACAGTTCTACTTCTAGCGAGCACTCTGAGCAACAGGAGCCAATAGACAACAAATCGAAGGGGGCGACTGAACAACTGTGTGAAGATTGTAATACAAAACACTACCCATGCAGGCTTGTCGTGGGGATCGATGGCACTTGGACGAAGCCAAGTGGTCCAATTGGTGCGTATAGGCATCTCTCATTTATAGAGATATGCATTTTGACTTACAATCGAAATACACAATTACCAAGGGAATGCTAGCAACATCTCCCGAATATGCTCACTCGTGCCCAAGGAAAAATTAGTTCGCGACTCGAGAGGACGAACTTGGCTCCAGGTATGCGTTTTCAAGTGCTTCATGTAAATTTGGGTTAACAAAGTTCATAAGAAATGTCACTATGAGGAAGGCGTTGGCGCTGTCGATGGGCTCTTTGACAGAAATATGACTGGCTTGACTGGCAAGGGATTGACTGGATGTTTTGAAAAAATAAAAAAAGTCTATCAGGCATGTTACCAACCCATATTCCGATGGCTGCTCCTAACTCAGCTCGGTTCCACAGCTATGCTGTGGATTGTGCCCTACTCGAGATGAAATTTTCTTGTTTGGCTGGAGTCGGGGAGCTTGTGAGTGCTGTAGAGACCTTGCGATTGATTGTGTTAGCTGATGCCTAAGCAGTTATTGCTAGGTCAGTAGCAGGGATGCTCTATCATCTTCGCGCCTTGTCTACACAGGTGGAGGATTTTGATGAGATTTTCAAAGATGCTTTGAAAATCTATCGCGCTGCTCGCACCGAAGATGAGCTTCAGAAGCATAACGTAAGTAACTCAACCCTGAAAAGATGGATTGCTAAGCGTGCTGGCTTGTTGTAGGTATATAATTTCTTGTAATGGCCCCATGGAAAACATTTAAGAAGAATATTGAAGATGTTCAGGAAGCAGTATACGCGGAAATCCCCGCCTGTCCGGTTTCTAGGGTGCTTTGACACCGTCAAATTCTTTAATGATCACGGCCTTAATGATATCGCTCTCCGAAGCAACGTGCACCACGTGCGTCATGCTATGGCTCTGCTAGACCGCGCAACGTTTCTGCCTCTTGAACGATTTGGTAATGCTGATCCGACCCTGCAAAATGGCATAGAGTATTCATTTCAGGAAGCTTGGTTTCTTGGAACACATGGCAACATGGGTGGAGGGAGAGCTCAAGACGGATTGGCTCTTTGGCCCCTGCAATGGATACTTTCAGAAGCCCAAAAGTACGGCCTTTACCTCCAATTTTACGAGAACAACGTCTCCGGCATTGACGATACACGGAATCTCATATTTCCTGCTAACGAGCGCAAGTCAACATTAACCTGTGTAAATGGAATATCAGTGGATATTTGGAAGCTTCGGCAAGTAATGCAACGAGATGGCTATGGAATACAGCTTGCTCCGGGCAAGATTGCTGCTGGTGGTTCAACTGATCGCGTTGTTTTTGTAAATGGAAAGCTCGATAGACAAGTCAGGGATGGTAAGTCTGGGCTCTGGCAATACCCCTCGAACTAATACCTAATTTCCTAGTGCCAACGGGGGCCTTCATCCATCCGTCGGTCTTCTTAATGGATAATTACAGCTTTGAGATCGTGAGAATCCTGAACGCGTGGCCAGATCATAAGAAGATACGGCAGGAGATTTCCTTTTTGACCAAAGACTCCCAGAATGTCCTAGCACCTATACATCGGCGTGAGTTGAAGCGTCATGCCGAAGAACCCAGGATCTTAGTCTGCGGGCCTACAAGAGTTGGTAAGGGAACCCTGATCAACAAAGTCCTTGGTACAGAAGTAGTAAGAAATCAAACCTATTCTCTCAATTGAAATGGTCTCATCAAAGAAATCAGGCTAATGTTACCTGTGGCAACTGGCCTGGGCCTGCAGATATTGAGGAAGCCTTCTCGGTACCTGGTCTTCCATACAAAATCCATGACTCTGCAGGGTTTGTGAGAGAAGCTGGCAGGGCGGAAACGTTTAAAGATGTCGAGAGCTTCGTTGCGAGGCGTAGTCGAGAGCCTAATTTCAACGACCAGTTGCATTGTATCTGGTGTGTACTGAAACATAAACGATTTGAACGATATTAGCCTCTGACTAGATGCTGCAGGTACTGTTGGGAAGGAAAGACCGACAATGCGATACAGAAAGCTGATATTGCTTTCATGAATCTCAAACTTAGCGCCGTGCCAATCATCTTAGTGCTCACTAAATTTGACGAGCTGAAAATGCTCACTAATAATGACGCATTGCGAGAGTATAAGCGATCACATCCAGAATACCGCCACATGGAACATACAGATCAATTAAACGACGCAGCGCGGGCCGACGTCCAAGTATTACGAAGAAAAAAACTTCGGACTGCACAGCGGAATCTGAAAAATGAATGGCTTAGACATGAACGCATCCAGACGAGCATTAGGGATATAGTCTTCGTCAGTGACGATGAGAGTAAGATTCTACGGAGGGGCGAGAGCTCTAATATGGCGCTGACGCTTAAGCTTCTAGCTGATAAAGAACGCATAGAGATATTGAAAAAAGTCTCCGAGGAAGCGATGAGAGGTGATGCAATTGCGCAACTTCATGCCACCGCACAACAACAAGATGTCAAAAAAAAGATTCATAACTCAATTGCCAACGCGGCTCGAATGTTTATGGATGTGAGACCCAGGTTTTCAATGCAAACACGAAAATATGTCCATCAGCTTGAGGATTGCATCGTGCGAGACGTTTGTGACACATTTGGGTACTCAGGTCTCAATTCACAAACGATTGCTACAAAAATCAACCATTTTCTACGCGAAGATCCCAACAGGACTGTGGACCTGCTTAACCTTACTCTTGCCGCGGGCGCACTTTACCTTGACAGACAGAGAATCGCAGCAAGGCTGTCCACGTTCGCGGCGTCTACTTTACCTGGAGCTATTCCATTGACAACCGGAGTTCTTTCTGGGTCTGCCGCGGCAGCAGCCATAATTAAAGCCCACTGGGCAGGATTAACTCTGATTGCTGCAGCTGTGGATGTCCTATTGGTGTTGGAAAGGATGTATTGGTATGAGAACACTGAGATCACGACAAGTTCGCTCGAATGGGCATGTCTGGAATATCTCAAAAAGCAGCCCGAGGTTCACGAAAAGATCCGAGCCGATTTCAAGAAGGTCCTCTCAGACCCGCTCTATTCTGAGGCAAAGGTCCTCAGAACGCTACAGAGTTGTGTGAACGAATTCCGGCAGAAAAAGGTACCATTGTGAGATGCATGGTGCAATACACGAAGTTCTTTGGATTTTTTAGATGGCACAGAACCACCATTACCACAACAGATGAAGTACCATAGGAATCGAAACCTGTTTCTGTTATTGTTAGCAACTATCTCGATTGCTAAAATCAATGCCTCTGATCTTACGAATGGCTGGCAGTAACACCGGCCACCAGTAGATCCCGTATACGTCTATCTCTGAAATTAGGCAACCAGAAGATCCAAATTAGAGAACAAAAGACTTGTCCATAGTAGTATATCGCACCCATTGAGCTTCCCCGAAGCTCGATCGTGACAGCCCCGATGGCATCAGATCCAGCGATGTAGCCTGGATACTGCAGCATAATTGATGGAGTAGTCTGCGAGGAAGAAGCAGGTTTTCGGCCACCAACGAGATTTGACGTGTAAGGCCTGGGGGAGATTGGCTACCCGAAGGACCAGGACGACCTTGCTCCATCGTTGCAAGATAGTACACGGTATAGTCTTAGACGAGGACGGAGCGAAGTAAAGGTCGTGGACGTCGACGCTTGAGCTAGAGTAGGTAGATCCATTTCGATTCTTTTCTCCCAGTCGCCTCAGCAGCCTTCTGCCAGGCCTCGTCAAGAATCGTCCCAACTCCCACCCTTTCCGCAAATTTACCGTCCTTCTCCTTATCCCAGCGGATCAGCATCACATTCACCCAATCCCAATACCTCTTTGTATGATGATTGTACCGCTTCGGCCTCGACAGCAACACGAACTCGTGCGATTCCGCAAGCTCATCCATCGTATACTCGCGCCATATCCCCCTCATTTCTCCTACCTCTATTCCCTCAGCAGCAATAACCCTCGTAGTTCCATTTCTCCTCTCCTCGATGTGAAACGATGACCCCGGGATGACAAATGCCCAGAAGCAAAGCACGAGCGGTTCTCTCACCTCGGGCGCGGGATTTTCAAACGGTGGTTTCTTGGCCGGCTCCAAGGGAGCGCGCTCCCTTACGTTGCTGGTATCCCAATCAAGCCACTTCCGCTCGCCGTTTCTCATGATATGTACGCAGTCGATCCTTGATTTCAACCACAACGCTTCCGGCCTATTGAGATCTTCGATGTTCGTTGTTTTACCCGTGGTAGGATCGTAGATTGATTCATCGTAGCTCTGGCCGTAGTGGAACGACACCGGGCCGGCAATAGATGCCCAGGACCAGCTAGGGAAAACTTCGTCGGCGTTCGACGGGGAGCCGGATAAGCGGCGGCGAGGCAGGCCGCTGACTTCGTCCATAGCTGGATCTGCGGGATGCCAGAGAAGGGTGAAGTCGAGAAGCGGCTCTGGCAAGCCGGCGACAAAACTAGGCGTGTAGCCAGCGATATGACATTTGCTCGCGTGTTCTAGTGCCATGAAACTCGCTAATCCACGGAACGCATGTAGTATGTCTGTAGCGTATTTCATTTGTCGAGATGTATAAACCTCCACCAGGGTCGTGTAAAGTCTGTAGTATCCAGCTGTATGCAGACTGCTTTCGGAAAATATATCCATGTCCAAAAAGTTGGCGATTCGACCAAAGGGGTTGAAAGTATCGCTATGCCAGAAAGATGAGGAGTTATTTTTATCCTCATATTCGACTTCAGAGCGCAGATGCTTACCGGCTTGGCAGGTGTACAAGACTTGTCGGTATGTAAAGAAGAGACATCGCCGCGATAGAATTCGCTCTTGGTAAGTCCAGGCACGTTGCTCGTACTTGTGATAATTGCTGATGCCGCCGACTGAACTGATCCATTGCCGTTCGAACGCAGAGCCTATGACACTCGGACCGACCCGAGTGTATGGGCGGACCCCTGGTAGCGGGGAGGATGCATCAGATGCTGACATGGCGACAATAGTAAGGAATGCACGGTGGTAAATCTTGTCCATTGCATTAATCTGGGACGTACGATGTGACTCGTCATCTTGAATAATACAGAGGATGTCCACCCAAAGATAGCCATACCCCAAAGCCTCTGTGAATGTAATTGCGTCCTGGATGGTTATTGGTAGAGAGTTTTTGCGAAGTGTTAAAGAGAAAGGTTCTTCCAAGGAGCGGACATTGGCCTTCGACGTCTTGAGGGAACGAGTCTGGCCCCAGACGTAGCTGAGCGCGAGGTACACCAAGCCGGTTGTTGATTTCACCAGACATTTTTGCTTCACATCGACAAGGAAGATCTCCAATGGCTTGCCAGACATGTCGGCCTTGAATCCTCTGTTGCATAAGGCGCCGTGGTTGTCAAGGCAATGTTGGATCCAGCTGCGAATCTCAGAGAGGTTCAAGGTTGCTTTGCCACCATCGGCATGGTTGATGGCTTTAGCACCTAGTATATTACTATAATCGTCACTGCCATACCTTAGCTCTATTTTCCCTAGTCTCTCCCCGCTGCAATCCTTGGCTCTTATATCGAATCGTGGGCTCCCATACGGGTCAGCCGCAATTACATCGACAGGCACGCTCTCCACCTCCACGGACTCCGCGCACTGCTGAAGCACATCTTTTGACGCGGAGGTGACATGATTAACGAGGCGACAGAACTGACACGTCTTTCGCTTCGCAATGTCCTCTAGAGATCCGAAATTTATGCCTCTATGACCCATGGTGCCGGGTCTCTGCACTGTAGGCCGGATCAAAGGATCTGGAAGAGGAGTGGGCTCTGAATGTATCCATTTGTGTCTGGTCTTGTTCTGGAGAGAGCTCTTATAGTCATGGTTAAGGTGTATGTGGCTACATGGTTCACAAATGGCGTTGGGGTGAATGTCCTTAGCTTTGAGTTCGCGAAACCATTGGTCAATTGTGTCCTTGCCTGCGGATGGTGCTTGAGAGAAACCCGTCATTTCCAAGCGTTTGTAGATATCCAGGAATGTATGCTGGCGGCAGGCTTTCGGGACGGAAATAAATTCGGGGTTGATAGAATTTTCAGCTATTCGGGAATATTTCTGGTGACAAGTCTGGCACAGGTCGCAATCTTTACAAGATTGGCAGATAAGACGTCCGGTAGACTGCGTCAGCTCGCGATCGCATCCATCACACAGCGCCAGTCTAGATCCATCGCCAGCAATCTGGACCCTGGCAGCATGGCCAAAAGCTATAAGAGCATCATCATTGAACCCAGCATTGAGTAGAATCCTTCCGAGAAGGTCGTAGATAAGACCGCGCTGAGATGGAAACCTCTCGTGAAAAGAATGTAACAAAGCAAAAATCCTGTGCAACTGATCTGCTTCACTGGAGAACAACTGGTCTTGATCTCCTCGTTCATGCGCTTTTCTCCGCATAATATGAAAACGTTCACGTTGGATAGTCAGGAGAGAGAATACTACGGAGGATAGAGGTATCCTAGCCTCGTTGCCACCAGGAGTCTCTTTTAGTCCTGCTAGAGAAAACAGAAGATGTCTTTCGGCCTCAGCCAAAATGTCCAACGCTGCCCAGAAACCAGGTCCAACATCTTGAAAACGCTTGAAGTGGTACTCGCCCTGCCTTAGGGAGAATTGACATGTCAGACGATGGTAATCCTCGCTATTCTTGCAGCACTTCAGGGCAATTTTGTGGATGCTATCAGAATTAAAGGTGTAGGACAGGTCATTTTCGTTGAAACCCCCGCCATCTAGAACCAGTTGGCCGTACAGCGCCCGGATTTTTGCCCTTAAACGTTCTTTCTGGGCCCGAAAATTCCAGTAATCATTCGAAGGTTTTTCACCCAACGTTTCTGCCCAGGTTTGGCCGCTCGACGCCGTCCGACAGAGGAAGAAATTACTCAAGGAACCAAGGGTTATAATATGGTTGATACCTAGCCCCATCTCCCCTCTTACGAGGGCTTTCTGGAATTCTTGGGCTGCTTCCTTCAACTTTTTCCATCTCGCATAGGTGACTCCGAGTTCATAAATGGTAAAAATTGAAAGCTCGTGATTTGGACCAAGCTCCCTCTCGTAGCTTATGAGAGCCTGTCTCAGCACGGCAGCGGATTCCTCGAATCTGCCCTGTGCATGGAGTTGTTTGGTCTTTCCAATTAGCCCGCTTAGTTGACGTTCGGAAGTATCGCAGGGTGCTCTGGTCTCCTTCTGATTAGGCCGTGGCTGAGTTTCGTCAGATGTAGCTTTATGTCCACCATCTGCCCCTCGCCCTCTTATGGGTATCTCTTGATGCTCCATAAGGCGCCACAAAGGCGCTACGATGAACAGCAGTTCTATCACACCGAAGACTACGGTATCACCATGGGAAATATATTGAGATAGACATTAACAGAGAGTCGGTTGGCTGAGCCTCTGACCAGCTCCAGTGTTGACTTAAGTCACTGGCCGGGAGGCCAGTGACTTCATGGTCACAGATGGAAAAGAAACATCGCATACACCGCGACGATGTGTCTCTGGAAAGCTGTGGGGAAAATGTGACAAAAGTCGACAAGGAGTCTCCCAATTTTTGGTATTCTGGCCGTGCAAATAATAGCACCTACCGCCTCGTCTCTTCAAGTTCGTGTCGTTTGTGAGCAAGCATCTTGGTGAAGCCACACGAGCCAGCCACATGGCTGCGGCGCGTACTAAAAAAGCTCTGCTTTCAAGGTTGGTTAGAACGGATAACTAGTTCCTGGCCGTAGTAGGTTGACGATCTTGATTCAGCTTCTCAGTATGAGAGATGGCTAACCCGGCCAAAGGCAACATATTGCACGTCCGTCGACATGTTGTACAAACCGTTCGAGAAAGGTTGTTGAAGTAGACCGGAGAAAGTTCGGATAATCACACAGTCCCCAGAAGTGCAGGTAATCGTTGCAGATCTTTTAGTCTTCGGTCTTACCACGTCTTTGTCCCAGCGTAGTACAAAAGGTTACCATTTTTAGACGAAGGCGAACGTATCTCAAGATTTCCTCTATCATCCCACATCATTTGCCAATCACCTCACGCCTTTATTGGTTTCGATGTCGGCGACGTTCAGGGGACCCTCTGTTTGGCCGGAAAAAGATATTCCGCGTAGACGGAATAACATAACCTTGGCTCCTAGCGACATGTCTTGTTCATTTGCAATAACGATTCTAACAGGGACATCATCGCGTCTCAATAAACTGTGCAGACCATTTGTGTGAAGCATAGCGGTTATTTACGAGCACGGTGAGCTCAGGATCGGTATAATGGACCCCCTTGTTCTTGGTGAAGTGCGATTTTCATTTGTGGAAGGCCATCCCTATCATCAGGATTTTAGAATTTCCGCAAACGAGAGGTTCCAAGTAACCAGGTCGCAGAGATTCTAGGGCCTGTTGTTCTACCATAGTAGGAGAATGATTTAACAGCTTTACTTTAAAGTTATCCCTTCCCGCTAAGCGACTTGGATTCATCGTTTCCTAGCTATATCATTCTGTGAGCGTTTCTTTACCTTCTCCAAGATGATGTTCCCAAAAATCCTTGTTAGTCTTGCTATTTCAGCCTTACTGTCAAGAGCTGCGCCGACTGGAACGGAAGATGCCGCTGTTGAGCGAGCTCATATCGCTAAGAGAGCCACTATCACTGATATCGCAGATACAGGCTATGCGACTCAGAATGGAGGGTGAGTCTCAAAAGCCTGGCGAAGTGATGCGTGACGTATTCCGTTAATCTGTATCTCTATAGCACAACTGGAGGCAAAGGCGGAACCACAACCACGGTCTCTACCCTCGCGCAGTTCTCAGCCGTTGCCGACAATTCCAAAAATAACGACGTCACTCCTCGAATTATTGTGGTTTCGGGCACGATATCTGGATCAGGGCAAGTGAGAATTGGGTCCAACAAAAGCATCATTGGGCTTCCAGGTGCCAGTAAGTCTGAACTTCACTTCTACAGCAGGTGTGCGCTAATTCTTTCTAGAATTCAGTGGTGTTTCGCTTTTCGTATGGAAGCAAAGCAACGTCATCATCCGCAACATTATCAGCGAGTACGTCTTAGCGTCCAGTGGCGATGGCCTCACAATCCAAGCTTCCTCCAACGTCTGGGTCGACCATTGGTACGTAATCCTCGCCTCACTTGCTCCGTGCTCTACTAAGCTTTCATACCGCATACAGCGAGTTCTTCTCCGACCTAACCCACGACAAGGACTACTACGACGGCCTCCTCGACGTCTCGCACGCATCCGAATGGGTCACCATCTCCAACACCTACTTCCACGACCACTGGAAGGCCGACCTGATCGGCCACAGCGACAACAACGCCGCCGAGGACACCGGCCACCTCCACGTCACCGAGCACGACAACTACTGGGAGAACATCGGGAGCCGCACGCCTTCCTTCCGCTACGGGACGGGGCATGTGTACAACTCGTACTTCAAGAATATGGATACGGGCATCGATACAAGGGACGGGGCGCAGATTCTTGTGCAGAGTAGTGTGTTTGAGAATGTTACGGAGCCGGTTGCGGCGCTGTATAGCGATAGTACTGGGTAAGACTAACTCCCCAAAGAGCGCGAAGAGACGACACTTGTTGATAACGTTCAAAGATATGCCAACGTCATCGACGTACAGCTTGGTATCGGCAGCAACACTGCGCCCGTCGGCAAGCTGACCGCAAGCAGCCCGCCATACGCTTACAGCTTGCTGGGATCGGCGAACGTCAAGGCCGCTGTCGTCGGGAAAGTAGGCGCTACGCTCTCGATCTGAGGAGTTGGATGGTGGTCGACGCCGGTGAAAGGGGCCAGAGTTGTCAGTGACCGTGATGCACAGCCAGGTACATGGGGCTTATCCCGTCCAAGCAGCGTGTCCGAGAGACCCCGGCGTTGAAATGGTCAGCATATATTGATCAATTATGTGCTTCAATCAATGTTCATTTGAGCCATGATAACTATGTTATATGAAATGCCAGTACAGAGAATCTAGAAAGTCAATATCACAACCTATTACACGTCGATGGGATGGACAGCAAGCATCCCTGTCTATCCCTCGGGCTGCTCCTCTCTCCCTCTCTTCATCTCAACCCATCTCACCCCGGCCCGTCCCCTTAATCACCCTCCTCCCTTCATCGCTCGAAGAATCGAGCCCAGCCTTTTACCCCTTGGATCGTAAAGCCCCTGCCCCTTCCCCGGAAGTCTACCATCGCGCAATCCCCGATTCTCTCCCGCGGTACGCGCATTTCCGGTGTACAGCCATACCCCTCCGTTCTCAAGCCGCCATGGCCGGATCATGGCGTCGGACTTTAACGAGCGCCTTTTTTCTGTTTTCAGCGCCGGATTGAGAATATCCAGCCCCGTTCTTCGTAGAATATACGAAACCTTCTGATATTATGACGGTAGCACGGGAGTGCAGGCGCTGGTTCCCACTTCTGGTTGGTCAGTGACATGACTGGTTGTACGTAGTACTGAAATTGTGGGGAGTTCGAGGGGACGGTGTGCATGTTCAAGGCTGGCAGATGTTTGTGAAGTTGGTAAATCGCTTATGATTCTTTTGGTATGCTCATAAGTCTTGCAGAAATTTTGTAATCGTTAGATTTTATAAGCCCTAATTAAGGCAGTCAATATCGTTCATCTACCATCCGATTAGCCGCGCTAACAGTTTTTAATAATATCAGGTACTTTAAACCTACCAAGATTCCCGGCTTGATTTAAATGATAGATATACGCTCCCATTGCGTCTGATCACTCTCGGCTTGCTCTATTATCTCTGCAAAAAAAGAGAGGCGCGCTTGATGGTTCTCCAAGATCCCTATTGCGCAGCTGACGAAGCAGTATCGTGTGCCCTTCGGACGTAGAATGAACGGGTGTCTAGAGCCACGAACGATCCAGACTTGATCACCATACTGTCCTCGGCTTGAGGTCCTGGCGCCAAGTCCAATGGCTGTGTCGAATGTACGAGAGAAGATTCGCGAGACCTCTGTGTCAGGAGTTGACCATTGTTCCTCGATCAAAGTGTCGACAAAGATACCCCACGCATTCAAAGCTATAGCATTTGTCGTGGCTGGCGTTGTCTTAATGTTGCAAAACTCCGCCTTGGCTTTCATTTCCTTTATTCCACTTGTGAATGCAAAAAAATCAATACCATAAAGCCTGTTTCGAGAGTTAGTAAATTCCCTACAGGTCCAGTCGACCACCCAAGATGGCAAGTTGTCTGATTGTCTTCGGGATACTGCTGCATGCCACATCACGTCCAGGCTGTCCTCAGCAAGTATGATCTTCCTCGTAGTTTCTGTCAGTACATCTGCAATCCGATTTTCAACAGAGTAGTCTGGAACGATGTTATAGCAGGCATTGGCCAACCCGACAAAGGCAAAAATCTTGTCGCGAGCGTCTGTCGTTTCGCAATATCGAGCATGTGCGAGCAGATCCTTGATATCTATACTGTCCATCCACCTCAGCTTCTTCTTGATCATGAAATCAATAACGCCAATTGCTTCCTGAGATCGACCTTGCTTAATGCGATCGACGACGCGTCCAAATTGGTAATCTTTCGGTCCGCCAAGCACGAGATTTTTACTATCCAGAAACGCCCAGCGAAGTGTGAACAGACTTAAGTGAATTGAGCAAATGCTGCTCAAACTTTGCAATAGATTCTCCCAGGGGATAGCTCGTCGGCCATGTAAGAAGAATAGCTTAGAAGCAGCAATGAATTCTTGGAACACCCAGGCTCTGCTCCACCATGGGCAATCCAAGATATCGTAGAAAGCAAGCCAGCCATCTGTGAATGAGGGATTCACAAGATGACTCCATATATACTGCTTGAAACGATCTGGTTGATAACGATCGAGAGGAATGGATTCTGGGTCAATCTTAGAGTACCCATCCAGTGGCTTCAGCGAGGCTGGCTTCAAGTATTCTTCGTTGAGATCATCTTCCCAGAATGGAACATTCGCGTGCAAATCGATAAGCCATTGCATCCCACGCCCGCTCGTCTCCTCCGTGGAAAGGCAAACCAAGACCTGTTCAGCACATTGATAGATGTCCCGCATAAATCCAACTTGGTGGGACCTCTCAGCAAGATCACACTGATTGATGGAGATTTGATCTGCCCACAGAAGAAGCTCCGTACCACTGAACTCATTTTCCCAAAAATGCCGGACTTCCATCAATGCATGCTTCAAATTTGCAAAGACATTGCACCTTACCTCATCGACGAGAATGACCTCCGTCTTTCCCGGATCCCCAGCACAATACGAAAGCGCAGAGTACCGACCACGAACGTCGGCCAGAGGTCGATTTTGCAGCAATTCGCACTCGATCAGACCGCTACCACTATCCGGTAGTACTCTGAGAAGGCGGATCTCCCGCTGCGTTGCGCTCAGCTCCTTGTAAGGCGCGGTCGATTGAAAATGCTGGTTCTCAGGCGTGCAGAAGACATCATATCCGCCGATACTCTCGTCTTTGGCCTTGCCGCTTGAAGCAGAACTGTTTTCAGGCCGTTCTTCATACCCAGTTATGACCGCCAGGTCTGGCATGTTAAGTGGCTTCTGTGTTGAAAGATGTGATATAATATACAAGCGGGACTGTGCCTGTGACTGTTAGAATGGCGGAGAGGGCTTTCCGAAATTCTCTCTTCAACGAGGCTTCTCCGATCATGATCCTGGAGCTCAGAAGGCATGTCGTGGAAAGCCATCGGCGCCTCTCAGCCTCGTGGCTGCAGAAAGCGCCCGCAGACCTTGAATGTTCACCAGCCCGCGAGGTGGCGTCGCATTTCCCTTGCACCATAAGTCAACAAGCAGCTGAAGCACGGTAAAACGAGATGCAAACATCTCTAACGTGTGATGAATTTTGCTTTCAACTCATCGGCCGCGTCATATATCAGAAGTAGATGAGAGGCTCACTCATCAAGACCGAGATTACGGCGAATGCCAAGACTACAACGACCATCTAGGAAGGCGCAGTCCCAGGACCAAGTACAGGCCAGATTCTCCTTGACAGATGCCACATCAAGGCTACAGACCTGAATAGAGACCCGAGAAACACCTTGCCGTACTCATCTTATTGTAACGCATTGTAGTATATGCGCCAACCCAGGGCCGATGAGTCAATCGCTCCAAAAAAAATCCACCGCCAATGCAATAGCCTGAGGCCGCGTATCATAAATCAATCATCCTTCATCCTGTCCCCGTGCTCCATATTCCTAGACCTGCCTCTAGAGGGCAATCGCCCTCTTAGTGAAGACTCCGGATCTAACGCTTGACCCCTTCCAGTACTAATAGTCGTTCTTTGCTCCGAAAACCTCTCAACCCGAGGCGTTTCTTCGCTTCCACTTCCGAGATTAACGACATCTTCGTCCTCGCCAACTGCAAACGGACTCTCCGCAACATCCAGCTCAATCAAGTCTCCGCCCCATCCAGTCGATATCCATCGCCCAGCTCCATCTTTACGGCTCTCCCATCCACCAGACGGCCCATCCGCCCAAGCTGTGGCGGCTTTCCCCGCCATTTTTCTCATCCATCCTTCAACAGCACCTCCTACGTTCTCTAGACCAGTCGAACTCGACACGCGAGAGTGCTCGGATGCCATGCTCTCGAACGAGGATCTCGGGTTAAGGTTTGGTAGATGCGGGCCGAGGACGCGATTTAGACTGTCTTGAGCAGGTCCAGGCTGCGCAGGGCTTCTCCCCCTTAAATTTCCCACACCACCGGGCCCATGGAGGCGCGAAGCGAAGTAAGAGCCGGAGGAAGATCGGTGTCGCGATGGTCGAAGATGACGGGGAGGAGGAGGAGAATTAGTTGCCGATTCAGTGTGGAGACGGGAGCCGAGATCGAGGGAAACAGAAGGTGATCGGGATAGATCTGAAAAGGTGACGGATTTCCGTCGGGCAGGTGGGAAGAAGCCTAAAGCCCGACGAGACATACGGGCTACTTGCACATTATCTGTGAAACCATCGATTTTGACCCAGTGTGAATGCGTCCATGGTGGCTCTTGGTCGCCCACTGGGAGGTTCGAGGAAGGAGACTGGGGTATCGAATTGTTGTTCTGTGTGGATGCTGATTGCGTCCCGGTGGAATGAGAGGCAGCGCCTACTTCTGACTCTGGATGTCGGGGTGGACTCGAGGACAGTAAATCTGCTGTAGCGTCTGATAACTTCCTGCCCCGGACATTGCATGCTTCTACCGGTAAGAACACAGTCTGACGGTTCTGTATTTTATCGTTCGGCCAGAACCTATTAACCTTTCGAAATACGTCTGGACGGCAATCGTATTTTATTGTCAAACCGGCGATGGTGTCCTGAGGCTTCACGTAGTGCACATAGATATAGCAGTCGCTGTCATGTTGATCTATTGATCGAGATGGGGAAGAGTCATTGGAATTCCTTCGTTTGAAGTGGCCAACCATATTGGGTATTTCATGTCTGTTCGCCGATAGTAGCGCCTCTCGCTTCTTGGCTTGAACAAAAGCTCGTCGCTCTTCTTTGGTGCCTGCAGCCAGTTGCGGTTGGCTATTAACGGCAGGACCCCATTCACTTTGGGAGGGCGGTATGTGAAAATCGTGTGAACTTCGCTTCGGGGTTTTCCAAGGCATACCAATTGAAGGGCCGTTCGTTCTTTGCTTGTACTTTTGCGTAGGTTCATTTCCAAGCAGAGATGAGGCTAACCCTTGAATGGAGGACCACGACGATCCCCATAGAGACGAAGCCGACGGTTGCACTGATCGTGGGCTCGAGCGGATGCCATTTGGTCTGTGAGAGGCTTCATTATTCGGAGTAGCATTTCGTGACCGCGATGGAGCAGCGTTCGCTATCGGGGAGACTCCCCGCGAAGGGAAGGGAGAAGGGGACACAGGTCTCGCCCAGGGGGAGCCACTGTTAGCATCGAGGAAGGTAGGCTCTTCTTCATCATTCAGAGATATGAGGCGTCGAGTTCGAGGTCTGATAGTAGATGCGCTGCTGCCAGCCGCAGACATGGGCCTGGAGCCGTCATTTTGCATATTGATCGGTCGCACCCATCGATTCAGACAGCGGTTGGAAGCATTGGACCGGCCAAATCGAGGAGAGAGGCATGTATCTTCGGGGTTCGGTAATTTTTTCAGAGGACTCAAAAGGTCAGGAAGTAGCGGTAGATGGCACCAGGCAATAGAAACTCATATTGTTTGCAGGTGCAATGCGCATCAATCAAGTTGACAACACATGCCAAGTGGACACCGAGCCGGGGCCGGCCCGTTATCACGATATTTCCACCTAACAAGTTGGAGAGTGCACAACCAGAGCTGCTCCACGTTGTCTCCACGTATTTGAACATCGATACCCCTTTCGAAGAAAATGGAGCAGAGGTCACCACGAGACTTGTAGGACAAGTATATACATTGAAATGCGCTGCAGACTATATAATGTGTATCAACTGCAACCATGCCTCAGCCAAGATTTTATATAAAGTGAGGGTTTTAGTATCGTCAGTGATGCAAGTATTGCCAACCAGGGTTCTACGTTGAAGCAGCTGGTCCAAGCAGATCATGATAGTACAGAATTCATCGTGAGCTTCGCTGTTTCGCCTACCGCCCCTCCACTGCCATAGAATTCAATTCCCCGTTGATGCCAAAAAATTGGAACCTAGTATTCGGTCAGCTTGCAACCAATTTGGACACATCTTTATGCTTACCAGTCCTCTACATTCAAAGCCATTGGCACAGCAGGCGCATTACCTCGCGAACTGTTGCTCCAATTGTCATCCTGATTCTGCTGATCCATCCCGGCTGCGATCATCCCGTCAATGCCCTGCATTGGCCATCCTTGATTATTCATACTCATGTTCATTTGCGGAACGTTGAGACTCCGTGGCACATTTGGCATGCCTGAAGTGTTGTCATGGGAGCCTCGGTGAACTGGAGCTGGGGGTGGTTGGCTTTGCATCATTGGTTGGCTTGACATCCCCTGCATCTGTGGGGCCATTGATGTTAGAGCAGGATCTACGGGTTGATGATTTGGCGATATTGGATCGGTGTTTGTTCCGTCAGGGAAAAGCTGGTCTGGTTGGAAGTTCTCCCACAGTTGCTGCGAGATCGGTGGGGAATTTCTCGTCACGAGGAAGAGGTCCGGAGGTGTTGCTGGAACAGAATAACCAAGATTGAAGGGTGATGTAGGTCGAGTATTGCCTCGGGAGTTTCCGATGGGACCGAAGCTTTCACCTGTGGTTCTCACATCAGAAGGCCCTAAGCTGGGCTGCTGGCCCCCTAACTCTCGTGATGGTGTCGCTGCAGGTGTCTGCGGCCGTGACCGCTCATACGACATCTGCGGCACTGGCGGCCCATTAGGGTATCCAATGTCCATATCGTCGTATTTGCGTTTTGGAGGTATAGAATCTGGTGCTTGGATCTCTTTTTTAGCCTTTTGATGTCGCTTACCAGCCGCCTTCTGCAACCTCTCCTCTAAAACTTTGTTGCCCAAAATTGACTCGAATAAAGTATGAACCATCTTTGCTACGAGCCAGACCTTTGAGACTTCCTTCAAGGCATTCATGCAAACCGTTATGCGTTCCTGACTGGTCGAAACGACGGACTGCACGGTAGATCTCATTTGATAAACGTGCATTATCAGCGCTGAAAACAAACTGTAGACACTGGATTTTCAATTAGCTTTGAAACGTAAGGACGACTGTTTTACACTCACATGAAAGCAGGCGTGAACCTTAATTCATCATGGGCCTGTAGGTTTTCCACAATTGAAGTGATCATACCCGCTGCCTGGAAAGCAATAGTCCTGGAAGGATATGCGAGTTCATCGGCTTGAAAGCTGCCGGCAGGAGAGGTGGCTGGGGGCATGTGTGCTCTATGGAGAAGGCATAATGTGGTGCTGCTTTATTAGATCCATCATTGCAACAAATGCTCGATACAACTTACTAGTAATTAGAATGAAGCAGCGCAGACCAAAAATGGTGGCGCGATCGCTCCCAGTAAACTTCTCGGGGACAATTTTGTAGCCAATCTGCAAGTGCCATATCACTGTGCGTCAAATCGATTGCGTTCGTTCTTCTTGCTTTGGATGCTACCGAATATTGCTGAGATAGTACAAGGCCCATGATCTCGCAAAGTTTCACATAATGAAGGAAAAATTGTACGTGTATCGGATCGGGAGGATATTCGGCGGAGAAGTCGAGATCATCGTCAATAAAGTCATCTTCTGAAACCATTTCCACGTCGGAGTCATCTGTGTTAATGTGTACAGGTCGACCGAGTGCAACCGCTACTGATCGGTCTCGGGTGAATAAAGTCCACCAGATCCTTTTCCAGAGCCGCTTGTCTGGTCTGCTCAGTTGTGAGCTCTCAACGCTAGAAATTAGGTCAGCCGGTAGTTCTAAAAATTGTCTAAAGGTCGCTATCCGAATTTACCTGCGATGCATGCCTGAACCCTGAGCGACCGTAATAGCAACTCTTGTCCAATAAAAGACATTCTTGGTCACATCTGAGGCAATGTCAGAGCGACAAGTGTCTGCGAATAAAGCTCGCTCTTTATACCTACCCTCGGGTCCCTCCCAGTACCAGCCCATCAATACCAAAGCCTGAACGATCGTGATTCTGTCGTCTTCGTAATTCGCGTCAAACAAAGCCTTCGCCCGCTTGAAGAAGGTCATGGCCGCAGGCGCCGTGGAGCCACTTGCATCCATCAACTGTGGGTTGGTACAAACTCTCGAACCAGCCAAGAGGATGGCCTGCAGGAGGAGCAGTGAGGGAGGATTCTTTGTGTCTCGATATCTTCTCATGAAACGGCTTCGATTGATGACTGGCACCACGGGAGCGACCCATTTGAAGAAGGCTTCTACGAGCTCATCACACAGTTGGCGAGGAGGAAGTAGAAATGCTCCTCGCTGCTGAAGAATGTCAATCTCCTGCTGGTCAACCTCGGTCATCCTGGCCCTTGACCCCCTGATGTTTTCTGGTAAAGGATAGTGAACCACATCAGCGGTACCATTGCGATCATGAACCAAAAGGGACAGATTGGACGATTCTCCGAGGTATGCCACTCTACCAGCTTCCCTAATTGGGGCTCGCGCGAACTTGGGTTTCATGAACTGCGTCATCATCGTGCTCCGTGACTGTGACTGGGCAGCGTGCTCTTCAGATATTCCAGTAGGAATTCCATCTGGAATCACCAGCCCTGTGCTCGTTTGCGTAGGGTATGCCGATAGAGGCTCTGATTTTGGCGACGGTTCGCCGGCTCGATCCTGCTCGTCTCTGTTGCCGTTCACTCAGTACATGTCTGCTAAAGATCCTTCAGTAAATATTCTTACTGTTCTTCATCTTTTGAGCGGGATTGATTCTTCTTTCTCTTTGGAACGGGGATTTTGCATTCGATGGAGAAGGCGACACAATTTGTGCATGGCACTCCGAGGGAAGCAGCATCGCAGCGAACCTGCACTAGTCAGAGCTGACACGAGACTATCAACAGGCAATTTTTGAGAGACCTACTTTGCGTGCATGACAGGTCTGGTCAAAAGTGGTTGTGTTAGCATTGGTTTCTCCTGAGTGGGACGAGCAGCTTCAAAGCAGCCGAGGATCTCGGTCTAACACAGGAAGCTGGTATGCGATAAGAGGCGCGCGACAGCTTACCTCGCATGCTCGACTTGCTCGTTGTCTTTATCGCCAGAAATGTCAGTGGTCCATCCAGAACCTCGTCTTGCACGTGCATGTGCTTACCTTCGAAAGCTAGGGTGCCCGGGCACCTGCGAATTCGGTGCAGGCGTGCCATTTGGGTTTGGCTGAGTTGCGGTTTCGGATGCGACGCTCATTCTGCTGGTTCGTTTTGCGCGCAAAAACCGTGTGCAGAATCGGTCGAGAGTCGAGCAGGTAGCCAAGTTATGGCAGTGAAGGTGTTGCCATGAAGCGCTCTGGAGGCACCGAACCTGTTGACCTAGTAGAAAGGATCGTGTGGACTACGGCCTAGTGAGAGATGGTAATCGTGGGCGACGAGGGTGATACGGGGCAGTTCACCATCTAGGCCGTGGCGTGTCTCCTGCGGGGAAAAAGAGGTGATTGCGGCGACTGCACACTGAATCAACTTGACAAGCAGACGACGCCAAAATGACCAGGGCTCCGAGGCTAATTCCAGTGGGCGTCTCCCGCGCATCTAGCACCCTTTATGGTCAACCACGGTAGCCTGGGGAAAAGCTATAGCCTCGCTGGAGATGGCGGCCGCCTCCCCCGGACCCTTACTGCTGCTGTCAACCAGACATTGGATCACCACCACGCACCCTGCATTTTCCGAGATCAACAAAAACCGTCTCTCGTGATAAGATCAATCGATCTTCCAAGTGTCAAAATTCTTCCGTGCCAACCCTGATACTCACCCAATTAGACACTGGCCCTATGCGTAGATGTCTGGTCTCTATTTTCGAAACTTGGAGTCAAACAAATATTTCAAATCAGAGCAGAACGATTCGTTTCACATGCTCCGAATGCTCCGAGGGTCTGGCCCGAGGCGGTAGAACCGCATTGCGAAAGCTGAAGGCCGTATATGGCCGGATATCAGACCGGAGAACTCTGTTATTGCACATGGGAGAACACTTTCGGCGTGTTCAACGTCGGCCTCATGACGTGTATAATGCTTAGCAACCCTCCCAAACACGACGCCATGCAAATGCAGGCCTCCAATGCAGCTCCCAATCCGTGTAAATCAATCTATCACCCTACGCCTAGCCTGTAAATGTCACCGACTCCGACTGGAGCCAACCCCTTTCCGTGCTCCTGCTTCTGCCTCCGAATTTGAAGATGCAGTACCCCATTCTTCGTCCTCATCCTCAGTCTTATGTGGACGTGCGCCTACAGGCTTAGACGCTGCCTTTCCCTTGGAGACGCGCGGTATGTCCTCAAGATCTTCATCCAACTTCGGGCCACCAACTTTGTTGAAGAAGTCCTCGGTCCGTAATCCGCGGAACTCAAGGTCGTCTATCGACATTGGCTTCCCACTTGCTCGACGTTGCCGGAAAATTTCTCGGACAGGGACCATGGCCGCGTCCCGGCAAGCTTCTTTAATATCGCTGCCTGAGAATCCTGCCATCACTCTAGCAAGGTAGTTGATGTCAAATCGAGATTGATCGATTTTGGTATCCTTTAACACTAGCTTTAGGATTCGTTGACGCTGTGTTTCAGACGGCAGTGACACAGGAAATTTCTTAGGCATCCGTCGAAGAATTGCATCGTCAATGTCGTGGTAGCGGTTAGTGGCGCCAAGTATTAGTATTCGTTGAGGTTCTCCTTGTGCATTCGCGCTCGAAAGCCCATCCCAATGCGTCATGAACTCGGCTTTGACCATGCCACTAGCCTCATGTTCACCTGTCCGTCGGTTTCCGAGGACAGCATCGATCTCATCTATAAAGACAATTGTCGGCTGAAGCTTCCGCGCCAAGGTGAAAACAGCGTTGACGAGCTTATTTGAGTCACCGTACCATTTCTCGGTCAGTGTTGAGATATGTAGATTTATGAAGCAGGCGCCACTTTCATGGGCCAGGGCCTTTGCTAGCATGGTTTTCCCACACCCTGGAGGCCCGTATAAGAGAACGCCAGATGGAGCCGAAAGCAATGATGAAGATTTCCTGTATAAGTGAGGCATCGTAAGAGGGTAAATGACGGATTCTCTGAGTTCTTCAATAATATCACCAAGGCCACCAATGTCGTCGAAGGACACTGGAATGTCACTCGGTGCGACTAGATCTAATGCAACTGTTTGTTCATAACGTGTCAACGTCAGATCTTCCTTTCGTGGTCGAGGTCTTTCTTCCAGCGAGCCAGGTACATATTCCTGCGGACCACCTTCTTCCGCGTCAAGCCTTCGTAGTATAGCTGCCGACTTTTGCCTTGATTCCTCTATCTTCTTCGCATCAGGATCGAAGTCAACTTTTGAGAGATAATATCGGAGGAGTGCAAACGCAGCAACGCCCTTCACGCAACATTAGCCGCGAATCTCACGTCGTTTCTGATCAATACGTACGAATCCGGCAGTCAAGATGAGTTCTGTCACGAACCATCGCACATTCTCGTTGCGCGAGGATGTCATTGTGGCTGTCTTCCTGGGCTTCAGCTTCGGTGCATGCAAGTCTTGCGGATCTCAAGAACTGGGCAGAAATGTAAGGAGAAGCTACTTGATGAAAGAGTACAATAAATTTCTATCATGTGTAGGTGATGAGACGAGACAAAGAACAATAACGCCTAGCAAGTAATTGATGGTTCAAATTTATTCTCTCTTCACACAGCTGAGAAGATGTTGTCAATTTGAATAGACGGCACATTTACTGAAATTGAGTGCTTGAGAGTAGTGTGCAGAGAAGGTTGGTGTTTCGCAAAGGTGCGTCATTCTACAGCGCTACTTGCCGCGGTTTAAGCAACCTTAATTAACGATACTAGATAGATCGGGCCAGACTCCTCGACCGTTTACACTATCAAAAATTTATGCAGATGAAACAATAAAGACGAGCTCAATCTTTCAATACTGCCTTGACCTCGTCATAATTTCAATCTTGCACAGCATCCTATTGTGATCAAGTATCATTAGGGTAGCATGGTAACAAATACGCCCATTGGCGAGCTAGCCTCTGCCGAATTTGAGGCTTTTAGAGCACAACACGAATCTCTTGATTACTTCGAGTTCAAATGCGTACCACGTAGACGCTTCCAAACCAGCAAGTTCAGTTCATCTGCTTGATCAACGCATTGATGTTCTCCTCCCTGTTGCCAAGATCACCTCCTTCGACGTAGTGCTTGAATTTCCTCGGTCTAAAACCGCCGGTCGGGTTGGAGAGCTTGAATGGCCAGAGAAAATTGCTAGCTTGCTTGAAGTTTGGACCGACGGTGTAGATTTCGTGGATAAGGTCTTCCATGCACACGATGTCGTACGTGCCGAGATTCTCTTCGATAAGTTGGTTGTCTGTCAGTGGAATGCGTTGTTTATTTATCTTGCCATACCCGCGCTTGTAGATCAGCTCCCGAACGGATTTCAAGTTCGGATACCCATACGCAATGTAAGGGTTGACAATGGTGAGCATCTCCGCAGTGGCTTTAGTAAGACGGATAAAGACGCCGTTGTTAATCTGTAGCAATCGGAGGAGTTGAAGAATTTTCCGGGGTTTAGGAGCAATTTTGTTGATGCTGCTCAATAGTTAGGAATACGTTTATGACGACCGTACCTTGCCCACTCACCCCTTGATACGGATGACAAAGACAAGTTTCGGTTCGGCCTCAACGTAGAAAGAGCCCTCTCGCCTAGCTAAACGTGCAAGCCGAATCTTTTCGCGCTCCGCATCACGATATTCTTTCACGTATGACTCAGCGCGCTTGAAGATGACCCCGCGCTTCGTTTTGTTCGACTAGAAATCAACCTATTAGTCACATTTCTGAAGATGAGATACAGACATGTTGAGGGCCACTTTGATCAATTGATCAGCCCCGAAAGATGGTTAACATATGCGACAGCATCGACTAGTCTAGTCGCCTCAAAGGTATTTATCATCACCAGAATATATATGACTGTTACCAAGAAAGCGTGTGCGTACCTTCTTCCTCTTCTCAAGTTCAGCATTGCGTGCCTCACGAGCCTTCTCTTGGCTCTTTCTCTTCTTCAATAGGGTCTCTGGTACGAGGACCTGGTCTTGGGTTGGGACGGTTCTGTGCCGAAGAGCATCGCTCAAGTCAGCAAAGGTGTCGAGACACAAGGTAAATCGCCGAGTAGGAGATTACGGCTTGTTGCAGCATTCTCGGCTTGCAGGACTCGACGAAATAGATTTAATCAGTGGCACAGGAGAATGACTAAGCTCTTGGTGACAACAAGGACCTCAGCTATCCAAAAGAGCCATCTAACAATGACTTGAGCAAGCTCAAGAAGGGGAAAGCTCAGAACCTCTACTGCAGACCTTGCGGCCACGCAAAGCAGATGTGAGCAGTCATGAATTTCAAGCAGATAGTGTGTACCATCAAGCTCAAAGCCCTGGCATCCTCTCAGAGTGAAAGTGAGATTCTTGTGCGCTAGGAATAGTCGAGCTGGCTGGCTTGCAGTTGTTCAATGCGTGTAAGCCTAGACCAGCAAGAACGGAGACGTAGAGCCTGTGTATGCATGGTCAGTTTCGAGAGACAAACTTACGAGGTCAGCTTTGGCTTAGGCATCTTGTCGAGCAAACAGAGTACCGGAGGAAGAGGTTGAAGGTGATTCCCACAGTTGGCAGGCTAGTCGCATGGGTCGGTGTTGAAATTTGGATTGACTTGGAGAATGTTTGTGGGCTGAGCTAAACCAAGTGTGCACTAGCGTCCTCGCGTTTCTGTCGAGGTATGGAAAAGGTTTCAGCCGAGTTTTAGCCGCGGCGTCATATCGTGCCTGCTTTTTGTTTACCTTTAAACATTACTCTTGAATGCCGCTTGGAGGTAATTAGAAGGAGGAGCGAGATTTTTACGCTCTCACTTAGGACAGTTTACTCTGCTATGGCTACTCGGCGAGGCGTTGGCCTTGGAGCCTTCACCAACCGCGATGCTACGTCACAGTCCTTCGCCTCCCATGGCTCGGCTCTTCGTTCTTCCCATGCGACCTCCCTTCAAACTCAACTATCTGTCTTTCAATCTCTTCTACATTCGTTCGCGTTAGAGCATGGCTCTCAAATCAAATCGGATCCAACTTTCCGAGCTGAGTTTGCTCGGATGTGTAATGCCATTGGTGTGGATCCTTTAGCTGCAAGCAATGTCAAAGGCAAAGGTGGCGGGCGGGAGAGTTTGTGGGCGAAGCTGCTAGGCAGTGATGTCAACGACTTCTATTTTGAAGTTGCGGTTCGCATTGTTGAGCTTTGTCGAGAAACTAGGGCGGAGAATGGTGGGTTGCTTGGGGTCAAGGAATGCCGGCAAATGGTTGGCAAAGGCAAAGCAATTGGTGGTGGCCTTGAGGTATCTGAGTATGTTGATGACCAAGCAGATGACTACATTGATTTTAGCTGATGAGAGATGAGGGATGATGTCCTACAGGCTGTAAAGTCACTTGAACCGCTTGGCTCAGGGTTTGCGATCTTAACGCTGGGAAACAAACAATTCATCAGATCAATCCCGAAAGAGCTCAATACAGACCAATCAAAGGTCATAGAAGTACTCCAAATTTCTGGTTTCGTCACTGTGTCAATGCTGCAGCTCAATCTCAATTGGTCCAAAGCTCGTGCCTCGACGATCATCGATGATTTGGTTGCAGACTCACTCGTCTGGGTAGATTCGCAAGCTTCTGAAACGGAATACTGGTCTCCTCAAAATTTAATCGGGGAATTGGGATGAAAGCACATTGTAGCCTATCAGAAACTGAACCCGGCGTTCCTACACTTCGTCGAGATGGGAAATTCTCTAGCTTTCAGCGAGTGCCCTATTACAACACACAAAGAAATAGGATTTGGGACATGAACTCCAAGACCGACGCGGGTACTCAATCACCATGTACTATACATTGCCTCAGGTACATGCAAAGCCACGGAATGTTCCGAGTCATTCGGCTACTTGAAGAACGAGAAGCACTCGGAGATACCTTTTTGCAGTATCTAGCAGCTAACGGAGAGCTTTCCATGAGATGGGGGAATTGCGAAGACTTGTACCAATGTGACGAGCGACATTGAGGAATGGAGCTGTGAAAGCTCTTACAGCTGGCGGCATTAAATTCGCGGGACTTCAAAACCTTGCTGCTTAGTATCACGAAATACTTTGCATTCGACATTTATCCGTTTGTATTTTGAGTAGCTATCAGTAAATTTCCAACCCACGCAGATTGATTCTGTGCATTTTGCGCCTGCTTAGTAAGGTATTCACGTCCTGCTCGTTCCCTATCGTCATGTGGCCCATTTCTTTCCCTTCCTCGGCCAGCTCCTCAAGCCGATTTCCTTGATTCGAAGGTCAATTGTTCTACCAGACCCCTCCCTTTATCGTTGTAAGTAAAGGCTCCCTCAAAGTCTTCTTTGTTCAATCGAACACAGTCAGACTATAGACACCATTGAAAACTCTTCATTCTCTCTCGAAAATCGCTCATGTTAGCGTAAAGATGTCCGAGCATCGATTTGCGACCTTTGAAAATAAGATGACCGCCAAGCGCATCCAAGTAGAGCTTGTTGCTTCCCCTTAATTGGGAGCACGAGACTCTTAGGTTCTGCTTAAATCCTCTCTAGTATTGATCTTTAGAGTCTCGCTGAAAATGGTGCAGTCGAGAATCTTAGTGCCTTCAGCTTTCTCACAGTAATCGAACATTACCAATTGTGACTGGAATCTCTCTTGAGATACCAAGAAGCTTCGGATCCACCAGGTATAGTGGTGTCGATGCCATTCTTGTTTATGAGACCCCTCTGCCTTTTCACCAGCCTCTTTGTCCATAAGAGTCTCCCAACGCGCCAGCTTCCAGCGTACTGATGAAATCACGATTTCTTCTGCTCGAGCCTCCCGCCCGACTTCCTCTGCGCGCACTTCCCGGAGTGTTATCAGCGTATCCATCCGGTGGAGGCGGATAATAAGCGGGGCTTGGTTGCAATCTAATAGGTTGGGATGGGTCAAGGTGACTTGCAACACGTTGGATAGAGGCAGGGATTCCTCCGCCCTGTTGGTCCATCGTGGTTGCGCGTTGACGTCCTGCCCGGGTCGTCGCCTGAGCATAGAGAGATTGCTGGTGCTGATTTCCATAATGTCCCTGTGGAATTTGGGCAGACATTGGCTGCGGAGGGATGTTCATCTGGGGGGCTCCATATGCAGTTTGAGATCCATAGGGAGGCGGCGGACCTTGACCTGGATACATGTTGTTGTAAATTGAAGGTCCTTGGGGATGCTGCGGCTGGTTGTAGACGTTCATCTGCTGCATTGCGTACGCTGACTGAGCAGCTGACTGAGCTTGCACCTGAGCCTGTGCTTGAGCCTGTGCCTGAGCTTGTGCCTGCGCTTGTGCTTGTGCCGCGTTCCGCTTGCTGTTCGCCTCATATTGGAGCTGTTGCTGCATTCCTGGAGCAGGCGTTTTGTGTGAAGACGGCGACTTCGCACTCATCGGCGGAACGAAAGGCTGAGTAAACTTTTGCTGGGTGATGAAGGGGTGCATTTTCGCTTGTTGAGGAGACCACCTCTCGAGAGGGTTGATATTGAGCAGGCCACGTACAAAATCAGTGAAGGCCACCCGATTATTCAATTCTAGCTACAATTAGACACAATATGATCGATTCTAAAAACGTAGAGCTTACCTCTGTCAATCTCGGACTGTTTCATATTCTTCCTGGGCATGGCGTAGCTTCGAATGATATCTGGAAGAGTTGTCGCTTGGAAATACTTCTTGCTAGGCTGTTCTTTCGTGTTATGTTCCCGAGAATATTGCTCCATACTCTTCAACCTATACGTCCGCCTTCCATACTCGTCGTGGACTTTCTCGAAGAATTCGCCTGACTGCTTGCCCATTTCAAGCATCCACATCGGTGGCATGCCTAGCATTTCCGTAATGCGCGAGACTTGATTATATTCAGAGGATCCGGGAAATAGAGGCAGGCCAAGAAAAAGTTCAACGACGATACAGCCAAGAGACCACATGTCGATAGCAGAAGTATACGGCAAGCCTAGCAAAACCTCCGGCGATCGATAAAACCTAGACTGAATATATGTGTAAACAGTCTGTCTCTCGTCGCAGGCTGAGCCGAAGTCAATGATTTTGATAATTGGACTTTCAAGGTTCTTCAAAAGGATGTTCTCGGGCTTCAGATCGCAATGGATGAGGCGAGCTTTATTGAGTAGGCTGAGACCATTCAAGAGCTGCTGCGCGAATACCCTTACTAAAGTCGTGCTAAGGCCTCGGAATTGATTTTGCTTGATTAACTCGTAAAGGTTGACACTTAGAAGCTCGAACACTAAGCATAGATGCTGGCGGTGGATAAACGTATCCTTTAGCCGAAGGAGGTGGTGATCGTCATTTTTGTCCAGCTTCGTATTCAAGACTTCCAGAACAGATACTTCCATCATGCTCTGGTTAAAATACGCGGTCCGATTTTTCACAACCTTAACAGCGACGACTTCTTGCGTCTTCAAATTTTGGCATTTGACGACCTGCCCAAAAGTACCTTGACCGAGGACGTCCAGGATGAGATATCGATTTTTGTGACCCGTCTCTTCACTTCCAAGAATGTCATTCACGTATAATATGTAATCGCTATCGTCGTTGTCATAGCCATCATTCTTGACGCCCTTACTCGGCTTTGTGAGCACTCGGCGTGGATTTCGGGAAGATTCATATTTGAAGGTTGGGTTGCAAATGCGATATGTGGCTGGCAGATGGGACGTCAGAGCTTGTAGGGGCTTCTAGAATCAGCACAGATCTTAGAACTGTTAGCGATCGCTCTTACACTTATGAAGCCGCCTTCTGGATTGGCCCTGCGAAATGCCGGCTGCGCATTGATCTTCATCTGGAGGTCTTGCGTATTTTTGACTTTTTGTACTTTAGGTACTGGCTTCGGACCCGATGGCTGACGGGGAGCAGTCTCTGATGGGCGGAGATGCCTTGGAGATTTTGCGTCTCTCCCACCTATTAAGTTTCCGAGATATTGGTCTGCAGGCGCATCGGAGGCCAACATTTGTGGTAGATACTGGTTCTGATAGCGCGCTGATCCTATGCGGTCTTCATTAGCCAAGCCAGATGTCAAGGTGGGATCAACTTGCCGGGAGTATCCTGGTACTGATAGTTTGGCAGGTTATTTTGTCTTGTTGGAGATTGCCGCGCGCTTGAGCTCTGTGCTGGATAGTTATATGAATTCCGGGAGGGCTGCTTCGGACTTGAGTTTTGTGTAGCGGAAGGTGAGAGCATGTTCATCGGGGAGTATCTCTTTGCAGCTGTCGATTCCTCATTTGTAAGGTATTGAGTAGAGGATCGGTGAGAATGCAAAGGTCTGGAAGGATATTTAGCTCGATTATAGGGGTCTGCATCTTCCATAGGAATATCTAGATCGGCCACGTATTCTTGTTTGATAGGTGTGGCAGAAGGAGTAGAACCCATGGAAATGGTGTTTGAGGCAGATGGTGGAGCTTGGTAAGCTTCCTGCGAAAATTCCGTTGGACTCTGGAACTGGGAGTTCTGCCCATTGTATTCTTGACTTTGTTGGAACGATTGGCCATAGCCTCTTGTCCGATTAGTCGCAGGGTCCGAATAATGCCATTGTTGGTCCATTTTACTAAGAGAAAACGTCGAGGTCTCAATCGTGCCTCGAAAGCTCGTGATCGAGGGAGTTCAGGTCTGCAAAGATAGTCGAGTACCCGGCAGTAGGCTTCTCAGAGTTGGCTGATGTCGGAGGAGTTGGGCAGTCGGAGTGAGCAAAGATCGTTCGGCTAAAGGTGAGCTTGTAGCCTCAAAAGGCTAGCTAAGCGCGCTGCAGAGTCGACAACATGGTGCAGTGAGCGAAATAGACAGCCCTAGCACTCCATCGCCGTCAAGGCTCGTCGTCAGGATTCGAGTCAAAAGGGTGGTCTTGAGGGGCAGTTGGGAAACACTGTATTGTCGGAGTCCAACGACCGGCAGTGACACCCCTGTCAACCCGGTATAGCTTCTGACCCAGGAAAACAATGCCAAATGAAAAAGGTAGATCAATGGTTGCACAGGCTCAGAGGTGACCGGAGCTTAGCGTGAAAGGCTCGAGGGAAGAATAGTAGACCTCGTGTCGAGCTGAGTCCTCCCAACGCGCTTAGAGCCCATTCCCTCGCACTAGCGCTTTGTTTGTACCTGACCTCTACTGCGGCCGTCTCCTACATTGAATATGCCACCCACGATGTCACTTACCCTCTTTTCTACAGCGCAAAGTCTCTTTGGTGTTTTATTCAATTCCAATCTGTGACTTCTCGCCTATTCAATTGCATGAGCCGGTAACTCCTAGCATCAGGCGGAGTTCCTAATGCCATCTTGTATTAACACCCATAGCAAGATAAAGTGAGGTTGCAAGAGAGATTTCTTGCAGGCTTTGAAATGCCAGCGTAGCATGCATCAAATTTTTGAAAGACTTTATTCAAGCGAAGGGAAGGTTTTTGGATCGCTGTGGGCTCGTTCACTCTTCATCAGGGATCTTCTATCAACACATTGACTACGCAAATCAAGGACCACCATTTTGCAATTGGCTCCTACCGCTTCTACGTGTTCTCGTATCTTAAAATTCATTCTTCATTCGGCACCAAACATACAAAAATCGCGAGCATTTTAAGAGAAGAAGATTTCGTGTTATCTAAGAAATCTTTGAGCCTACCACACGCGATGTCTACCAGTACGAATTCAGTTCTACTCCCTCTGCAGCTTCCAGCCGCAAAAGGTCGCCGAGCAAAGGAGATCTGGTCGGCAATAGATCAGATCAGGTCGCAGCGGGGACATTTTCGGAATGTAACCGAAGAATCCCTCTTGGCCGAGATCAAGGCCTCAACCACCACGGATGCAGATGCAGACATGGACAGTGGCCCAGAAGAGGTTTTATCCGAAGATCACGGTGACCAATCGAAAAATGTTTACGTTGGGCGGGAAGAAATGCTGAAGCAGATAAGGTAAAACAGCCGAGCCTATGCATCAAAGTCAGGGCTAATTTCTCCACAGCATCGCTCGAAACGAAGTCTTTGCTGCTCTGGAATTTGTCTCCTTTCTCCTCTCCAAATACAACCCGAGGCAGGCTGAACTCTCTCTGTCCCCCGAGGCAAGAGCAAGTCTCAAGCCTCTAGGGACTCTAGAGGCGACTACAATCACTCCCAAAGATGTACCGTCCGAGATCAAGCGGACTCTTGATTCTGTCTCCCGTGGTTATAAAACGGAAGCCTTTCGATCTGGCTCAACCAACTTGGCTGATGCTGGGAAAAGACTCCGTCGGGAAGCCGAAGCTGAATCTAAATTTTGGAAGCAGGTTATGTCAATCAAAGCGAAGGGGTGGGCTGTAAGTCGAATGCCACGACAAAAGGAGGCTTGGGCGGTCCATTTTGGATTTGGAGAGTCTGATCGAGCTTTTCGGGACCGAGGCATGGCCACTCTGAAGAGGCAAGATGATGGAGAGATCTACCTCGACTTTGGAGTGAACGCTCTGCGACCAAGGTCCCTTGTGGTCACTATTGCTGACGGCAACTCAAGGCCTGTTTCGAAATCAAAGATCAGACAGACTGCCACAGATCCCGATGATCGAGATAGGATCCAAAACCTTCTACTCCAAGCGAGAGACACTTTGTTTGAAGAAGAGCTTTACCATGAGATTTGTCGAGAGGCTAGAACTCTCACAAGCTATGGGGTAGAGACAAAAGCGGAGGGCGTCGTCTTTGGAATTGAGCCGGGGAGACAAGCACTCATCGGCCTCATAGACACCCCAGATCATCACCATAAAGACACTGGCAGTCATAGGACAGAGGAGCCAAGGGCTGAGGAGCTAGCAGCCCTCCTCAGACTACTCCTTTCCCATGCACACTCCGAAACCCTGCGGCGGCGATCACAGCCCCCTCTGCCGATGACTTTGCCGCCAAGAACAACGCCGGAATATCACTTGCTTCGCCCAACAATCTGCCATCTGCATCATCAAACTGTGCTGAGAAATGTTCAGACTCTCCTCTCTGACAGCAGCGGTCTCTTCGGCGCGTCCAACATTCCCATAGCAAATCAGGCTTCATGTTACAACCAGCTATCCAACCGGTCCTCATCGGACACGCAATCATGGCTCAATGCCCTAGTATCTGAGCCCTTGACAACTACACTATCTTTGACACTTCCAACCGCTCAGAAGCTCGACCTAAGAGTCAGGACTCAAGCTGCATCGCCTACCTTTGGTACAGAACTATCTGTCGGTCCTCCTTTCCCAAGATACGCTTTTGTCCCTCCTCGAGCAGCACCGCGCCTAAACAATCTACCCGACATCGAAGAATTCATATTGCACGCCCTAAACAATGACATTTTGGCCTGGGTCGAGAGCAAGACCTGGAACATTCCAGTAGGTGAACCGCAATCAAAAGCAAACGGCGACGCCAGGGACACCGATAGCGGCAATGAGAACATCGAAGCAGGCCCACTGGTCAAATGGGAAGTATACAATCATCTCGAAGGGCTTCTCAAATCTACGATGCCGTCATCCGCCGGGAAGACACAACATTATATGAAGATTCGTCTCCGGCGTGACTGCTTGGACGTGCATATCTCCGACCCAGTGCACCCCGGCAGAGTCCGCGAAACCTACAGGTGGCGGAATCAAAGTGAAGACGATGGTGAGGATTATGCGCTACAGCGGATCCAGGTGAAGAGTGGTTCTATAGGGCGCCCGGAGAGGATTCCGCTGGTGTCGTTTGAAGAGCTTGTTGGGAAGGTGCTCCGAGATGGGATAGGCGAGGATTCTTGAGATTCTTACTGTGACCGAAGACTTGGGCTCTCCCCAGAGCTTTCAAGGTTGAGATGCTTCGCGATTTTATTTAACGCTCTATGACAAACTGTCATCCCTTCTAATGCACCCCATTTACCTGTTCACCCTGCTTCTTCTTCTTCAGAAACTCCTCCGTGGTCTTTACAATGATCTCAAACGCATTCCTAATATATTTCTCCTCCGCCATCGGATTCCCGCTCACAACCCTCAGCATCGTCTTCGACGCTGTCGTGCTGCTCGTCACGAAGATCTCGCCCGCCTCGTTGATCGCGTCCGCGACCCGCTTGGTCAGGCTGTTCGCCTCGAGCTCCGCCCGCAGCTCCCGGTCCGCGGTGAAGTCGCCGAACGCATCCACCCGGTGGATCATGTCCGACTTGGTGCCCGCGTAGCCGTTCGTACGGTCGTCGGTGCTGGGTACGGAGGAAAGTGCCGCTGCTGGCTTGACACGCAGACAGGTCAGCCCAAACGCGGGCGGCACGACGAGCTCGAACAGATCGTCCCGGCTGCGCACGAGCTCGCTAAAGACAGCCCCGATGTCGAGCGTCTTCTGGACGTGCGCGCGCAGCCCCCGCAGGCCGTAGGAGCGCATGACGAACCAGACCTTGAGGGCGCGGAAGCGGCGGCCGAGCGGGATCTGCCAGTCGCGGTAGTCGGTGACGAGGCCGGAGTCGGTGAAGGTGTTCTGGAGGTAGGAGGGGGAGATGGAGAGGGCGCGGGTGAGGGCGGTGCGGTGCCGGACGAAGAGGCAGCTGGCGTCGAAGGAGACGAGGAGCCATTTGTGGAGGTTCATGTTGAAGCTGTCGGCGGTGGTGAAGGTGGCGGGGAGGTGTTGGTAGGAGGGGAGGATGAGCGCGGAGCCGGCGTAGGCGGCGTCGATGTGGAGCCAGAGGTTGGGGTGGTGCTGCTTGATGGCGCCGAGGTCGGCGAAGTGGTCGACTGCGCAGGTGTTGGTTGTGCCCATTGTGGCTGTTAGGTAGAAAGGCTCGAGGCCTTGCTCTTTGCATTCTGCGAGGGCTTTCTCGAGTCTTGGGCCGGTGAGGGCCAGCTGCTCATCTAGAGAAGTCGGGATGCTCTTGAATCTTACTCCGGCGATTAGAGCGGCCTTCTGCGTACTTGAGTGAGCTTGATCGCTACCTAAAGCAACCAGCCTGCCTCTCAGAAACGCGATCCGATCATCTCGCTCCAGAGTCCCTTCCTTCAATCCCTCAGCATCAGCCCTCTCCCGGAGGTACCTCTCCCTCGCAGCAACCATCACGGTAACGATGGCCTCACTTGCAGAGCCCTGAATGACCCCTCCACCTCCAGTAGTGCTGCTACTCAGAAAGGCCTCCGGCAGCGCCAAAGCCTTACCCACCCAATCCATGACGATCGTCTCGAGCTCGGTGCATGCTGGAGAGCAGAGCCAATTGAAGGCCGGTGCCGTAAAGGCCGCGCTATACAGCTCCCCCAGGATCGAGGGATAGGTCGCACAGGCCGGGAAGAAGGCCATGAAGTTGGGGGATTGCCAGTGGGTCAGGCCGGGGATGATTTTGGACTCGACGTCGGCCTGTATCGAGGGCCATGCTTCTGGTTGTTCTGGCGGAGAGTGGGGGATGAGCTTTTGGAGGTATCCTGGTTGGATTTTGGGGAGAACGGGTCGGGTTGGGAGACTGGCGTTGTAGGATATTACTGAGAAATTGGATCAATATCCGAGAATAGCATTGTATGTTAAGGGAGCGGAGCGTACTCTCGTCGACTGCTGAGGCGGCGGCCTCTTTGAATTGGTCAGCATTCATGGTGGAGGCGTGGCCCTTTGATAGGCGCGATGTGCGGCAAAGAATTCACGCCAAGTTGTACAAGATATGGCACAGGCGTTTAGTCATCTGCCCAATTGAGTAATTGAGCCCAAGCTTTGAGCTTTTTATGTTCCAATAGATCCGTCAACGATGAGCGATCAAGTCAAGTCCGTCAGAACCATCTCCGCTGGGTCCATGGTGAACTTGAGATACAAGACAAGACCGGGCGACAGAAGTCGTTGGACCATAGCCAGCGAAAATATCAGGGTAAAGAGGTGTCACGCCTTCTGTCACCCGGTCTCGAGAGGCCAATAATGTCAGTGTCTTAGATTCCGTAGTAGTAGTAGGGGACGGTCTCCAAAGAAGTTGGAGAACGTTTACCATTCCAGGCCAGGTATGGTTCAGGTACTGAGGACATGCTTGATTAGGAATCATGACTGCATGGCTTGACAGGCTAAACAATGAAAAGCTATATAAATGACCTGACCTAACTTTATTATCCTCCGATCAATCAGCATCGCTGGTATAAACAATTTTCTAAGTATTATATCGGAACAAGTCTCGAAACTCAACATGGGTGTTGCTACGGCCAAGATCGACGGAAAGACAGTTGCTCAGGCTGACGCCTGGGAGACTGTTGAAGGGAACATTTACGTAAGTTTAGATATCCACCCATCCGAAGTCTTGAAATCTCATAAACGTCAAGTTTCCACCGGACTCAGTCCTTGACAAATCTATATTCTCGGATTCAAAGACGACGACCGCGTGCCCGTGGAAAGGTAAAGCATCATACTACAATATCAATGTAGATGGGCACGCTCTTCAAGACGCAGCATGGTATTATCCGCAGCCGAAAGATGGAGCGAAGAATATCAAGGACCACATTGCTTTTTGTAGGTATCTCAATTGCGTCTTGATCCGATCGAGGCTGACTCTCTGCTTAGATAAAAGCAAGGTTCAGGTGACTTCGAACTAGAACAGGACATGCAAGGACACAGCCGGGTGGTCTAGATAGGACATGATCGACGTTTATTCTTGTCCGCAGCTAGCAACTGTTCTCCCTCGTCGGGAAAGAATCTTCTGTCGTGTGTCCATAGTCATGAAAAGATGAACGCATTTCCACCAGACGTCGATACCTTAGCGCTTGAAAGTCAAAGTCTACCCCGGAAAGGGTGTAGTAACTGTGAATATTCAAGAGCTCGTCCGATCTAGAGTAGATATGAAAATGCCCGCAGGGACTCTGACTTCTAGACGACTTTCGTAAACCTTTCCAGAAACTTGTCTAACAGATGGTGCGGAAAACGGTTCAGCGGGCAGTCGTCTTTACGAACGTACTTAGCGTGTCGGAATAGTCGTTCTTTCTGCTCGGAATCTACCTAGGTAGCAAATGATGGCACAAGGACATTCTGCTGAGCTGCTCTCTGAGTATTCCCGGATCGTTCTGCTCCGGATTGCTGTTCTGGTGAACGTGGAGCGTAGGATGGAGTAGACGAAAATCTCCCGGGTAGAACCGTTTTATTGGGGGAACAGCTAGATAAGGAGATAAACACTGCCTTCTCCGCAATTGGGGAAAAAAGTCACCGCCACTACAATTTTCCATGACACTCACACTGTGAACGTGTCGACGCCGCCGCCATCATGAACTTCATTTGGCTACTTTACAGCGATTGCTAACTGGTCCAGAGAAGTGACAATGCTGTCTCCGGTGCGGCTATGGCCAGCAGCCAGAGCCACTGTCCCTACTGTTCGCCAGATACAGCTCATAGCTTATGAGCGAAACCCGTGCCTCCCTGGGACAACATTCAGAGGGCAAAATGAAAGTGGCCGGCGTCCTTATTCCTCTAGTTCGACCGACCAATCAAGAGACCTATTCATTGATCGTCACATAGGTCCAAGGAAAGATACGAGGAAGTCTATGCTACAGCAGATTGATCCGTCATACATGACACTTCGCGACCTGATCGACGACGCCGTTCCGCAAGACATTCTTATTCAGAAAAAGCTGGAATTTCTAGGAATAGAAGAAAAGATCTCTGGGGGCACTCGAGGGAATTGGGCGAGTCTAAGCGGATATGCAAAAGGCAACGGGTTGACCGAGAACGCTGCATCAAAGCTGCTGGACGATTTGGCCTCAAAAAATAAAGTGGCACTCAACTTCATAGGCGCGGGCTACTATGGAACTCTTGTGCCAAATGTTATCAAGCGGAACGTGTTCGAGAATCCTGCTTGGTATACAAGCTATACACCTTATCAAGCAGAGATCAGCCAAGGTCGTATGGAATCTTTACTGAATTTCCAGACCATGATCACAGATCTGACAGCTCTCCCGGTCGCTAATGCGTCTCTCCTGGACGAAGGAACTGCCGCGGCTGAAGCTATGGCTTTGTCTCTGAGCTCACTACCGGCAAGCAGACAGAAAAGGCAGAAAAAGGTTTTCGTAGCGTCTGAATACTGTTATCCGCAGACTCTTGCCGTTCTGAGATCTCGCGCTGAAGGACTAGGTATTCAGGTGGTTATTGGCGATCTTTTCCAGGACAACTCGAAGTTGATCCGAGAGCAGGGTGAGGACTTGATAGGAGTCCTCGCTCAATATCCAGATACCTACGGTGCCATCATGGACTTCGAACCAGTGGCTGAAATTATTCACCAGCTGGGGGGCACCTTCTGCGTTGCGACTGATCTACTAGCTTTGACTGTTCTAAAACCGCCTGGGGAATTTGGTGCAGACATAGCCTTAGGCAATTCGCAGCGCTTTGGAGTGCCAATGGGATATGGCGGCCCGCATGCTGCATTCTTTGCATGTAACAACAAATATCAACGCAAAATTCCAGGCCGAATAATAGGTGTCTCAAAAGACAGGCTGGGTAACAAAGCCTTCCGTCTCGCCCTACAAACTCGAGAGCAACACATAAGGCGAGAAAAAGCGACGAGTAACATTTGTACTGCTCAAGCTCTCCTCGCGAACATGAGTGCTTTCTATGCTATCTATCATGGTCCTTCTGGTCTTCGTCAAATCGCTCAGCGCATCAGACAAACTACTCTCCTGGTGTCAGATATCCTGCAATCCTGGGGCTATACGATTGACAAACGTGGATACTTTGGGACTTCACCTTCTAATATTTTTGACACCGTAGCAATAGAGGTGAACGCCGAGGAAGAGCATGCAATCAAGGAGAAAGCACAAAGCTATAACATTAACCTCCGCCATGCCCGTTCACGGATTGTGATATCCATAGACGAGACGCACACGGAAGACGACATAGAGAAATTACTTTCATGCTTCGCACCTGATGATGTAGAGATACGCAAGGAGATGAAGGACATGGCTGAAGCGACGTCCCCGGCACCGCCACCCACTCCATTTGAACGTACCTCTACATTTTTGTCGCATCCTACCTTTAACGGCTATCAGTCTGAAACCGAGATACTGAGATACATCTCCCACCTTCAATCCAGGGACCTTTCACTCGTCCACTCCATGATCCCGCTAGGCTCGTGTACGATGAAGCTTAATGCTACAACTGAGATGGTGCCTGTCTCTTCACCTGGGTTCTCTTCGCTGCATCCGTTCGCTCCAAAAGATCAAACTACAGGGTATGCCAGTGTCATCGCGCAGCTGGATGCCCTATTAGCAGATATCACTGGTTTGGCTCGTGTTAGCCTCCAACCGAATTCAGGCGCTCAAGGAGAATTCACTGGTCTGAGAGTGATCAAAAAGTTTCAAGATTCGCAAGCAAAAGGTGGAAAGCCTCGAGATATCTGCTTGATCCCGGTGTCAGCACACGGTACAAATCCTGCTTCTGCGGCCATGGCGGGCATGCGTGTCATTCCTCTCAAATGCGATCCGAAGACCGGAAATCTTGACCTCTCAGATCTAGAGGCCAAATGCGAGATGCACAAGGAGAACCTTGCCGCAATCATGGTGACCTATCCAAGTACATTCGGCGTCTTTGAGCCCAAAATCAAAGAAGTGTGCCGAATAGTCCACGATCACGGAGGCCAGGTCTATATGGATGGTGCAAACATGAACGCCCAGATCGGAGTTTGCAAACCTGGCGAGATTGGTGCCGATGTCTGCCACTTGAATCTTCACAAAACTTTCTGTATTCCACACGGAGGAGGAGGCCCTGGTGTCGGACCTATCGTTGTGGCTGAACATTTAGCACCTTACTTGCCTAGCTCTGACTATGGTACGGATGAAAGCAAAACTCTTTCCATAAGCCCGGTGACCTCGGCGCCATATGGGAGTGCCAGTATTCTTCCCATTAGTCTGGCTTACATCATGATGATGGGTCCCGCCGGGTTGACTTTGGGAACATCTGTAGCTTTGCTGAATGCAAATTACATGATGTCTCGCTTGAAGGAGCATTACCCTATTTTGTACTCCAACGAGAAAGGTCGATGCGCGCACGAATTCATCATCGACGTCCGAAAATTTCACGACACGTGCGGAATTGAAGCTATCGACATCGCTAAGCGCCTGCAGGACTATGGTTTCCATGCACCGACAATGTCGTGGCCTGTGGCCAACACATTAATGATTGAGCCAACCGAATCAGAGACCAAGGAAGAGTTGGACAGATATTGCGACGCACTGATCTCCATTCGCAGGGAGATGGCTCAAATTGAAAGGAGTGAACAGCCACGGGAAGGCAACGTTCTTAAGATGGCTCCTCATCCGCAGCACGATTTGCTCAGGTCAGATTGGGACCGACCCTATTCCAGGGAGACAGCGGCATACCCATTGCCTTGGCTTAGAGATAGGAAATTCTGGCCAAGCATCACGAGGATTGATGATAGTAAGGCGCAAGACTCCATGCTTCTTGCAAAGGACAGACTAACAATTGTATAGCATACGGTGATATGAATTTATTCTGCACATGCCCTCCGGTCGAAGGGGCGGATCAACTGGCAAAACCGGACACTAGCGACAATGGTGCCAAATGATCCACAAGTCATTCATTCTTGTAAGACTGTACGGACAACACTTTTCAACACAAGTGGATAGATAGGGCCACCAAGAGAGGAAGAACCTAAAATGAAGACACGCGGTTCACGACAAGAGACTACGCAGTAACGTCCACCGGATTGGACCTGGTTACGCTGCATCTCGCATTTCAACACGGACTTTTTCAACATGATTTATGCTTTCAACAAGAGCCGTCAAGGCAGAGATACCCATTTTAGAATCAATTCATCATCCGGAGCGCAAGCTTCATCGCAGAAGGCGCTCAGGAGCGGTTTATATTCCATCGGCGTTCATCGGGACATTTTTTCAGGTACGCGCTGGACAAGCAGGCAAGCGCCGGGCATAGACATATATGGGCTTCAACGGTACCATGTTACACAATTATCATAGTGTACTGTGAAGATCGCAATTCAACACATTTGCGAGTGGGAAGATGGGTAGTTCATTGTGCTGTGTGTGGTGATGGGTACGAGGCTGAGGCTGGCTGAGGTTCCTTTTTCACATGTCAATCCTCCGAAGAGCTGACCACACCCCCTTCTCCGCACTACCAATCATATTGCACCCCGGGTCTCGGAGCGTTACGCGAGACGATGCTTTGAACTTCCGTTTTCTTTCGTGGTTCCGGGTTATTGGCGCTGCTGTGTTTCTTTTCTCGTTTGTCTCATTTGTCTCGTCTATTTCTTCCTCATACTACTACGCTTGTCGTTCCTATTTATTACTATCTTCCTACCGCCTAACGACCTGCTTCAATCATTTCTCAAGGTCCTGTACCTACTTTCGGCGATTAAATCTCCCTCTGTCAATCGATTGACGCGACACAACACCCTCGAGCAGGCTCACGTGCTCCGCGCAGCTACAGCCTTGCTTGTTTGCCCAACCCAATCCACCCCGACTGCGCAAAACAAGCCCAGGCCTCCTGCCCTTTTCACAACCCCACAATCCAACCCGCACGATGTCCTCCCCCTCCTCCTCAACCCTCTCAACCTCCACAACCTCTCCCCACCCCCCGCAAGACCAGGAACAAAACTATCCAGCGACAAACACAGCCGAACTCTGCCTCTTCTTCGAGCCCGAACCCGATTTCAACTCCGAGATCCCGTCATCCTCGTCGCGCTCGGGCAGCTCTGCTGGGATCGATATGAGCGCCGCGCTGCGGTGCATTAGCGAGGAGACGCGACGGGGGCTGGATAGAGCGCTGGGGAAAGTAGGGATGGGGGAGGGGGAGGGGGAGAAATAGAGAGGGAGAGGGGGGAAATTAGAGAGGAGGGGTTTGAGGGAAGGGGAAAATGAGAAGGAGGGCGACAAGTAGGTGGATGCAGGAAGCGGGAAAGAAGGAGATGAGGGGATTACGTCTGAGATCAGTTGGGATAGATGCGGAGGGAGGGTATGAGAGGAGGGAAGAGCACATGCGGTCGCCGGAAAAACGAGGAAGAGATTTCTTTACTGTAATTGGTTGGAGTTGGAATTCTAAGGTGGGGGTTTGAAAAGCGCTGGCAGTGCGGTTTTCGGGGTTTTGGGTATATTGTGGGGATAAGAGGGGTTGGCATGGTATCAACGGCGTTGATGTCATATGAGGCGCTTTGAACGGTGTTGATGAGGTGTCATTTGGTTCTCCGCTCGGATTTGGTTAGACAGCGAAATTTTGAAATAAGCGTCATTCCATCACATGGCTTCGTCGCTGGTCAACGTGTCTCTTTCAGATGCTGGCGATCTCGTTTTAAAGAGCTAAGACGGGTAGAAATGACTGTGAAGCTTCTGAACAACGAAGGTTACAGGTCGTCCATATGACTTTTACAACGTGGTAAGTGTTTATTATTGTTTTACTGTAGAATAAAGTTATGAAAGATAGAGGTTTAGAAAATATAGTTAACCCTTTTTATGTAGAAGTGTGCTGTAAGCCATCTCACGACCCAAGCAATACTACCCATCGTGTAAACATTCGGCCGTCTCTATGGAACGATACTTGAATGATAGTGATGTTGCTTGGTTTAGGGTTTGGGAACCCCACGATGCCCCTACGGTTGAGAATCATGCCAAGAATCCCAAATCGACCTGAAGGACCAAGGTGACGGCCGGTCTGTATTACCATCTCTGCTGTTCCCGTGACCTAGATAGTTATCTCTTCAGCCATTGCTACTTCATCTGTCCATGCCCCAGTGCCAACGACCATGGCCTCGGTTGGATGACTTGCTGAGTTCTGATTCGGATCACAGTCTCGAGCAAAGCTTTGAGGCTGGCTCATTAGAGGATTGGGTAGTCCATCAGGGAAAGTATTAGGAGCATGGTGCTTCGACGGTTGGATGTGCACCTCTGCTAGCGGAGGGGATAATTGGTCTGAGTTGTTGTGAGAAAAAGCAATTTCGAAGGTTCTGAAGGTCAGGCCTTACGATTGCTCTCAATCTTTTGAGGTACACCCTCATGGGCCTTTCCCTGCTTGAGCTTCGTTAGACGCTCGTCCTTGACTGTTGCCCTGCGACGTTTAGTCTTGAGGCGTTGAGAGCCATTTTTTGGCATCAGTTTATCAGGAACGTTGTTAAAGTCACATTGAAGGGGTTGATCTTGATGGACATCAACGAGGCCTTGATCATATTGCTCGACAAAGCGGAGACTGTATGTCGACCAAGGGTCGGCAAGTATATTATCCTGTGGAGACGGAGCCTGCTTAAGAGGCATTTTTGAAACTTGGGACAGTTTACAGGATGATAGGGGCAAGTGAAAGCGGTTTTTGTACAAAGCAGTGGACAAAGCAGGAGAGCAAGAAACAGGGAACAGCGGGAAAGAGAGCGGGAATGAAATCTCCTGAGCTGGAGAGACAGATCTCGATCGTATATCATCATCGAGACAAGGCTTTCAAGTGGGCGAGAACATAATGACCTTGAGCCGCTTCTTCCGCAGCTTTACACACGTGCTGAATCACACTGGGCTCTCCCGAATCGACCAGTCCGGGCTGAGTATGTGCAGGAATCGAGGAGCTATACTGCGGTCAGAAGAATTTAGGCAATCTCCGCCGGATGGATTACGCTAAATTCAAATCTCTCGACTTAGAATGTCAAGTAACATGCGGCGGCTTGGAGACGTGGCAGAGGTAGGTTGTGATGGTAGTGGGAAATTACTGGAGGTAATAGGTTGAGGTCGAGCCTGCCCATTGTCGCGCTACTGTCGCTGTAAGGCCCTAACGTAGTTACTTGTGCGACTGACGGCAGAAATGCGACGCGCTTGTCGCATGAAGGATGCCCCGACACGGTAAAGTCTTGGACGGGTCGCATAGTCGCATCCCGGTCGCATTTGCCTTGCCGTTTCCGCCTTTTGGGGGCTGTGCAGTGATAACAGGTCGCAATGAGTCGCGCACCGATCGTCCTTTCCCACCGACTGCAATCGGCAACAACTACAGCTCCTGAAGACAGAGAACGGACCCCCGCAAGCATGATAGTGGCGAATGGACAGCGGTAGTGTGCTGCTCTCGGAAGTGTTCCGCTCTTGCGTCCTCTATCGCCTCATGGCCAAACGTTTCTGAAGCATACGGCACATGGATGGAGCCAACTCACGGAAAACTCCACGACAATTCGTAGGAATCAAAGGTCGTCAGACGAGAAAATGCGATCAATGTCGCAGGTTGAAGAAGGCAGTATGCTCACTTGACCTCATATCCCTTTAATGTGGCTAATCAACTTAGTGCGTTGCGGCCCCCGACAAAGGCTTCTCCGACGAAGAGAAGTGTAAGCGATGCTTAGCCTTGGGCAAACCATGTGGTCCCAAGACAGTTCCGACGACTGAAGCTCTGTCAGGACATGAACGTGCAGCGAATGAAAAGCTTTTTGCGCAGCAGAAAGGGTCCCGCGAACAGAGCGCTACATCGAGCCTTCGATCTTTTCCAAAAGGACAGTCAAAAGCAGCGCTTGGGGGATGTCATACTATAGCTTCAGAATCACCGCTAGACAATCGACCGGGCTACCTAACTTCTCCGTCAACAGGTACTGAGCAGCCCGAGACACCAGGAAGTATATACATTTGGCAGAGCAGCACTACCAGTTTCATCCCCTCCAACAAGGAGGATGATCGGATACCAAGATCACGTGTCCCCAAGCCGACAAGCTTTAAGAAATCGGGAGATCTGTAAGTTATAACACTCCCTATCTTCGGAAAGCACCTAAACAAGATATTAGGCTTAATAGCTTGACCGAATTCCTTATTTTGATCGAGTACGTGGATAAGGCATCTCATGACTTTTTCCCTGCCGACAACGCGAAAAGTGATGGTTCGGATCTGAAGGAAGACGTAAATTACTTGGTTTCAGTGCTTTATAGGAAAGTTAACAGGGTGCTTATTGAAGTTCTTGAATTGGTTGACTTTCTGAGAGGGGCTGACAACGAATCCAAATTGGAGTTGGAAAACCTGTGTTTGAAGACGCTAAATTTGATCGATACCTACGCAGATTGTTCATACATGCCACGGCTAATAATGGAAAGGAAAGCTACTATCCTACGCAAATTGATCCAATTATACACTGACTTGGGACTTTCGATACAAATTCATCCTTTGTTAAGACGCCTTCAACAGATTTCTGGTATCGTTCTCACAGAAGAGGAACAGCAACTACTAGTCATATCGTACAATGAAACTTCCGGTGTTATGCAGCATGTCCTTGACGCTTACGCTGTTGACACCCACGACTACCAGGAAATTTCCACTGTAAATCTCACCCCACCTGCGATTCATCGTGCGATCCAAGATGGGGCCAGCAAGACTGTAGAACAGCTCCTCGACGAGGGAGCCTACACTATCTCAGGCGGTGATCTCTTTGGGCGACAACCACTTCACATAGCTGCTACCTCTCCTCTACCAACTCTAATACAGAGAGTCCTCAACAGCAAACCACAAGAGGTTAATGCGCGGGATATATTCCATCGTACACCACTGCATTATGCTGCGCTGAAAGGAGATGTTGGGACTTTTAAAATGCTTGTCGACGCTGGTGCTAGTGTCGAGCAACGAGACAAGTTCGCTAGTTCTATCATCACGTATGCTGCCGCTGAAGGGCAGGAGGACATTGTCCGATACATGGTAGAGAGTTTTCCGACCATACGTCTACAGCTATCTTCCCCCCTTTTGATGGGACCACTTCATTCAGCGGCGGAAAACAATCAGGCAGATATCATTCGATACCTGCTCCAGCATGGGGCTCGGGACTGCACACTCCTAGATGGTCGATCAGCCTACACCATCGCACAAGAAAATGGCTTCTCCGATTGCGCTAATGAACTACAAACCACGCACGACGAGCCTCGTGTAACGAGCAAGCAACGCGGCGTTGTCACGACTGTTCCTGAATCAGGTTCTCAACGTCAAGTGACTGAGATGGGTCCGTTGCAAAATACCGCACCGCCATATTCCGACAACTATCAGTCTCTAAATCTGGCTCGCCTCAGCTAGTGATGAGGACGTCGAAATTCGGGGGCCGAGAAGCGGACAGATTTCGAAGTAAATGCAGAAAGTCTTCTTGCCACAGTCCACGGGGCATCTCACCCACAGCACCCACGGGTAAGAAGCCCCCTCTCGATAGAGACTCGTCCATCCAAAAAAGAGCTTACAGTCAGCCGTCTTTCAGAAGCTTTAACACTAACGGAAAGCCAGAAGCGACCTTTGTACACCTTGAATATAAACACGGAATCTCTCCAGGCCACCGTTCGACGAATAAAATCGACGGGGCACAAATACTGGCAAGTTCTCCAAGTTTTGCGGCTCAGATCTACTAAAGCAAAGGTCCACAACAGCACGGGATGACTGTCTGAAATTAGTCGGGTTTTTGGGCGCGGAGCGGATTTCGTTGTTGAAGAAATGACGGAAAGCGGCGTGACGCTCACGGATTTTGCTGCGTCTGATTTAGTAGAGAACAGTCTTGCTTGACCCAGTTATAATGATGAGATGACAGATTGGCATAAGGCAACATTGCTTGATGCATACACCTTTCCCGTGTAACCAGCGCTTGCTACCCGGTGATGCCTGGTTCATGGTAAACGCTCCTGTGTCTTAGGTAGATACCTTGATAGAGTACACAGGTCAGCATAGAGACACACTTCCAGACCCTTGGCATCAACAAGCGTGATCATCTTAGTTTCTGTTCCTGTCTCCTGTCTCAATAAGACCATCCCAGTCTATCTCCCCAGCTTCTCAATCTATGGTATTGTCAAGTCAAACACCCCGAAAACCCTTTCTCAGCCACCAGAGCCCCCAGAAACGACCGTATCTCCCCCAACAACCCCCTCAAACACACACCAGCTTCTCTCCATTCCCCCTCCCCCAAACCACCGCTCCCTCGCGCCACCCACCTAAGGCAACTTATCCCTCCCACTCAACACATCCACCATATCCTTCATCCTCATCCAAAACGACTCATCCTTCGGCCGCCGATCACTCCAATCCGTGCCCACCGTCTCCAAGCCCTCCTTGCCCCCCATCGCCGTAAACACCACCTCGGACCCCACAATCCCAATCACCGACGCCGACGTCTCGTCCCGCATGATCTCCTCGGGACTCTTCCCCTGAAACCCCTCAATGAACTGGCAGCACTTGATCGCCATCCGCAGGGCGCGCACGCGGTCCATCGGCGTCGGCTTCCCGCCCTGCTGGTAGTGGCCCGGGATCGCGGGGCGGGACTCAAACCGGTTGCGCGCCTCCTCGTGGATCATGTCGGCGATGAACTGCGTCGTGTACGTATCGCTCGCCTTTTCATTCCGTAAAATGATCTTGCCCGCGCGGCTCGCGCCCTTGTCGTTGGCGAAATTGTCGCGCAGGCATTCGATGTCGCGCTCGAGCATGCGGATGTTGATGCCTTCTTCAGGAGTATAAACGGCGAAGGCGCCGATGCTGAGGCCGGCCATGGTGGCGATGTAGCCGGAGCGGCCGCCCTGCGTTTCGATGACGAAGACGCGGCGGCGGGAGGAGGAGGCCGACTGGCGGATCACGTCGCAGAAGCTGATCAGGGTGTTAAGGCAGGTGTCGCTGCCGAGGGAGTATTCGGAGCCAGGGACGTTGTTGGAGACCGTGGCAGGGAGGACGACGAGGGGAATGCGGAAGGCGGGAAAGTCAACGCGGGCACGGCGGAGTTCGGAGACGGAGGTGAATGCCTCAAAGCCGCCGATGACAAATAGAGCATCAAACTTGTAAAGAGAAAAGCACTCCGCTACCTTGGCCATGTCTTCCCTAGGATCTTTGCCACGGAAGGATTTGGATGGGACAGTACGGTTAGTGCCGATTTCGCTACCACCTTCGTTGACCCATTGGTCGGCGTCAATCCATTTCACTTCACGAACAGCGCCGAGAGGCTTGTCATCGTGGTGTCGACACAGCCCAGTGAAGCTATTGTGGATAGTGAAAGGAGTGTGACCTCGATTCATGCAATAAGCAATAGCGGCTCGAGTTGCTGGATTCATACCACCAGCTGGGGCGCCAACATGAATGATAGCTACACGCATATGCTGCGAAATTGATTAGCTAGGGGCGACAATTGGTATTTGACAAAAGGGCTGACCTTTTCTTCAGGGAGCTTTAATCTAGGATGATCGGTAGAGGTAGTGATCATGTAAGAATTGTAGTACTCCTTGAATTCACGATCTCGGAGCCGCATTGCCGTGTCAAAGTCCTTCGCTTCAATAGCTTTCGCAACGTCCTTTGTGTCCTGCACCGCTTGAACCAGAGGCATGCGCTCGACTTTGTTTTCGCGTATGGTAATGACAGGCGAAGGGCTGTCAGGTTTAGCTTCAAGGACAGCTTTGACGGCTTCGACACCCTGTATCGTGGACAGCCACCGGTCATAAGCGCAAGCTTGACCTCCTCTCTGGATGTGGCCGAGCACGGTGACACGAGTGTCTAGTTTCAGCTTGTTTGATAACAGGTCCTTGACACTATTGGAACTAATCTTGTTCAGTTCTCTATCATGAGCACCCTCGGCGATAATGATGATCGTCCGCCTTTTACCTCTTTTGCGATGCGTAGTGACAATCTCACACATTTGTTCTTCCCACCCAGGTCGCGGAGGTTTTTCTGGTATGAAGACGTAGTCTGCCCCTGTACTAATCGAAGCCATCAATGCAAGCCAGCCGCAGTGTCTGCCCATTACTTCGATCACAAAACCTCGTTGATGCGAGCTTGCAGTATCGAACACATCATCAACGGCATGGACGATACGCTCGAGTGACGAGTAGCATCCGATAGTTGCGTCAGTTCCGGAGAGGTCGTTATCTATTGACCCAACCAGCCCAGCTATATTCAGAACATTGTAAGGCTTGATGTCTTCCGGGCGCAACTCTTTCTTGTCGACAAGCTCTTGTAGCAGACTTGGCCATTCTGATCGAAACTTGTCCGCGCCGGTAAGACTTCCGTCTCCTCCACAGATAATAAGGGCATCGATTCCTCTTGTTACCATGTTCTTCGCAGCTTGTAGTCTTCCAGGCCTCTGCATGAACGACATACATCTGGCTGTTCCGATCAGCGTGCCACCTTTTGATAGAAAGCCTCGGACATCGTCCCAGTGCATCTCCTGGATTAAATCTCCGCCTTGGACCAGACCTTCGTAACCCTCGTAGATAGCGTATGCTTCGCATCCCATGTGTATCGACATGCGCACGACGGCACGAACAGCTCCATTCATTCCGGGGGCATCACCGCCGCTGGTCATTACACCGACGCGGCGTTTCTTAGGCGGGGGTGGAGCTCCGTTGGTAGCCATGATTGATAGTTGACAGCTTGATGTACACGGGGAAAGGTATGAGAGTCCTCAGTAGAGGAAAGCTCGGTGCATGAGGAGTGAGGACAAATTCAGACTATTGAAAATGTAGAAGTGTAAGTCTAATGAAGTTTGAAGGCATCCAACGTAAGGTGCCGGCGACGAAAAAGTCCGGAGCTGAGATGGGCAATTGAGAGCGATGTCAGACCCCACGAGCCCGCGCCCAGCTTTCCCAGAGGCTAGGGCCCGGGCTCGGCGCCGTGGCGGTAGCGCGCACAGCATCGTGGGACACTGGCTCCGTCGCCAGCAACGGCGGGCGTGGGGCTGCAGGAGACATTGAAATGGTGAATGAGAAAGCGTATCTCTATCTCCAGACAAGGCGGTTAGCTAACTGATAAGTAGCTACGGGCTATTTTAGGGCAGCCGCACGCCATCATAGCTCGCCATGCTGCACGGCTACCTCCCAAACCCCTCTCGCCCCTCAGAGGGCTCATCTTTATCGATAAGCCTTCCAGGACATCCCTGTAGGGATTTACTCTCCGTGATCCCCCGACGGCGAAAGGTCTTCGAGGCAAATCAACCAACGCTGTTCACGCAGGCACCTGCGACTCTGGCTGTGGGGTTAAGCAGTCCCGCACCCTTCCTGGGCACAGTAACGCCACAACTAGGCTCCCAATGACCCTAAAACTTCAAGTTTTCGCTATTCACTATTGGTTGCCTCGTGGGGACTTCAGCCGAGCCAGATTGATAAAGAGGCCTGATGCGACCCGGTCAAAAAAAATAAATGGTTTCGCCACGAAAACATCAAAAGCTTTTACCAGCTTGCTTTTCATCTCGCATGCGCAGCGCGTCCTCCGCATAGCATAACTCAGGACATCATCTCTTAAGTTTCGAAGTCGCTGACGTCATGGACAGCTCTGGAGTCGACTCAGATCAAGGCGAAGGTGAGAGTGCTCATGATAACAGGAGTAAAGAATCGGAAACTCTTCGGGGCTTGCAGGCAGAAGTCCGTGATCAAGATGACCTCGAGAGGGACATCGGTCGACAGGCAGATAAGCTTTTGTTGGAGCAAGCCAACGATCGGGACGCTCAACGACTGGAAAAAACTCTCAACGTACAGGAAAAACTTGAAGGTCAAATACGTAAATTGAGAGAGCGTATTTCGCAACCTATTGGCACCACTCTACGCTCAAAGCTGAAGAATGATGTTGACCGAATGCAAGAGCAGATTAAGGACCTTATCAAAGATGCGGAAGAGATTCAGGAGCGCATTGACCAACGAAATGTCGAGAGCGCAAAGCAGGAGGCCGGTCCTGAAGCGAGCACATCTGGCCGTCTTCCAAATGAATCCCAAAGAGATTTTTTGATTCGAACAGGGAAAATTACACCCTTCTCAAAATTTGGCAAATCTTCCATAGCACGATCTTCGTCTAATCTTGAAGATGTGCTCCTTGATGCGGAGGAGGAGCCCGACGAGGATGCCTATGAGATTGACGAGCAGGCTGGTCAGCAAATGTCTCACCGGCATCTGAAGCTTCCCGGCTTCGCAGGTCTTGATGTCAGTTCTGAGGCATCTGATGGAGATTTCCAAGACAGTAGACCCGCCAAGCGTCGAAAGAGAGACCATGCCAAACGGTCAGCGGCCCGTACACAGGATGTGACTTCAGATATTGAGAGTACTGATTCGTTTCAATTCGGACAGGAAGAGAGTAGTGAGGATGATTCCATGCCGAATATTCGGGACCCTGTAAGAGGGGCGAGCTCCAGGATTAAGAAAAGCGCTGGTCTGGACGAAGATGTTGAAGATCTTCGTGGTGTTGACGATGGCAATCCGGCTATCTACACACGGAGAATGAGAAGATGGATCTCTTCAAGGAGAAAGGCTCGTCAAAGATTTAACAGAGATGCAGGCGTTGCTGATTCCCATCAAGTCGAGCAACGCGATCGAGATTCCTCTCCAGAAATGAATTTTGAAGAAGGTTCTCAAGCAGAATGGCATCAACCCCACCCTACGATTCCAGATGCAGACCTCGGACAAGGTTTCAAGGTTCCGGGAGATATTTACCCAAGCCTCTTCGACTACCAAAAGACAGGTGTACAATGGCTTTGGGAACTTTACACCCAGCAAGTTGGCGGCATCATTGGCGACGAAATGGGCCTTGGCAAGACCATCCAGATTATATCGTTCCTTGCTGGTCTGCATTACAGTGGCATGATCAACAAGCCTATAATCGTTGTTTGCCCTGCTACGGTCATGAAACAGTGGGTTAATGAGTTCCACCGCTGGTGGCCGCCTTTCCGAGTCACGATTCTTCATGCGTCAGGCAGTGGAATGGTCAATTTACGAAAGGAGAGCAGCCAAGAAGATGACCTTTTCGCACAGGCATGGGATCCGAATCATCAGGATAAACCTCTAAGTGCTGGCCAGAAAGCTGCAAAGAAGATCGTGAAACATGGATTGCAGCCTGGAGGAGTGCTTGTGACGACCTATGCAGGCTTGCAGTCGTATGCGCCGCTTTTGATTGGTGTGGAATGGCAATATGCCATTCTTGACGAGGGGCACAAGATTCGCAACCCAAACGCGGCAATTACCATCTACTGTAAAGAGCTGCGAACCTCGAATCGCATCATCCTCTCTGGCACGCCGATGCAAAATAACCTGCAAGAGCTATGGTCGCTCTTCGACTTCGTCTTCCCCATGCGTCTCGGCACCCTAGTCAACTTCAAGACCCAATTCGACATCCCTATTCGCCTTGGTGGGTACGCAAATGCTTCTAATCTCCAAGTCCAAACGGCATTCAAATGTGCCGAAACCCTCAAAGACGCAATAAGTCCCTATCTCCTCCAACGCTTCAAGATCGACGTGGCGGCCGACCTTCCGAAAAAAAGCGAGCAAGTCCTGTTCTGCCGGCTAACTAAGCTACAAAGAGAGGTCTACGAGCACTTCCTCAAATCCGACGATATGGGGGCTATTATGAACGGCAAGCGTCAGGTCCTGTATGGGGTCGACATACTACGGAAAATTTGCAACCATCCAGACCTGCAAGATCATAAGTATCTCGCTACGAAATCGGGGTATGACTACGGAAATCCAGCAAAATCAGGCAAAATGCAAGTCGTCGGCTCTCTGCTCGAACTGTGGAAGAACACCGGCCACAAAGCTTTATTGTTTGCCCAACACAGAATCATGCTCGACATACTGGAAAAATATGTCAAGTCAATGCGCAATTTCAGATATAGACGCATGGACGGAAACACGCCCATCTCAAACCGCCAAAGTATGGTCGACGAATTTAACAATAACCCGGACCTCCACATCTTCCTTCTTACCACCAAAGTCGGGGGCCTCGGTGTCAACCTTACGGGCGCTGACCGTGTCATAATTTTCGACCCAGACTGGAATCCTTCTACCGACCTTCAAGCCCGCGAGCGTGCGTGGCGGTTGGGCCAGAAAAGAGAGGTAACCATCTACCGTCTCATGACCGCCGGTACCATCGAAGAAAAAATCTACCACCGCCAGATCTTTAAGCAATTCCTCACTAACAAGATCTTGAAAGACCCCAAGCAGCGGCAGACATTCCACCTTAGCGACCTCCACGATCTGTTCAGTCTCGGAAATGAAGGCGGACCCACGGAGACAAGCACACTATTCAAGGACGCTGAGGTCCAGTATAACGGCAGTAGTGACAAAGGAAAGGGTACAGCATCTTCAAAAGCCCAAGAAGCGTCGTCCAAAGAACCCCCCTCAGACGACAAAGCCATCCGCTCCCTAACCGGCATCTCCTCAATGGAACAATACGCCGGCGAAAAAGCCGAAGAACAGTCCAAACAACAAGAAGAAAACGCCGCCGCAGACCCCACCTCAACCTCAACCTCCACCTCCTCAGACGCCCGCGTAATGTCCGCCCTCTTCTCCCGCACAAACATCCACTCCGCCATCTCCCACGAACACATCCTCGGCACCAACACCCCCGACAAATCCAAACAAGTCGACCCCCACCAAGTCGAGCTCGAGGCTCGCAAAGCCGCCGCAGAGGCAGCCAAGGAGCTCCGCCGCGCCGGCGAGCTCGCGCGCGCCGTCCCCGCGGGCACGCCGACCTGGACGGGGACGGTGGGCGTCAGCGGACGGCCCCACGAGATGAGCGCGAGCCGCGCTTTTGCTGGGAGTCGCTCCCGCGGCGCGGCGGCGATGGGGTCGGCGAATGTGCTCGCGGGGCTGCAGCGGCGGGGGGACAGTCCTGCTACTGCGAGTGGGAGCTCCTCGCGCGCTTCTACACCAAACCCCAACACCAGCACTGCAACAAAGGACAGCAATTTTGCGACGCAGATACGAGACTTTCTGCGCACGCACGGCGGGAGCGTGCCGACGCAGATGCTGATCGACCACTTCAATCGGTTTTGTAGTACTCCGAGGGCGACCGTCGAGTTTAAGGAGTGCTTGAAGGTTATTGCTAGGTTGGAACGGGGGGGTCGGGGGAGAGGGCGGTGGGTTTTGAGGGAGGAGTATGGATGAGGGTTGGTGGGTTGTGGTGATGGGAGAAATGGGGAGAGGAGAGATTGTAGGATATAGGATTTACATATACTCGAAAGGAGGGGTGGGACTAGAGGATTTAGCACCGTAGCGTAGCTAGGGCAGGTAGGTAGAAAGGTGTTCTCAGACGATCAAAGATCCTCGCCTCGTGCTCAGCCCATTCTATTCTCTCTCTCCATGTCAATCCCCTCCACTTCAGCCCTCCTAATCTCACCCGACACCACAAAACGCCAGCAAAAAGGCTCCATACAACTCCAACTCGGTCTGTACGACAGATCTTGACACTCACCCATCCCTCCTCCACGCAGTATCACCCAAGACCTCGTCCCCGTCTTGGCCCACGCATGGCATGCATTTTCACCCTCATTCCATTTATGCCATGCCCTACGTATAGGCCACGGAGACAGCGAGGACGCCCTATGTGTTATGTGTACACATAACACATAAATACCCACAGTACAGCTCTCAGCCGCAAAAGCCGTCTCGTCTGGATCTCCCGCAACGCACGCTGTGTGTTCATTCGGGACGTGATGTGAGGTGAGGCGAGGCGTTCAACACCCGACGTAACGTAACGGAACGGAACCCTGTTCGCCATTCCATGTCATGTTTCTGGAGGAAGCGGGGGCTTCTAGGGCTAACTGTGCTGTCCACCCCGTGGGTAGATACGCGTTTCTGCATTGACATCCGGGGAGATTGCGCGTGGTGCGGCGACACGGGAACGAAAGGGGGGTGGTTAGACCTACCTGTACATGAGAGTGTGCAGTGATGGGATAGGATGCGGTGGATGCAGCGATATACCTACCGTGCCAACTCGTTTGTGGCCTCCTGCGTGCTAATGATCGTTGATTAGGTACGGACGCATACTTGAGAGGTAGAGAGTGAAAAAGGCTATTTATGGTTTGGCGTGAGTTGTAGGACAGTTTCTCTGGGGAAAGGATGTAGAAAGAGGAATGAACAGTAATTTGGTACTGGATGCATTAAACAAGTGTCAAAAACCGATCGGGAAGCACGCAGGTATCGTTGGAAGAGCAGCAGACCGTAAGAAAACGTGGAGTACCTCACTAGTCTCATCTCATTACCGTGCCTTAAGAGTATTAGCCCTTTCTTCAATGGGAAGACATGACGTTGCAGTAGTGAAAGCAAGCAGACCGTGGCTTAGAAGCTCCACTAGTCTGGTCATTGGCAGTAATTTGGAGCCAAGAGCTCCATCAAGCCGTCAACGCAAGGATGCCCAAAAGCGGAAGTATGGGGGCTCCTTCCTGCGAGATGCTACGACGATGAGACATCTGCTTGCTTGTTATCCAGGCTGTTTTCCCGTTGAGGCTTGCTCTGCTTTGGAAACAAACGCCACCGCGGATGAGATCAACGTCATCAAAGGTGCGTGTAACAAGCCTTTGGAACCTAGGTATTGTTGCAGCTCGACGTTGGTGTATTCTCCGAGCTTTTCTTTGATTCCCGATTGATAGTACAATGGTATGGTCTATAGATCGATGTTGTCGTTTCACCGAGTGGTTTGTGTCCTAGAACCGAATAAGACAGATATAGAGCCAGACTGTGTTCCTGAATTAATAGCCCACAACTCCTTCTAGAAGCTTTTTCTTTAGCAGTACCTTGTTGATCCTCCAGATCCAAGCTTGAAACCGAGGGTTTGGGACGGGATGTAGAACGTCATAGTGCATGATATGATATCTCGGTCCGAAATGACGTCTGTAACAAGATTTCGCGTGATTGCAAGAGTGACTTCTTGTCAAATCTCACAAAGCTCGTTTGGGATGTAGCTATGGTAGCTTCGCTAACAAGGAAATCCTTTCAAGCCAGGGTAGCTTCTGTCTTCACATAAAAGCGAAACAACATTCCAGGCATTTGCTCGTAGCATCAGACCAGAAAAGGAAATGGGAGGATTGGACAATGAGGTCATTGTTCCCAGTACCAAGATTCTCACCGTTTCCCACGTTGTTTTGCCCCTGGAGACAACGGAACGGGGCTGCGATGATGTTGACAGCTGATCTGGTATTGCTCTGTAATACCTTGGAGGGATCTTTCGCGACCGTAGCCTCGATCACGATGGGCTCGTAAAGCCATACACATGTGTGACGCGCAGCAAGACTATCTCAATTGACGATCAAGAAATGCAAGCCAATCTTGAATGATTTCCTTTGCTCGCTTCGAACAGGATGCATGACAGGAAATAAAGAACAAGAAATCTATGACATACCTCAGCCACTACACATTTCTTGGTTGCTGTTCATGGCGGACCTCGCGTCGCGAGGCTCGGGCCCGAGATGACGAGGTATCTCGCGTTATGTGCCAAGACAGGTCAAGATCTGCGCGCTCTTACCTCATGCCCAACAAAGCGCTTGATTTTTCTCTTTTCGGTCAATGTGAGGGAAATAGGCTGCATGCGTATCAAGGCTTGGACGATAAGGTGTCGCAAGGTAATTGTTGACTCATATCATGCGTATCTTACCAGGGCATTGCATTGTTGAGCATAAAATTGTTTGTTGAGCACAATTCGGGATAATGAAAGGCGCAAAGCGAGTCACCAGGGGCACAACATGGCGAGATGAACGAGTCATGGGTGGAGCGCTCATCTGCGGATCCGCAGCTGGGCGTTCTTTATGTCCCCGAGCTTGCCTCCACGCGGAGACATCTAATCGCCGGAAGGCCGTTTCGTCGCAACCGGACGACGGATGCCTGACCTGGTGATATCCTTTCCAACATGTTGCCAGACGCGCCATCCATGCCTCTCGCCGAACTTGAGCAAACGATCTAGCAAACTTGTTTCCAGCAAGCCGCTGCGCAGCGCCTGCTCTCGAACACGGGTTCGGTCAACAGCCCGTGAAACGCGACCGCGAAGTTGGCCCACGCCGTAATGCATGGCATGTAAACAAATCGCAATCTCGGTATGGAAGGGCCAAAAACTAAAATACCTCTTTTTCGAGCACGTCTTCAGATAAGCGAGTAATGGGTAATTTGTACGAGCAGCGAAAGTCTCCACGAGAGCGAAGGATGCCTCAGGTCTTGGGTCTCATCCTTCGTTGGAGAGGGCGTGCCTAACGCCGCCCAGCGCGAACTTTGCGGGGGCCGCGCCGCCGCAGCTTGGCAGCCGTAGACCCGTAAGGCTGGCATGGGGTTGAGTCAATTTTGGAAACGCGACAGACACGGCGTTGGGGGCAGCCGAGTGTCAGAGTCAGTCAGACCCGGGGTGCTGGGTTGAAAGGAATCCAGTTTTGGGTAAGAGGCGGGCGCATTATTACGAAATCAGGCACACGAAGCAGGTGATTGGAATGTTGTGGAATGTTGATGTTTTTGGAAGAAATTTCTGGTATTGGAGTCTCAACCTCGACCTCAGAAGGGAGGGAGAACTGCGTGATCTGGTAATTAATTCCTAGCTAGAGCCTTCCGCCTCGCCATCGCTCTGTTCCAGCGCACATGACAATACCCCAAATCCTCCAAAAACTTGCCCTCCTCCAGTTTCCATCACCTTCCCATGCATGTGCCCATAAGCAGGCTTCTCAGAGTGGAAATATCTCTTCCATACCCAGACAATGAAATTTTGATGATGTTGTACAATCGCTCACTTTTGGTATCATATGCAAATCGCTCGCTAAATAGATCGCTCAAACGTACAAAGCCGTAGACAGAAGTGAAACCGTGGCATGATCTAGTAGGCTGCGATCATGGCTGGCTGTTGTCTCGAAGGTAGATAGTATCCATCTTCGAGAAAACTCGTCTGTTCTTCCACTGAAAGTGCTTCAGGCGCTGGTCGGTCGTAGTAGCTGGTAGTAGCGATTGCTTTGCGTTGAGATTCGGTAAACTCGAGAGCTTGTGATGGTGGTGAAGGAGGCATCGACTCGTCTTCCGAGTCACTATCCGATTCACTAGTCAACCCTGGTGGATGTCGTGAGGATGTGCGGGTGAGAGCGAGCTCGTCGTAGTCTTCCTCGTCATCCTCCTCAAAGTCTTCTTCTGTGATTTCCCGTGTGGTCACTGTAGCTGGCGAGCTTGCACTCTTGCGGGCAATCTCTGCAACAACTACTTCCTCATCCTCATCGTATTCAGATTCGTCATCTGAACTCTCCGCATCTTCTGGGTCCCAATCCTCCTCCGGGTCTTCCACCACAGCGTCTGCCCATTGGATGTGCCTAGACTCTTCGGTGGTCTTGGCTGCACTGGAGACGGTCTGGTTGAACCATTGCTCTTGCTCTTGCTCAGCGTTGGAGAGATCGAGCATGAGAGTGTCGAGGAGATTGGCGTGACCGACGAGCAGGCGGAGATTGTGGTCTGACCGGGCAGCCTCCTTGGAGAGCTTGCCGCGGGCAGTGTGAGCGAGGAAGTAAGTCTGGGTGATGGACATCTTTTGCTTCTTCTCTGGTCTGGATGAGGTAGGGTTCATGGTGGTTGAGAGTGCGGTATGCATTGTGTTTGTATAGTCGTGGTTATGAGTCAGTGTTAATAAGTCTGCCAGTTTCGGCGGTGAAGCTAGGCTTGATGTGGAGTGGAGCTCCTTGAAAGGTAGATGTTCAGACAAAGAAGTCAGGTGTGTTGGATATAGGTTGGAGTAACTGGAGTCTTCTTTGTATTGCGGTGAGAGCGGTGGATGGTGGAACAGGCAAGCGGACCATTGGGGGTGGAAGGAAGGGGATTATTATACAGCATCACAGCCACGAGTAGGAAGTGTTGGTGTTGTTGCATACGAGCAGGCTGACTGATCCTCCATCCGTTCGGGTCCGTGTCGCAGAGTCGGGGATACGCTTGTCACTGGGCCCGAAGCATGGCTTGCAGGGGAGCGAGCAAGGGTGGGCCGGCGTTATGGCGCCGTAATCCCAAGAGTCACCATACCTGACGCTCGTTATGTGAAAATCTGACGTGGGCCTCCTGGCCGCACCAAGCCGTCCAGATGGACCAAAGCCTGATGTCAGCCCGCCCGAACGCTTTCGCCCTGCGAGAGAGTTTTCGGTACCGTACTGACAACAGTACAGAGTCGCCTTTCTCACCGTGCGCTCGCACGACGGCGCTGGTGATTGGCCGTCGCCTGTCGTCGCCCACAGGCACCGACATTCGCTGCTTGGAAATCCCCTTCTTCCGCGCAGCTAACGTGTCTACTATGGTGCGCTCATTGGACTCGGAGTCGGAGTTAATCAGCACCCCAACGCATGATCCCATCACACCGACTGGTCTTCTGAATCATCACCATGCCTTTTGACTTTGCGACCACTGCTCTTGCGCGGAGATCGACGGTCTTCGAAGCTTGTTAGATCACAAATCCGACCAACTCCAGATCACCGCTGATTTCAAAGAATATGCCTACAAAACAATGGCGTTATGCTGCATGCACTGTCACTCAACGTTATGACTCCACGCAATAGCCATCGCATCGTTATCGCTTTACAGTAATGGAACGCGGGCTTGAATATTCTCTAGCAAGCATCTGCATTGGCAGTATGAACAAGCCACATCGCTTGCGGACAGCCGCAGAGTCTTGCAACGTCAGTACATTCGTAGGCCTCGTATAATGCAGCTTGTTGAAGGTAGCGCTTGGCTCGCGCGGCGGTAGGGCAGTACAACGATTATTACTACTGCCTAGCCAGCAATTGAGAGAGAGAGCCAAGGCGAAACGAGGCGGTGCGAAATACGCTCGCTGTCGCGCAGCTTACCTGTTCGGGGCAAAAGACGCTGGATTTGGTTTCTAATTGACCAGGAAAGGCCTCGTCAGCCAACCTCTGGGCGGTGAGCCGCTATCGAACGTGACTACCACTTGGCGCGCGTCGCGAGCAGGGCTGCTTCGAGGTGACAAGCTTCTTGGGCTACTGCTGCGCCCTGGTATGATTCAATCAAAATCATTAATCACGATGACACCTTGTCGAAGCTCGGCATTACGGCTTGGACATTGCATCTTCACGATATCTGAGGCAATAAGGCGACTGCGTTTCAGGGCGCGAAGCATTGGCAGTGGATGCCGATAACCGAGGCGGTTGAAGGTCAAGCCTACAGCGTGGGGATTATTCATCCGACAACTCGAGCGCGCGCGTGAGTCAAATTGGTCCTGCGGGGGAGTGCGGCCTTTCTCGCTCGGATGGTCGGGCATTGTATAGAGCACGGTCTTTGGCATTCGTCCGTCGTCCGTGTCACGGACGTAAGGTAAAGGTCGACTCCAACAACCTTGTTGATCCTACCGGTTTCGCAAGCCTCGCTCGCTCGCTTTTATCGGTCTCGCATTTCATTGAAAGTTCAGTGTGCACAAATAATGGCACAACTTCAGGCCTCCTCCTCCCAGGACCTACGCATCCTGTCCACGTCAAAGCTTTGCGTAACCTCAATCTCCAAAACTCTAGCCGTAATGACCCCGGATCCCTCAATCGCTTCTGCCTGAACTTCCGCGGCTCGTACGTTGGACCGCCAACAGACCAAGGCCACCGCAATTTCCAATCAATTATTGGGACTTGGCGCCAACGCCTGTATGTGTGCCTGGAGAGGTATTACCAATACAGGCATTGAGTTTGCGATTATTGATTAGAACCCCGCGTCCTGAGTCATCTTGGCAGAGCGGTGAGAGACATAATTCCGAGCTCCGACCGTCTTCTACCTTCTACGTTCCTTCCATGCATGCCGCCTTGCCGGTTCTGGGCAACGGATGCCTCACCGCGTGGCAGGTGGAGGTTGCATTGCACTTTCGCATCTGAATAATGCACGAAACCGCGTTGCAAGCCACACGCATTTTATGAGTCGACGTGAATCAGCCTGGTGCTGCCCGGCGAACATCTCCCTGGTCGTGGCTACCTACCTAGTCCCAGAGGTTCTCTTGTTACAGCAAATTTCCCCTGTCAAGAAAAGGCATGAATTAGGCGCACTGCATTCTTCAAGATATCGATTTGTCAGGCTCACTGAGCGACGGCGCTCAATTCCGCTGGACGTCCGTTGTGCCTCACTGAAGGAGCAGTCAAGGTCGAGAAAAACGCCCCTTTCCCCTGATCAATTACAAATGACCACGGTGCCTAATCTCCACCTGAGGAGCTAAGATTATGGTCGCTACTGGATGGGAGTCTTTCATGCTACTGTTTTCGTCCACCCAGCGTCGATCTTTGCACGTCTCAGCTCAGCCCTATCCAGCCACGGTTCCGCTCTGCACGTGTCCTCTGTTTGGATTACCATAAATGGCATCGTCTCGCGCGAATGCGCGTTTCTATTCGAGGTGAGATTGTATTGATGTCGGAGAGCGTGCCTGAGATTCAGACTGACAGTAGATCCATAGAGCTTCTGTTGGCGCCTTTTCAAGCTCCATTCTGAGCTTACACCGTGCCTTTGGCGGCTCATTGAAACCACGACAACAATCGATAGCTCACTCATGCAGTCGTATTTTGAATAATTTTACAGCGGAAAGTGGTAAAATTTCTTCTCCACTGTCTGGAGCCCCCATCTCGTTCAGACCCTGCAGCGCTTACCCTTGATGCTTGTCATGTTGTCTGACCCAACAGCTTGGATACTTTTACTTGGCGTCGTACATGGGGCGGAAGGATCCATCGCTGACCTGGAATTCAGGAACGAATAAGCTCGGCTTGATGTTCGAAGGTACTACCCTTACAAGTTCTCACTTGTAAGTCAGAGCTCTGACGCCGTCTTTCTTTTGTGCCTGTATTTGGAACATGTCTTCCTATCCTGGTATGTAGGTAAACATGATCACCCTCATTACTCGGCTATCGACAGGATTCGGCAACTTCCACAAGCCAGGTTCGAAATTTGCAAATCTTCACAGCATGTGATTATGAAACCACAGTCTATTCCTTCAAGGATTTCACTCCATGCCTATCCTTTTCTATCGCAAGATCCCGCTGTTGACTAAATCCGCTAAGCTCGTTCATGATTTCCAATTGCAGTCTTCGACTTTTAAGCTGCAGACCCATCCGATTACAATACCGTTTTCAAGACCTTTACACCATTGGCTAGGTCAAGATTGATCTGTTCAACAAATCCTGTTCTTCAACTCTTTGCTGCTTACTGTACGTTTTCTATTGACTAAGATATCGACATGCCACGGGCTCAAGATTTTGCACTGCACAACATGCCGTGGTGCCGGTAGTGACGCGTTTCAAGGCTTTAATATTTTAGCTTAAGGTGAGATGATGAGCTGCTGGAAGTTAAGACCATGGTTTAGGATCACTAATCAGTGTTCTGGAGCTCTCTTCTTTGGAGGATCGATATGTTCGTCTCCAGCCGCACTAGTGCACCAAAAAGCGACCTTTGTATCGATGGGTCGAGCATTGCAGTCAAAACCTCCACCTTCTCTGCCTGTATTTAAAACTTCACGGAATCCGGCATGCCACGTTCATCTACGCTTCCCTTTGTGTTGAAAGTTGACAACGATAAGTACCCGGACAAACATTTCTAGGACCGTGCAGCCAGCGAGGGACAGTCATTACATCTCTATCTTGCATGCATTGGCAAAGGTTTCTCCCCCACAACATGATGCTTACACATGGAATCCTACCTCACCTAAAGTTCTGATATCAAACCACTACAGCAGGCTCCGTTGCAGTGTCTATCGCTCCTGCAGGAGCACGGCAACGGTCTACGGTACCTGTGCGCACCAAAGGCTTGACAAAGTCAACATGATAACTGAATTTCGCGTATCATGAATTCGTTCCCAGACCGGTGATTTCTCGCCGTCGCAAGTGCGTGTCACTACCTTTACCACCAAGCTTTGGGATATTTACGGCCACCCACTAGATAGGGTATTGCTCACGGACCTCGTGGCTTACGAATCATCCAGTGCGCTCACCTTTCTCCCGACTTTAGTGGACGCGGCTGTCACAGTGCGCATTGTCCTATCTACTGAACACGCACCTGGATCACGTCAATACCAACATTGAGAAAGCAATATATCTAACATCGAAAACGAAACGTACCTTTCATCAGATCTGTCAAAGCTTACAAAGTCCCTACCTACCGTACAAATTCGATACGATCCAAACTACTCCAAATGCAGACTTCCTTACATTTACTGCACGCCCCTCCCCTAATCCTTCATCAAGCACAGTCCCATCCAGGCAGCCAGCGAACCCAGCAAGCACAGACAACATTGCCGTTGCCGAACCACCTAACGCTGAAACTCTCTCGCAACATTGCAGTGGCGCCATCCCGTCCGCTCGCGCCGAGATAACGGCGAGCTACCGGCAGTGCGCCTGTTGTAATCAAACCAGCAAGAGAGAATAATGGTACGGTTACCAACCTTCGGATGCGGCCGGAAGGTTAAATGTGGTGTCTGTGCGGGAGAGTCGAGACTGCGGCGGAGATCTCCTGATGCAGCTTCAAGATTCTTGTGCGTTGTTTATTTCTCGACTAAAGGCAGAGGAACATGATGCACATGGCGTATTGAGGTGCGGTTAAGTGTCCCGTGTCGGCCCGGTCGTTACATTGGACGCAAAGGTAAGGATGGGGAAGGTTCAGACGGAACGAGATAAAAACGATCGCGATATTTTTTCGTGCATACGAAAGATCTATCTCGCTAGTACATACCGCGTGGCGAGATGCGGCGTTGCATCGTGGCCTGTCCTAATGCTGACTCAGGGGAAGTCATTACCCTCCTTACTCATCATCTGTTGCAGCCGTACCAAGCATCTATCCATCATTCTCTCGCGGTAATCATCAAGAAACACCGTCAAGACAAGCAAGGAGCGTAACCAGCCGCGGCCAGCAAGCACGCCGTATTTGGGTACGGTTGAGAAGTAACCTCAAACGGACGCGCTGTACCGGGACAAAGCGGAGCCTTCCATTTGACTCAACACTAGGTATCTTATAAGCGTCGAAGTGCTCTGCTTTTATGACGTGAGCTCGTGAAAATCGGGTTACAACGGCTCGAACGACAACCCCCGAGCTGTTCAACATGTCGACGTTAATGAGCACACCGAGCTATGCGCAAGCCGTTGACCAGAGACCAAGCCGTCGTGTCGATCTAGAACGGCTAATAAAGCATAGCCCGTCGCGTCGAACTCAAGAGCAGAAGACATATCGATGAAACTAGTATTGCTACTGCTATAGCTATTACTGCTATAGCTATTGCTACCTACGCACAGCTACCTAGCTAGCTGTCCAGATATAGAAGTAGAGAAACGGGGGAATCTAAACCCAAATTCGTCATGTCGTCTCATTTCCAAATATCGGTACTGTAATCGATATCAATATATCTTATCCCACTCATATCCGGTGGGTCCATCACAACACTCTCGCACGCGTGTGCATGTTGCGATTTGTGTTAGATATGTAAAAATTTCTTTTCCCATCTCTTCTCTTCTCTGAACTTGGAACCCGTAGAACTCCGCATGCTATACGTTTTGAGGGATATCGACCGTATTATGTATGATAGGATAGGGGTATAATGTCGAGGTGGGGGGTAGGAGAGTGAGTCCATGTATGTCCACCGTCGAGTGAATCAATGTTCAAACCAGAAAAGGAACGAAGTGTTCGTGTCTCGCAACACAGCACATCGCATCGCATCACATCGTCTTGACCCAAACCTGTAATCAAACCAGTCAGCCCGACTGTCCACTCACCAAAAAAAGCCGCGAGAAAGGGGTAAAAAAAACACTAACCTCCATCTTCCCCATATCACTCCTCTCCCTCCGCGCACCCCCCTTCGCCCCCTGGATCAGCATATCCAAATCATCCTGGTCCCCCATGGTAATCATATCCCCCTCGTCCCGCATCATCACCTTCAACCTACTTTTAATCCCAAACTTCTCTCTTATCCTCCCTTCAAAATCGCCGTACTCGACCGCGGGGCCGATCATGATATAGCGTGTATCCCCGTCGGCGTGCACCTTGACGCGGATCTTGCGGATTTCTGTGGGTGGCGCGCGGCGGGTACCGGTGCGTAACGGGGAGGGCGCGGTGGTGGACATCATCTCAAAGTCGGCGTCGTCGATGTCGTCGTCTTCGTACAGTTCGTCGGAGGCCATGCCGGGGTCGTCGGCGGGGTAGTAAGGTGGGCCGCGGCGTTGTTGTTGAGGAGGAGGGGGAAAAGGTGGGCCACGGCGGCGGGCGCCAGGGTTGCCGCGGGAGGAGCGCGGGGATTGGTACATGTCGTAGACGTCGTCGTACATGCTGCCGTTGTCTTCCTGGACCGCGTCGAAACGGTTGGGGTTGGCATTGGTGGTCTCGCGGTAGAGCTGTGGGCGGTTCTGGTTGCGGGGGTATGGGCGGGGAATGGGTGGACCGCGGGGTTCTGAGGCGGTGCGTTGGGTGCCCATTCGCATCATTGGGCGGTCGTTGGTTTGGGGAGGGGACATCATGTTTCGTGGTGGAGGTGGGGGGAGGGGGTCGGTCATGGACACGTCTGTCATGGCGCGTTGGAGGGGTCGATTTGGGGGGTTGCGGACGGAGGCTGCGCGGCCGGTCATGTTGGCGGGTTTGTCGTTTTCTGGCGGTGGAGTCGGGGGGAACATGTTTCGGTTTATCGGGGGTTCGGATTGTTGGCGCTTGGAGGTGAGGTTTCTCTGGACGAGGTTTGTTGCGGCGTAGGAGATGGCTTCTTGTGGTCGATCGTCTGTGGGTACTTGTTGGGTGAGCAGGTTCTTCCTCTCTGACCCAGCGAAGCCGGTGAAAGCGTTGGAGCGGTCGGATGCGGCGACGAGGCGGGCCTTGCCGAGGTAGTCTTTGGTCTTGAGATTTTTGACTTTGGCTTCGTTGGGACGATAGACGACCCCGACGGGGATAGAGAAGACGGTATAACCTTCTGCTTTCTCCCGGATCGCTTCGTCAATAACATCGTGGTCGGGGGTAACTTTCTCCTTGACGGCGTATTGGAAATCTTGCATGCCTGGTCCATCCTGTTGCAAGTAGATGTAGCAGAGACCGCGGTTGAAGAGGACTTCGCAGGAGTAGAGGCGGAACTTTAGACCCAGCTGCTCGTAGTCGATATATGTATTACCTCGTAGATACAGCAAGGTGTCATTGAAGTTGGCGAGAGCTTCTTCGAAGTCGCCAACCAGGAAATTTGAGACGCCTTCTTGGAAATATGCGACAGCCAAGTACTGGTCAAGCTTGATTGCGCGCTGGTAGCATTCGACCTGATTCTGGTTAGCTTCTCTTGCTCCATTCCGAGCGAGTTATGCAGTCATACAGCTTTCTCGTGTTCCCCAAGTGTTGCGTGTATCACACCACAGTTGAAGAGAATTTTGGATGTGTCTGAAATGTTGTCGAAAACTCTCAATGCCTCCTCAAACTCGTTATTGTCATAATGACCGAGGGCTTGCACCCAGGTCTCGATTTCCTGTAGATGGGTCAGTATGCTGCGTGCTTTCCTTCTAGACATGTCTAGCGAACCTGCTTGAGTGACATATCGGACAACGATCTCCGGGTTTAAGGTGAGAAAAGCTTGGGTTCTTTCCTGAGTCTTCAACGACCGCCCCAAGCGAGCGGTCGTAGTGCCGGAATATTTCTAGCAGTTCTTTTCCTTTTTCAAGCTCAAAAGCATTGGTTGCCTTAATTGATTGCAGCTGCAAGGCTCAGAATGCAGAAGAAAGGCTGCCGACAAGGCCGGGTTGCTATTAGCAGTCTAGATCTGCTGTACCACAAGTATAGAAGAGCTATTCTCGTAGATGCTGCACGCGGGACTCTAAGCGCCGGGCTTTCGCTGGCTGCAGGAGGTTGGTTCGTGGGGTATGATCCGATTAGAGGGATTACAGCGTCGAGGAACAAACGAAGGGACTGGAGCAATTGGTCTCTGAAAAGTAGAAGTGAACAGTAAAAGAGTGACGGGTCGAGGTCCGGCCTAACTTAGATCGAGTGCGAAGCTGTGATGCTATACGGAATAGTCACGCTGCAGAGAAGGGAAGACGAACAGCCAGCCGTCCCCGAGAGCTGGGATGTGGTGAGCATTAGAGGGACAGACACATGACAGGCAGGTGGTCTCGAATCGGTGGAGCCATCTAGACCATTGGCTAGGATCTAGTCACAAAATCCCGACGGTGGAAATCCTTGGTTGAGGACATCACACTTGGTGTCGCAGCGAGAGTCGAAGGCGGGACAGGACCGATGCCCCCTTCTAGATCGAGTGTGTGCGGAATATCTGGTACGACGACAGTGCGCGCCATCGGGGAGTGGCTGATTTGCTCCAGGAGGCCCCTGTCCCGTTGACCTTTCCACAGGGGAACTGCCGTAGGGCTTCTCGCCGGCAGGGGCCTATTGGTGCCCGTGAAGAAAAGCAAGAAAGCTGGATGGCTGGATTGCACGCCCCCATGCATGTCACTGACCTGCGGACGTCTCTGACTCGCCAGTTGATGGGTTCACGGTGCCTCTATTTCTGGGTCTCGTGGGTGGTCCTCATCCACCGTGGGCGCTTAAAAGCTTTCCAATACCAACCACGATCACGCTGCACGACATGTTCTTTGGCAACAACTATTTTCATTCCGCTTCTATTTCAATCGTGACTCCATCACATGATATTCTTCATTTTCAACAATGCCCAAGCAGTCGTATTCACGATCCTCGGCGTTCCCGGGCAAATGTGGTGTGTGCGCGATTTGAAGCTCCTCCCAATTCCCGGCCGTGACTGATGCGGTTTGAGAAGCGTCTCACGCGCCTGCGAACTGCAACCCATGGCATCATCGCCCAGCAACGAAGCAACGATCTTGCAGCCTCACACCAAAGGCCGAAATCAGCCAAGCCTTTTTTAAATGAAGGACTATCTTTTATACCTTTGTTAAAGTTAATGGTCTAGACCGTCGGCTCCGTCATTGTACATCCAGGACCATCTACATCAGATGGTTGACATCAGAGGGCTGAAGCCGTTTACACACCGCTTGCCTAAAATGGGTTGCTGCAACGGGCTTCAACTTCATGAAACTCGTGCAATTTGGTAAGGCGTCTTTGCTGGGTCACGACCTTCCATCAACCTGAAGAAAAAGTTCAATGTCCGTGCAGCAGAGCAACGGCACAGCTCCGTCGCCAGGCGAAGCTCAAAGGAATCTTATGCTCTACTTCTTTCGTTTTACCTGCCTTAAATCAGGAAATAATGTTCCAGATTCAAAGATCATTATTGAGTTTGCATTCATAGTCTTCCTCTCCTCAATCAGTTGTGCTTTTTCAACTAATCCCCCTGTCCTTTTGTTCCTTCCGCTCCTCCCACACTGTTTTGCCGGAGCATGAACACACTGTTTTATCATTGTCCCATACGCCGGCACTTCGCGCAATAACACCAACGGTCGTATCCGGGTCTTGAGACTGAAACGCCCCTTCGCTCTGTTTTGACACGATCATGCTGCGACCGATAATCTCCCATATTGCCATTGGCCGGTCCATGAACTTGCTGCCTTTCCCGTCTGCCCCGACCTCTATGTTTCCTAGCTGCCCCCTGGGTTCCTCTTGTGGTTGCTTTTTCCCGTTGACCTTCTCTTTCAGGGCTTCCCACAAGCTACCTGTTGATGCCGGGCCGTCTGAGATGTCCCCTGTTTCCCTAATTGTGGCATTATAGGTTCCTGGCGAAAGTCCTCTAACCGTGAGGTCGACCAATGTCAGGACGGGAGACACTTGTACCACACGTGCTAATCCGCGAACTTGGAAGGGCGTCGTGGAATGGGTCTCGAGAATGCAAACTGCGGCACCTATGACGTCTCAATCAGCAGCTTCAAGGCGAAACCAAGGATTTCATACTGTTTGAGGTTCCACTGCCTCTCAATATCGCATCTCGACCAGTACTTTGTATCGCCGAGACTATGGACGATGTAGGGGCTGTTCCAGATACGAGCACAATTTGATCCTTCAGGTTGGCTTCGACCTTGTGTATTCCTGTCTCTGGTCACAACGCTTTCAGGCAGCTATCGGGAGGCTTGCGTACCAGCTAATTGGTAAAGTGCACCAGATACATCTTTTACACAATGTTCACATGTCAAGGGGACCGCAAAGGTCGTCTAAGTATTACCCTGGTTAGCGGGGGCATTTCACTGTGCTCAGGCTCTCGGACCTGAAATGGCTCTCTTCCAATGCTTCCCATGAGATAGCGTCAATAGATATTTCCAGATCAAAATCAACAGTGTAGTAGATTCAAATGTAAATTGTGAGATAAAGCCGTGATATACCAAAAGTAGATGTGGTGTCTAATATCTGTGTAGTCCTTCGACCATGGCTTCGAGGGGTACTGGGGATTTGAAAGCAAAGCCAGCAGTTCACAATACGCCCCCACCTCCGAAATCTACCCGTATCTGCCAGCTCCACCTTAAGCCGTCACCGTAGAAATTTTTTCACAAAACATGCTACGAGCGGCTTACAACAGCACCAGACCCAGGCGCACAACTACACAGAACCAATTGGGCAGTTGAATTGCACTGCTTTAGTTCCTCTTTACTCTTGGACGAACACCAAAACTCTATATTAATGTCTAACCTACCGAGGTCAAAATGGGCAGAAGATGATGAAACAGCAAAGGCGAAAGCGCAGCGGAAGCGCGAAAAGGAAGAGAAGAAGCTAGCTAAAGCTGCAAAAGCGCGGGAAGCAGCTACTACAGATGGTCAGCTACCGACTACGACCACCGATCAGGCTGTCGATGGCATTGATGGGGAATCTCAGAGACCGTCGAAAAGAATGAAAATGACAACGACCGGAGAAGAACAAGGTGAGGAAGGAGCAATTGTCGCTGTCGAAGAGTCTACATTGCTTTCGTTTCCTACATCATCTTTAGCTTCTTGCAGAGACGTCGAAAAGTTTGATCGCCTCAATGATATTGAAGAAGGTTCTTATGGCTGGGTAGCGAGAGCAAAAGAGAAAGCCACCGGGGAAGTCGTTGCCCTCAAGAAGCTAAAGATGGATTATGCCAATGACGGCTTTCCAGTCACTGGTCTACGAGAAATTCAAACACTGATGGCATGCAATCACGCCAACATCGTCCGTCTACGTGAAGTAGTTATGGGTTCTACATTGAAAGAGTAAGTCTGCCAAAAGTCCTGTCGCCCCTGAAAAGCCCAGATACCAGACGTTGTTAACCACCTCCCCAAATCTACAACAGTGTATTCCTCGTCATGGACTTCCTCGAACACGACCTCAAGACTCTCCTTGAAGACATGCAAGAGCCTTTCCTCCCATCAGAAATCAAAACACTCTTGCAGCAAATCGTAGGAGCAACAGACTACCTCCACTCAAATTGGATCCTACACCGCGACCTCAAGACCTCCAATCTCCTAATGAACAACCGCGGCGAAATCAAGCTCGCCGACTTCGGCATGGCCCGCTACACCGGCAACCCACCCCCAAAGCTCACCCAACTCGTCGTCACCCTCTGGTACCGCGCGCCCGAACTCCTCCTCGGCGCCGACCACTACGGCCCCGAAATCGACGTGTGGAGCCTGGGCTGCATCTTCGGCGAGCTCCTGACAAAGGACCCCCTCCTCCAGGGCAAAACCGAAGTCGACCAGCTCTCCAAGATCTTCTCCCTCCTCGGCCCCCCCTCCCGCCACTCCTGGCCCGCCTTCTCCTCCCTCCCCAACGCAAAAGCCATCCGCCCCCTCCTCAACGTCCCCAGCGCCGCCAGCACCGGCCCCCACCCCTCCAAATTCCCCTACCTCACACAATCCGGCTTCCGCCTGCTGACAGCCATGCTCTCCCTGAACCCGGACGAGCGCCCCACCGCGGCAGAGATCCTGCAGCATGCGTATTTTAGCGAGGACCCGAAGCCCAAGGCGAAGGCGATGTTCCCGACGTTTCCGAGCAAGGCGGGGCAGGAGAGGCGGCGGCGGCGGAGGGCGACGCCGCAGGCGCCGGTGAGGGGGCAGGCGGTGGCGAAGATGGGGGAGGAGGATTTTGAGGGGTTGTTTGCGGGGAGGGGGGAGGAGGAGAGGGGGGGTGGGTTTACGTTGAGGCTTGGGTGATGGCTGGTTTGGAACAAGGGGGTCTTTATATGTTTTTATCTTGACGATGGTTGTATATACTCTCGCAATGCACCAGATATTCATCTTCTTTTGGCTCCTTCTCCCACCGAACCCAGCGGTTCTCTAAAACACCAAATCCCAAACCACCAACCACCCACACAGCCCCACCGTAGCCCAAAACACCATCCTCGCCGTGCTCCCTCTCTCGGCCGCCCTCTTCAGCTCCCGATTCCCCCGCTGCACATTCTCCCCCGTCCCCTCCGCGTCCTCCACCAACCGCTCGATCATCTCGCCCTGCTCGTTCAGGTGCGACACCAGCGTGCCCTGCAGGTCGGCGATCTCGATCAGGCTCTTCTCCGCGGCCTGGACCTTGGACAGCGTGTCCTCGTAGTGGCGGAGCAGGGAGTTGTTCTCCTGCGCGAAGAGCTGCAGCTGCGCGGGGGTGAGTTGGGATTCGATGGCGGCGGATTCTTCGTCTGTGAGGGCTACGCGGGTGGCGGTTGTGGGGTTGTAGGGAACCGATGGGTCTGTGGAGCCATTCATGTATGACTTCTCGGAGGTGATTGAATTCCTTGTCGCCTTTGCGCCGTCCATTTTCCACAGTATGCTCTTCTCCCGCTCTTTTTCTCGGTTGACGCGGATCTCGACCATCTCGCCGTAGACGGCGCCGGCTTCTTGCAGCTTGCGTCCAAGATACCATAATATGCTTTCTCTCACGGTCTTCAGCGCAAGGGCCTTTCCTTCATCCTCCTCCTGTTCTGGGCTTTTTGGCGCGGAGGCGATGTTCTCGGATCCGGCGGCCCATCGCCAGAGTACGCCTGAAGGTTTTCCGTACTTGCGCTCAAGGGTCGTGCGGAGAGTGTCCTGGCGGACGGTTTCGACGGAGGAGAAGGAATTGAGAAGAGTGTTGAAGGTGCGGAGTTGGGTTGTAGTGGTCGTGTCGAAGTTGGCGCGGTCGGCAGAAGTCAAATGAATTGGATGTGTTGAAGTGGAATTGGTTTTCGAGGGTTGGTGGCGGGGAGGGGGAGCAGTGGAGAGGTAGGGCTGCCGAAATTGGCGAAGGTTGTGGAGGAGGGAGGTTATGCTGGCGTTCTGAAGGGTCGTCAGAGATCTCCAGACGTCATAAACATATGACATGTCTTCAACATACTATTTGGAGAGCTTCCTCCAGAAAGTTGTCGATCCGCTTTGGTGATAGACTCCCCTCGTAGGGCAGAGATGTGTTATGGGTTGAGCTCAGGATTGAGCTCAAGGCGGGTCTGAGGTCAGCCATAATTCTTTGTGTTAAGGTCGCGACACTGCAAAGCTGCAATTATAAGCTTATACAATCGTATGCATCATCAAATCGTGAAAGATGTTTGTCATGAATCTGATTTAGACAAGCTCTCTAGATCTCCAATTTTCTGGAGAGGGCTGCTGTACGCTCGCCAAGCTCCGAATATAAGGCTAGACTCAATTATGCTTAGCGCCGCACGAGACAGCCTTTTGAAGAATCGTTGATCTTGAATTTTTTACCTACCCTCGCTTGAGTTTCAACATCATTCAAGCTTATGTGCCGACCTCACCCGTCTAATGAGTCTTGTATTCATACATATTCTACCAAGCTCTCTTCAGTCTACCTATCTCGTGAGCCGGGACCAGTACTAATATTGCCTTGTCTCAACTACCATACGGATCTTTTACATATCCACAAGTCTTCCCGGTGAGTTTTCCTCCACGGTCCATGCTGCTCCACTTCATGATGATTTGTAAACCGCAAACTAGAGTCTCTGATCCTTATGGATATGACAAGCACTTGTACACGTCAGTCTGATTCGATCTCAATCCATCAACCTCGAAGCTTCAACCTTTTGATGGCTTGTGCTAACTGTTGGATTGATAGATTTTGAACTTGCCCATGGTGTAAGCGACCTTGCCTCATTATACGCTTTCTCTCATGATGATTTTCTTTCAATATATACGCTGGAAATTACCGGCCGAGGCTCTTTGCCGTGGACGATACCAAATGGCTTTCTCTGACATCTTGAATCAATGCATTCTAGTATGGTCCCTTAATGCCTGTCCGCTAATTCTTTATTTGAGAAACAGTTCAGAATCGCATTCGCATAGAGTGCAGAACCAGACGGCCAATTCTTTTCAGACCCTTTCGCTCCGACACCTCACACATATAGGAGGTAAGCGGCTTCTGAGATTAACCTGTTGCTACATGATGAATGGCACTGGGCTCCGACAAGTACTCCGCCGAGTATGTCATGGAGGAAATGCCCTGTTGTGGCAGGCCTAGAAAACCTTGCCCACTGAGTCTAATGATCTTAGACACCTACGCCTTGGCTCAACCATGATTCTAGGCTGACTCTAACACTCTTAGGATACTTGGTATATCTTCATGACGATTGCTTGATCAGCTTTTCAAAAAGGGTAAATTATTCCGTTTCTGCTTCTCTTATACTCATGATGAATTCTAGATGACGAGTCTTATTTGGGTTTCCAATGCAGACAATACTCTAATAACCATTCATGCTTTCCTGATCTCAATGAACGTTCAGTTGACTTCATTTGCATGGAAATACCGTTGCTGACTGGTTTGCAGATAGTGTACGTACGGTATGTGTCCGATTTTGCTGTCGCTTTCCCGATCTTTTTCTGTGATGAACCGACCGTATTTAAAGACAAGCATATGTCCAAGTCAGCTTTAGCCGGCAAGGACGAGATCGTCACGCCTGACTCGAATCTTTGCATCTTGCCAAAGTTTTTGTAATAGGGTTTGATTAGCTGATGCTTAGACAACCAGGAGCTCCTGACGTCGTCGTTATCGACTATTATCTTGAGTGAGTGATTTTGCCTAGTCTGCACCTTAGATCCGTGTTCTTCTTTCCTGATGACTTATTCTATTTAATCACGACGGTCAACGCAGTCTTCGGACATTGACGACCATCGCCCTTGACCGGGCTTAGATCTGATAGCGGTCTCTATTGCATTGTTGCTGCCGAAAGAGATCCGCTCATCTTGCTGACAATTGTACATCCACAGGTTCTCCTCCAAAGTGTCTGACCGGCAACAAGAATATGCATGAACGATACCTACATTCAACTGCACACGAGAAATATTCTAAGACCTGAGGGTCTTCTTCGAGTACCACGACATTGTGCAGAGAAGGTAAGAAGCATTACCACATCGAATCTCAGCTCTACTGTGTTTTCTAGTTGTCTCGTTGCGGTGATCTCACAGCGTTATCAAGTAGAGTATCTCCTTTGCACTTTCCCTTCAGTCTTCACTAAAAGAAAAGAACACCTCGGCTTTTTTACCACCACTAACTCGTCTTTACATACATGACTTAACGAAATGCTCCCATTGTAATATCAATCGTAACCACACTTGCTTAAATGTTACCTTTGACGTTATTGCCACGAATTTTATTTAATCATTCCAAAAAGGTCGACCAAGGATCTCTTTGCGAGAAGCTAGCTATTACATGACTTATTGTTCAGAAGATCGCATTTTTGCGCGAGGTGTAGCGTCGCCGGTGTAATAGATTAATTGAACCAGTCACACCCATGGCGAGACTAATGGGAGGGTGAAAATTTTAGATCATCAACAATCCATTTCTTTGAAAACATGTTTTCAGACTTAATTCTTAAGAGCTTGTAGTCATATAAGACTATCTAGGCGGTGGACTAGGCTGACTGGCCTTCACATAAGATAGCCATAGCGAGCGTAGCCCACAAGTAGCAGTAACTTTGCCTCGAAACCCTCCACTGCGATATGACAAATGAGCGACGTGCATGATGGACCGTCCCGGAATTCTTTGTGCCCTATCTCCCGAACAACCCCTTATGCGGCAGGGCGTCTTCAAACCAGTACGACCCCGTAACACCGTTCCTTCACTTATCAGCGCCGTCTATCTCCACCACCCAGTCAGCCCAACTCCCGCCAACCTTCCATCTTCAACCCTCACCTCGCTAGATCCCCGCGAACGGTGTAGCCGCAGGGTCACTCGCCGCATCGCCGCAGCCCACCGGGCAGTCGCAATCGGAGTGCAGACTGTTGCGCGCGCAGCAGTCGTGGAATTCCGACAGCCGATTCGAGATCGAGCCGGCCTCGCAGTCGTTGTTTCGGAAAACGCCGTCGAGGCTCCGGCAGCAGGTCTGGGTTCTTTGGACGTGGTTTACTCCGTTGGCTTTGCATTTGCAGGCTGAGGCGGAGAGGGTTGTGGCGGCGAGCAGGAGGGTGAGCTTGAGGAGATGCATTGGGAGTTTGGGAGTGTGGGCTTTGAGTGTAGAATTGTAGACAGGTAAAGTAAGATGAAGGGTTGCTGTGGACTTACAGAGAATGCGAAATGACGGGGAGAAGTCAACTTTTATACCCGGATTCTTCGGTTTGGACATACGGGCGGTCCATCAATCCAGAGCTCGATTGAGAAGGTATCTCTCTAGTACTGTAAAGGCCAAGATCAACTCTTCAATCTCTAGTTTGATTAGCTGAATGGCTTGGATGATGAATATCTCACCGAATACGGAACTACGGGCTGAGAATGAGCGCCGCATGCAACCCATTCGGTGCATACTGCCCTTCTTAGCATTCGTGGTCCATTTCAGGACAATAGATAGCGTCGTGGCTCTGAATAGTGCGACAATCAGTTCTTCCAGGCTGCATTTGCCGTCCTCTCTGACACCCTTTTGCCTCCCTATCAGGACAACCATATATTCTGAGGCACAGAGAAGCACAGAAAAAGGGATGTCGATAGGAAATGAAAAAGGAATCATTTTTAGATCAAAATCAAAAACAAGAGTGATTGCTTGAAATTTCAAATTTGAGATTTAAAACTTGCCCTCAGTTAGCAAAGAGCAATTTCCCACTCAAAACTCCAGGTATATCCAGGCTGGGTAGCAGGAGTCGTGGTACTTCATTTGTTAGCCCCACGGACGCCAGTACTAACATTCAGATGCGCCACAACTCCTGCTACCCAGCTTTGTATACTAGTACATGCATTGAAACAGTACGTCAAAATCGTCTTCTTCCCAATCGGTGGTCAAAAAGTGGAAGACGGCACAGGGAACCTCTGTGGGACACGGCGATCTCAGGATTGCCTCGCTGCCACCCGCCCCAGAAGATCAATTTCTGAAGCCATTTCTTTTTCTTGGTCCGCTAGCTACGCAGTTATTCACGTAAAATTTTGATGCCACTACACCTTCAGCCCCGAAGGTCAACATTCCGAACTTTTAGTTGGCCCATTTCGCAGTTGCTGGACGGCTCGTACATCTGAGTACATGCAGTGTGTGAGGTTGCAGACGAAGACTAGAAGCGAGCTAGTGCCTGCAGACCTTCCGTCTGGTTTTGTGCGAGCGCAAATGTGGAAAAAAGAATTCCTCGTGTGAAAGTCTGGACAAGAAGGAAGAAATGACGTTCTGGAATGAGATGGCGTTGTATCCTGCGATGGTCTAATGGAATGGCTGGATCATTAAGCATGGTTCTTACCCGCGGCCCTGCAGGTCGGCACTTCCAGTCTATGTCTCAATGCTTTGGAAAGACTAAATTCCGAAACTCATTGCTTCAAGCTCCGAGGAAAGCCATTGTCTAAAGCTCCAAGGATTCAATAAGTGGAAGTATACCTGGAATACTTGAGTTTAGATAAACTTTTGGTTATTGTCGTGGGGTAAATTTGCTGTCACATGCCAGGGGCTTGTTAACACTTGCTCGCGACGACAAGAAGAAGCATCATTCACATCATATACGATTGACTTAACTCCAGAGGCCCATCACAGAATACAGAGACCTCATTACCAGTTTTCTGATCATTACAGAATCTTCAGGAGAATATGTCTAGATCTGCCATTCACGACTTATGGTGGGCGTTTTGCAAGGATCTGTTTTTTCCCCGCAGCCCAGTGGGGTGTTCCTGACGCCAAGGCCTATTTAGTGGTCAAGGGGTGCAGGGTCTCGGAGGCTCCGCTTTATCCCACAAGATCGAGGAGCACGAGACCAATGTTAAAACATCCCAAGTGCCAGCGCCGAGGTGCATACGCCTTATTTCTTAGCGTGGAGTAATGATCAATGGACAATAAACGTTTCTAATAGCCCCAAGTCAACCGTACCTTTCACATAACCCTGCTCCCGCTGTGTGGAAAGTCCCGTGTTCCTTGATCCCATATGACGTCGCGGTGCAGGCTGCTAAGTAAGTGCTGCGAGATCAAAGACTTCAAAAGATCGGATTTTGGGAACCCTGTTCCTTGTTCACGATTTTATCTATATGAGTAGACTAACAAAAGTCCACATAGGACATTTCGAATACTTTCCCTTAGCCCATATGCCACCGAGCAGCCTGGAACACCCCTCGAAGCATGACCTCGACTTCCTCCGCGGAGAAATTAGGCTCTCAATTGAAGCATATATCCCTTACATACCAAAATGAGGATTCTGAACGGTCCGCACGGAAGTTGATCTTCGCTTTGCGGCCCGAGTGGGAGGAGTCTCCTGGTGAGATAGAGATCCAGACGTTTAAAGATGGCATTACCAACACCGTACGTCTTAATTGGGAAAAGTAAACTGGACGAGACTGACAGTATAAAAGCTGCTAAGGGTCTCGAAGAAGGTTCCAGGATGGTCTTCAGAGCAAATCGATGATGCTTCGATCTTGTTACGAGCGTATGGCTCCCGTACTGAGATTCTAATCGACCGAGACCGAGAGGCCAGATCCCACGCCCTGCTTGCAGAGCATGGCTTAGCACCGCCTTTACTTGCTCGCTTCAACAATGGTCTACTATACAACTTTATCCGTGGCCAAGTCTGTACACCAGACGATCTCACAAAGGATTATATTTGGCGAGGCGTAGCTAGAAGAATTGCAGAATGGCATGCTAGGCTTCCCCTTGTCACGAACAAGGAAGGAGATCACTCGGACGACCGATCACCGCAATCCACGCCTTCGACAATAAACAGTCCCGCGTCATCGGCGGCCAATATTGAGCGTTTGCCAACTCCGAACATGTGGTCAGTAATGCTCAAATGGGTTGCTGAACTACCGTCTAGAACGGCAGAGGAGAGGGCCAGAAATTCGCAGTTACGAAGTGAGATAGAGCGGTCGTTCGAAGAATTGGACCACCGAGATGGTCCGGCTGGCGCAAATGTTAGTCATACTGACCTGGAGATGACTGCCTGCTCAATTGTGAACAGTTCATTTTCGCCCATTGTGACTTGCTAAGCGCCAACGTCATCGTAAAACCCCCAAACACCGAAACAAAAACCGCAAAAATTGCCAACATTGGTTTTATTGACTACGAATACGCGACTCCGGCGCCGGCAGCCTTCGACATTGCGAACCACTTCGCAGAGTGGGTTGGATATGACTGCGATTACAACAGGATACCGACGAGACCTATCCGACGTCAATTTCTCCAGGAATATATGATTGCGTTCCAACTCCACAAAAATAGAAATGCAAGCGTTCCACCACCAACCCCAGATCCCGCACTGCTAGACCAATTATCCGACGAGATTGACCGTTTTCGAGGCATGCCTGGCCTGTGGTGGGGTATCTGGTCACTGATTCAGGCGACAATTTCCCAGATAAACTTCAACTACGCAGAGTATGCTGAGCTTCGCCTTGCAGAATACTGGGATTGGAGAGCCGAAACGAGCGGGTCACGAAACCGGAGTGGTGAAGAGATGCCATTGAGGGAGAGCCGTTGGAATCAAGATGCCTAAACATAGGCGGCGAATTTGTTTGTCTAAGGTACGGAGTTTGTGAAATGGGTCTGCTCAGGTGGCTATACATGGAGGTTCAACACCATCATTTTCTTGAATGAAAGAGCGAAGCATGAGTGTGGCGTTTGTCTTCAACGACTATGGCACGCGGACCCCGGGCAGGCATCCAAAAAGTGGCAGGTTATTCTATAAAATGCTTCAAAATTCGACACATGTTCCTCATCGTCTCAGCCTAATATTATTTGAATTCTTGAAGTCGTAGGATCCCATGAGAAACCCGCTGTGGTGGTCAGACAGGCACAAATAATCAATGCCTCTGACATGGCCCAAGCTCCCTATTTCACGTGACTTGATCTCTCCAAATACAGTCTAGCCCCTTCCCCACTGACCGAAAACAAAACCTCCCCCCAATCCACAACAAACTTCTCTCTTTTTTTTTTCTTTTCCTCCATCATCAGTAGAGGTTTACAACACGACCGTAAACTTTTTTTTTCCACCGGAGCTCCGCTACGGCGGCTTGCTGAGAGTCACTCTTTAAAGGCCTCAAGGATAACTTTGCGGGATAGACCCAAGAAGCCTTGTTGTTTTCGGTGGGTTTCTCTCCGTTCCCGGCTTCGCAGAGTGAGGTGGCTTTTGGCCTTTTTCCCGATGCTTTTGTGGGTCTTATCTTGATGGAGTGGGTAAGGGCTGTGGAGGGGGAGCTACATGCTTGAGTAATGATGATGGGGATGATGGGGATGGGTTTGCTTTGAGGGGTTTTTGTGGGGGTTGTTTGAAGGTTGAGGGTTGGGGTTGGATTTTCTGCTACGGGGACGAAATTTGGTGCAACTTCTGCGAAGGAGATGCCTATTTCTTTGACCTCTTTTGTAACCTTACCTCTTTTCGAAGGATCCTTCTTTAATACTATACATCTGTATAAGTGCTATAACGGCCTTCTCTTCCAAGATTTACTTCTGTGCCCAACCGCCGGTCATTGCTTCCGAAATTACAGTGCCTTATTTGCTTTTAGAGGGAACGTTGATTGATGTCAGTCTCTTCAGAATCCTAGCATACAATACTCCATGGGACACAAATTAGTGGGCTCTGAAGCTCTTCCCTTGTTCCTCGAACGTGATTCAACCAAACACAGTCATAAGTCAAATTGGTCAGAGAGATCAGGTAGCCTCTGCATCTTCATCCAAGTCTGAACTAAGAAAGACTTACGACAGGACCGTAAATCTTGCTATTGACAAGTCCCGTAGCACCCCGCCGACTTTCACACTTCTTAAGCTCCCTGAAGGCAAACCTGTGTAACGTACGCAGGCGGAGAGCCAGGCTCGTAAATACTCGTAAGCTTTTTTATAGAAACATCTCCCCTTATCAGACGACAACCCCACGCCGGGTAACATGGTTCTGTAGATCAACCCAGGCAGGAGCGTAGGGCGCAAGCAACGGAACGCACCCATGCTCCCGCTAGGGACCTTGCTCATTACCGTTACTTTGATATAGAAAGACTCGTTAGTGTCCGGGTATAGTCTCCACCTTTCTTTCCCGAGATAGCTCGGTCATTCCCAGGGTTGTTCGACAGGGCAAGCGTTGTCCCATCTAATTTTAAAAGTAGGTCTGTCTTGTTCGATGCTTGTCCGCTTACAACACCCAATTCGAACGAAGATCACATCTATACGTAAAAAGCGTACCATCCCCGAGCTCCCCTTTTTGTCTTTGTCCTCCAAAAATTTCCCATCCACAATTAGTCTCTGGCTCTTTTCTAAGCGCACGTAGTCTTCTTACAACGCGTTTCAGAAACCCTATCCAACCCAAGAAATTACTCACCTTTGAAAAAAAAAGAATCCTCAAGAAAATTATCAACCTCACCCGCAAAATGGCACCCATAACCTCCGTCATCTACCCCAACGCCCCCGAATCCACCGCAAAAACCTACCGCGCCAACTGCCACTGCGGCCGCACAAAATACACCGTCACCCTGCCCGCCCTCGACACCATCGAGGTCATGAGCTGTAACTGTTCAAGTCCTTCTCCCCTCTCCCCCTCTCCCTACCTTTTCCCCACTCCCTCGCTAACCCCCCCCCCCCCTTAGTCTGCTCCACCCACGCCCTCCTAAACGTCTACCCGAACCGCGCCAACGTGCGCTTCCTCTCCAACCCAGCCGACATGGCAACCTACCGCTTCGGCCTGGGCCAGCGCGAGCACCGGTTCTGCCGGGGGTGCGGGGCGAGCGTGCTGATCGATTTCCGGGGCGTGGCGGATCGGGAGGTTGATGTTGAGGTTGAGGATGGGGAGGGGGGAATGAGGAGAGAGAAGAGGGTGGAGAAGAAGGTGAGGAGTGTGAAGGGGATTTGTGCTGTGAATGTGAGTTTCCCCCCTCTTAGGCGTTGGGGGTTTTAGAACTGGGCGGGATGGGTTAGGTTAGGTTGATCTGGAAGAAGGGGTTATTTGAGTGCAATGGTCTTGGTTTCGCGCTGACGAGGTGTCACGCGGCACGAATAGGTTCGGTTGTTTCGGGACGTGGATCTGGAGAGCTTGAAGCTGGTGAAGGGGGATGGGCGGAACAAGTTGATACCGCAGCATGTGGTCGAGTGGCCGGAGGGGGAAGAGGGCACGCCGATGGAGTAGGCGATTATGGACGCAAGACTTGTTTCACGTTGGAGAGGCTGTGCTCGGCAAGGGAATTGATTTGCAGGGAGATGGGAGGAGAGCGCAAGGGAAGGCTTGATGCGGCCGGACTTCTGATAGAGAAGGGCCGGTAGGATATGTCATTGTATATATGGGATGCTATTTGTCTATGTTCTTCAGAGCAGCATTGTAGGACACTTAAATCAAATAACCTACCGGCGATATACAATCCCATAGATAAGCTACGACTACAGAACAAAGACGGATCTAAGACCTGGATCTGAGCATGGTCTGCAATGTCCGAGGAGTACTGAAACTCTGCAGGCTGATGAACTTGGTACAGTGGAAGCAAAAACGTGATTGAGCTTTCAAGAGGAGCAGCTCATATTAAAGAAAGTTGGATAAGGTAAAGCTTCACGTGAACATTACCCGAAAAGGTTCGTTAGAGAGCGCGCTCGTGCAAATCGTCACACCAAGAAAAGCTTCAAGTGCCAACAAAGAGGAAGTATGTCGTTCCAGATACGCTAGACCCCGCCCGAATATTTGTGCTACCCTTTGGTATCCTGACAGTCATCCTCCGTCGAATCTCCTTCTGGAAGCACTTCTTCGACCACGGCTTCCGTAGCATTACCGGGTCTGTTCTCGATCTTAGATTTTCCTGCTCCTCCTTCCTCCGCTTCGTCTTCATCTCCCTCACCGTCTTCTTCTCCTTCTCCTTCACTCTCCCCGCTCACACTAGGACTATCCATCGTTCCCAGCGTCGGGCTCTTCATAACGACCGACTTTGGCTCCGGACTCAGTGGTCCCCTAGGACTCGGACTCTCCTGCACAGATGTCTCTTCACTCTTGGCACTGATTACTCGAGCCAAAGGATCGCCCTCCTCCTCCGCCGTCTGTCCACCTCTCAGACCAATAGCCTCAGCAACAGCTTCAGATTCTTGTTCTGTCACACCTGGCATTTGTGCAGGAGTGCCAGGCGTCGGCGTATCAGCCTTGTCAACAACAATTCCGCCCTTTGCACCGCTAAGCTCCAATATCTGATTATAATTACGTCGGTTGGGGTCTTCTTGCCGCTTCTTTTTCTTCTTCAGCCGCTTCGTTGAGGGCCGGACGACGATCACGGGGATGGGGGATTGTTGCAGGCAGTATTTTGAAACAGAGCCAGGGAGAAGGGCCTGCATTCCACCCAAGCTGCGGCCGCGGGTGCCGACCACAAGAACAGCCGGTTCATAGATCTCGATCTGACACCAACATTAGCATGCAGCTCAATATTACGGGATTATGATTTTACCATTCGTTGGATCGTCTTTTCTACTTTGCCAATGGCAAGCTCCACATTGAGACAGATAGCTTTATCTTCACTGTTTTTGCTGATGACCCAATCCATCAATGCCTGCGCTTCGTCACGATACTGCTTCTGCTCCATGCTCGTGTCACTCGTTATATCAGAATTTTTTTCCACCACTTTCAGGCAGACAATCTCGTCACCATCATCGACAAGCTCATCGATTAACCATTCGAGGGCGAAGTCTGAATAGTCCTTCTGATCTGTGCCACAGAGGAAAGTTCGGCTCCTTCGCGTATGTTGGTAGTGCTTGTGCTTGTGTTGAAGGGAGAAGGCTAGGTCAGAGGCGTTTCTATTGCTAAAGGTGTCGAAGGATACGCCGCGGGTCCAAGTACTAAGACCAACTAGATCAGCAGGTGTATGAGAACATTTCATTACAATGCCACGGCTGGGAGGTCTAAGTACGATAGGAAGTTTTGTATGTGAAAGCTCCCTCGGAGAAGACATTGGACAGTCTCGCATCGTCATGCTCAGGAACCTACTCACCTAGGGGGAGGAGGGGAGGACATTCGTCTTGTCAACTGCGGCACATTGGTCCTTGATTCTCTCCTCTTTTGCAGTTCCTGAACTGGTGGTGTAAATTGGACGGAGGATCTGCGAATGTCTTTACCCAGTCCAGCGAAAGACAGGCGGGGGGCCCATGACTTAGATGACTTGTCGTTCCCTGGAGAGAGAGGACCACTCTGAGATGATTTGTCGGGTGTTTCACCAGGCTGGTTCTTTGGTCCGGACGATCCAGATGGAGGAGGGGAGGAGGGCATTTTTGCTGTCGCGGTGAGGATTGTCCAACGGGATTAACTTGAGGTCTGTAGGAATCCAAGGGCGACGAAATTTCTCAAGTTTTCGCCCTTTGTTAATGGTCTCGTGCCTTCCCGGGTTGAACTCTCACTAACGAAGCAAAAAGCAAGGGACGCGGGGCGGAGCTCAAGCTCCGTCGCGTGAGTTCCGGCAAGCGTTGGCTAAGTTATGGCGGGGGATTCAGCCAGCGTGGAGCTGAAGCAGATCTTGAATAAGAGAAGTAGCTCTCCACGTATGCATATCGTCGGGTACACTCAGGATCAGGGCTTGAAAGAGGCTACGACGGCTGATCGACTGCTAGGACGTCGTGAGCTCGCTGGAAGAAAGGCGGAAGTGCTTGGCCGTGAGGGATGAGCAGGCAACCCGAGGCCTCTGACAAACCATGGAGAGTTAAAGGACGCGCCGGCCTTGAATCGGCCTTGGCACCCGGTCTGCCCCTCAGGCTTTCTTACCTCATCGCACGTGCTCTTGGCACATGTGAAAGACGCGAGCACGCGATCGGAGCACTAATTATGCATATCAACCTCAACGAAACCAAGACACGCTTCACAAATCCTCATAGACGTCTGTTCTCGCCGTATGCGGACGATTTAAATCTATCCTGCCTCTTTCCGACGGCGTGCGCCCTTTCGATGTAACCCGTCGACCTAAATCGGCCAGCGATCATACAATGCAGCCAATCCATGCCATGCAAGAAACCTACAGAGACCACCTGTACAATCCCTGCCCTGTCATAACCGTTTGCCCATTTCCATGTCACCGTCCCAGGTCTCATCATTCCAGTCTCCGTCTCCTCCAAACCTTCTTCCAACCCATATCCCGGCACCCGTCACAGCTACACCGCCCATAAACCAAATGCTGAACCACATGTCGACAAAGCTCGCTTCGAGCACCCCTGCTCCTAGAGCCTCATTGATAACGTTGCCCACGCGCCCAGGCATCATGCTTCTTAGCATCAACGCCGAGCTGATCACGTACATTCCACAGATCTGACTAATCAACAGCGCAAGGTTTGAGCGTGCCGCTTGAAACAAATTTGGAGTAAAGCGGGCAAAAAGGTGAAAGGTTTGTACGACAGCAGAGAACGAGGCAAGGAGGATAACGCCAGACAGGAAGAACGAAATTTGGTATGCCCAGGCCTGTTGGTCAAGGGAACTGTAGACATGGCGGGCGAAGAGAGCGATGAAATTGGTGACCGGATCACTGCCGGCGAGAGTGGCATTAGGTCTCCATATTCGGCGTGGGAGCGAGGTCGAGGTTGTAATGATACGATAGACACAGTAGCAGGAGAAGAGGTAAGAGACCATTGCGCTCAGGCGGCCAAGGCGGGTGGTAGAGCGGATCTGGGTTGCGTGTCTGGATTGGAGGATTGATAAGGAGAGATCGAGGGTCTGAGTCATAGTCTCGAGGCCAGAGATTTCGAGTTCCAGTGTGCGGAGCTCTTGCGCTTCTGCAGAAGGGCGAAAGGTGGAAAGCGTCCGAGACCATAAGGAGGTGTTTGTAGGTGTTGAGATTGACATTTTATGCTGAAGAGCCCGAACACGGCTTTTCTTGGTAGAGAGGAGATCACGAGTGGCACCTAGGCCGGCAAGTTTGCGAGAGATGTCGGAATCAGTGACAGGCTTAGGCTTGGTGCCAAAGTTGGCCCAGATAGAACTGACCGAGGCGAAGCCCGAGAGAAGCGCCATTAGGGAGACACCGACCAGGCCGAGTCGTTCGAGACATGCGTTGATGATTCCGCCGTGTAGACGCATCTCAGATTTGGCGCCAGCCGGGTGCGGTAATAAGACTCCGACATACCAAAAGCCAAGAAGGAAGAGAGCAAAACCGCCAAGCTGGAGAAACCATGCTAATCGCATTTTTCCATTTGGTCGATTAGTGGAGCTAAGGCCGAGCTTCTCGACGATAGAATGCAGCTCTAATTGAGGGATAACGAATATCAGAAGCGTTAGAAGGCTGGTGACTGTAGCGCGAAGAGCATGCTTCCGAGCCGTCGGGTTAAAAGAGTTTGATATCTCACATAGTAGAAGCTCTGTTAAAACAGCTGAGAAGCCGATAGTCAAGGAAAATGCTAGAGCGTGCGTGCGCTTGACGAAACTGCCTCCTTTTGGCGCAATAGCGGTGGCAAATTCTCGGCCATTGATAGGGGAAGCCGGAAGGCTAATCGAAGCTTTGAAGGTCGACGGATCCGACAGAAGGTTAGAGACCTTCTTTTGGGAAAGCACGCTGACCAGGATGAAGGTCAAGGCAAAGGGGAGGGATGATATGAGAATTGACCAGAGTGGATAATGATGATCTGGGACGCACTCGTCACAATCATTGGCCGAGGGTAACATCTTATGCAAGCCATCAGGCAGAGGGACAGCGGAGGTTGTCAACATCCAGCGGAGTCGTTGAAAGGGCTTAGGATGGCGAGCAAGTATAAAGAGCGAGACTCTCCATTGTGCGATGGACAATTAAACAATTACTCAAACAAGAGGTGTTAGAGAACAGATTAACATTGACAGCCAAGTACGAGATGTTGGTACGTCGGCGGGCCACGGGCTTGGCAAGGCCGGCCGTTTGCATGGGTCTTCATTGTTATTGGGACCCATCGTCTTGAACGGAAAACTTTGAGAAAGTGGCTATTTTAGAATATCATAGATTCCTAAATGCGCAACATAAGCATCGTGTCCTTTGTCGGGCAATTGTAAAATCTTCGCTTGGCTTCAGAGTCTTTTTCAAAGCTTCAGGAAATAGGAGGACGTGTTTCTCTAGCTTTACTGCGAAGGGGTCGGTCCTATCAGCGGCACTCTTAGCAGCGCAGTCATGAAACCCGGAACAAATATCTACAAATTATGCGGTTCGCAAAGTTAATTCACTGAGCGGAGAAGTGTGAAGCTTGAAATGACTTGATAGTATAAGGATCAGTATTATCAGGACGTTCCGACCAGAGCTAGAGTCGCGCTTCCGCCAGGCCGTTGCCATTGGGACCGTCGCATTTAGCTGTGTGGAATAAACATGGAAGAATGTAAGTAGCTTCCTCGCTCATATCGAAGTGTATGTCGACAGGGGGATAAAGGGAGCTACTAATATCAAGTGCCCGTTGCCCGTCTAGAGTCCACGATAACAATTTCGCCAAGAGGAGAGATGGGCATTGCGTTTGTATAATTGAAAGTGGAGACCGGATGGCAAAGACGAATGTGAATGAAAAGCAACTTGGAACACCGGTAGGCAAAAGAAATCGTCTACATCACTTGACCTTCGTCACTCCTAGCTTTGCCTGCCGGGATCGACGTAGAGCTGTGACCCTCAAATGAATTTTTTCCTCACAGCCATCCACGAGTGAGACAGTATTTTATGGTGTCAAAGCTTGGTAACGAGAATGATAGGAATTGGACAAGAGACTTGAATGGTCGGCCAGTCTATACGTAGGATCTTATTCAGAGAGTCGCTCATCACTTTCTGATGGACGCAGTGCCTAATTCCTCAGTCATAGTGGCTAGTAAAGTTTTTCTCTTCGTAGCGCGATTTGGAAAGAGGCCCCAAATCCCACGAGGCTAATATCAACGCTGGGTGAAAAAGCCCATTGTCATATTTCATTCTCTGCACTCAGACTGATTCATAAATGTCGTTCACTCCCGTACGGAAGTTTGTCCGCGACGGCGTTCTAGTTGCCTGCCGTGAATCCCGTGCAGTTGCAATGACTCGGAGATTTCTCTCTGCAAGTGCTTGCCGGACGGGTGACTCGCGTCTCTGGTGGCCGGTGGACCCTTGAACCTTGCAAGATTCATGGCTGATTGGAAAGTCTAAGATTTAATGCTTGGGTTGAGCTGCATGCTGCCTATCAACGGCGATTCAGTTGTGACGGCGGCTCTGCCGTCTGCATGACCGTGTTTCAAACAGACTCGAGCCCTCTGGTGCGGTATCCCGTGGTTTATAGTGCAAACTATTAAGCACCATGGGCGGCAGGCGGCCTCCAAGACTCCACGTTCCCTTTGCGGGGCCGCGGGAGGAGCTTTTCTCCACCGCCGGGAAGGTGTGCCTCTCAGGAACCCAGCGAGCGCCCGCCCTCGAGCTCCACAGCAACACGCCTACCTGCAGCCTTTCATTTTCGCTAGACTTTAAACTCCTGCACTCCGCTTTGCCACATCTCCCCAAAATCTTCCATGCATTCTAGGCGTATTTCAGCATCTTTTTAGTTGTCGCGCGATTGTCTTTTCCCTCGACGCTCGTTCATATCATTTCTCTGCGGTGTACTACACTGGTATTGTCCACCTACGAAATCCCGAATTTGGATCTCTAATTCCTCCCGGCTCCTTACGTCTGCCTTGCCTAGCGACCTCAGCACTCCTAGCGTCAATGACTCGTCTGTCAGCGTAGTTGCCTGCAATCACTTCGACACCGGCACATGGGTGAGCTACAAGTTAGACTTCGGGCTTTGGCCGTTGCTTTGTGGGAAGGGGACTCGGGAGGACCAGGAAATCTCTACAAGCTCGGCGCAATCTGAACAACTTTTCACTTCTTTCTCCATATGGTATGACCATTGACCAATCCGAATCACGGATGCTTACAAGAAGTGCAGAGGTTCCCAATGATATCCACAGTCTGGGCTTTGGCCCTAATCCTTCTGAATGTTTTGCACACTAGTGCTCAATTTCCCCCTTCAGTATCGAACGACCCTGATATTCGAACCATCCAATCGCCTGCCGATGCCAACGTGACAATCAGCTACAAGAGCCCTCCTGCAGGCACGTGCGTTACTATCTTTCCGACCCAGAAACAGTATACGGGATATGTGAACCTGCCTCCATCGACATTAACAGGCGTTCAACAAAACTATTCAATTAATACATTTTTCTGGTTTGTGGAGGCTAGACAGTCACCTCAAACGGCCCCTTTGACGATCTATCTCAATGGAGGTCCTGGTGGCAGCAGTATGGCTGGTCTGTTTCAGGAAGTTGGGCCATGTGAAGTAGTTGAGATAGCACAAAATCAACTTGGAACGAAGGCTCGCGAATGGGGTTGGGACAGATCTTCAAACCTCCTTTTTGTGGATCAACCAGATCAGACTGGCTTCTCTTACGACAAGCCAACAGATGCTTCCCTGGATCTACTCACCAACACGTTTCATTATCCCCCACAACCAGCGCCAGAAGGGCAACCAGCATACACGTTCTTGGATGGGACCTTTAGCTCTGGAGATCCTTCTTTCACGACCAATACATCCAATACTGCAGCTCAGGCCGTCTGGCACATGCTTCAAGGCTTCCTCGGCGCATTTCCGCAGTACAACACTGGAATAAGGACACCCAATTCCCCTACTGTGGGGATTAATCTCTTCACCGAGAGTTATGGTGGCCACTACGGTCCTGCCTTTGCCTCATTCTTTGAGACACAAAACCAACTTCGCAACACCGGGATAATACCTTCCAACACCACACTAGAAATTCAATTGGTGTCTGTTGGCCTTATCCAGGGCTGCGTTGATGATTTGGTTCAAGGGCAGTTTTACGCTAAATATGCATACAACAATACCTACGGTATTCAAGCAGTTTCCCTCATCCAGCAACAAACAATTGCCAGCGCTTATCTCGCGGCGGATGGCTGCCAGCAACTCATTATATCTTGTCGTACTGCAGCTACCAATCTTGATCCAAGCAACATCGGAGATGCAGCTGCGGTAAATGAGAAGTGCAAGGAGGCATCTATCAGCTGCAATGAAAACGTCATAGGCCCCTACGATCAGTCTGGGCGCGATGTCTATGATATATCTCAGTCTCATCTCGATCCCTTTCCAAAGGGTACGTTTGTCGACTACTTGAACACCCCATCTGTCCAAGCTGCTCTGGGAACCCCTATCAACTTCACCGAGTTTTCTGACGCCGTATCAAACGCTTTCGCCGAGACTGGTGACGTTGAACGAGGCAACGAGATCCCCTCTCTCGCATACCTCCTTGACCGTGGAATCCGAATTGCCTTAATCTACGGCGATAGAGATTACATCTGTAACTGGCTGGGTGGCGAAGCCGTCTCCTTCGGCATTGCTGGTTCCCTCCCTGACTACTCTCCATTCTATTCAGCTGGCTACGCCCCCATTGTGACCAATCAATCCTACATCGGCGGCGTGGTCCGCCAGTACGGCAACCTCTCCTTTTCCCGGATCTACGACGCCGGACACCTCGTTCCCGCCTATCAGCCAGAAACGGCATACACGCTCTTCACGCGCATCATCACCGGAGTCGACCTCTCGAACGGCCTCCCCGTTGACCTCTCCAACTTCGCCACCACCGGCGACGCCAACGCCACGCACACCAACGAAGCACCGCCCATGGCAGATCCGACATGCTCTATCCGGGACATTAACGACACCTGCAACGACGGGCAGATCAACGCGCTGAAACAGGGCCAGGGCGTTGTCATCAACGGCGTCTGGTACAAGGACGCGTCCGAGTGGAAGAGCCCCCCCGCGAGCGTAAGCTCCGAGGCCGGCAATCCGGGCACGGCCGCCGACAGCTCCGACGACCACCCCGGCGCGACGGCGGTGAGAGGCGGCGGCGGCCAAGGGGGCACGTCGACCACGGCTACGGGGGTGTATGTGGCGACGACTACGCCGACGCAGACGACGGCGTCGTCGAGGAAGAGTGGGTGGGCGGTACCCGCGAAGTCTGTGGGGATGGAAGGCGCGGTGGTGATTTCGCTGGTGACTGTTTTATTTGTGGGCGTCTGAGATTGGGATGTGGAGCGGCGTTTATGCGGCGAGGTTGCTGTTAGAGAAAAGGGGCCGCTGTGTAATCACACAGGTGGCATCGACCCAATTGTTGTTTGTTTGATCATGTAATGAGTGTACATCCAAAAGGCAAATGTGCCACGGCGTTTATGGGGTCTGGGATGATTGATCGATGGACATAAGCCCTGAGATGGGATGAGAGATACCCCGATTGACTGCGAGGCTGGTAATGGATTTTTAATGTTCTATTCTTTGCGAGAGATTTGAGAAGAGAGGGGGATCAGAGGTTTTGAACGAAAAGTAGGGCGGCGAAAAGCGGGTGGTTTGTGGGTGCATATACGTATTCATGTTAAAACGTCGAAGAGGACGAGAGAAATGCTTTTTCAAGGTTTCACCGCTTGCGGACAAAAGGGGGAATGAAATTTGTTTTCTTCATGGAGTGACGAATGCCTAACGTACCTACCGAGCACAGTATCGTAGTCACATCTAGCTCTCCAGCGTTTCAAATGCCTGACTCAGGGACAGACGTCCTGACCTAAAGGGCGCACATCCTATCCCATCCTACACGGGCTTTCCATTGACCGGAATATTTCACTTTATTTTCCTTGCTTTGCTATGCTATGCTACCTAGTATGCAAGGAGACGACTTTTCTCTATATCCGCTATTTTCCCGAGACAAGATGATCCGATAATTTTCCGGCTCAAAAAGAGTTTCACAGATATGATATATCTAGCATACCACAGGATCTTCGTTGCAAACAAAACCAAACGCCTTCCATGCGAGTGAAGATGAGGAGATGAGATCTTGATGAGCTGCTGGTTGCGCGTGGCTTGGGTTGCTTGTGCTGTAAAGGAGCGCGCCTTGCCTACTGCGTCTCCTTGACCACGCTGTCGACCGCCTTGGCAAAGTATTCGATGTTATGTGTGTTCAAGCCTGCCATGGAGATGCGGCCATTTTTCGTCTGTGAGCACCAAGGTCAGCAAATTCCCCCAGATCGTCGAGAAATTAAGAAACAGGGAAGACCAACCATATACACGTGGAATTTCTCCCTCAAGACACCAACTTGCTTCTCTGTCAAGCCCGTGAAACTAAACATGCCAATCTGGCTGGTGATGTGATCCCATGTCCCAGGGGTCCCCATCTCATCGAGCTTCTGCTTCAGCACTTTCCTCATCTCGATGATCCGGCCGCTCATCGTCCGCAGGTCTTCCTGCCAGACTCTAAATAATTCTGCGTCATTGAGGACTATACTTGCGATTTTCGCGCCGTAAATTGGCGGGTTCGAAATCTCGGATCGCTGGAGGATGGCCAGCTGAGAGGCGACGCGGGTCGCGGTGTCTGCGCCCTGAGAGCCAGGTGCAGCAATGAAATGGAAGCAGCCCGCCCGCTCTCCGTAGAGGCCAAAGTTTTTGGCGTAGGATTGAGCGACACACATCTCGAACCCCTGGTCCACGAAGTACCGGATGGCCCAGGCATCTCTCGAGAGGTCCCCGGATGCGAAACCCTGATACGCGCAGTCGAAGAAGGGGAAGTGCGCCTTTTCCCGAACAACCTCAGCAATCTTCTTCCACTGGTCCTGTGTTGGGTCGACACCAGTAGGATTATGGGCGCAAGCGTGTAGTAAGATGATAGATCCCCGTGGGGCGGACTGGATGGTGGAGATCATGCCATCGAAATCGAGACCCTTAGTCTTATTGGAGAAGTAAGGGTAGGAAGCGAGCTTGAGGGAGACGTTGGTGAAGATTTGGTTGTGGTTGGTCCATGTTGGAGTGGAGAGGTAGATTGAAGGTGTGGGTTTGGGGAGGAACTTTGAAAGGAAGAGGCCGCCCAGGTGGACAGCACCGGTGCCAGAAATAGTTTGTAGGGAGACGGCCTTGGGAGAGCAATAGTCAATTTTAGAGTAGGCCACGGCGGCCTATTGGGAACTCACTCGTTTTTCTTTGACGGCAGGGCTGTCTGCTCCTAGAATGAGCTTTTGTGAGGCGGATGTAAAGTCTGCTAAGCCGGCAATGGGGAGATATTCGTGGTTGAGATTTGGGTCATTGCGAAGGCGCTCGTCTGCCTGTAGAGGGATATTGTCAATTGTGGGAGACCTTTTGCCCTCACATAATGTTCATCACACCTTCTTTACTACTGGAAGCACCCATGGCTTTGCGTTGTTATCTCTGTAAGCTCCAATGCCTAAGTCAACTTTGTTGTCTGAAGTATCTCTGCGGTAAGCTGCCATGAGCCCGAAGAGCGGGTCTTCAGGAGCTTGAGGCACCACATCAGCCGTGAAGATCGAGGAGGAAGCCATGATGTGGTTCGAAATATTTGCAAGTCGGTCAGCAGGCGAGTGTATGGAGGTGGTGTTGTCAGTTGAGGGCATAGTAGCTAGAAGATTTCGCCAGCCAAAACACGTGTGAATTCTTGCGGTGAGGCGGAGCGGCACATGCGGGGGTAGTTCGGACGAGGACCGCCAAGGTTTGGATTTTCGTATTGATCGGGAACACTTAAATTCTAAAAACGCACCAGTCTGACTGATTTTTACAGTTGTGTCCGACAGCAGAGTTCCTTTTCTGTATTACAGCTTGATGACTTCACCACAGGCCGAGGATGCTCTGCGCCGGTCGGTTCAAAGACTGGATGCGTGGGACCGCTTGCAACCGAGGTTCATCCGCCTGTGGGAGGCCCTTCCCGTGGAAGGGCGGCTTGCATCGTACCTGCAGATATACACATGACAAGGCTAGCGACCAATTTTTCGCTCATTTGCTATCTCGGCAAAATTCTCTAGACATCCCATTAGACAGTTGAAATCGAGGCGGAGAATAGGTAAAGAAGCCGGCCCCGCGACATTTCAGGTTCCGTGGAGATTTCTGAAATGTAGGTCATAATTCTTCATGAACTAAACAGATACAGTACACGGGGAATCTCTACAAAATGGTCCTATCTACCAAACATAGAACCAAAAACAGCGCTAAAGTAACTTGCAAACAAAACCAAGCTCTTCACTTTTCACACCATTAAAATGCACAACGCCAACCTATCTCCTGCTCTCTGATGGCATCTCGTAAACGGCATGTTGTCTCGGAAGTGAATCCGATTCATACACAGGAGCGTGTGTAGGTATTGAGTCGGCCTCGGCAGGCTCTTGAGGAAGGGGAGGCTCCATATAGCTGCTGTGCCCCTGAGACCAGGCGTCCTTGTTCTCGGGCGGCCATTTAGGCATGGTTCCCGCTTCGCTTTGTCGTTGAGAATTGGAAAATAGTGATTGAGAGCTCGGAGTTTCGCGTCTCTTTTGTCTTTGCCGACGGAATATCAGCGCAGCACCAGCAAGAACGGCTAGAGCTGCAACTCCCACGCCAGCGCCAATACCAGCCTTGGCACCCGTGCTGAGGCCGCTACTGTTGTCTGAGGAGGAAGTAGTATTGTTGTTGCTACTGCTCGCAGCAGCATCTTTGATGGGTGTCCAGTGATTTGACCATGATTGGCGGAATAGATCGCTACCAGTGAATCCGGTGATCTCAGTGCCGGTATCTTCAATATCTGTGTACTGGACGCCCATTCCTTGCAAAGCAACCCCTGGACCAGGGGCTTGAGCCAACCATGTTGTCTTGCGGTTCCAATTTCGACCAATGAGTGCAGACTGAAGAAAAGCTCTCCCCAGGATATAAGCACCTTCAGCACCACTGTTAGGCAAACAAGGGAAATATTGGGTCGTGCTCGAAACGATCGGAGGCGTGAGAGTTAAGTTGAGAAGACCAAATGGCACCTTAATGACCACATCATCGGTCGAGCCAGGCGCTGGAGGGAATGTGAAGGCCAGGTAGGCAGGAGAGGTGACAATCGTCTTGAAATTCGGATCGGCTGTATTCCACACGTAGTATTTGCTCTTTTGATCAAACGTTACAGGTAGATTTTGGGTGATTGCATCACAGGTTTGTTTCGGGAGGTACATGTACGGGGACAAAGGGTCTATGCCGACCTGAAGGGGACCTGGCTGACTCGTGTTGGTCACCAAAAGTTGATTTTTGGTCGTAAACGGAAATGGGGACGACCCCTCTTCAACTCCAATGCTAATGTCTGAGAGCTGTACATCACCGTCGAAACTTGTCGCGCCGCCAAGCATCCGTCCTTTATCATATCCACCAAAAACTAAGGAGCCAGGGTAGTTGTAGGGGACGGATCCAATGTGCAGTGTGTACGAGTAGGATGGTATTTGGCTCTGGTTGTACAGTCTCCCGGAAAAGGTCCATGCCTCAATGGGTGGTATAGAGCCATCATCGGATAGCGAAAAGACTTGTTGCTGTTGCTCAGCACCCAGAGCAAGATTCCCAAGCTCAACGCCGCGGGAGGTGCCATCGGGATTGGTAATGTTGCCAGCCCCGACAGCCCCTAGACTAACATTAAAGACGGTGGTCTTTTGATTTGTAAGGGCGTTCCGAAAGATATTCATGCTTTCGTGAATGCCGGTCACTGGATTATTGTTTGTGGGAGCGAATGATATATCCGTGCCATTCTCTGGCGGTTCCCATGTTCCACCCGTCCCACATTCTCCAAACTTGCTGAAGCTAGAGCAAGCTTCTTTCGTGATAATGCTGCTAGAGAACGAACCCCCTGGGTAGAGGTCGACTTGACTCTGATCAGACGGATTCGCATAGGGGAAATTATTGTTCTCTGTTGACGGGTCGAGTGGATCCCAGCCTCCAACGCCCAAGGTGACCGCCTGCCATGGACCATCGAACCCGTAGGACTTTGCGGTATTGAAAGGCACGGGAAAGTTCTGCGCTGCTCCTGTCACTCGGTGGGTGAAGAATATTAAGGTGAAGGGAAAGAAAGATAGGTACGGCACGCGATGGCGAGCCATCGTATGTTACGTGAGAACTACAGAAGTTCTCGAATTGCGGTGCTTGGAATGGGTAGGTGCGAAGTAGGAAATAAAGAAGCTAGAGTGAAGTTGCGAAAAGAAGCTGAGGGCTGGCCGAACGGCTGACAGTAAGGGTAGTCATGGAGGTCGGGCTTGTTTGATAGGGCCCTTGCTGGTCCTGATACCGACGGCAGCATGCTGTTAGTCGGGCGGTTTCAGGCCAGGAAATGGCGCTTTCATTGAGAAGAAGGTTAGTGCCATTGGATAGCAGGCATTGTTATCCAGTGTATGGTAATGGCCCCCAAAGCTAAACTTATACTGGCGCTGACTTCAGAAAAGTGGCATGGGCCGGACGAACGTAGCGCAAGGCTGGACAGAAGGATGCTCGGGCTCATTGACCATGTCGAGACTGAGGAGTATTTTCCTGCAGTCTCTCGTTTATTTCCTTACGATGCTCATGAGTACGAGTTTAGGAATCAGCGGCTGAACTGACTGAGGTCAGCGAGATCGGCCAACGAACATTTAGTGTTGACAGAAGAGGCATTCCGTTCATTGCTCGGAAGTTGCATCAATCACACATGGACGGTCAGTGCTTCGCTAGCCGTGAGGTGGTGGTGATCGGAAGGCTATGGAAGTTGGGAGATGAGGTGGAAGACGGACGGCAGGCGGTGCTGCTAAGCAAAGCTGTGAATCAGCCTCATCAGCAGAAGGATTCCGGCCCCTGTCGAATTACCTCCCGAGAAACGAGCCAATGATCGGCGGGTGGCCGAAAGCGCGAGACGGCCAAATTCCAAAAGGCGAACCTCCTGGCTGTACGTCCGTACGACATACCTAGTAGTGGCTAGTACGTCGTACGACGAGGTATGGTTTACGGTTAATCATAGTTCCCGTGGCATCCCTGAGCCCGGCCAATCACCACCAGGCCAATATAAATTAAAGCCCAACAGTGTTTCCTCATCTCGGCGAATCGAGGAGTCAGTATCTGCCCCCATCCAGCGATTCGTTGAACGGCCCGGAGACTGCGACCGAGGCCACACGTTCGGTGACGCGTGAACGAGGCAAGGGAATCAAGCGAAGAGTGTCAAAGGGTAGGACAGACAAACCTGCTCACGATGCACCGATTGAGAGACGGTCTTCTGGAACTTCGGTTGCTAGCTCCAACAGGGTGTTGATACCTGATGTCTGGTACCTGGTCGCGGCCGCATGATGCTTAAGAGACGGTCTTAAGACTCTCGGCGCGTCAGATTAGATAGGAGGCTAGCTGGAGGTGGTCTATGCTTTCAAACAATCCCTGCCAAGTCTGAGAAGGAAATGGTTGCACATGGGCGGTAGAGAAGCGTGTGCGTCAATGCCCCCATCAGCTCATTTCAGTCGTAACAGACCGGTACAGCACCTCTTCTCGAATCATAGACCTAGGTGTGAGCGGTAAGGTATCGTCTTCGTTTTCAACGGCCTATCAGTGCGTTGAAAGATTTCAACCCCAGAGTCTCACGGGTCAGCAAACGACCTCGCTGCCTGGTCAACGTTGCAGGTTAAATGCCTCGGAGTCTCGGGCCAGCCCTGAACTCTCAAGATGGCAACGTGGCCGACCATATCAGTTTCGATCTGGCGCGGAGAATCTGTCTCGTCAGATCCTTCCATGGCAGTTTGTTCCTTTTGCTCTACTTTGGGATAACGGGCTTGGGTTTGAGGCAATTCCCCGTTTCAGTAACAGGGTGTACTTTGTGCTTGAGGTATGGACATCTTGGATGATCCCAAAAGTTGCGCTCAAATTTCTTTTGGTTACGATATCCGCACTTCAACGGTCGGATTACGTGGTCATGTTTGATTTAGAAGCGGAAAGCTGTTGCAAAGTCCATTCATCTGACAGTTGCTGTTGAATGAATGCTAAATTTATTTATCTGGCAAAGTAACAGCAGTGCTTCAACCTGCTAGCGGGAGTGGAAGGAACACGCAAGGATTTCTTCGGCGCTGCATCATTGTATCAGATGCCACAGATAACCTTTATTGATGCACAGAGTCCTGGTTTTCTGGACTTCGAACGGAGCAATCGCCATCGCAAGGTAGAAAGTCTGTCGGTGGTTTACAGTGCTTTGGATGTGTGGGCGTTGAAGTCGACTCCGCATTGTCCGGCAGGGTTAAGCCTCCACCGCCACAGCCTTGGGTGTCGCTTAAGGCTCCAGGCTGCTGGCCCCCGATCTTCAGCAAGATTGGAGGCACAAGGATGGCGGTAGAGTAACTAGTAGTACATGGCCACTCTGTCAGCCTGCCGTTCTTTTGGCAGCTCCTGAGAACTTCACTTTGTTACCGTGAAATAATACATCCTCGTAGGTGTACAGACTACCGCTAGCCGTGAGTCTTTATCCTTCGTGCCTTTGAATTACCGACATTGCTACGTCGCATGGTGCACACTCCCCTTTTCATGCTCTGCGCATTCCAAGCGGGGACTGGCGCCTGTCTACATCATCGCCGACAATGATCGATTTTCAATCCCTCGTGAACTCCGTCAAAGGGTATGCGCCTGTCGGGGCAGCACCTAACGCCAATGGCGAGCAACCGACTTTCAGCGAAACCTTGTCATTATACCTCAAGTCTAAACGCGTGCGGGTGGTCATCGCTCTCGTTGTCATCCTTATTGTTGGGAGCCTTACCATCCACCAAGCAGGAAATCGCATACCGTCCCTTCCATCAGTTGGCGGCTTTAGCAGCAGCGGCGATGAATTCACAGCACCAAGCGACCCTCATGATCCGACGGTAGACTATACAGAGTTCGCCTATGTGCAATATGTCACCAACTCCGCATATCTTTGCAATTCTCTCATGATCTTCGAGTCCCTGAAGCGTCTAGAAAGCAAAGCTCACCGTCTGATGATGTACCCACGTGGTTGGTCGATCGATGAGTCGAGCACGAGTCAGGAGAGCCGTCTCCTGCGGAAGGCGAGGGATGATTATGATGTTGAACTTATCCCTATTGATGTCCAACGCAAGTCTGGGGATGCAACATGGGGAGATAGTTTCACTAAACTCCTTGCTTTCAATCAGACACAGTATAAACGGGTCATGAGTTTAGACTCAGATGCCACTGTGTTGAAGGTAGACTCTCTTAATCCATTATTCACCTACAATTGCTAATCTATACACCAGCACATGGACGAACTCTTCCTAATTCCTTCAGCACCTGTGGCGATGCCGCGAGCCTATTGGCTCAACCCGGATGACCGTGTCCTTAGCTCTCAACTTGTATTGCTTGAGCCTTCCGAGTTCGAGTTTCAGCGTATTTCGGACGCCATGGATCACATTGGGCCAAAAGATTTTGACATGGAAATTGTGAATAATCTTTACCGAGACAATTGTTGGATCATCCCGCACCGCAAGTACGACTTGTTAAGCGGCGAGTTTCGAAACGAGCCGGATGCACATGAAAAATATTTGGGGAGTAAAGAGGAGAAATGGGACGCCGAGGCAGTCATCAAAGAAGCCAAGTTCCTTCACTTCTCGGACTGGCCATACCCTAAGCCTTGGATACAAGTACAGCAGGGTACAACAGACGACAGGAAACCTAAGTGCAGAGACACACCGGAGGGACAGAATTGCAATGATCAGAAGATTTGGCTATGGCTATATGACGACTTCCGTGCTCGTCGATCGGTACGTTGTCCTGTCATCTCAACATTAAAATGAGCGCGATGCTAATACGTCACAGAGAGTCTGTTCATTAAGCTCCTCGAACATCAAAAGAGATGCCATGCCTGAACCGGCAGAGCCTCCGTCGCGCTTTGAACCAATATTCTAGTGCTTCCTTTTTTGTAGGCATGGGAAAGCAAAGCTTGATCTTTGGGAAAAGCGTTGGTTATTGTGCTTTGTATCGAGTTAGACGGCTACGACCTTCTGATACCCTGCCCGTTTGACGAGCATCGACTTATACCGGTCTTGGCTGCGCCATTGTAGTCATTGCTATGGCGAAAATGAAGAATAAGATTTACGCGCGGTGGTTCTGACGTTATTCTGCAAGCACGTAGACACATAGTCTCGCTAGCTTGGTGGACCGTGTATCTTGATTTTGGATGGTATATGTCCTGTACAAAAGAATAGATGTGCAACTTCCAAACAACGTCGCCAGGTGATCAGCAGTCGCACCTACATATTGAAACTCGGCGCCGCAGCCTCGCGTACTTGATGATTGCTCTGGTGCGGCGCTACCAGTCTTGAGGGTGTGCGGTGAGGCTCTTCCTGATGCATCCCTCGGATCTTGGAATGGGCCGGCCCTGCTGGCTGTCCTCGACGCTTGCACAATCTAGACTCAGAACTTGTCCCATCTGGCTTGTGAATTGTAACATTAGTGTGGTTTCTCCTGCAGTTTGCTCAAATCGACAACCAAGGCGGAACAGGTGCAGGAGTGTTGCTGCATGGCGGTGTTGCGTATTCTGCGGTTGGGTACGGTGGGAACAACGAGCAAGCAACGGGGGACCGGGAGCCGGGAGTGGGCGAGATTGGCTCCTCCGCGCCAGCTGCACACCCGGCGCAGGTACCAGGGAGCGGGTCCTGGGCGGCCAGTCAGTGCCCGGACCGGGGAGCGGCGTGCCTGGAAGAGCCTGCGAAAGGCGTTGAGTGGCGGTTTCGCGCGTTCCCCAGCCGGTGAAACAAGCGGCCCTGAGTTTCTCCAACAGGTTTAACGCTGTCAATCCCCCTGGCGCCAACGCACCAGTACGTGAACTCGTTTGTGCAGCTGGCGAATGTCCTCCACTGCCACCCTCACCTTAAAATTGTCGGCCGCTGATTACTGCTCAAGGATTCCAGATTGCTGCGCATCGAGATTTTCGCTCATTCTTTCTCCTGGGGCAGATCATGATCTCCTATTGAACCTACAGCCTCTGCTTTTCATCCTGGTGTCTATCTTCTTTCCGTTCGCTATCTACTTTCACCGTCGACTCGGTGCTACTTTCGTCACTCGTTTCTCTCCTTGGTTCAGAAGTGGGACCTTTTTTGACAAGTTAGGCTCGAGAGCGTCCCGAGCTCCATACACGTGCTCTTTATCTTACTTCAATAAAGTGACCGTGTGCAGCGCCTCACAGTCCTTTCTCTTCCTCGTCATCATTGACAGGCCTACACAACCTGAGCTCTGGACGTGGGCTGTCTTCACCCGTCTGGCTCATGTCTCAAAAGCGTTTCTCACGTGAAGGGTTTCAGCCGCTGCAAAATACCATGTCGAATCCTGCTCGCAATCCAAACGATGCCACGATCGATATACCGTTGACGACGGTGCCCAGTCGTGGTCAGACTGGAGCGCGGAAAGCAGATACAAACCTCTCGGCAAATGGCTACAGACCATCCTCTCCACTCCCTCCTAGTGCTACAAATGAAAAAACCGGTCTCTTCCATCACCATAAGGCTGCCGGAAGGCGAAGAAAGCTTGAACAAAATGGCAGAGAAAACCACTCCGATGATGACGGAACGGTCACTTCTATGGGCAGGATCTATTCCGCCATCATGAACTTCTCAATTATCACTCGATATTTTTTATACGTGCTACCTCTAGCCTTGATCATTGCAGTTCCCATCATTGTTGGCGCAACTGCGGCTCCTAACGCGAAGATTGGAAAGGGGAATAAGATTGGAAAGGAGGATAAGGCTGTTCCTATTGTCTGGTTTTTCGCATGGATTGAGATTGTGTGGCTGAGCTTGTGGGTATCGAAGCTATTTGCACAGGCTCTTCCTTACATTTTTCAATTCCTCGTCGGAATTGTGAGTGCTGGGGTTCGAAAGTACGCATTGGTCTTGAAAGCATTGGAGATTCCTCTTTCACTCGTGGGATGGGCGTTGACATCGCTGGCTACCTTTGCTCCAGTGAGTATCTACCTTTCAGAAAACTATCCAGAAAGGGTCTTAATAATATGCAGGTCATGACTTTGAATCCACACAACCGGCATGTTCCAGGCAATACTACTCTAGAGCCATGGCAGAAGACCGTCCAAAATCTTCTCTTTGCTGCACTGTTTTCCACCATAATTCTGCTCTTAGAGAAATTGATTATCCAGCTCATCTCAATCAGCTACCACCGCAAGCAGTTCGATGCCAAGATCAAAGATTCGAAGCGAAATATCTACCTTCTTGGTCTTCTGTATGATGCGTCGACTGCTTTGTTCCCCGCTTACTGCTCCGAATTTGCGAACGAAGACTACATTATTAATGATGGACTCGACCTGTTGGGAAGCAAAAGCTCCAGTAACCACGCCCAGTCTGGGTCAGCGACTCCAATGCGCCTGATCCAGAATGTTGGACGAGTTGGGGACAAGCTTACCGCTGCGGTTGGTAATGTTGCATCTGAAATCACTGGAAAGAACGTTTTCAATGCCACAAGTGCTCATTCTGTAATCATTGAAGCACTGGAGAAGAACCGCTCCTCCGAGGCACTGGCTCGCCGTCTTTGGATGTCTTTCGTAATGGAAGGTAAAGATGCTCTCTACCAGGAAGATATAGCGGATGTACTTGGCCCGGACCGGAAAGTTGAAGCCGAAGAATGTTTCGAATGCCTTGACAGGGACGGTAATGGAGACATCAGTCTTGACGAAATGATCCTGACCGTTTGCGAATTTGGAAGAGAGAGACACGCCATTTCCAACAGCATGCACGACGTCGATCAAGCCATCAATGTCCTGGATAATCTTCTCTGTGTCGTAGCCTTCCTCATCGTCATCTTCATCTTTGGTAAGTAACTAAATTTAGCTGTCCGAGGGTCTCCGCTAATGCTCAGCAGTGGCCTTCCTCTTCACTTCCTTCACAGCAACTCTAGCCACTGCTGGTACGGCGCTTCTGTCACTCTCATTCGTATTCGCAGCCACGGCCCAGGAAGTCCTCGGTTCTTGCATTTTCCTCTTTGTCAAGCACCCTTTTGATGTCGGTGACCGGGTTGACATTGCCACCGATGGGCTTATCGTCGAGAGGATCTCTTTACTTTTTACCGTCTTCCGCAAAACCAAAGACGGCAGGCTCACTCAAGTCCCTAATATTGTGCTGAACACTAACTGGATCGAAAATATTACGCGGAGCAAGGCCATGAGGGAGGCGGTGACACTGTTCATCAATTTTGATACCTCGCTTGAGGATATTCAACTTCTCAAGACCGAAATGCAGAACTTTGTCCGTGAGAAAGAAAACTCGCGAGACTTCCAGCCAGATGTTGACATTGAGGTTACCGGCGTCAATGAAATGGACTACTTGCAGCTGAAGATCGAAATCCGTCACAAGAGTAACTGGGCCAATGGGGCCGTGTGTGCTGCTCGCCGGTCGAAATTCATGTGTGCCCTCGTTCTCGCTCTGAGAAAGGTGCCAATCTACGGCCCTGGAGCCGGTGGCGCCGCCCTAGGCGAGCCCGGAAACCCTTCATATTCCGTCACAGTGACCGACTCGCAGGCCACAGAAGCCAGACAAGACTTCTCTGACAAAAAAGATGCCAAACGCCTAGTACCTTTGAATTCTAAATCTCCCCCATCCAGCAACACCGAGACAAGTGCTGCTTCCACAGGTACTGAATACCTCCCTCAATACGGCCAAGCCCGCTCCGAGGCTGAAGCCGTCGATATGCTGAACATGCGCGCCCCGGCCATCGACCCTGCCCGCGACGATTCCAAAGACTACTACCAGAACCAGCAGGGCAATGCTCCGGCTTCGATCCCTGGACCTGTAGACGGCAGGCGCAGCCAAGACATCCAAGACGTACGTGACATCCTCCGCCGCGAGTCGACTAGAGGTCGACGCAAAGCCGCCGGGGCCACCGCTACAGGAGGAAGTCCAACGGGTTTCGGTGTCGCCACGGGCGTGGCAGCACCGCTATCCCAATCCAACAACATCCCCATCATCCACGAACCCGTCGTGCCGCCTCCGCCGCTGAGGGCGGCCTCTCGTACTGGAACGCCCACCTCGACCAATGTCTCCGCGCCTATCACCTCGGAGTACCACGACTACGAGTACACCCCGCAGATCCAGCAGTACAGCAACACGGGACAGTATCCAGCGCGTACGCAGAGCCCGACCAGCCCGACGAGCTATCAGAGTAACAATCCGTATGGACGGGCGCCGCCGGTGCCGTATGCGCCCAGCGGGGGAGTGACGAGTCCGACAAGGAGGCCCGTACCGGCGAGGATCTTAGAGGAGGGGTCTCAGCAGAGGAAGGTGTCTTAGGAAAGACGGAAAGGAGATGCTGGTGGGAGGGAGGGAGATTTGAGGAGGCTGGTGTTGCGGAGGGGTGGTTGAGTGGATCAGATGCGCGGTAATTGTACAAAGGTGGGCGGGGCGAACGATGACATGCTGTGAATGAGATGAGAAAAAGAAGAAGACTTGCGCTCCCGCGGGCATAAAGAGTGGACCGGACCGGCTTGTACAGGGTAATTACGATACTCCTGAAGGGGGCGTGGTGTGATGATGTACTGTATAGAAAGAATGTCGCGCACGAACTTCCACCACCGGTCGATCAGGTGTTAATGCTGGATGAACAAAACAAACTAACGGACGGACGGATGGGCGTATATATAGATAGACAAAGGTCTCCTAGAGTCTTAATCATGTATCTTCTTCAACCGGACAAACTTATGTGGACAATGTGCTCCTTCTAAAGCTTACAGTAATTATAGAGCCTGTTTAAATCCAGTTCGAACAACCCATTCGCTCGTCTGTGCATGGGTAGACAAATACCTCCCGCGAGAGTCTCTTGCTGAACTTGAAATAAAATGTTTGCGTTCAGGAATAATTCCACGACAAACGACAAATAAGACTGACCCACCATCACCAAGCTGCCATTTCACTTGGATGGAGAAGGTTCTGTGATGCTGGGTGGGTGGCGTTGAACAGAGCGGCGGGGGAGGTGGGGGAGATCTAGGATGGGGTTGGGCTATGTAGAGATATAGGAAGATATATGCAGAGAGGGGGGAGGAGGGGGAAGAGAACCATTTCATTTTCCAGCGAGGCGTGCTCCACGAGGAAAAGAAAGGAAGGAAGGAAGGGTGGGGGCCTTGCGTAGACGTTGTGTTGACGTTGATGTGTTGAAGGGGGCTCTCTGCGGATGTACAGCTGTTGGACGGCCGGGCCGATGGACAGATAGGATAGGGGAAGGTGAGGATCATGGTTTGTCGTAGAGGAGGGGATTTAGAGGGGGATTGAAGGGTTGAGTTGTTTGAAAGGGATGTGCAAGGGTAGATCTGGGGTTGAGAGGGTGGTGCGTGTTGTGTTGTGGAAGGGAAAGGCCAGCCGGTGGCACGTTGTGCGGTCGAGTCGAGTAACTGGGTGGTTTGTGTTGGGTGCGCGTGGAGTTGTGTGGGGGTGATGTGGAGAGTAGAAAGGGAAAGGAAGAGAGTGTGAAATGTAGGGACTATGCTATGGTAAAGTGGGATTAATTTCTACAATTTGGGCTTTCTGAGCGTGGTTAAAAGTAAATTGGTGGGTAAGTTGGGGAGTGGCATTCGCTACGTGGGCTTGAAAAGGCGAAGAAGCGAAGGATTCATTGCGATCTTTGAGGTTGAGGTTTGTGGTCATATATGAGGTGGGTTGGCTATGCTTTCGGCAATAAGTGCATGCATGACAATTGTGGTTGGCTTGACGAAGGATGTGACTCTCTCCTTGGGCTACACAAGTTTAAGGCAACATGCTTTAGACGACTGTAGTGAAATGTGCTGTACAGGAGAAGGCTTTATTCAAATTGGTACTTTGGAGATGTAGGTCGATGTAAGTTGCAGGTTGCTATCAGGTCATGTAGAATAAAGAAGGTTTTTAGTAGAATAATAGAATAGATGACCTGGGATATGAGATTCTTAGAGGTGCTAAAGAACCGGTATAATTAATGATAGCTTAAGAATGGGTAGAACGTATCACGAGTTGGTGACGTCAAGCGAGACACGCTTCTTTCGGAATGCACAGCACAGCGAAAGGAAAGTTGTTCGGAAGATTTGGGCTTTGAGTCTGTAAGAAATATGAATTGATCTTAATTCAGCTTTTGATTGCTACATATCGGGAGGAGAAGATCTATGATTTTGACAGCACCAGTCATGACGGCATTGCATCGTGATTGTGAAGGAGAGATGAAGTCGATCGACATTGTGAGAAATTTGTCGACAATTGTTTCCAGAGGACAGGTAGGTGTTGTGGTAATTGCGTTTTGGTGAAAAGTACGTAATCGATTAAGCAGTCTTGTTGTTGATGGACAGCAGCTTGACCTCACTGTACAAGAGTTAGCTCTGCAGTTCGACCATCGATCACCACCTCGTTATGTGACCAAAGCTAGAAACTATCCAATAAGATGATTTGAGTTCGAACTTTCCCAACAACTGACCAAGTCACCAATTGTAGTGGGAGGATCTGCAATTAGAAGCGCTCGCGCACGGGGTGCACGGTCGTCTCCTCGCAGCTTTCCGCTGCCCAAAGCGCACCAAAAATCGAAAGCACGTTTAGATCAGAAATAGTGCTGCAGATTGCAAGTACTCACAAGATCAATGTGGCGTTTGCCGGGATAAGGCCGGGGAAGCCGCTATATGACCCTCCTGGTCAGTATCGCCTTATACTCGATGGTCGCTTGCGTTGATCTGGGGTAATAGTTCGACATGGTTATACGGCAGATGTACCGTGCATCAGATGTTGTGCAGGATGACACGCAGAAGAAGTTGCGCAGGTGACCAGGGATATGTGAGACACCAAACGTACCGATCGCCATACGCATAGTCTCTACAATCACATCAGTACGTGTCAACAGAGACACTAAGGGCCACTTAGGGACTAGATAGAACGGCCAAAGAGGAAATACGGGGATTTGAAGAGACGTAAACAGATTGTATAATTCATCACAACTAGGATCTGGTGACAAGATCAAGACTGAGAACGTACCCAGTAATGGTCAAGACAGCCTTTTCGCCTAAGGTCATCTGTGGTACACCTTCGTCCCAGCCTAAAAATGATCATATTAGATTAGGGTATAGACAATGTTGAAGAGAGCCATCTCACCTCGGATGACCTGGCCGACACCAATCTTGGTCTTGAAGGGTCCACGCCCGACACTTGAATCGAATCTGAGAGATTATTAGAGGGATGTTGTCATCGATTGGTTATTGGGGCCACTCCAGACGTACTGCTTTCCGCGGCTTTGCGGCGCACCTGGCTCATAGAGCCAGCCAGTATACTCCATGTTGATGGTGTCACCGCTCTTGGGTCTATCAGTGCCATTCCCCTGGGCCAACGTTTGCTTAGTCACACCCATTTTTGAGCTTAGACTGAGGATTCAGCGGAGCTGCTTGAGGAAGATGAGGTCGTAAGTAGAAGGAGACGCTATAGATCAAGGAGGGGATGGAGGAGTAGGCCAAATTGAGGTCCAGACAATGTTTAAGAGTGGAGAATGGTGACGAGATAGTGAAGGTCGGGAAAAGGACCGGGCCTGAACTTTATATTGCGTCTTCACGATCTCATAGCAGCGTCCCTCCACGTTTCGCAATGGCAAAAGAAAAGGGAGCATTGAGGGACCGAGAAGGCCGAACGACATAACCCTGACCTGTTCCCCGGTCTGTGGGGGTTGGAGCGTGGGAGAAGTTTGGATGTATCATCACCTTCTCTCAACAATTTTCCTGGCGCTTCTGAGGCTGTATCTGTCTGCACCTTTCGAGCCTGAAGTTGCCATGTCTCATGCGTTCGTGTCATGATTTTCCGATGGCGACATAAGCTAAATCACGCCGCAGCCGTTCTGCAAGTCTGGCCAGCAACATCGACCTCGCCAGGGGTCCCGGATTCACGGCGTTGATCGTGGTCTCAACGCGGAAACTATAAGAGGACGTAAACGATCCCGCGATGGGTCTTCCCGGAGGTCGAAGTATCTCCAGCATCCTATAAGCGTTGAGGGAGAGTCTGCCGGCTGTCCTTTTCCCCGCTGCCGCCTGTGGGAGGGGAGCCGTCGCGCTGGTGGATCAGGATGTGGTGACAAGGCTTGCCCTCAATCGGTGAAAGATGTATTAAAATCGTCCTGCGGGCCTTAACCCTTACCGCACTGGTCTCGATGATAGAGATGCTACATGAAGGAGATCATGCTCGGAACCGCTCGATGGAAGTGCGGCGTTCTAAAAACCCTGATCTTTATCAGAGACGACAATCAAACATCCCAGTGCAACCCATGCCCGTTTTGGCAACCAGGCTGAGCAGACGTTACAGTCCAAGCATCAATCAACAAGCATCCGCGCCTTGCTGTACATGACAGCCCGTTTCTAACCCTGCCTCTAAATAGATGCACGTACTCGCTCCTCTGTAGTATAACGCCGACCGGCAGACCGCTCAATGTACTGAATCTAGACTTTCAACACGCGCAAGCACACCGCTTTTTCTGTCGTGCTCGCTGCCACCGGGCTTGCATTGTTCTGCGAGATACGCGAGTCACCTCTCGTGCCACCATTGGTCCCAAAATGCAACAACCCGTCAGCCATTCTCCTTTAATGCCAAATCCGAAGCACGCCGTTGAAGCACTAGATCGTCGTACAATTGGCCTGCCATATGCACGGGATCTCCCTGGCCACCAGTTCAAACTCTATCACATCGATGAGACTTGGACTTGTCATTCCCAGAAAGGGCTATCCTTCAATCGGGAAAGTTGGACTTCCTCGATGCATAGATTGGGGAACCGTTCGTCAACGAGAAATTTAAGTTGTTCATCCAAATGCTTTAGATAACAGAGTTTAGAGATGCCAACCATTTCGAGGAAAGGGATTAAGCGATCGTAGTTTTGCGAGACCTGGAGGATATTGTGGCTGTCGTCTGAGAGGCAAAACCTTCCGCCTTTGTTTAGATACGCCTTGTCATGTTAGTGAAAAGCGCGGATCTGCGGCTGGGCACATTTACCTTGCAAATCGAAGCTTGTGGATAGGGTTCTTTCATGCCTTTCCGCATACTTGCTGTGTTGATCTCAAGAATGCAGCGGTTAGTAGCCGCAAGGTCCAGATTCCGCAGAATCCGGCTCCAAACGCCATCAACTAGTCGTAGATCCAGATCGGGGTCATTGCTCATCAGACGTATTAGATCGAAGTGTCCGATGATGGGTGGCTTCGTCTGTTCAATGAGATCTAGCTGAGCATCAAAATAGTCCTCGAAAAGTCGATAATCAGTGCCTCCTGCAGCTTCTCGAGCTTTTTGATATGACGCAGCGTCGAAATCAATTGGAACTGTATGGACATGATGCACAGAGCCGACGAAGAAATCATATTGATAGGTGTCAAGAGACCGCTTGATCAGCTCCAAAGACGAAGCTCGAATCCATTCGCCTTCAAAGCCAATAGGAAGCTCGATCCGTCCTTTATACTTTTCTCGGAGTTTCTTCGCTTCTTGGAAATATTCTGCTTCGTTCGCCAGCAGGCTTGTCATGTCTGAACCCATCTCTACCTGCAGCTCTGAGCCACCTTTAAGAACCCTGAAGATGCATGTTGTATACGTACCTCTTCTGGGTATCGGTCTTCGTCATGCCGCGGCATATGCTCTGTCAACGCGAACACCGACATTTTTCTCGACACGGCCCGAAGAATCATCTCTTCAAGCGTATTTTGAGCATGACCGGGGCAGAATTGGCCGGAGTGGCTGTGGTGCGAGTGAGGCATCCTTCCACTTGAATTCGTTAGAGCAACAGATGACGGTTCTAGAGAAGAGATTGCTTCAGGACGATTTAAGGTGAAAATGAAGTAGTCATGACCTAGTGATTAACGCTGCAGCTTACATTTTATTTGAACGAAAGGAAAAATAATTCTACGACGAGAATTTCTGACTTAACAGCTTCATCATCTCAGCTAGTCGTTGAACCTTTGATTATAGTGTTACATACTTAATCTAAAACTTTGTGAAAATCTCTACACCGACAGTATCAACATCTTGAGGGCTGGTAGAGCTTGGGTTTCTGACGGTGTTTCGAACGGACTCAAAGAGGTCGGAGCTCTCGGCCTAAAACAAAGGTCGTACTCTAGAGAATCATCGGCCTCTTCATAGTACTCTAGCGAACATTTAGAGTCGCGGGCCATAACTACGTCCGTGAAAGATTTAGAAATGATTAGGAATAGTTTAATTACGAAACCTCTACATATTAAATACAGCCATCGGAGGAGGGGAATTTATTCGTATTGAGATGCGAGAATAGAACATTGTAACTTGATCGACAGAGCTCCAAATTCCATCCATGCGGCCCCTTGTGTGTTGTGTTTCGAGTCCAGTGCAGTCTGGCCAATGTCTTCCCAATGCATTTCCGTACGCCAAAGTAGATACTTATCCCCTATACTTACACACATTTCTGCTGGGAGCCTTCGGGATTTATCTCGAGTCTTGAGTTGAGAAGATTCCTGGACGTCCTTTGGCACGGACAATTTCCACATCCGCGTTCTTAGAGTCCTCGCTCGCAACACCGATAGCGTAGCATAAGCCGGCAGTCAGCGTGCTCGTAACAAAGATCTGCTTAACTGTCCTCCTAAAACGGCTTTGCCTTGCAGTTCCGTCTCGTTCGCCGCTTCGACGGTGCCTAGAGCTGCCGCTAAAAACCCTTTCTCGTCTCCGAATCCTCTGTCCTGTCGGCGATGCAATAGGTCCTCTACTGCCTCCATCGCTCGTTACGGTCTCTTGTACCGCCGCAACCCCAGGCCCACTCTTCGTTTTCTTAAAGATCAGTAGATCTCCGCTTCCGTTCACAATAGAGTACCCCTCAGCCTGTAAAGCTTCCAGGTAGGGCAAGAACTTTGCCGCTTGTTTCAGCCGCGAGAGAACCTCTGTCGGATGCTGGGCCTCCTCGCTAACTTGCACGATTGGAGAAGTCGTCTCTGCGACGGTGATGCAGCGGGTGGAGTTGTCATAAGCGAGGACTTTATATAGTATAGGTACTTGCGGCGGCCGAGATAAAGGTGTCTCGGATAGGCTTTTTGACTCCAACGCCTCGCTTTCTTTCACCATGTTGTCGCCTTGTCCATGAGACCGAGCAATAGTGTTCGTATTTGTATTTCGAGATGCCTCAGCATTCTGGGACAAGGACAGATCGCTACTTTCACGAGCAGATGTCCGAGGGGCCTCGGGCTCAGCTTGTTGTGATGTAGGTGTACGTGCTTTGCGCTGTTTCCACCAATCCCCAAGCCCGTCTTCCCTTTCAACATTGAGCAATGTCTCATTCTGGCTGCCTATGGTGGCCTCCCGAGATTGCTCAAGCGCATCAAATTTCTCCAAAGAGTCTGTCACTTCTGATGTTCGCAGCGGGTCCTGACGGTGATTGATATCTGTTTTCCCGTAGCGCTCCTCGTAAAGGGCTTTTAACTCTCGGTATAAGGCTCGACCAGCCTCTGCTACCTTCGTAAAATCTGCTTTCGCAGAAATATCAGCTTCTCGCAACGCAGCGGTTCTGGCTTCGTTTCTGGCTTGCTCATCTAACGCTTCAGCGTAAAGTTTTTCTTTGTATGCTACGTCTTGTGCGATTTTGGCTCTTTTTGGGTTCTGTTGTTCGGGTGACCCTTGCGCTAACTGATTTGAAAATTTCTCGGTGCAGCTAGAAGAATTTGTGGGAGCAAGATTCTTTCCAGTACGTGAAATGTGTGATTGATCGGTGTCTGACGAAATTGCTCTCGAATTTTCGGCTCTTTCCTGGATTTGAGAGATGTTTTGGATTGAAGGCGAAGCCTCTACTTGTTCTTCCCCGTCAATCTTCATGAGAGATCTGTCTGGATGCTTCTGCCTTGGGATCTCTGTCTGTTTCGACACTTCTTCTGGGGCGCCAGTAATATTCTTCCATGATTCCTGATGTGCATTGAGTGTGTTTTGCGCATGATCTTCCGAGGACCCAGTTGTCTCGTCTTGCCGCAAACTTGAATGCTGTGGCGAAGAAGAGTCTGAGCGCTTCTGACCCTGAAGACTAGGCTGGATGCGATCAAGAGAAGGCTCGAGCTTCTCAATTTGGGGAGTTAGTCGTTTGTCTGAGGGCGGTTGTGAAAATTCTGATGTGCGTACGCCTAAGGAGTGTCCCTCATTTTTGAATCCCTCACGACTGAGCCAAGGTTGAGAAGGCTGTGAGGATACCTCAGAACGAGCACCAACCTTTTTCCGCTCGTAGGTTGTGCCATAGAATAGGGGTGGCTCTTTCTCTTGACTGGATTCGGTGTTAGGAGAGTCTCGAATGGTGGAGACCTTGCCTTCCAATGGCCCTCCACGTTGGCCCTGACATTGAGTAACTGGTGGGTCCGGTCCAGGAAAACTATTGCTCGGATCTTTAGGAGCAGAATCAACCTTTTCAAGCGGGTCGTTAGCTGTAGCTTTGTCCGGTGCTTTGGATTTGTCCAACGGTGGTTTTTCGGCACGTAAAAACTCAGAAGTATAGTTGACCCAATCGTGCCCGCGTTGCCGGAAGGGTTTCACTGGTATGTCGACTGGATCTTCCCGGCTTGGTGAATTTCCGACGTCTTGATTCTGATCGACCCTAGCCTTGTGCCTCTTAGGTACCTTGCGCATGGAGATGGGGTCGTATTCATATTCAATTGTTATGCTTTGGATAGTACTCTCCCCTGAATTTTCTTCATGCGCACGCCCACTAAATTTAGGGGTGTGAGAGTTGTCTCTAGGATGTTCAGAGTGCGTTGCCGTAGGTTGCGTGTGGCTTTGTGAGTTGCATGTATTCTGGTTATGGTGGCCGCTCAACGAGTCTAGGGCCTTGTTCAGTGACGACCACATATTGTTCTCCGAGCGTAGCATAAGTCGATCGAAACGCGTGCCAAAAAGCGCAGCGTATGGGTCTGCGTGGATGCGCTTCTTGAACTCCTTAAAAGCGGTCGTCTCTTCACTGGTCTCTGGATCTTGCTGCTTAGAAGACTCAGCCGGTCTCTTGGCGCTCCATGACGACCAGTCCTGTTGAAAGACGCTGCTTGCATTTTGGGCGAAGCGTTTCTCCCACCATGAAGGCATTCTCCCATAAGCCTTGAGATACTTGTACAGATACATCCTCCTCGCTCTTTCAAGTCTTCGAGCCACATCGTCGTCCCTCTCTGTCCACCATCCATGTCTCTGACGATGCCAGAACCAAAACGATCGTGTGATGGGAGGGTGACTGAGGTGAGATGGTGATATTGTTGCAGATCGGAGCTTAAGGCTAAACTGCCTTTGATTGGCAGCGGTGAATTGGCTCATTGTGACGATGGAGGTAGGGGCAGTAAGTGAAGTATTCGATTTCAGACTGATTAAGCAAGCATTCTCAGCAGGAAAGACAGATTTTTGTCAATGGTATGGATACGAAAAGGCAGTCATTGCCATCGAAGATCGCATCCAAATCAAATCACAAGTGTGGATATTGACTAGAAGTGAAGTCGTCACTAGGCGAAGAGAAACGAGGCGACCTCCGAGGGGCGAGAATTAGAGACACGGCGACAGACATGGGATTCATCAGTTAAGATCTCGGAGCATCGGCTCCTTGTCAAGCAACCTAGCCTATCTCTTCAACTAGATGCTGGCTGGAGTAAAAGGTGGAAGTCAGGTAAGGTGGCAAGCGGAGGGCGGGGATAGCAATGGCGGGGTTAACAGCCCTCGTTTCGGCCGCTTCACAGGCGAGTATGCTCACAGACTCCTAATCGGGGGTATCCCCAATGTTCTTGAAAGAACCTCAAAAAATATACATTTATTCATATTGACAGACCATCTGTATTCATATCAAACTCATGATAATTCCAATATCGGTAGCTTGACAATAGGGAACCCCAATTGGTATCCTCGATTAGGAAGAAGCACACCCCTAACGCAAACGCCGTGCCATTTAAAACCCTCATGCCTCTTCCCTAACCTTTTGTTTCGTGAGTGCGTCCACAACACGACTATAAAACTTGCTTGCATGCTGTCTACTAAAGGTGATCTCTTCTGTCAGATATTCCGGGAGCACTTCCAACAAGTCACGGTCTCGGTTAGTATCCACAAGCGGCATGTACAAGAATTCCGTTTCTTCGAAACTGGTACTCTGTCCGTCAGGATCCTCAACAAGGAGCTTGAAGTGCAAAGCTGTACAAGCATTAGTGATACTGCCTGCTCAGCAATATGTGGGTCCACTCACTGCCGTTCCGTCCAGTCTGGATGCAATCGTACAAATCCCCTTCATCTGTCTTCTTTACGCTCCGGATAATTAGACCTGTGAGGTCGCTGTACAGATCTTCCTTGAGTTGCGCAACCTGCGAGGCTTCCGTGATACCCCCGGCTGTCGACTTTGATTGAGCTTGGTGTTTCATGACACTTCCAGGGGTCTTCGAGTTGCTTGGTTCCACTGATGACGACGCAGTCCGGGACGCTGCGAGCTTTACTTGTAGTGCTCGTATCTCATTTTGCGCCGTAGAAAGGCTTGTCGTCAAATCCGTTACATTCGTTCGGAGCGTGCTCACTTCCGTTTCTCGAGCCTGGAGAGATCTTTGAAACTTTCTCGATTCTTGCGCCAGAGTGGATTGTGCCATTAGCTCTTTTTTCAAAGCTGCAATGAGCTCATTCGATGCTGGTCCCGTCAGTGGCTAATTTCTCACGCTGTCGAGAATTATGCCTACCTTGAGTGGTCGCCTCGCATTGCATGCGCAGTTTTTCGACATTTGAGTTAGCCTCTGCAATCCCTACCTCTTTCAGGTTGCGGTATTTGAGATCCACATTTTCAAATTTCTTAGTTATATCTCCTAATTTGCGTCTTAAATTGGGATCACCAACAGCCCTTTCTGTGTCGGAGGCACTTCCCGGCCGTCGCCAGAATGGCTCTTGTCTTTGTCTCGATATAGCTCTGGGCCGTTCAACGGCCTTGATTGGTGGACTCATGACTCGACGCTGGCTGGGCCCTATCTCTTCCCCACGTTCTTCGGCCATCAGGCTTATCTGCTGCTTCTCTTGGTTGACCGATTGCTTCTTTGCTTCTACCGCGCGTGTCTTAGCCTTCTTCGTTGCTGGCTTTTCAGCTGCTTCCGATCTTGCTCTCCCGCTAGGCTCTGACGCGTTCCCTTGGACAGTACTGGGCGATCCAATCTCCACTCTGTCATCTTCAGCTGCAAGTTTTCGTTTCCTCTGCGCCCCGGCTCCTCTCTTCGCGTTCTGGACATTTTTGCCTCGAGTAACCTCTTGGGCTATGGTTTTCGGTGAGTCAAGCTCATCCTCAGACTCGTCGTTGGCCGCGACCGAAGCGTGGGTCTCGTTCGCCAAAATTGGACTCTGCTCAGCTGGCCGAGAGGCACTCTGTCCGTTGACTTGCTCTGATAGAGGTTTTCTTTTCCCACCTGCCTTGGGATTTCCCTTGCTTTTCGTCGCAGCGTTGGAAATTGTTCTTGACTTTTTGGGAGCGGCTTTTGGCTTTGTTTCGCGCGTCTTGCTGCTCTTCGGTCGACCTCCTTTCTTCTTAGGAGGTTCAGGTGAGCCATCGTTGGTTTCAATGGACTCGATGGTGTCGTCGTTAACGAATTGTGAGGAATCTTGAATGTCGGAATCGATCAAGCTTGAAATTCCTTTTGGCGCCATGGCGAAGCGTTCTTAATCGATTTCGGACGGGGCACACAGAAGAAGACGCAAACCAGCGGAAATCCCAAGGTTATCAACAAGCGTTGATGTTCGCTTCCTTTGGTCGGTCTGCGGATTCGGCGAGTGTAAACAAAAGATCGCGCTAGGGCGGAGGAGAGGTCTTGGCAACGCTTTCCTTGGTTGGGTTTAAAGTGCTTCTCCGCACCCTTCGCCATGGATGCGGCGCGTTACGGAACGCGTATCGCGTTTCTTCACCATTGACCTTCTACAGCTTTGTTGAGAGCTTTCAATATTTTTACACCAATCCTACCCATTCATTTTTACGTCTCTAGATGACAAACTCTCTGACATTTCCAACCTTTTGACAGCCTTACACGTGGCTACAATGTCTGCTAAAGCTCTTGCACAGCTTCGTGCTCTGCGTGCTGCTGGGAAGAAACGTCTTGATACGTACGAAGTCGAGGACCAGGGCGCTATTTACGATGAGGTGGATGAGGATGGCTACAAAAAAGTTGTCCGAGGTCGTTTAGATCAAGATGACTTCGTTGTGGACGACAACGGAGACGGATACGCAGATGACGGCCGTGAGGAATGGCAAACAGAGCACCATTACTATAGCAGCGAGGAAGAAGACACTGCTCCAGTGCGAAGCAAAGCTGCAAAGCGTAAACGAGAGGAGGAGCAAGAGAGGATTGAGAAGTCAAACAAGAATATTGCCAATTACTTCAACAGTGGCCCTGCCACTGCTCCAAAGCCAAAGGCTTGTCACCATGATCTATACTTTAATTTTTTACTGACGCCAAACAGCAGGTCTATGCAACGGCCGAGGAAGACAAATTTATGGCTGGGCTCTTGAGTGAAATAGACCCGAATACAGTGCCTTCTCAGGTCACGTCAAGGAAGACCGTAATGAGCGAAGCTCGACGGAAACGGCGCGTCATAACTCCACCACCATCCCATGGAACAAAATCTAAGTACGTCAAAGAGGTGGCTCCAAATCGCAGGCCAGCTCTGGTGGAAACACCGGCAGTTACATCGAACTTTGAGGCAGATGACGGAGCAATTCTGAATTTTGGAGATGACGAGGACCAACCAATGAGCGATCCAGTACCATCGTCGCCTACTGCAAAAGCAGTCGAACGCAAGATTACGACTCAAGTCAAGACAGAAGAGCCAGACGAAGAAGGAGACACCATGGATGTGATGCCTGCGTATGGCGACGAGGCTGCCACATCCAAGAGCATAAATCTAGCAGGGAGCAGGCCCCAACCAAAGATCCTCAAGACTTCGTATCCGTCTCCAGAAAGTTCATCTCCTGCCGGGCCTAACGCCACCGAAGTCGACGCGTCCGCCTGGAATGACGTGACGAGCAAGCTCAACGTCGTCAGCAGCAGCCCAGCTTCTGACAGTCAGGTCTTTGGGAAGATGCGGCCTCAGGATGCGGTTGAAGATGATGGATCCTTGCGGATGTTCTGGCTTGATTACACGGAAGTCAACGGAAGTCTATGTCTCTTTGGTAAAGTCAAACACAAACAGACTGGCAGATTCCTGAGTGCCTTTGTGAAAGTTGATAATATTCTGAGGAAACTGTATTTCCTGCCACGAGAGTATAGACACCGAAATGGCCACGATACCTCTGATGAAGTTGAGATGCAGGATGTATATGAAGAGGTTGACTCAATCATGTCACGTCTCAAAGTTGGCATGCACAAGATCAAAGGCTGCTCTCGCAAGTACGCTTTCGAGATTCCTACGATCCCTAAGGAAGCAGACTACCTGAAATGCCTCTATCCATATGATAAGCAACAACTACCCACGGACCTTCAAGGGGAAACCTTTTCTCACGTATTTGGCACGAACACAGCCCTTTTCGAACAATTTGCTTTATGGAAGAACGTCATGGGCCCATGCTGGCTGAAAATTGACGATGCCGATTTCACGACTGTAAACAATGCATCGTGGTGCAAATTGGAATGCTCTGTGGCAGATCCTGCTACCATCACTCCTATTCCGGAGTCAGAGAACCTTGAGACACCACGACTGACACTGATGAGCCTCGCTCTGCGAACACAATATAATGTGAAAGAGAACAAGCAAGAGATTCTCATTGCAAGTGCCAGAATTTACGAGAATGTCTCACTGACTGACACAACTTCCCCCGAGAAGATGCCGTCAACCACTTTCACAGTCATGCGACCATCAGGTACTGCATATCCAATCGGTTTCGAGGGAGAGACGAAAAAGCAGAAGGGGACATTCTATCTTGAGAAGAGTGAAGCCATGCTGCTTAGCAAGTTCTTAGCGCTATTCGAGCGGATTGATCCTGACGTCCTAATGGGTCACCAACTCCAAGAGGTCGAATATGGCATCCTCTTGAATAGGCTGAAAGAGAGGAAGACTCCTGGCTGGCACAGAATCGGTCGACTCAAGAGAAGCGAATGGCCGAAGAATTTCAACAAAGCTGGTGGTTCGTTCTTTGCCGAAAGGCAGTTGATTGCAGGGAGACTGATGTGCGATCTGGCAAATGATATGGGAAAGGTACGTGGGACCACACTTTACATCTCCACGCAGCTAATCCCCATAGTCTATTACAACCAAATGCCAACAGTGGAGCTTGACAGAAATGTGTCAGCTGTATCTGGGAGGCAGCAATATAAGACAAGAATTGGACAATGAAGAAGTCCTGAAGACGTGGGCTACGACCAAGGATGGTCTGGTCAACTATGTCAGCCACTGCGACGCTGATACATTTTTCATCGCTGCACTCGTATTGAGACTTCAGATGCTTCCTCTGACCAAAGTTCTGACAAACCTTGCGGGCAACTCTTGGGCGAGAACTCTCAGTGGCACAAGAGCCGAACGGAATGAGTACATTCTTCTCCACGAATTTTACCGTAACAAGTATATTTGCCCGGACAAGATATACGGAAAAGCACGTGCCAAACCAGATGAAGACCTCGCAGCGGATGGCGATGAAGCTGTCGACACGAAGAAAAAGGACAAGTACAAAGGTGGTCTGGTTTTCGAACCAGAGAAAGGGTTGTATGACAAATTCATCCTGGTCATGGATTTCAATAGTCTGTACCCTAGCATCATTCAGGAATACAATATTTGCTTCACAACGGTGGATCGGACTGAATCGGTAAGACCTCTGAATCTTCAACTTGCTTCGTGGCTAATGATTGACAGGCTGAAAACGAGAACGAGGAAAAGGTTCCAGAAGTCCCCTTCGACCAGCCGAAAGGAATTTTACCAAAGCTCATTGCAACACTCGTCAACCGCCGTCGCGAGGTCAAGAAGCTGATGAGGGACAAAACTGCTACCCAGGAACAGTTGGCTCTCTGGGACACCAAACAACTGGCCTTGAAATTGACCGCTAACTCTATGTACGGCTGTTTGGGATACACTCAATCACGTTTCTACGCCCGCCTCCTTGCAATGCTTACTACTTTCAAAGGACGAGAAATTCTGCGCAGCACAAAGGACCTTGCTGAAAGCAATTCACTCCAGGTCGTCTATGGAGATACTGATTCGGTCATGATCAATTCGAATGCCAATAGCGTGGCTGCTGCGCTGAAGGTTGGAAACGAGTTCAAACGATCGGTCAACGAGCGGTACAAGCTTCTTGAAATCGACATCGACAATGTTTTCAGCCGCCTGCTCCTGCACGCCAAGAAAAAGTACGCCGCGATCAACTTGATCGAAATCGATGGGAAGTGGCAGGAGAAACTTGAGGTTAAGGGGCTGGACATGAAACGCCGCGAGTACTGCCAGCTGTCTAAAGAAGCCTCTTCGAAATTACTGGAGCAGATCTTGTCCGGAAACGAACAAGATGTCGTCCTCGAAAACATCCATTCATACCTCCGTGACCTCTCCGAAAAGATGCGGGCCGGTTCCATCCCAGCGTCGAAATACACCATCTTCACAGTAAGTTAACCGTACCAACTAGACCCGTGCGGCCAACAGACTAACATCCCCTCCTAGAAACTCGGCAAAAACCCCACCGAATACCCCAACCCGGACTCCATGCCCCAAGTCCAAGTCGCCCTCCGAGAAATCGCCCGGGGAAAGAGCGTCCGCGTCAACGACGTGATCTCGTATATTGTCACCTCGGGCGACGACCAGACCCCCTCCTCCCTCCCGCCCCCCAAGCGCTCCTACACCCGCCAGGACGTGCTCAAGCCGGGCTCGGGACTTCAACCTGATGTCGAGTACTATCTGCTGAAGCAGATCTTCCCGCCCATCGAGCGGCTGTGTGCGCCGGTCCCCGGCACGGACTCGGTGCGGTTGGCGGAGTGTTTGGGGCTGGATACAAGGAAGTACCAGATTGGTGCGTCGTCGGCGCGGGCGGATGGGCAGGGGCAGGGGGGGGTGGAGGTTTGGCCGCTCGAGTCGCAGGTGCCGGATGCGGTGCGGTTTAAGGACGCGGCGAGGCTGAGGCTCCGGTGCCGCAAGTGCCGGGGGGAGTGCGAGTTCGAGGGGCTCGTTGAATCGATGGGCATATGTACCCCGAGTGGATTGGTGTGTCCGCGGGAGGGGTGCGGGAGTGGGTTTGCGAATATTTCCATTATTGCGCAAATGGAGGGGCAGATCCGGGAGCAGACGGCAAGGTACTATGAGGGGTGGTTGGTGTGCGATGAGTGCGGGCTGCGGACGAGGCAGATGAGCGTGTATGGGCACCGGTGTCTGGGAGCCGCGGGGCGCGCGGATGGGAGCTGTCGCGGGAGGATGGGGTATGAGTATGGGGAGAGGAGGATGTATAATCAGTTGTTGTACTTTGCGAGTTTGTGGGATGTGGAGAAGGCGAAGGAGAGGGTGAGGGGGGGGAGGGAGGGGGAGGGGCAAGAGGGGAGGGAGAGGGTTTTGGTGCTGGCGGAGAGGAATAAGGCGGTTTTTGGGGTGAATCGCGGGGTGGTGGAGGGGTATTTGAGGAAGTGTGGACGGCAGTGGGTGGAGATGGATAGTTTGTTTGCTTTTGCTATGAGGTGAGGTGAGGTGGACTAAGACGACATGGAAGGTTGGGGGGGTGGAGTGTCTTTTCTTTTCGGACTATCATAGTGACCGGGTGGGTTGTTGAAGGACAGCCAGCCAGCCCCTTTTGTGTATGTGTAGACTGGGTAGATGACCCGCGAGCCTGGGTAGTTCGCGTCTATTACCACTGAGCTTAATGGAAAGCTAGTTGCCTCTTGTATAACACTACTAATCAGTAGCAAGTTTGATTTACACTTGGCTATCTATCCAATCCCAATACTAGGGGAGAATTTGGGGGGCGGGGGCTCGTTGGCATGCTTAAGGGGGCTGTGTCCAGGGTATGATATGATTGGGAGGAGAGATATGGAACGGATGTAGGGATATGCAGGTAAGGCGCTCGGGGTGGGGTGGAGATAGAGGGAAGGGGGTAGCGTATTTCAGTTTCATTGAGGGGAGCTGTGGAAGGAAAAAGAATAACTGAGAAAGAGGGCTAAGTTGGGAGATGAGATGTGGATAGAATGAAATGGAAGAGACAGAAGGAGGGTGGAGTATGATGGCAGTGAGAATATAATCCTTTTAGGAAGTGAATGTGATATAAGCCGCTGCAATAGGGAAGAGATGAAGAAAGCGGGTAAGAATAACGAGGACAGCAAGCGGAAAAATGATAGGAAGAGGTGTGATAGATATTACTCGTGTCAACTGCACCAAGAAGTTCCGGCGCTGGAGCACTCTACGCTGCTCTAGCAGCCTCCCTATTATCTTCCACGACCTCCGGAGGAAACGACCCTCTATCCTCAACCCTAGGCCTGATGACACTGTCCACTACATCTTCGATCCCCCTTTCAGTCTCTTCACCGCCCGTCTCCACGCCCGCATCTTCATCAATCCCCATCCACTTCTTCTTTCCCTGACTCCTCAGCCTCTTCCGGGCCTGCCTCGCGCTCTCAACCTTCCCATGCCTCTTCTCCCTCCACCCGTCTGCACCCCTCTCCCCTTCCGGCTCCCACTCCGCCATCCGATCCACCCAATTTACGGCCTTCAACCTGTACTCCAGCAGTTCTTCATGTAGGCCCGGATCAAGCTTATTCGCGCGGTCTCTGTCAAGAACTACGAGATCAACAGACGACTGCAGAATTTTCGCCAGCTGCCTTGCAGAATCAAGGAAAACGCTATCCGCGGCCCGCGCCTTTCGGTAATCACTGTGCTCATCGTCCTGTGGTGCAAACGGATCTTCAGGTCTGAACGTCTTGTCGACCCGCCGCCGGGTAGTTAGAAAGACAGGGAAGGCCCTCCGGATCGCACGGATAAGGCTGTTTTTCTTTGGATCCGGGTCGAAATGCTGTGAATCTTTCTTGTCGGACAACTTGAAGGCATTCTGGCCCGGCGTAATTCCACGTGCGATTTGGAGATAGGTCACTGCTATTCTCGGATCGCTAGCCAGAGATGTGTGAGCTTCGTAAAGATCCAATATCCTTGTCGCATTATCGAATACATTGGGATTCAGAAAGTCGCGAACGCACACATTCATCGCCATGACGAACGCGAACTGAGTTCCAAGATCTTTGTTGTTGGAATTGAGAAGCTCTTCAAGAACGTCTCCCGCTTCTCTACTTGCACGGGACACGTCAAGAAACCGGAAGTATTCCTTGTAGCTTCCTTCGTCTAGAGAGCCAATCTTATATTCCGAGGATGGATCTGTGAAGATCTTGATGTAGTATCTGCCTATCGGAACCGAGGAAAGGCCTCTTGCTGCTCGTAGACATATTGTGAGAATGCCGTTCCCAGCCTGCACGTAAGTAGACGATGGCTGCGAGCGGTTGGCTGACTGGACTGTAGATGGTTGCACAGAGTCTGATGTAGCGGCCTCGTACTCTCCTGGCGTAGCCGTATTATCACCTGGGGTTTCCTCTCCCGGTGGTATTGCCTGAGGATGCTGCATACCCAATTTTGGTTCAGGTATCCCGGTAGTCTGCCGAACCAGTGGAAAAATATGCTTTGCGTCATCATTGAAAGTCGATAGAATGAGATGACCCATGGCTACCACTAGCGGCTCATCAACCCTAAGGTCGCCGGTGCGCCATTTCCTCATAATGTCTTCCCAAACCTTCCGGCCTTCTATGACGGTAGTGTTGACCTCGGCGGCTTTCTGTTCAGGATTGAGCTTATCGGTTGCATCCCTACTCAAGTTCTTGATCTTGCTAGAGAATGCTGATAAGATGATCGTATACGTCCAAGTATCGGGTGAGTTTCGACCCCTGTCGGGCATTTTTCCAGCCACCCCAAACATGGCGTCGAAGTCTTCAGCTTTCGCGCAAACACCGATAACCGCATTTGAGTGGGCGGTAGTTGGCTGACTGCCAGAATTTGGCGCGTCCATCGAATTGTAGATGGATAAAGCTTGTGGAACGGCTTTTTTCCAGGAGGCATTTTGTGCTAGGCCGCGGAGCATCATCATGTAGGTATATGAATCTGGGCGAATACCGCGTTTTTTCATCTACAAGGTACATGTCAGTTAAAATTCGAATTCAAACCGATGACGGATACAGCGCACCTGATTGTAGGTAGTGATAGCTTCAGAGGGTCGCCTAGCATGCATAAGATATGCGAGCAAGTTGTTCCAGCTGACGATGTTCTTAATACCCAGTTTTTGCGACATCTTGAGCAGATCAACAGCTTTGGCTTCTTCATTATCTCTGAGTAGATTTGAGATATGAGAAGCGAGCCGTAGAGGATCCCTGAGAAACTCTAGCTCCTTTTCCAAGGCCCGTCGTTTGATAGGGTCGCCTAATACATCCCAGTTGAAAGGGGTTTTGGGGGGTTGCTCTATCTTGAGGGTTTCATCGAGGGTCTTGTTGTTGGCTTCCCTCGCTCTGAGGGTCCGGCGCACCGACTTGGTGATTTTGGTCGAGTACAACACGTCTGCGCCTTCTCCAGTTTTGGGCTGCTTTCGATAATGACCTTTCTTGAGGACTTCTCGAATTTCCCTTACATGGTGCCCCTTTCTTATGTTCGCCCATGTTGAGTGGCTTGCCCGCTGCCCTAAAGCAGCAAGCGTGTAGGTCTTGGGTAATTCATGCTCAATTGGAGAGCAGAATAGCACCAAAGTTGTCACTGCGCGTCGGAAGCATGCCGGACAAGCAAGCATTGAGAGCTGGGAAGCTTTGGACGGTAGCTCGTCACGCAGACAATTATTTGCTCGGTCGCGGGGACCTCCGACAGTCGTGTACACGAAAAATCTTGAGTCTTGGCACAGACACGTGATCTGGCTCACCACCCTCAACTTTGGTACGACGTTTTAACGGCTGCTGAGCTCTGAATCGACCTCGCTCTAGACATGATATGGAGTTGAGGACGGCTCATCTTGAGCTTCTACGGCCTCTGGTGGGTAATTTTTTTAGTGATCTTCTGTCGGTACTCTGAGGAGTCATAGATAAGCGTGATAGCGTGGGAACAGATTACTTTCGAAAAGTCGACATATACAAAATGTCCTTTTGAGGTCGGAGTCATGAGGAACAACATGGCAAGCATCCGAAGAGCCGCGATCAAGTCTGGGAACATGGCCACCATAGGACCCATTTGCCGTATAGGCCATGAAACTTGGCCTTCATGCATCGCGGCTACTGAAGCGCCCCAAGGAGAAAGCCTGACCCAGCAGTCTGGCACACCAGCTGGATGGAGGGAGGGAGGGATGGAGCGAGCGAGCGAGCGCACGAGGTCCCTGCCTGACACCAACGCCGGCGGATGTGCGAAGGACGGGAGCCAAAGTAGTGCCCACCAGCACTTGTTTGGGCCTTGCATTGGTCTTGTGTTACCTGAGTTAACGTGTCCAAACTGTCGGGTTTTGGGCTGTGCGACTCTGGGCCAAAAATCGTTCAGACTATGACTTGCACGGCTAGCGAGGGATGCTCCTGGTTCAGCCCAGATGGCTATTTTGACCAGGTCTCAACATCTAAATGCCACCTCCCCCCGACGAGCTGCACATCATTTTCTACGTTCTCGCGTATGCACAATTAATCTGAAAAGAATACCGCCAAGCATTTTATTTTTTGCAAGGCCCCCCCTCAACCGTAGTCTAGCTTTATTGATATTTTGACGCACAAATCATGGTGGAATCGGTCACGACGTACGGGACTAAGAAAAGAGACGACTCTGCTTCTTCATTTTGATTCGAATGTACAATATGACGGATAAAAGGGTCGAGGGTCAGATATCGTTTTGACGTGACAAGGGTGGTGTTTGATAAGGGAATTTCGAACGCCCAAACCTTCAAAATGGTCGCACGCTTTATACAGACAAAATGAAAATCTCATTGACGTCCATCTCCCCAGTCTTTGCCCAAGGGACACAGCGCCTCCGTATCACATTCTGTTCGATCGGCCGTAACTTTCGTTCCCCAAAGAATCCTCGCCTGGGATGACACTGCAACTCCGATGGCCATGCTCATGGTCAATGATTACATCCTCCGCTCCCACCTGGGGTATTTTGGTATCTTAATTGGAATGGAACGTCAAGTGCGAAATTCGATCCTAGTAATTATTCGGCTGGTTGTCTGTCTCTAAATCGTCAGCGTCAGCTCAATTGTCACCCGTCAACCTGCATGGAAAACTTACGTTGCTGGTACACCTGGCCAGGTTGGCCATAAGGTGAATGGGGGTAATTGGGCTGATAGGTCATCTGCCCGTTGTTTTGCGGGTACACCATCTGACCTTGTTGGCCAGCGTACTGGCCAGACACCTGCCCGTCAGCCGGGGCATACCCAATTGGCGGCAGCTGAGGACGAACATTCCCGGGATAGTTGGGAGGCTGTCCAGCTTGTGATGGGTCCGCTGGAGCACCATCCACTGGGTTGGCCTGTGCAGCTGCACGCTCACGTTCTTCGGCAGCCTTGCGCTGAGACTCTTCCTCCTTCTTACGCGCTTTCCACTCCTTCCGGATCTCTTTGAACTCTGTTCATGTGAGGGTCAGCAAAGCTGACAGAGCAGGACAACCAAAGAAGTAAAGACGAGATCACGACAGGCTTAATCTAGATGCTCAGGATGGTGTGCAGACGGCGTGACACAAGAATTGAGACGAGTCCTCGGGGCTAACCCGATTTGGCAATTTGCGAAAAATCAAAACATTGGGTCAACACACCTTCAGGAGTTCTCTTTTGGCCATGCGACTGCATAGTTACGTGGGCATTTAAATGATTGAGGGTTCCATATGCCTTCTCGCAACCCTGCCATCCGCATTTATACATGCGCTCGATTTCCTCATACCGGCGGCGTGGTCGTTTATGCTGTTGCGCCCCGGGTATCGGGACGAAAGAATAGACCTATGAAATGACGATATCAGCTCACTGTCCTCAAAGTCATTGCCGACGCGTAGAATCAAAAAGTAAAGACACACCTGGCCAGGGCGTGGTCCTGCGGTCGCAGCTGGAGACGCGGAACTCACAGTGGTAGCCGGCGAGCTGTACGGTCCTCCTTGCATTGCGTGAGGCGCACCGGGATATTGAGGCCAATCGGGACGCGTCGCATACATCTGGTGAGGCGGGTGGCCCTGATATTGTGACATGTCGTGCCCTTGAGGATTGTACGGCGAGTACGGCGGTGGGTAAGTGGGACTCGATTGCGCGATGGATGGATCTATAGGAACGTCGGGGTCAGATTTCACGCGGTTTCCAGATTGATGGTCATTCTGCTGCCCATCTTGTAGGGACATGGACGGACTTGTTGCTTGTGCCATACTGCCTGGCGTACCCGATGGAGGATGCTGGGCAGGATGATACTGCGGGTGACGCGGTACGTAGTCTGGGAATCCTCCTGAACGTGCCGATGGCGGGTTCAGACTGTAATCAGACTGCGGCGTATTGGAGCTCGAGATATTCGCGGATCGCACTTCTGGCTGCGGTGTGTATTGCGCACCGGGAGCTTGGACTGTTCAGACTATTTTCAGAGGCAATCCCAGTGTAGTGGGCACGACTTGCTGACCTGGCTGCGCGTATTCAGGACCGGCTCTGTCCATGTACTGGCGTCAAAACCACCTTGAAGCGCCAGGGACAGGCGACAATCAAGCGCCGGCGACCGTGGCAGTGGTGTTGAGGATCAAAACGCGATCCAAAAATGACGATCGAAGTCCGACCTTGGGGAAAGCCCAAGGTTATCCCAAGAGGCCGACTAAGGTGAGACGGTGTAACAGATGGAGCTTGATAAAAAAGCTGACAGGTACCCAAAGCTTGGGAGAAGAGACGGTGCCAAAGGCGCCTAGTCAGCTTTAGTCTCAGGGAATGCCTTGCAGGCGCGGCGTAGTGTACAAGTATCAGGAGGAGTTGGGGCTGCGGACAGGAATGCGAGCAACGTGCGGCCTGGTATAGCGACCGGGTTTCTATTGCGTTTGTGCGTTGCCCAAGATAGTAGAGCGGACGCAGTCGAGCTGGCAGACTACTGGGCCCTAAAAATTTAGAGCGAAGGGAAACCAGTGCGAGTCTAGTAGAGTGTGTCTTGGGACTTGAGGGGGCGATTTAAAGAGCGCCGAGCGGAACCTTTAGCAGCGGGTCTATGGCTCCACAGCTCCCTATTCAATGATCCCTGATGGCAGTAGCCACCCTAGGC